>CM028136.1:803777500-804430000 GCA_016271365.2 Neoceratodus forsteri | reverse complement strand
ATTTTGAACTCAACGCGAAAAATGACAGCTGTACTGTTCATGAGGAGGTGTAAAAAAAAAAAAAAAAAAAAAAGGAATGCTGAAAATCTGGAGGAAAATACAAAAAACTGAAGTCACGAGTGTATGTGGAAACTACGCAATGCACACCCGTAATGCAATTATTTGGGAGATTTTTTTGCACCCTATTTTCAATATAGGCATTTTGAGACCACCGCTCATGAACAGTGTTACTGTGATTTTCTTAATCTGTGCTAAACACTGATTTCCCACAGTGACCGCGCTATTCTAACCGGCAGTGTGAAAACACATTTCAGCCAGGATGTGAAAAATGACAGCTGTACTGTTCATAAGGAGGTGTGGAAAAATGCAAATGTTGAAAATCTGGAGTGAAAATACTACAAACTTGTGAAGTTACGTGGGTGCGTAGAAACTGCGCAATGCACGCCTGTAATACAGTCCTTTTATGGACTTTTGTCACCAAATTTTCAACATAGGCATTTTAGAACCTCTGCTCATGAACAGTGTCACTGTGATTTTCTTAATCTGTTCCAAACATTGATTTTGCACAGCGACTGCGCAATTCTGTGCCGGAAGTGCGAAAACACAATTCGGCCAGGATGATAGCTATACTGTTCATAAGGAGGTGTGAAAAAATGCCAATGTTGAAAATCTGGAGTGAAAATATTAAAAATTCCCAAAGTTACGAGCGTGCATAGGGAACTGCACAATGCATGCTTGTAAAACAGTCATTTTTGGGAATTTATTCACCAAATTTTCAACATAGGGTTTTTGGGGGCCTACCTCATGAACTGTGACACTGTCATTTCGTTAATCAGTCCCAAAAGGTGATTCTGTGCAGTGACCAAGAAATCACTTTTCGGGTCCAAATAACCAGATGACAGTCACTGAATAGATGAGATGGGGCCCCAAGAAGCCCATGTTGAAAATTTGGTGCAAAAATTCAAAAAAATGACCGAGAGATGCACCAAAGTTGAAAAAAAACTATTTATGTCATTATACAGCTTACTGGCATTTCTTTAGTTTGCAGTCTACTTTGAAGAGTGTAGATGTGTTCCCGGTCCACGAAGATCATTGCGCCAGCCTCCGGAAGTAAGTATGGGGTGAGGGGGGTGTGGGGAGGTAGGGTATGCAGAGGGTGGGTGCGGGTTGGGTGAGGGGGAGCAAGAGAGTCAACAAGGGACCTTTTTCTTTTCTTACAGGGTTTTTTTTTAATAAAGATGATGCAGGATTTTTGCCACGCTGGGGTGGGCTCCCAGCGTGGCACTTGGAGTTTGTTTGGGGGGGCAGTGGAGCCAATGGGGGATTGGGCACCCCAGTTGTCCATACAGTGTGGGGCGGAGCTCATGAGGATGCGGGACATTTGCCATGGTGGGGTGGGCTCCCAGTGTGGCATCTGGATATTTGTTTTTGGGGGAACACTGGCACCGACAGGGATTGGGCACCCCCATCGGACATACAGTGTGCTGGGGGGGGGTGTGCATGAGCCAAGGTGGACTGGGTCCCCCTCAGCACACAACAAATGGGGGGGGCCACATAATGCCAGCGGCAGATACAGTGGTGTACAGTTTGACACCTACAATCAGTGTTGGTGACTGTAAGCAATTTGCATACTGCTGATGCACGGCAGTATGCAAATTGCCTTTACGTTACCACTGCAGATTGTAGCGGTCTTTTTCTTTCAACTGTATGCCACTGCATCTGAAATGCTGTCATATACAGCTCGGACATTCACTGGTGCGATATGACTGCACCTGCAAAACAGATCAGGGCTTTGGATGCGGGAATGCCACACCTATGAAAATTCATTTGGTGGCACTATGTTTCTTGCATTTGCGTGCAAACAAATATAATAATTGCTATGCAAACAAAGGAGCAGAAGTAGAAACATGGCTTCCTATACTGTATGTTACAATTCTGCCAATGTGCAAACATCCTTATACTGTATTTAATCAGCCATGTCATAACCTTCTTAGAGTTTGCATGCTTATGTTCCAAAGAGCAAAGAACAATCTGCTAAAGTAATTTGCTTTCCCTAACATAATCTGGGTGATGTCAGTGAAGATTAAATTGAAGGGGCGTACTCCTGTTAATAGAGACACCCCACCAGAAGCATTTTTAATTTTTTATTTTTTGATTTGAAATGAATTGCGATGTTCTTAGTTCTTAACCGACAGGTGTCCACATCACAAATCCACCACTAGAAATGGAAATAATTTGCATTCTTGTTGGTAGTCTGATATGAAAGACCAAGCAGTGAATGGTTAGAGAGACTGAACTAATGTCTCATTCGGATGTGGTCCCTTCAAGAGTCATATATGCTGAGCCTTGTGAGGAAGCTTGAACGGCAGTCACCTGTGCTGCACCTGGCATGTATATAAATGGAAGGCTTCAGTTTCCAGAGCTGATATTGCAGCTCATTCCACACACATAAATGCAAAATACCCATAAAACAAATACTAGACTACAAACAAAATAAAAACGCACAAGGATTGAAGGAGCCTGCTACCTTTCGATACTGTATTATACTGTAAGTTATTGCAACAACAGAAAGTCACTACACATGAGTTGTTTAATCATGGGTGCCTTAATACCTGGAAATTAAAGTGTGTAACTTCATCATTAAAATTCAGATTTCTAGCTCTAGTATGGTTAGCGATAGAGCTGCGCCAAGTGATCTGATAAAAACTGAAGACAAAAGAAACAACAACTTAGAACAAGGCGGTCAGTAAGGGTCAGTTGAACAAGTGCGGACTTATAAAACAACAGAAATAGGATACTGGGCAAGGAATGTGAGGCAGGCACAACGCCCCTCATAATGAACTGAAATTTGGTAAGGTCGGAGATAGGGTCTGCGGTAACACAGTAGGCAGGGAAATTTAGGGCAGACTATGTGGGCCAAATGGTCCTTTTCTGCTGGCAACTTCTATGTTTCTATGTAAATAAAACAGAGATAGCGATGTAGGCACTTCCTTTGCATCCCTACTGGGATTGCTTTAACCTTTCAGGCAACACAAGGGTGTTGTGAAATGTGGTGTTTGTGCTGAGAGCTGATGAGCTCCAACCTCCAGTAAAAGTGCTACTCTGACAGCTATTAGAATATGTGAGACTTCAGTAAGATACATTCTGATGCTATTTAAACAAAGAGCATTATTTCTTTTGAAATGCCTTTTCATTAGCAAGGTTCGGTCCCCACATGTTCATAGGATGAGATTATGAACATCTAGGCTTTCTTATTCTTGCCAAGAAGTCAAATCACTGAATTATGAAGTGATGTAAAACATATTTGAAGTGTAGAAGTGTCAGTGGCTCAGTAGGTAGCACACTCGCCTCTGAGGCCAGGAGATCAGAGGGCTGTGGGTTCAGTTCCCACATCTGGCACTTGGGTTAATATCCCAGTACTGACACTGTAATGCAGCATGAGAGGGGTGCTGCATTTCTGAGGTGCCGTCTTTCGGATGAGATGTTAAACCGAGGTCCCATCTGCCTCGATTGGTGGTAGTTCAGGTGGATGTTAATGATCCCATGGCACTTATCGAAAAGAGTAGGGGAGTTTCCCCGGTGTCCTGGCCAAATTTCCCTCATTCACTAAAAATACCACCAACAGCTTAATCTGGTTCAAGGTCAGTTGGCATTCGTCTGTATCCCCCTCCCCCGGGTCGTGCCTGAAAATAGGCAGGATTTGTCTAGTGCACTTACCCGGTCAACAAAAGCTAAATAAAAATAAAATAAATATTTCATGACCATAGAGAATTTACTGAAAAAGAGGAAACCAAAATCCTATCTCGATGGAACTGATTTTTAAGTGTGCTGTATTCCTTGAGTTTGGAGAGTGGAGGTCTTAACTAGTTTTGTGTGGAAAGCTTTGAACACAGCTCATAATAGTATGTGCATCCCATATAGATGTCTAGGTATTTTCATGTAGAGCGATAATATGTCCCACTTTTCAGTTATACTGCTTCCTGCCTCTGTACTCTCAGGAGTGCTGTAGTGCACCTGAGCAATATAAAGCGTGGAAACCAATCAGACTGTGAAAGGTAAAAGGAGAGGAGCCGTTTCAGGGCATGTCCTAACTCAGTCTCACCAGAGCCTCAGTCCAAACAGACATTACTAATGATGCACTCCTGAGAAAATGGCTTGCATGCATGGAGCAAGATGACTGGCTCTCAATCATTTGAAAATTCTACCCAGCTACACAGGTCAGAGCTTAAGACCTAATTGGATACCATAACAATCTTTTGAAGGAGCACTGCTGTAAAGCTATATGTCATTTTTCCTGGTTCACCCAAGTCGGTGTGAAAAAACATGTTGCTGATGCTGATTATGGCACAGGCAACATACCACCCAGCATTACAGCACCAGGCATTATGTCTGCCGTGAGATACAGTGCCAAAGCACCCTCCCAGGATGCAGTCAACTTTTGAGGGGCACTTTGCCCCCCCTGCACCCCCCCACAAATAAATATAACCTCCTCCAGGGTGGGCATGCCCTGGAGGAGGCAGTAATTGTGTGGCACAGAGGGTGGCATAGCTGAGAGGCAATCTAAAATCAAGAACACCCCTATCATTGCCCTTGTTGTGGCACCCTGATTGCAGCGATGAAATTCTGTTGCCATTCTAACAGTATACCATTTTTTCCAGTACAAGTTGTTTTTTAAATACCGGTTCAAATTCTGTTATTACTATAGCTGTCCATGCTTTTTATTTCTCATATTGGGTGTTTCTGATTTACATGCTGCTGGCAAGAACCATTTTAGAACTTTATGATGTAGTTTATGTCCCTGTCTTCTATTGTTGGCACAATGCATTAAATAGAGAATAATGTATACACACACCCGAGGTGTGGGATGCCACATAAACCCCGAGGGCAAAGCCTGAGTTGTTTATAAGGCATCCCACACCAAGGGTGTGTGTGTAAAATTTGAGTTAATAACCACTTACCCATTCTTTATTTTTTTATAATTACTGACTTCAATTTGTTTGCCCCTCCCTCCCCAGCATTTTAAAGCCTCCGATTAAGAGAACTGTAGTACAGTATGGAAATTCAAGCATTTTATTGCAGTAAAGAGACAGTACAGTGGTTTGAAATGGTTAAATTCCTTAAACACTTTCAGTAGAGTCTTATTTAAAGTTTTAAATATGCTGTAAGTAAGGCTGTGGCAGCTGCTGTTTTTTTGCTAGTTCTGAAACTTTTTGCTGAAACGATAAACGTAGTAAAAAGTAGCAAAAATTTTATACAGGAATAATACATGTCATTTGGATAATACAATCCAGTTTTCAAGACAGTCCTGTGCAAATTTTCCAAGTTCCACAAAATCACACCAATTACAGACAGTCTAATACAAAATATATATAAATACAGGATCACATAATTATAAACTATTTAAACAGACAACAAAAATCAATATCGAACACATACACATGAATAAACATAATACATCTTTAACCACTTTAGACATTTTTTAACAGTTTTCTCAGATCGCAATGAAGGAGGGAGTGTGTTACAATTTAGTGATGCTTGTGATGCTAATGTTCTATCCCCAAATTTATTTTTACGCTTATCTGGATCAATTCTATTTTGATACAAAGCCCTAACTGAATGTTTCCTGAGGGCAGAATCTTTATCTGCCAATATTTTGGATATATTGTGGTTTAAACGAATTGTCCTATATTTGTGAATAAATAAAGACCAACTTTTCCTATATTCCAAATCAAGAGATAACCAATTTAACCTAGTTAACAAATCACAATGATGGGTCCTAAAATTGCAACATAAAACATATCTTGCCACCCTATACTGTAATCTATCTAATTTATTCAGAAGTTGTTTAGTGGCAGTCCTATAAACAACCTCTCCATATCTGATCACTGGAAGTATGAGCTGTTCTGCAATCAATTTCCTATCTTGCAACTTTAGACACTTAGAGATTCTCTTCAAAGCTCCTAACTTTTTATGTGTTTTAGTGATAACAGACTCTATATGGCTCTTAAAGGTTAATAAAGAATCAATATTAACTCCTAGATAACAATAATCAAAAACTTGTTCTACTAAGGTTTGATTCAATGATGTGATCTGTACATCTGATAATTCCTGTTGTCTATTAATACCAAAGAACATTAATTTAGTTTTATTTACGTTCATTATTAATTTTGACTTGGTGAACCATTCCTGTACCCTGGTAGTCGGTCTGTAGGTTTCTCTGGAGATCCACCAAATTATTTTCAGAAGCCACCAAGTCCGTATCATCTGCATACATCCTTATATCTGTATGCCGAATCACTGATGGTAAATCATTATTAAATATCAAAAATAACAAGGGTCCCAAAATGGACCCCTGTGGAACTCCCCTTTTGATGGTTTGAAGGTTTGAAAGATGATACTGTAATTGTACCCTCTGGGATCGGTCAGTCAAATATGACATAAACCATATCAGTGGATCCCCAGAGAAACCCAGACCGACCAACCTCTCAGATAAAATGTAATGGTTCACCAAGTCAAATGCTTTTGATAAATCGATATATATTGCTGCTGTATCCTTATCTTTATTCAAAGATCTACATATCAGACCATTAAATTCGACCAAGGCCGACATAGTTGAAAAACCCTTCCTAAAACCTGACTGATAGTTTGTTAACAAATCATATTTTTCCAGATATACTCCCATTTGCTGATTTACCAGTCTCTCCAAACATTTGGATAAAACTGGCAAAATAGCAATAGGGTGATAATTATTAGGGGATGTTTTGTCTCCAGTTTTGTAAATGGGTACTATCTTCCCTGTTTTCCATGAAGTAGGAAAAAGTCCTTCCTGTAAACTCCAATTAAATATAGCTAAGATTGTACGTACTATATATGGGGCAGCTATTTTTAGAAAACGTCCCTCCAAATTATCTAATTATCTAAACGTGAAACTAATGTTTAACTAAGAGCATTTTTAACTTTTTTAGCAATACTTTTGATGAATTTAAACTGTAAAGTCTGGTACCATTGCAGTGAAAAGCAGAAGCACCACCTGGGGTTACTAAAAAGCCTGTACAGATGGAACAATAAAAGAATTTTAACCAGTACATAAAAAACAAGCATTTGTCAATGCCAAATGTTTGCTTGCTGGTATTACCATTGGAAAAGCAGGAGTTAGAAAGATACAGAATAGGAATGGCAGTGAAGTATTGAACTTCATGCCAACCCCACCTCCACCCTGCAGAGATGGACAGGTATTGGGGTATGCGTCTGGGTCGTCACCCATAATGTTCATGCCATTTCACTTCACCCTATCCTGCAGACACCGACACATGTTGAGGTGTGCCTTGGGGTGTTCGGCTTTACAGTCACCCCATTCCATAAGGACATACACTGAAATGGGTGCAGTATAGGAGAATGGGGCGAACTCGGGGGGCCGAAGAGTCCAAGGCACACCTCGATGCCTGTCACTGGCTGCAGAGTGGTGGGTTGGGGGTGGAATGGCATGAGCATTACAGTCGGCAATCCAAAGGCACACCCCTAATGCCTGTCAGTCTGTACAGGGTAGGATGTTATTGTTAGAAACCCTAATGCCCTGGGCATTTGTTGATATTTGCACTACAAATTTTCAACATGGCCTTTTTGTGACCCCCACCTCATGAAAGCATTTGGGACCTCTTCTCATGAACAGTGGCACTGTGATTTTGTTAATGTGTCCCAAACTTTGAGTTTCCACAGTGACTGTGCCATTCTGCACCAGATGTATGAAAACACAGATCGGGCAGAATGTGAAGAATGACAGCTGTACCATTCATAGGGAGGTGTAAAGAGATGGCAATGTTGAAAATCTGTAGTGAAAATATTAAAAATACTCAAACTTCCGGGCTTACATGGAAACTGCGCAACGCATGCGTGTAACATAGTCATTTAGTGGAATCTTTTCACCAAATTTTCAACATAGGCCTTTTGTGACCTCTGCTCATGAACAGTGTCACTATGATTTTCCTAATCTGTCCTGAACATCAATTTCTCACAGCGACTGCACTATTTTGCGCCAGATGTGTAAATGCATATTTCAGGCAGGATATGAAAAATGACAGCTGTACTGTTCATAAGGAGGTGTGAAAAAATGCCATTGTTGAAAATCTGGAGTGAAAATATTACAAATGTGCGAAATTCCGAGGGTGTATGGAAACTGTGTAATGTACGCTCGTAACACAGTCATTTCATGGCCTTTTGTCACTAAATTTTCAACACTGGCATTTTAGCACCTCTGCTCATGAAGTGTCACTGTCATTTTTTTTAATCTGTCCCGAACACTGACTTCCCACAGCGACCGCATTATTCTGCGCCGGAAGCACGAAAACACATTTTGGCCAGGATGTGAAAAATGACAGCTGTACTGTTCATAAGGAGGTGTGGAAAAATGCCAATGTTGAAAATCTGGAATGAAAATATTTAAAATTCGTGAAGTTATGAGCGTGCGTGGAAACTGCGCAACCCATGCTTGTAAAAGTCATTTTATGGACTTTTGTCACCAAATTTTCAACACAGGCATTTTAGAACCTCTGCTCATGAACAGTGTCACTATGATTTTCTTAATATGTCCCAAACACTGATTTCCCACAGTGACCGCGCTATTCTGTGCTGGAAGTGTGAAAACACATTTTAGTCAGGATGTGAAAATGACAGCTGTACTATTCATAAGGAGGTGGAAAAATGCCAATGTTGAAAATCTGGAGTGAAAATATTACAAATTTGTGAAGTTACGAGACTGCGTGGAAACTGCACAACGCACGCTCATAAAAGTCATTTTTTGGATTTTTTTCACCAAATTTGCAACATAGGCTTTTTGAGAGCCCACCTCATGAACACTGGCACTGTCATTTCATTAATCAGTCCCGAAAGGTGATTCCACACAGTGACCATGAAATCACCTTTCGGGACTGAATAACACTATGACAGTGGCTGAATTCATAAAGAGGGGTCCCAATAACCCCATGTTGAAAATTTGGTGCCAGAATTCCTCAAAATGCCTGAGATATGCACCAAACCGGAAAAAACCCTATTTATGCTATTATACAGCTTAAAGGCATTTCTTCAGTTTGCGGTAGGCTTTGAAGAGTGCAGACGTGTTCCCAGTCCACCGAAGATCATGCGGCCAGGCTGCAGAGCTAAGTATGGAATGAGGGGCTATGGGGAGGTAGCATGCGCAGTGGGTGGGTGCGGTTGGGGAGGGACAGCGACCGCGTGGACCGCTTCCTTTCTTTCAGGAGAAAAAACAAAAACAAAAGGCGTCGCAGGAAGGTTTTCTTTTTTTTTTTCAGGCTTGCCTTCAGCACACTAGCGTGGTTTCCCAGTGTGCCACCTGCCACAGGGGTGGGGTGACTTAGCCGTGAGGATTGGGCCCCCGTTGGCAAAGAACTGTTTGGGGGCATGATGCTGAGGGGATTGGGTACCCCTCAGCACACAACAAATGGGGAAGGGGGCTACATTATGCCAATGGGGAGTGGGCTCCCCTGTTGGCAAATGAACTGGGTTGGGGGCATGCCAATAGCGGGATTGGCCAACCCTCATCAGCATTCGTGGGGCTGTGAGGCAGCAGCAAGCCACCGCCAGGTTTACAAAATATGTTACACTAGGCAAGATACTGCCCTGCAATGATGGGTCACTCCCTCATTGCAGCGGAATGGCTGATGCTGCAATGACGAGACGGACCCTCATTGCAGCGCAAAATAGTTTCAACTTGGTGGCGCTTTTGGAAACCAGTGTCATCAGCACAGTGTGCCTGCCTTGGTCCACCAGTGCTAAGCCCCCAAATGCAGTGCTGCCATTGGCTGCCACAGTGCTGCACCTCCACAACCCACTTCTCTCCTAAGCTGCCGCATAATGTTTCTTGCACTTGCGTGCAAGCAAACATAAAAAAAAAAAAAAAAAAATGGCTTCTACTGGGAATATGACCCCAGGTTCAGTGGAGTTAGTTCTCCTTTAACTTTACAAATTTATTTTTTTCAATCTCTTTAGCCTTTTTGAACATGTCGCTATTTTAGTAGGACAAAACACTTGCTAGGATGTGTGGTCACTGGGAAATAAGGATGTGTTAAAGAGAATTGTGGACATTTATTTTCCAGTGGCAAGAGCCATGTCATGTGTTGTAATTTTCATATGTAGAATGCACATGTATCATATATGTGTAATGAGAACGTAGCTGTACATAATTACCAGACTTGTGGGGCAAGGAACACCAGGAAAACAAAAGGTTATATTGTCCAGTTAATTGCACTACAATTGCAGTGTGACATGATCCACTGATTTCCAGTGAAGAAGTGAACTTGACACTGGTGAGGCCTGCATTTATTTATTTATTTTTTCATAAATTAGCAGTGGCAAAAAAAAATGTGCAGCATGTGTTTTAGTAAAGTCATTATCTATTAGACAACTAGTATTGGAACCCACTCGGGCGAGAGCAATCTTATATCTGGTACTCTCAAATGAAGATGGAGAGAAGATCACAGATTTAGAAGCGGGTAGCTATCTGGGAACTAGCGACCATCAAATAGTATGGTTCACGATAAATACAGCAGTAGAGTCAAGCCATACAAAGGCAAAGGTCCTGGACTTTAGGAGGGCTGACTTTGCCAAAATGGGTGAGTGCCTAAGGACTGCACTAGAAAATGGGCAGGAAAGAGGGGTGGAAGAACAATGAAAATAAAAACTACCATCACAGAGGCAACAAGCCTTTTTGTGAAGCAAATAAACAAAACAAAACGATGTAAAAAACCACTATGGATCTCAAAGGAGGGGGCAGGGAAGGTTGGGTAGAAAAATATAGCATTCAGGAAGTACAAGGAATCACAGAAGAAGCAGGACAGAGAACTGTACCAGTTAAAGCAAAAGGAAGCAGGGCAGGCAGTCAAAACATCAAAGGCCCAAACTGAGGAAAAGATAGCCAACTCAGTTATGAGGAGGATAAACATTTTATAGGTACATCAGGGAGTGAAGGAAGACCAAGGGAGGGATACTGAGGCATAATAAAGGGGATGGGGTGGGCAGAGGGTGACTGTGAAAAGGCAGAGATACTAAACAAATATTTTTGCTCAGTATTCACAAATGAAGAAGGGGAGGTACCTAAACCAAACAATAGAAACACTCTGGATAGGGGTTGATACCAGCCCATTCACCAAAAAAGAGTTCTGAAAGAACTCTTAAAACTGAAGGTGGACAAAGCAATGGGGCCTGATGGGATTCATTCCAGAATTCTAAAAGAACTAAGGGTAGAACTAGTGACACCACTGACTGCCCTCTTTAACAAATCATGGGAGGATGGGGTAGTACCTGAGGACTGGAGGAGGGAAGATGGTATTCCACTTCACAAAAGTGGGAGCAGGGCAGAGGCAGGAAACTACAGAGCTGTTAGTTTGACCGCAGTGATATGGAAAATGATGGAATCACTTCTGAAGGAAAGAACTGTTGAGTACCTGGAGGCCAGAGGGGCACAGGACCCAAGGCAGCATGAATTCACAGTGGGAAGGTCATGTCAGATGCATCTAATAGATTTCTTTGACTGGGTGACCAAAGTAGTAGATCAAGGAGGGGCTGTGGACATGGCCAACCTAGACTTTAGCAAGGCATTTGACACAGTCCCTCACAAAAGATTAATATACTAGTTAGCCAGCCTTGGAGTGGGTCCCAAGATGGTAGCCTTGGCAAAAAACTGGCTAGAGAACAGGACACAGAGGGTAATAGTAAATGAAGTCCACTCTGAAGATAGGAGGGTTACTAGTGGGGTACCACAGGGTTTCAGTTCTAGGACTGGTCCTCATTAATGTCTTTATAAGTGACACTGCAGAAGGACTGGAAGAAAGGTATGTCTCTTTGCAGATGACACAAAGATCTGCAACAGGGTTGATACACAAGGTGGGGTGGAAAGGATGAAAAGGGACTTGGCAAGGTTGGAGGTATGATCAAATGTATGGCAGCTTAGATTTGTAACCCCTGCAAATGGGGGTTCCCAAAAGACTTCCAGGAGCTTGCTTTGAATGCTCCAAGCCTGAATGGTGTTTGGCATTTAAGCCATTTATCAGTGAGTGTTTTAGAACCTCTGGTACTGTCTCTTTAAGAGCTGTCTGCTTGCAGACATAATTAGTTGTATGGGGGACTGTGTGTTTCTTTGATTGAGTACCACTCAAGCTGCTGCCAATTCACTTCATTTTGCAGTCACTAGGAGTGCAAAGGGAACCTATCTGAAAGATGTAACTGTTTGCCAGAAATTATTTAGAGTAATAATGAAATTACAGTTTGTCTAACCTGCTTTCTTTGCAGTCAGAACTGTGTCTGCTAGTTCCCCATTCTAGTTTTGAACTGCTGAACTGGACCAATCAGTGTGGGGTAAGCTAGCTCTAAAATGGTGCCTTGAGCGAATCAGAACTTGGACTCATAATCTGAGCCAGCCACAAGAGGATTGTATGGGCAGTGACTCTGGGAGATGTAGTTTAGACTTCAGTGCCTTTTGGACCAACAGCAGCAGTCTATTGTGAGTGACAGCCAATCCAGTCAAGAACTGGGAGGAACTCAAAGGAAGTGCCAGTTTTGTCGGTTGGAGTTTCAGTTGAGCTTTGGCAGTGAAGAAGGAAGAGCCCTGTGCTTTTCAGTGTGCAGTTTTAGTCAAAAACGTGTGTAAGGCCCAGAGTTCCGGTCTGCAGCTTGTGTAACAGCTTGTTAGGACTGAATCCATCCTGTGAAAAGAATCAAAGGATCTCTGAAGAGTAGAAACCAGGCTCACCCTGTAGAAGACTGGAGGAATTGCTGAAAATTGCACTCGGTCTGTCAGGAACTGAATCTGCTGTGTGTTCTCCGGGTATTGTGCAGTAATGCGATCGGGATACAGATGCAGCCTGCCTGGTATAGTGCTTTCTTTTATATGGATGTGTGAAGAGGTTTGTGTACCTCAAGTGAGCCCTGCTGACATTGAAGGACCCTATCTTATTTGGAGGTCGTGAGTACTAATTCAGGTCGCTCCCTGTTGAATTGCCACATTAAATCCAAATGGAATTACTGTACTGCTGACTGTTTAATTCTCCTTTTCTCTGTGAAAGGGCCCCTACCAGCTGCCCATGGTTTGGACTAGCCACTAGGGCTTGGGTACCCAGGGACAGTAACTGATAGGGATAGGCCTGTGCACAGAGCCATAGGTAGATTATTAGAGTGATAAGCTAATTAACCTGATTTCCCCTGTCCTGTTATATCCCCTTAAATAAATCAGAGCTGCTTGTTTCAGCAAAGTTATACTGCCTGAGGTATTTGTCTATGTTAAAGTACTGTACTGTGATTGTTGCACTGTATCTCATTTCACAGGAGGTCCCAGTGCGGAACCAGACCTGGGAAGTGTATACTGTGAAGGTAATTCTGATATATTGTGTGGGCCACTAGTGGGAAGAAGGGGTTGCAGTGTCCCAGAGGGCTGTGACCAAGTTAGTTTAACTATTGCAAACCCTGACCTCTGGGTGGAGGCACCCGCCATTGGATCCAGGCCCCTCAACCTGTTAGTGGCAAATCAGGCAGGGTTAGTAGCCCTGGGATAGCGCCATCTAGGGGTTACATCTTGGAGGCTCACCGCTGGGATTGTGTGTCCTCTAGTGGCCATATTTATGAACCACTGTTAAGAAAAAAATGGGTACCCCGACAGAAGTGGCTGTGCACCGGCTGGTGGAGTGGTGTACTGGGGAGGAGATCGACCCCAAAATGCTATGCTTATCCTGGACATCCCCTGGGTATCACACGGACACTGTGCAGGAGTACTTTCCAAGGTGGAAGGTTTACAAAACCCTGTGGTGGTGGGTCGGCATGCTAATCTGCTCACCCACACTTTCCTGGCCCTAGTAGAGTTTAAGGATCCCATAGATAGCTCAAAGTGCCACAGACCATTACCCCAGAGGGAGCCCTCACTGCTTGGAGAGTGATAACTAAGGACAGTAAAGACCGGGGAATCAGCCCCACCACTATCTGAAACTTTTGAGGAGAAATTTGCTGAATGGTTGCTGGGAGAGGGAAAACTGTGGAGGACTTGAAGAAACTATTCTTGCCACCTGGGGTGTTCCTCCCCAACACCCTCTCCTGCTCCAGTGCCCGTAATGGTGGCTGAACCAATGCAGACTCCTATTTCTGCACCTGCCATTAGTCACGACTCTTACAGAAGGTTGAGGATCTTCTCTGGCACCTCCCACCCCTCAAGGGAGGATGACTGGGAGACCTGGATAACTATGTTGCCCCAAGTGCTAGAATGGCAATGCCGGAAGGCGAAGCAAAGAGGGTTAGTGAGCCTCCGAGGTCCTGCCCTGGCTACCATCCGGTAAGCAAACGGGCCAGTAACCCTGAAGCGACTGCACAGGCCTATCTGAGGCCTTGGAGAATGTGTATGGGAGCCCAGATTCTGATGAGGACCTATGGTGGAGAGTAAGAAATGCACAACAGTACCAAGGGAGTTGTTGTCTGTGTATGTCTCGGCTGGAAAAATTGTTGCAGAATGCCTCAGAAAGGGTGGTTTTGCTTGATTGAACTGGACCGAACCAGACTGGACAGAATCCTAAGTCTGCCCCTTCTCAGAACTGCTGTTGCTTCAGTTACGCCTGGCAAATCGACTGAATCCCCACCTCCTATGATGAGTTAATGAGAGAAATTGAGGAGTTGAGAAAGGCGACCGGGAGGTACCTGCACCAACAGCTGTGGCTACGACCCGAAAGTGACTGAGGTGACCCATCAAGTGAAGTTCAGGGCAGAGGTTGACAGTCAATGAGTGCTCTGACAAGGAAAAAGATATGCCACAATGGGGCGAACTGTTGAGAGAGATCCTGGAATTCAAAACAGTCCTTTATGAAGGCCACGCCTGCAAGTACGGCCCTGACCTATGTCCGACTGCATCTGCTATGGGGTGGGGTACCCACCATGTATCTCCTGCTGATAACAGCTCAAACTCAATTCCTTGACCATGGAGTGGAGAAACTGACGAGATGTCTCCAAATGCTTATCCACGCGCAGACAGAGATGGCACCCAGGTTTCCAGTTAGTAATACCCCGCCTGGCTCCCAGTGTGGCGCCTCGGCCAGCTCAAACTCCAGAAAGTATGTTTTGCTATAATTGTGGGAAGATGGGCACATGAAGAGGAATGCCAGTCCCCAAAAGACGCTGACAAAGTTGCATATAGGCTACAAGGAGAGCTTGGAGAAAGAAATCAGTGGTTAAGAGGTGCACGGCGATCCCAGTGAGGGCACCAAAATGCTAATTCACGTCCTTGTTGGCAAGGTCAGTTGCCCAGGCCCCCACTCACCGCCTCCAGACTGGTCCAGAATAGTGGGTCCCTCCATGGAGACCACTGTAAAGGTGAATGGAGTGTCTACAAGAGCTGTATTAGACAGTGGCTCCAAGTGACAATTATGTTCCAGGATTGGTATCAGAAGCATTTGTCAGACGTGACCTTACAACCATTAGAAGGACTGCATGTATGGGGGTTAAGTGAGAAGGCCTACCCCTATTCGGGTATATCGAATTTGGCTGTCTTTCCCCACCTCCGTGGCTGGAGTGGCGAACAAGTAGAGACCCTAGCCTTTGTGTCCCCCACTGGACTGTATGATGGTGTCCCTTGTTGATTGGAACAAATGCTCATATGTTTGGAAGGCTGGCACAGTTGTGTTATGAAAAACAGGGGTCAAAGACTAGTAGAGCTTTAAGAGTTCGGCTTTGAATAAGAAGGCCTATGAGGCACAGAGAGATGCTGAAAAACAGAACCAGAGGAACGGTCGGAATTGTATGGAAGAAGGATCCTGAGTCTCTGATCCTGGCGTCAATGCCCAGTGTACCTTACAGGAGAGGTCCGTATCAGAAAGGATGTTAAGAATAAAATATTAATGTTGGATGCACCAGGCGATGGAAAATTGCCAGAGGGACTGCTGGTCAAGCCTAGTATTTTGCCGCTAGAGCCCATGCTTATGCCAGAAGGGTAATGGTCCAAGTTCATAATGTGTCTGAAAGAGACATTGAGTAAACAGAGGTTGCATCTGGCTAATGTGCATTGTGCAGACACTGCAGTGCTACCCAGCAGCAAGAGTTCAAGGAAGAAGACAGAGTAACGCTGACTTGTTTGATTTCGGCGACTCCCGCTGCCAGCTGAATGGAAAGTGAGGATCAGTGAGAAGCTTGCCCAGAGAGACCAGGTGTTTCTTTAAAGGAATGGGATGTAGGATGCGTGCAGGAGCTGAGCACAATATCCGGCTGCATGAAAAGACCATTTCGTGAGAGGTCTCGACGCCTGGCACCTGCTGACATAGATGATGGAGACGCATCTGCAAGAGATGTTAGCTGCTGGTGTAATACAAGAATCCAGAAGCCTTATGTTTCCCCATTGTGGTAGTGAAGAAAAAGAATGGAACAGTAAGGATGTGTGTAGTTATCGCATCTTAAACCGGCCGGACTATCCTGATCAGTACACAATGCCCGCATTCAGGATGCTTTGGACTGCCTAAGCGGGGAGCAAGTGGTTCTCTGTGCTGGATCTCGCAGTGGGTACTACCAGATCCCGATGGCCCCAGAGGCCGTGAGAAGACGTGCCTTTATCTGTCCGCACGGTTGAATTCATGAGGATGCCTCAAAGGATTTCAGGTGCCCAGCCACTTTTCAACGATTGATGGAGCGTGCAGTGGGGGACATGAACTTACTAGAGTGCCTGGTATACCTAGATGATGTTATTGTGTTTGGCAGCTCACTGGAGGAACATGAGAGCAGATTATTTAAGGTATTGGACCGACTGGAGGACTTTGGCCTTAAACTGTCCATTGATAAGTGTCAATTCTTTCAAACATCAGTAAAGTATGTGGGACACATAGTATCCACCGAGGGAATAGAGACCGACCCAAGTAAAGTTGAGGCCTTGACCACCTGGCCACAGCCCAAAAAATCAAAAGAACTGCAAAGATTCCTGGGATTCTGTGGTATATACCATGGCTTCATCAAGGACTATTCAAGAGTGATCCGCCCTTTACTTAACCTTACTCAAGGGTATCCTAACCCACAAAAATACCAAAAGTCAAAGTCCTCAAGACTGAAAAGTGTATTTTCATCCAGTGAAGTATTTGGGCCCGTGGACTCTGATTAATGAGACTGCTTTTCATGAGACATCATATATCAACTTACCCATGCTCCAGTGCTGGCCTATGCCGATCCAAGAAAAACCTTCGTCCTGCACACTGATGCTAGCTTGCAAGGGTTGGGGGCTGTGTTGTACTAAGAGCACGAGAATGGCCTGAGACCAGTGGCCTTTGCCAGTAGAAGCCTGACCCCATCCGAAAAGAACTATCCTGTACATAAGTTAGAGTTCCTAGCTTTGAAGTGGGCTATTGTTGACCAATTCCATGAGTACTTGTATGGGGCTAAAATACTAGTAAAACTGACAATAATCCTTTGACCTATGTGCAGACCTCAGCTAAGTTGGATGCCACTGGCCATAGGTGGCTTTCTGCATTATCACATGTGACTATGCTCTCAAATACCGAGCAGGTCTGAACCACATAGATGCTGATGCTCCTCCGGAGGCCTGTTCTCCAGAATGATTGGGTCCGATTGGCAGAACCTGACATTCGGCACTCTGCCGGAAGTTTGACAGGGAGGAACAAATGTCCACGGACGCAGTGGACTGCATGGTGGATTGCTTGGAGCCTCTGAGAATTGCATACCTGCTGCTTATTGCCACTTTTCTGCAATAGACATTGGTTTACTGCCTCAGCTGGACAATGACAGTGATCGGTGAGCTCAATCCCGCGATCCCATAATCAAAGCAGCTTTAGAAGCCCTCTATGCAGGAAAAGATGTGTCCAAATTACGCCTCACTGATTTGAGAACTGCACTGTTATACAAAGAAGGTCCTAAGTTGAAACTGATCAATAAACTGTTATACAGAGAAACAGTAGACAGAGGGAGAAGTAGACAAACAACAACTAGTGCTGCCCACTGCCTTTGAGACTCAGTACTGAGGTCCTTGCACAACACATGGGGCACCTTGGTATAGACAGAACACTTGACTTGGTGAGATCCAGATTCTATTGGCCTAAGATGGGGCTGATGGAGCAACACATTCGAACTTGTAGTCACTGCTTACAGAGGAAAGCTTTGCCCCAGGCGTACCCCCTTGTTAACATCACCACCAGTGCACCCATGGAGCTGGTCTGTATTGATTTTCTGAGTTTGGAGTCAGATCAAAGAAATATCAGTAATGTGCTGGTGGTCACTGACCATTTCACGGAGATATGCCCAAGCTTTCCCACCAAAGACCAGAAAGCATCCACTGTGGCCAAAGTACTTGTAGAAAACTTTTTGTTCACTATGGGGCTCCACAAAGAATCCATTCTGATCAAGGAGACTTTGAGAGTCGCTCTGATCAAAGAGATGCTTTCCTGTGGGGAGTGCGAAAGTCAGAACCACTCCTTACCACCCCAGGGGACCCACAGCCTGAACGTTTCAACCGCACTTTGCTAGATATGCTGGGCACCTGCACCCAAAGGACAAGCCTAGATGGAGCCAACAAATTAGCACCCTGGTACGCTTATAACTGCACCAAAAGTGATGCCACTGGATTCTCCCCTACCGCCTGATGTTTGGAAGAGAAGCTCAGCTACCAGTAGATGTGTGTTTTGGGGTCTCTCCTGATGGGGTTCAAGCTGACAACTATTTACAGTATGTGCAAAAGTTAAAGGCCCAGCTAACTCATGCGGCACTAACCGGGTTTCAAACCATGGCTGCCAAAAGAAATCTGGCCAACAAAGAAAGGTATGATAAAAGGTAAAGCACAGGAACTCCAGGAGGAGATCGGGTATTGCTAAGAAATCTGGGACTGCATGGCAAGCACAAGATTGCTGACAGATGGCACCATCTCCCTCACATTGTAGTGGGCAAACTAGATGATCTGACAGTGTACAAAGTAAGGCCGAGAATAATTCAAAAGATGTAAAACAATGCATAGAAATCATTTACTGCCCATTGACAAATCTTAATTGAGTCTGAGCCCCAGAAGATGCCCCTCTGGACCAGTGACTAGAGCTGCTGCTAAGAAAAGACCAAGGAAGTCTGCACCAACAGAAGCAAAGTTAAAGTGTTCCCTCCACAAGTCCCAGTTGAAGCATGACTGTCAGTCCATATTGGAAGAAAGTGAGAGTGACTTTGAATACTATCCTTCTACGAACTGAGTCAATTGTTCTGAGGCAATCCCTAGTCAATCTGGAGATGAAGCTGGGCCTTCTGGACTGTCTAAGCCCCCAGCTTCATCCCTGGAGCCAATGCTCCCAGAAAGTGAAGTGCAAAGCATCAGATCAGATGAAATGGAACTATTGTATGGTTGAACTGTTTGAGCTTTCAGGGAGGAAAATGATAGATTGGGGCAGACTGGTGATACACCAGAACAAGAAGAGTATTTTGAGTGCCCTGACAGTCCACTGCCAGTTTCCGAAAGCTCTCCATGCGAGCCAAATGTTGTGGACTCAGAAACTGTAACCCTGGAGCTGAAAGTGCCCCAAGTTCTAGCCTCTCTACCCCCATGGAGACTCCCCTGACAAGTGAGGACAATGCTGAAAATGAGGCTCAGAGTGCAGAGACTATAACAGTTCCCCCTAGAAAGACTGGTCGAGCTGTAAAGCCTGTGGTGCACCTCAGTTATGATTCACTTGGGAGGCCTGTGGACTTGCCTCTCAATGTTGTCAATAAAGGAGTGTATGTGTCCCCAAGCTCATTGCCCAAACTGAGCATCAGTGCTAACTCCAAGTTACTTGTGTTGCCCTCTAAGTATGGTGCCCTTGCCCCATCCAGCCCCAAGGTAACTGATGAGGGAAGGGCCCCTCTTCAGGTTTCATGTACAAGAGGTAATAACTTGAGTTATGGTACAATGTGTATGTAATACTGTGTAAAGAGGACGTACTGCAATGTTTCAGAAATGTGTTCTTGGTAAAATGATATATTGACTGATGATTACATGCGAGCCTAATGCAAATGTATATGGTTGCAGTTGAAACTTATGGGGTACTTGCTTGCCAGACGAACAGCTTTCCCAAACCAGGAAGTGGTAACCCCTGCAAATGGGGGTTCCCAAAGACTTCCAGGAGCTTGCTTGAATGCTCCAAGCCTGAACGGTGTTTGGCATTTAAGCCATTTATCAGTGAGTGTTTTTAGAACCTCTGGTACTGTCTCTTAAGAGCTGTCTGCTTGCAGACATAATTAGTTTGTGGATGGGGACTGTGTTTCTTTGATTGAGTACCACTCAAGCTGCTGCCAATTCACTTAATTTTTGCAGTCACTAGGAGTAAAGGGAACCTATCTGAAAGATGTAACTGTTTGCCAGAAATTATTTAGAGTAATAATGAAAGTACAGTTTGTCTAACCTGCTTCTTTGCAGTCAGAACTGTGTCTGCTAGTTCCCCATTCTAGGTTTTGAACTGCTGAACTGGACCAATCAGTGTGGAGTAAGCTAGCTCCAAAATGGTGCCTTGGACGAATCAGAACTTGGACTCATAATCTGAGCCAGCCACAAGAGGATTGTATGGGCAGTGACTCTGGGAGATGTAGTTTAGACTTCAGTGCCTTTTGGACCAACAGCAGCAGTCTATTGTGGTGACAGCCAATCCAGTCAAGAACTGGGAGGAACTCAAAGGAAGTGCCCGGTTTGTCGGTTGAGTTTCAGTTGAGCTTTACAGTGAAGAAGGAAGGAGTCCTGTGCTTTTCAGTGCAGTTTTAGTCAAAAACGTGTAAGGGCCCAGAGTTCCGGGTCTGCAGCTTGTGTAACAACTTGTTAGGACTCAGATCCGTCCCTGTGAAAAGAATCAAAGGATCTCTGAAGAGTAGAAACCAGGCTCACCCTGTAGAAGACTGGAGAATTGCTGAAAATTGCACTCGGTCTGTCAGGAACTGAATCTGCTGTGTGTTCTCCCAGGTATTGTGCAGTAATTACGTAGCGATACAGATGCAGCTGCCTGGTATAGTGCTTTCTTTATATGGATGTGTGAAGAGGTTTTAGTAATCCTCAAGTGAGCCCTGCTGACATTGAAGGACCCTATCTTATTTGGAGGTCGTGAGTACTAATTCAGGGTCGCCTCCCTGTTGAATTGCCACATTAAATCCAAATGGAATTACTGTACTGCTGACTGTTTAATTCTCCCTTCTCTGTGTGAAAGGCCCCTCCCTGCTACGGTTTGGACTAGCCACTAGGGCTTGGGTACCCAGGGACAGTAACTGATAAGGGATAGCCTGTGCACAGAGCCATAGAATAGATTTATTAGAGTGATAAGCTAATTAACCTGATTTCCCCTGTCCTTGTTATATCCCCTAAATAAATCAGAGCTGCTTGTTTCAGCAAAGTTATACTATACTGAGGTATTTGTCTATGTTAAAGTACTGTACTGTGATTGTTGCACTGTATCTCATTTCACAGGAGGTCCCAGTGCGGAACCAGACCTGGGGGTAAGTGTATACTGTGAAGGTAATTTGATATATTGTGTGGGGCCACTAGTAGGAAGAAAGGGGGTTGCAGTGTCCCAGAGGGCTGTGACCAAGTTAGTTTAACTATTGCAAACCCTGACCTCTGGGTGAGGCACCCTCCATTGGATCCAGGCCCCTCAACCTGTTAGTGGCAAATCAGGCAGGGTTAGTAGCCCCTGGGATAGCGCCATCTAGGTTACAGATTCAATGCTAAGAAGTGCAAAGTAATGCACCTGGAAATAAAAACTTAGGGAAGAGTACACAATGGGGGTGAGATGCTAACAACAACTAAAATGGAAAGGGGACCTGGGGTAGTAATATCAGATGACTCCAAAGGTGGGCACAATGTGAGAGGGCAATATGAGAGCTGGGGACATTGGATGCATTGGGACAGGTATTACCAGTAGAAAACAGGAAGTTGTTATCCTCTGTACAGACAGCTGGTAGACTCCATCTGGAGTACTGCATGTAGTTCTGAAGACCCCATCTCCACAAGGACATAGACAGGATGGAGGCAGTCCAGAGGAGGGCAACTAAATGGTGCAGGGTCTGCACCAGAAGACATATGAAGAGAGATCTAAGGAGCTTAATATGTATACCCCGAGGAAAGGAGGGACAGAGGACATGATAGAAATATGTTAAATACCTCAAGGAATCAACAAAGTCCAAGAGGATAGCATCTTCAGAAAAGAGGTGTGAAGAACAAGGGGGCACAATCTGAAGATAGAAGGAGGACGCATCAGAGGTAATGTGAGGAAGTATTTTTCCACAGAGGGTAGTGGATGCATGGAAAGGCCTTCCTGAGGAGGTTGTGAGTCAAAAACAGTGAGGAATTCAAGAATGCATGGGACAGATATAAGGTAATTCTAGGAGGTGGGGCAGGAGGAAGTAGGCTGTTGGCTAACTAGGATCTGCAGCTTATCCATTAGGTGAGGAAATGGGCAGACTGGGTGAAAGTGGTCCTTATCTGCTGTCAGTTTGCGGTAGGCTTTGAAGAGTGCAGGCGTGTTCCCAGTCACGAAGATCGTCGTGCCAGGCTGCAGAGCTAAGTATGGAATGAGGGGTTGTGGGAGGTAGCATGCGCAGTGGGTGGGTGCGGGTTGGGGAGGGACAGCGACAGCGTGGGACCGCTTCCTTTCTTTCAGGGAGAAAAAACAAAACAAAAAGCGTCGCAGGAAGGTTTTCTTTTTTTTTTCAGGCTTGCCTTCAGCACACTAGCGTGGTTTCCCAGTGTGCCACCTGCCACAGGGGTGGGGTGACTTAGCCGTGAGGATTGGGCCCCCGTTGGCAAAGAACTGTTTGGGGCATGATGCTGAGGGGATTGGGTACCCCTCAGCACACAACAAATGGGGAGGGGCTACATTATGCCAATGGGGAGCGGCCCCTGTTGGCAAATGAACTGGGTTGGGGCATGCCAATAGCGGATTGGCCAACCCTCATCAGCATTGTGGGGCTGTGAGGCAGCAGCAAGCCACCGCCAGGTTTACAAAATATGTTACACTAGGCAAGATACTGCCCTGCAATGATGGGTCACTCCCTCATTGCAGCGGAATGGCTGATGCTGCAATGACGAGACGGACCCTCATTGCAGCGCAAAATAGTTTCAACTTGGTGGCGCTTTTGGAAACCAGTGTCATCAGCACAGTGTGCCTGCCTTGGTCCACCAGTGCTAAGCCCCCAAATGCAGTGCTGCCATTGGCTGCCACAGTGCTGCACCTCCACAACCCACTTCTCTCCTAAGCTGCCATGATATCGTTTCTTGCACTCTGCGAAGCAAACATAAAAAAAAAAATGGCTTCTACTGGGAATATGACCCCAGGTTCAGTGGAGTTAGTTCTCCTTTAACTTTACAAATTTATTTTTTTCAATCTCTTTAGCCTTTTTGAACATGTCGCTATTTTAGTAGGACAAAACACTTGCTAGGATGTGTGGTCACTGGGAAATAAGGATGTGTTAAAGAGAATTGTGGACATTTATTTTCCAGTGGCAAGAGCCATGTCATGTGTTGTAATTTTCATATGTAGAATGCACATGTATCATATATGTGTAATGAGAACGTAGCTGTACATAATTACCAGACTTGTGGGGCAAGGAACACCAGGAAAACAAAAGGTTATATTGTCCAGTTAATTGCACTACAATTGCAGTGTGACATGATCCACTGATTTCCAGTGAAGAAGTGAACTTGACACTGGTGAGGCCTGCATTTATTTATTTATTTTTTCATAAATTAGCAGTGGCAAAAAAAAATGTGCAGCATGTGTTTTAGTAAAGTCATTATCTATTAGACAACTAGTATTGGAACCCACTCGGGCGAGAGCAATCTATATCTGGTACTCTCAAATGAAGATGGAGAGAAGATCACAGATTTAGAAGCGGGTAGCTATCTGGGAACTAGCGACCATCAAATAGTATGGTTCACGATAAATACAGCAGTAGAGTCAAGCCATACAAAGGCAAAGGTCCTGGACTTTAGGAGGGCTGACTTTGCCAAAATGGGTGAGTGCCTAAGGACTGCACTAGAAAATGGGCAGGAAAGAGGGGTGGAAGAACAATGAAAATAAAAACTACCATCACAGAGGCAACAAGCCTTTTTGTGAAGCAAATAAACAAAACAAAACGATGTAAAAAACCACTATGGATCTCAAAGGAGGGGGCAGGGAAGGTTGGGTAGAAAAATATAGCATTCAGGAAGTACAAGGAATCACAGAAGAAGCAGGACAGAGAACTGTACCAGTTAAAGCAAAAGGAAGCAGGGCAGGCAGTCAAAACATCAAAGGCCCAAACTGAGGAAAAGATAGCCAACTCAGTTATGAGGAGGGATAAACATTTTATAGGTACATCAGGGAGTGAAGGAAGACCAAGGGAGGGATACTGAGGCATAATAAAGGGGGATGGGGGTGGGCAGAGGGTGACTGTGAAAAGGCAGAGATACTAAACAAATATTTTTGCTCAGTATTCACAAATGAAGAAGGGGGATACCTAAACCAAACAATAGAAACACTCTGGATAGGGGGTTGATACCAGCCCATTCACCAAAAAAAGAGTTCTGAAAGAACTCTTAAAACTGAAGGTGGACAAAGCAATGGGGCCTGATGGGATTCATTCCAGAATTCTAAAAGAACTAAGGGTAGAACTAGTGACACCACTGACTGCCCTCTTTAACAAATCATGGGAGGATGGGGTAGTACCTGAGGACTGGAGGAGGGAAGATGGTATTCCACTTCACAAAAGTGGGAGCAGGGCAGAGGCAGGAAACTACAGAGCTGTTAGTTTGACCGCAGTGATATGGAAAATGATGGAATCACTTGAAGGAAAGAACTGTTGAGTACCTGGAGGCCAGAGGGCACAGGACCCAAGGCAGCATGAATTCACAGGGGAAGGTCATGTCAGATGCATCTAATAGATTTCTTTGACTGGGTGACCAAAGTAGTAGATCAAGGAGGGCTGTGGACATGGCCAACCTAGACTTTAGCAAGGCATTTGACACAGTCCCTCACAAAAGATTAATATACTAGTTAGCCAGCCTTGGAGTGGGTCCCAAGATGGTAGCCTTGGCAAAAAACTGGCTAGAGAACAGGACACAGAGGGTAATAGTAAATGAAGTCCACTCTGAAGATAGGAGGGTTACTAGTGGGGTACCACAGGGTTTCAGTTCTAGGACTGGTCCTCATTAATGTCTTTATAAGTGACACTGCAGAAGGACTGGAAGGAAAGGTATGTCTCTTTGCAGATGACACAAAGATCTGCAACAGGGTTGATACACAAGGTGGGGTGGAAAGGATGAAAAGGGACTTGGCAAGGTTGGAGGTATGATCAAATGTATGGCAGCTTAGATTTGTAACCCCCCTGCAAATGGGGGTTCCCAAAAGACTTCCAGGAGCTTGCTTGAATGCTCCAAGCCTGAATGGTGTTTGGCATTTAAGCCATTTATCAGTGAGTGTTTTTAGAACCTCTGGTACTGTCTCTTTAAGAGCTGTCTGCTTGCAGACATAATTAGTTTGTATGGGGGACTGTGTGTTTCTTTGATTGAGTACCACTCAAGCTGCTGCCAATTCACTTCATTTTTGCAGTCACTAGGAGTGCAAAGGGAACCTATCTGAAAGATGTAACTGTTTGCCAGAAATTATTTAGAGTAATAATGAAATTACAGTTTGTCTAACCTGCTTTCTTTGCAGTCAGAACTGTGTCTGCTAGTTCCCCATTCTAGTTTTGAACTGCTGAACTGGACCAATCAGTGTGGGTAAGCTAGCTCTAAAATGGTGCCTTGAACGAATCAGAACTTGGACTCATAATCTGAGCCAGCCACAAGAGGATTGTATGGGCAGTGACTCTGGGAGATGTAGTTTAGACTTCAGTGCCTTTTTGGACCAACAGCAGCAGTCTATTGTGAGTGACAGCCAATCCAGTCAAGAACTGGGAGGAACTCAAAGGAAGTGCCAGTTTTGTCGGTTGGAGTTTCAGTTGAGCTTTGGCAGTGAAGAAGGAAGGAGCCCTGTGCTTTTTCAGTGTGCAGTTTTAGTCAAAAACGTGTGTAAGGCCCAGAGTTCCGGTCTGCAGCTTGTGTAACAGCTTGTTAGACTGAATCCATCCCAGAAAAGAATCAAAGGATCTCTGAAGAGTAGAAACCAGGCTCACCCTGTAGAAGACTGGAGGAATTGCTGAAAATTGCATTCGGTCTGTCAGGAACTGAATCTGCTGTGTGTTCTCCCGGGTATTGTGCAGTAATTGCGATCGGGATACAGATGCAGCCTGCCTGGTATAGTGCTTTCTTTTATATGGATGTGTGAAGAGGTTTGTGTACCTCAAGTGAGCCCTGCTGACATTGAAGGACCCTATCTTATTTGGAGGTCGTGAGTACTAATTCAGGTCGCCCCTGTTGAATTGCCACATTAAATCCAAATGGAATTACTGTACTGCTGACTGTTTAATTCTCCTTTTCTCTGTGAAAGGGCCCCTACCAGCTGCCCATGGTTTGGACTAGCCACTAGGGCTTGGGTACCCAGGGACAGTAACTGATAGGGATAGGCCTGTGCACAGAGCCATAGGTAGATTATTAGAGTGATAAGCTAATTAACCTGATTTCCCCCTGTCCTTGTTATATCCCCTTAAATAAATCAGAGCTGCTTGTTTCAGCAAAGTTATACTGCCTGAGGTATTTGTCTATGTTAAAGTACTGTACTGTGATTGTTGCACTGTATCTCATTTCACAGGAGGTCCCAGTGCGGAACCAGACCTGGGGTAAGTGTATACTGTGAAGGTAATTCTGATATATTGTGTGGGCCACTAGTGGGAAGAAAGGGGGGTTGCAGTGTCCCAGAGGGCTGTGACCAAGTTAGTTTAACTATTGCAAACCCTGACCTCTGGGTGGAGGCACCCGCCATTGGATCCAGGCCCCTCAACCTGTTAGTGGCAAATCAGGCAGGGGTAGTAGCCCCCTGGGATAGCGCCATCTAGGGGTTACATCTTGGAGGCTCACCGCTGGGATTGTGTGTCCTCTAGTGGCCATATTTATGAACCACTGTTAAGAAAAAATGGGTACCCAGACAGAAGTGCTGTGCACCGGCTGGTGGAGTGGTGTACTGGGGAGGAGATCAACCCCAAAATGCATATGCTTATCCTGGACATCCCCTGGTATCACACGGACACTGTGCAGGAGTACTTTCCAAGGTGGAAGGTTTACAAAACCCTGTGGTGGTGGGTCGGCATGCTAATCTGCTCACCCACACTTTCCTGGCCCTAGTAAGTTTAAGGATCCCATAGATAGCTCAAAGTGCCAGACCATTACCCCAGAGGAGCCCTCACTGCTTGGAGAGTGATAACTAAGGACAGTAAAGACCTGGGAATCAGCCCCACCACTATCTGAAACTTTTGAGGAGAAATTTGCTGAATGGTTGCTGGGAGGGAAAACTGTGGAGGACTTGAAGAAACTATTCTTGCCACCTGGGGTGTTCCTCCCCAACACCCTCTCCTGCTCCAGTGCCCGTAATGGTGGCTGAACCAATGCAGACTCCTATTTCTGCACCTGCCATTAGTCACGACTCTTACCGAAGGTTGAGGATCTTCTCTGGCACCTCCCACCCCTCAGGGAGGATGACTGGGAACCTGGATAGACTATGTTGCCCCCAAGTGCTAGAATGGCAATGCTCGGAAGGCATGCGAAAGAGGGTTAGTGAGAGCCTCCGAGGTCCTGCCCTGGCTACCATCCGTGCTAAGCAAGGGCCAGTAACCCTGAAGCGACTGCACAGGCCCTATCTTGAGGCCTTGGAGAATGTGTAGGGCCCAGATTCTGATGAGGACCTATGGTGGAGAGTAAGAAATGCACAACAGTACCAAGGGAGTTGTTGTCTGTGTATGTCTCGGCTGGAAAATTGTTGCAAGAATGCCTCAGAAAGGGTGGTTTTGCTCGATTGAACTGGACCGAACCAGACTGGACAGAATCCTAAAGTCTGCCCCTTCTCAGAACTGCTGTTGCTTCAGTTACGCCTGGCAAATCGACTGAATCCCCACCTCCTATGATGAGTTAATGAGAGAAATTGAGGAGTTGAGAAAAGGCGACCGGAGGTACCTGCACCAACAGCTGTGGCTACGACCCGAAGTGACTGAGGGTGACCCATCAAGTGAAGTTCAGGGCAGAGGTTGACAGTCAATGAGTGCTCTGACAAGGAAAAGATATGCCACAATGGGGCGAACTGTTGAGAGAGATCCTGGAATTCAAAACAGTCCTTTATGAAGGCCACGCCTGCAAGTACGGCCCTGACCTATGTCCGACTGCATCTGCTATGGGGGTGGGGTACCCACCATGTATCTCCTGCTGATAACAGCTCCAAACTCAATTCCTTGACCATGGAAGTGGAGAAACTGACGAGATGTCTCCAATGCTTATCACGCGCAGACAGAGATGGCACCCAGGTTTCCAGTTAGTAATACCCCCCTGGCTCCCAGTGTGGCGCCTCGGCCAGCTCAAACTCCAGAAAGTATGTTTTGCTATAATTGTGGGAAGATGGGCATGAAGAGGGAATGCCAGTCCCCAAAAGACACTGACAAAGTTGCATATAGGCTACAAGGAGAGCTTGGGAGAAGAAATCAGTGGTTAAGAGGTGCACGCGATCCCAGTGAGGGCACCAAAAATGCTAACTCGCGTCCTTTTGTGGCAAGGTCAGTTGCCCAGGCCCCCACTACCGCCTCTCCAGACTGGTCCAGAATAGTGGGTCCCTCCATGGAGACCACTGTAAAGGTGAATGGAGTGTCTACAAGAGCTGTATTAGACAGTGGCTCCCAAGTGACAATTATGTTCCAGGATTGGTATCAGAAGCATTTGTCAGACGTACCCTTACAACCATTAGAAGGACTGCATGTATGGGGGTTAAGTGAGAAGGCCTACCCCTATTCGGGTATATCGAATTTGGCTGTCTTTCCCCACCTCCGTGGCTGGAGTGGCGAACAAAGTAGAGACCCTAGCTAGTGTGTCCCCCACTGGACTGTATGATGGGTGTCCTTTGTTGATTGGAACAAATGCTCATATGTTTGGAAGGCTGGCACAGTTGTGTTATGAAAACAGGGGTCAAAGACTAGTAGAGCTTTAAGAGTTCAGCTTAATTAAGAAGGCCTATGAGGCACAGAGAGATGCTGGAAAAACAGAACCAGAGGAACCGCCGGAATTGTATGGAAGAAGGATCCTGAGTCTCTGATCCTGGCGCAAATGCCCAGTGTACCTTACAGGAGAGGTCCGTATCAGAAAGGATGTTAAGAATAAAATATTAATGTTGGATGCACCAAGGCATGGAAAATTGCCAGAGGGACTGCTGGTCAAGCCTAGTATTTTGCCGCTAGAGCCCATGCTTATGCCAGAAGGGTAATGGTCCAAGTTCATAATGTGTCTGAAAGAGACATTGAGTAAACAGAGGTTGCATCTGGCTAATGTGCATTGTGCAGACACTGCAGTGCTACCCAGCAGCAAGAGTTCAAGGAAGAAGACAGAGTAACGCCTGACTTGTTTGATTTCGGTGACTCCCGCTGCCAGCTGAATGGAAAGTGAGGATCAGTGAGAAGCTTGCCCAGAGAGACCAGGTGTTTCTTTAAAGGAATGGGATGTAGGATGCGTGCAGGAGCTGAGCACAATATCCGGCTGCATGAAAGACCATTTAGTGAGAGGTCTCGACGCCTGGCACCTGCTGACATAGATGATGTGAGACGCATCTGCAAGAGATGTTAGCTGCTGGTGTAATACAAGAATCCAGAAGCCTTATGTTTCCCCCATTGTGGTAGTGAAGAAAAGAATGGAACAGTAAGGATGTGTGTAGTTATCGCATCTTAAACCGGCCGGACTATCCCTGATCAGTACACAATGCCCGCATTCAGGATGCTTTGGACTGCCTAAGCGGGGAGCAAGTGGTTCTCTGTGCTGGATCTCCGCAGTGGGTACTACCAGATCCCGATGGCCCCAGAGGACCGTGAGAAGACGGCCTTTATCTGTCCGCTATTTCTATGAATTCAGGAGGATGCCTCAAAGGATTTGCAGGCCCCAGCCACTTTTCAACCATTGATGGAGCGTGCAGTGGGGACATGAACTTACTAGAGTGCCGGTATACCTAGATGATGTTATTGTGTTTGGCAGCTCACTGGAGGAACATGAGAGCAGATTATTTAAGGTATTGGACCGACTGGAGGACTTTGGCCTTAAACTGTCCATTGATAAGTGTCAATTCTTTCAAACATCAGTAAAGTATGTGGGACACATAGTATCCACCGAGGGAATAGAGACCGACCCAAGTAAAGTTGAGGCCTTGACCACCTGGCCACAGCCCAAAAATCTAAAAGAACTGCAAAGATTCCTGGGATTCTGTGGTTATTATCGGCGCTCATCAAGGACTATTCAAGAGTGATCCGCCCCTTACTTAACCTTACTCAAGGGTATCTCCAACCCACAAAAATACCAAAAGTCAGCGCCCTCAAGACTGAAAGAGTGTATTTTCATCCAGTGAAGTATTTGGGGCCGCTGGACTCTGATTGTGAGACTGCTTTTCATGAGATCATATATCAACTTACCCATGCTCCAGTGCTGGCCTATGCCGATCCAAGAAACCTTACGTCCCTGCACACTGATGCTAGCTTGCAAGGGTTGGGGGCTGTGTTATACTAAGAGCACGAGAATGGCCTGAGACCAGTGGCCTTTGCCAGTAGAAGCCTGACCCATCCGAAAAGAACTATCCTGTACATAAGTTAGAGTTCCTAGCTTTGAAGTGGGCTATTGTTGACCAATTCCATGAGTACTTGTATGGGGCTAAAATACTAGTAAAACTGACAATAATCCTTTGACCTATGTGCAGACCTCAGCTAAGTTGGATGCCACTGGCCATAGGTGGCTTTCCGCATTATCACATATGACTATGCTCTCAAATACCGAGCAGGTCTGAACCACATAGATGCTGATGCTCCTCCGGAGGCCTGTTCTCCAGAATGATTGGGTCCGATTGGCAGAACCTGACATTCGGGCACTCTGCCGAAGTTTGACAGGGAGGAACAAATGTCCACGGACGCAGTGGACTGCATGGTGGATTGCTTGGAGCCTCTGAGAATTGCATACTGCTGCTTATTGCCACTTTCTGCAATAGACATTGGTGCACTGCCTCCAGCTGGACAATGACAGTATTCGTGAGCTCAATCCCGCGATCCCATGATCAAAGCAGCTTTAGAAGCCCTCTATGCAGGAAAAGATGTGTCCAAATTACGCTCCACTGATTTGAGAACTGCACTGTTATACAAAGAAGGTCCTAAGTTGAAACTGATCAATAAACTGTTATACAGAGAAACAGTAGACAGAGGGGAGAAGTAGACAAACAACAACTAGTGCTGCCCACTGCCTTCGAGACTCAGTACTGAGGTCCTTGCACAACCACATGGGGCACCTTGGTATAGACAGAACACTTGACTTGGTGAGATCCAGATTCTATTGGCCTAAGATGGGGCTGATGTGGAGCAACACATTCGAACTTGTAGTCACTGCTTACAGAGGAAAGCTTTGCCCCAGGCGTACCCCCCTTGTTAACATCACCACCAGTGCACCCATGGAGCTGGTCTGTATTGATTTTCTGAGTTTGGAGTCAGATCAAAGAAATATCAGTAATGTGCTGGTGGTCACTGACCATTTCACGAGATATGCCCAAGCTTTCCCCACCAAAGACCAGAAAGCATCCACTGTGGCCAAAGTACTTGTAGAAAACTTTTTTGTTCACTATGGGGCTCCACAAAGAATCCATTGAGAGTCGTCTGATCAAAGAGATGCTTTCTCTGTGGGGAGTGCGAAAGTCCAGAACCACTCCTTACCACCCCCAAGGGGACCCACAGCCTGAACGTTTCAACCGCACTTTGCTAGATATGCTAGGCACCCTGCACCTAAAGGACAAGCCTAGATGGAGCCAACAAATTAGCACCCTGGTACATGCTTATAACTGCACCAAAAGTGATGCCACTGGATTCTCCCCCTACCGCCTGATGTTTGGAAGAGAAGCTGACTACCAGTAGATGTGTGTTTTGGGGTCTCTCTGATGGGGTTCAAGCTGACAACTATTTACAGTATGTGCAAAAGTTAAAGGCCCAGCTAACTCATGCGTACTCAACTGGCTCAAACCATGGCTGCCAAAAGAAATCTGGCCAACAAAGAAAGGTATGATAAAAGGTGAAAGCACAGGAACTCCAGGAGGGAGATCGGATTGCTAAGAAATCTGGGACTGCATGGCAAGCACAAGATTGCTGACAGATGGCACCATCTCCCTCACATTGTAGTGGGCAAACTAGATGATCTGCCAGTGTACAAAGTAAGGCCTGAGAATAATTCAAAAGATGTAAAAACAATGCATAGAAATCATTTACTGCCCATTGGACAAATCTTAATTGAGTCTGAGCCCCCAGAAGATGCCCCCTCTGGACCAGTGACTAGAGCTGCTGCTAAGAAAAGACCAAGGAAGTCTGCACCAACAGAAGCAAAGTTAAAGTGTTCCCCTCCACAAGTCCCAGTTGAGCATGACTGTCAGTCCATATTGGAAGAAAGTGAGAGTGACTTTGAATACTATCCTTCTTACGAACTGAGTCAATTGTTTCGAGGCAATCCCCTAGTCAATACTGGAGATGAAGCTGGGCCTTCTGGACTGTCTAAGCCCCCCAGCTTCATCCCTGGAGCCAATGCTCCCAGAAAGTGAAGTGCAAAGCATCAGATCAGATGAAATGGAATCATTGTGCATGGTTGAACTGTTTGAGCTTTCAGGGGAGGAAAATGATAGATTGGGGCAGACTGGTGATACACCCGAACAAGAAGAGTATTTTGAGTGCCCTGACAGTCCACTGCCAGTGTCCGAAAGCTCTCCATGCGAGCCAAATGTTGTGGACTCAGAAACTGTAACTCCTGGAGCTGAAAGTGCCCCAAGTTCTAGCCTCTCTACCCCCATGGAGACTCCCCTGACAAGTGAGGACAATGCTGAAAATGAGGCTCAGAGTGCAGAGACTATAACAGTTCCCCCTAGAAAGACTGGTCGAGCTGTAAAGCCTGTGGTGCACCTCAGTTATGATTCACTTGGGAGGCCTGTGGACTTGCCTCTCAATGTTGTCAATAAAGGAGTGTATGTGTCCCCGAGCTCATTGCCCAAACTGAGCATCAGTGCTAACTCCAAGTTACTTGTGTTGCCCTCTAGGTATGGTGCCCTTGCCCCATCCAGCCCCAAGGTAACTGATAGGAAGGCCCCTCTCTTCAGGTTTCATGTACAAGAGGTAATAACTTGAGTTATGGTACAATGTATGTAATACTGTGTAAGAGAGGACGTACTGCAATGTTTCAGAAATGTGTTCTTGGTAAAATGATATATTGACTGATGATTACATATGCGAGCCTAATGCAAATGTATATGGTTGCAGTTGAAACTTATAGAGGTACCTTGCTGGCGCGGACGTCAAGCTTTCCCAAGGCCAGGAAGGGTGTAACCCCTGCAAATGGGGGTTCCCAAAAGACTTCCAGGAGCTTGCTTGAATGCTCCAAGCCTGAACGGTGTTTGGCATTTAAGCCATTTATCAGTGAGTGTTTTTAGAACCTCTGGTACTGTCTCTTTAAGAGCTGTCTGCTTGCAGACATAATTAGTTTGTATGGGGGACTGTGTGTTTCTTTGATTGAGTACCACTCAAGCTGCTGCCAATTCACTTAATTTTTGCAGTCACTAGGAGTGCAAGGGAACCTATCTGAAAGATGTAACTGTTTGCCAGAAATTATTTAGAGTAATAATGAAATTACAGTTTGTCTAACCTGCTTTCTTTGCAGTCAGAACTGTGTCTGCTAGTTCCCATTCTAGTTTTGAACTGCTGAACTGGACCAATCAGTGTGGGTAAGCTAGCTCTAAAATGGTGCCTTGGACGAATCAGAACTTGGACTCATAATCTGAGCCAGCCACAAGAGGATTGTATGGGCAGTGACTCTGGGAGATGTAGTTTAGACTTCAGTGCCTTTTGGACCAACAGCAGCAGTCTATTGTGAGTGACAGCCAATCCAGTCAAGAACTGGGAGGAACTCAAAGGAAGTGCCAGTTTTGTCGGTTGGAGTTTCAGTTGAGCTTTGGCAGTGAAGAAGGAAGGAGTCCTGTGCTTTTCAGTGTGCAGTTTTAGTCAAAAACGTGTAAGGCCCAGAGTTCCGGTCTGCAGCTTGTGTAACAGCTTGTTAGGACTGAATCCGTCCTGTGAAAAGAATCAAAGGATCTCTGAAGAGTAGAAACCAGGCTCACCCTGTAGAAGACTGGAGAATTGCTGAAAATTGCACTCGGTCTGTCAGGAACTGAATCTGCTGTGTGTTCTCCCAGGTATTGTGCAGTAGTGCGATCGGGATACAGATGCAGCCTGCCTGGTATAGTGCTTTCTTTTATATGGATGTGTGAAGAGGTTTGTGTACCTCAAGTGAGCCCTGCTGACATTGAAGGACCCTATCTTATTTGGAGGTCGTGAGTACTAATTCAGGGTCGCTCCCTGTTGATTGCCACATTAAATCCAAATGGAATTACTGTACTGCTGACTGTTTAATTCTCCTTTTCTCTGTGTGAAAAGGCCCCAGCTGCCACAGTTTGGACTAGCCACTAGGGCTTGGGTACCCAGGGACAGTAACTGATAGGGATAGGCCTGTGCACAGAGCCATAGGTGGATTATTAGAGTGATAAGCTAATTAACCTGATTTCCCCCTGTCCTTGTTATATCCCCCTAAATAAATCAGAGCTGCTTGTTTCAGCAAAGTTATACTGCCTGAGGTATTTGTCTATGTTAAAGTACTGTACTGTGATTGTTGCACTGTATCTCATTTCACAGGAGGTCCCAGTGCCGGAACCAGACCTGGGGGTAAGTGTATACTGTGAAGGTAATTCTGATATATTGTGTGGGCCACTAGTGGGAAGAAAGGGGGGTTGCAGTGTCCCAGAGGGCTGTGACCAAGTTAGTTTAACTATTGCAAACCCTGACCTCTGGGTGGAGGCACCCGCCATTGGATCCAGGCCCCTCAACCTGTTAGTGGCAAATCAGGCAGGGTTAGTAGCCCCTGGGATAGCGCCATCTAGGGGTTACAGATTCAATGCTAAGAAGTGCAAAGTAATGCACCTGGGAAATAAAAACCCCAGGGGAAGAGTACACAATGGGGGGGTGAGATGCTAACAACAACTAAAATGGAAAGGGGACCTGGGGGTAGTAATATCAGATGATCTAAAGGTGGGCAAGTAATGTGAGAGGGCAATAAGGAGAGCTGGGGGATACTGGGATGCATTGGGACAGGTATTACCAGTAGAAAACAGGAAGTTGTTATCCCTCTGTACAGACAGCTGGTGAGACTCCATCTGGAGTACTGCATGTAGTTCTGAAGACCCCATCTCCACAAGGACATAGACAGGATGGAGGCAGTCCAGAGGAGGGCAACTAAAATGGTGCAGGGTCTGCACCAGAAGACATATGAAGAGAGACGTAAGGAGCTTAATATGTATACCCTCGAGGAAAGGAGGGACAGAGGGGACATGATAGAAATATGTTAAATACCTCAAGGGAATCAACAAAGTCCAAGAGGATAGCATCTTTCAGAAAAAGAGGTGTGCAAGAACAAGGGGGCACAATCTGAAGATAGAAGGAGGACGCATCAGAGGTAATGTGAGGAAGTATTTTTTCACAGAGAGGGTAGTGGATGCATGGAAAGGCCTTCCTGAGGAGGTTGTGGAGTCAAAAACAGTGAGGGAATTCAAGAATGCATGGGACAGATATAAGGTAATTCTAGGAGGTGGGGGCAGGAGGAAGTAGGCTGTTGGCTAACTAGGATCTGCAGCTTATCCATTAGGTAGGGAAATGGGCAGACTGGGTGGGCAAAGTGGTCCTTATCTGCTGTCACATTCTACGTTTCTTATATGTCATAGATGCTTCCTATCTTTTGAGAAAAACCAACAAGTGGTGGGAAGTACATATACAAAAGTAATGTCAAGAGCTGTAATCTGATTTGGAATTACTTTGTATATTGGTGGGCGTTGTACACCTCCTCATGAACAGTACAGCTATCATTTTTCACATCATGCCTGAAATGTGTTTCCACACCTCTGGCACCAAATGGCATAGTTGCTGTGCAAAATCACCTTCCAGTTAAACTGACAGTGCCACTGTTCATGAGGTGGGGTCACAAAAAGCCCATGTTTAAGATTTGGAGTGAAAATACTGTACCAGCAAACGCCTGGGACATTAGGGTTTCCTGCCATAATGCCCCACACTCTAGAGACTGACGTGTTAGGGGTATGACTTTGGATTCTCAGCTGTAATGCTCACACCATTGCAGGCACTGACAGGCATCGAGGTGTGCCTTGTACTCTTTTGCCCTAAAGCTCACCCTGTTCTCCTATACTGCACTCATCTCAGTGTATTTTCTTATGGAATGGGGTGACTGTAAGGCCCAAAGACCTCAAGGTACACCATGACACTTGTCGGTGTCTGCAGGGTAGGGTGAGGTGAAATAGCCTGATCGTTATACCCGATGACCCAAAGGCACACCCCAATGCCTGTCAGTCTCTGCTGGGTGGGGTTGAGCTTGGCATCAGTTCACTGCTTCACTGCCATTCCTGTTATGCATCTTTCTAACTCCTGCACTACCAATGCCAATGCCAGCAAGACAACATTCAGCATTGACAAACGCTTGTCTTATACTGAAACATGTTAGACTCTTTCACCTTGTTAAAGCCCTTAAGATGTTTGAATGTTTCGATCATATCACCTCTCTCCCTACTTGGCCCTAGGGTATACATATTGAGCTCCGTTAATCTGTCCTCATATGTTTTCTGATGCAGTCACTGCACCATTTTGGTTGTCCTTCTCTGGACTGCCTCCATTTTGTTAATGTCCTTGTGCAGGTGTGGCCTCCAGTACTGCATGCAGTACTCCAGATGGGACCTAACCAGTGTCTTGTAAAGAGGGATTATTACCTCCCGTTTCTGACTTGTGATACCCCTAATATACCCCAACATCCCTCTAGCCTTACCTACTGCTTTAGTGGTCTGCTTGGATGATTTCAGGTCATCTGTGAATGTGATGCCTAAGTCTCTTTCTTCCCTTGTGATTGCCAGCAACTCCCCTCTCAACCTATAGGTGGCTTCAGCGTTTATCTTCCCTATGTGCATGATCTTGCACTTCTTTGCGTTAAACCCCAGTTGCCACTCTTCTGACCATTTTGCCAGTTTATCCAGGTCTTTTCTCATTCTGCCCACCCTATCTAGATCATCCACTCTGTTTTAGATCTTGGTGTCATCTGCAAACAGACAAACCTTACCCTCCAGTCCATCTCAATGTTACTGATGAAGATATTGAAGAGGACAGGCCCCAGGACTGATCCCTGAAGTACCCCACTTGTGACTTGCATCTCTTCTGACTGTATACCATTTACCACCACTCTCTGTTTTCTGCCCACCAACCAGTTTGCCACCCAGTTGACCAACTTCTGACCCACCCCAAGCCTACCCAGCTTATTAACCAATCTTCTATGTGGAACAGTATCGAAAGCTTTGCTGAAGTCAAGGTAGGCGACATCAGCTGCTCCCCCTTGGTCCACCACTCTGGTTACCCAGTCAAATAAATCTGAGATTAGTTTGACAGGACTTTCCCGTTGTAAACCCATGCTGTCTTGGATCCTGTGCTCCTATGGATTCCAGGTGTTGTACTAACCTTTCCTTAAAGATCAACTGCAGCTATATTATAAACATATTACAAACTTTACTCCCTTTCCCTAACATAAGGACAACCAGACCTTATTTATTACATGTGAAATGAAGAAATTGCCATTTGTCATTCTCAGATACTATTTTAATGCTCTCCTATTTTATGGTTTCACAGAAAATCTCTCAGACATTGTTTGACCAGCTAGCGGAACCTTGAGCGAGTACTGATTCCATTCAAGCAAGAATGACATCATTTTCCTCAAGTTCCTGTCAGCTCAGTACCTGGAACTTGAGGAAAATTATGTCATTCTTGCTTGAATGGAATCAGCACTCGCCCAAGGTTCCTCTAGCTGGTCAAACAATGTCTGAGAGATTTTCTGTGAAACCATAAAATAGAGCATTAAAATAGTATATGCGCATGACAAATGGCAATTTCTTCATTTCACATGTAATAAATAAGGTCCGGTTGTCCTTATGTTAGGGAAAAGGAGTAAAGTTTGTAATATGTTTATAATATAGCTGCAGTTGATCTTTAAAGAGTGCCACCATAATCTTGCCCACTATTGAGGTAAGACTGACTGGTCTGTAGTTCCCTGCCTCCTCCTCGCTAACACTCTTGTGGAGTGGGATCACATGAGCCCTTCTCCAGTCTTCTGGGACCTCTCCTGTGCTCAGACACTCACTGAACAGTTCTGATAATTACTCTGCTAGTTCCACCCTTAGCTCCTTTAGTACCCTGGGATGTATGCCATCAGGCCCCATTGCCTTGTCCACCCTGAGCTTAGCGAGCTCTTGTAGGACCCTTTTTTTTTTGTGAAGGGACTAATGCATATCTCCCTCCCCCCTGTGTCCATGTTACTGAGCTGTGGCCCTGGGTTCTGTCCTTCAGCTAGTTTTCCACCCATCTGGCCATCTTTTCCCCAACTCCAAAATCCACCAACTTTCTGATCAACCTTTTGTGGGGCACAGAGTCAAAAGCCTTGCTGAAATCAATACAGAGAATGTCTACTGCCTGGCCCCTGTCTGTCTTAGTGACACAGTCAAAGAAGTCAATGAGATTTGTTTGACATGATCTTCCCCCTCATGAACCCATGCTGCCTCACATCCTGGAGACCATAATCCTCTAGATATTCCACCAACCTCTCCTTTAGTATGGTCTCCATGAGCTTGCCCACAATGGAGGTCAGACTGATTGGTCTGTAATTCCCTGGGTCATCCTTGACACTGCTTTTGTGGAGCGGCACTACATATGCTGATCTCCAGTCCTGCGGTACTATTCCTGTCTCTAGTGAACTATTAAATAGGTCTGCCAGTGGCCCTACCAGCTCCTCAGCCAGTTCCTTTATTACCCTTGGAAGTACTCCATCTGGGCCTGGTGATTTGTCCACCTTCAATGCCAGCAGCCCCTCCCTCACTCTATCCTCCTCTATCACTACATTTGTGTTCTCCTCCTCTCCATTCCTCTTTTCCCTCCAGAAGGCACTGGTCCATCCTTCTCCCTGGTGAAGATGGAACAGAGGTATTCATTTAGTATCTCTATTCCCCTATTATCCTCCACCCACTTCACCCCTTTCCTAAACCTAACATCCCTTCCTTCTTGTCCCTTTTCTCACTTATATAGCGAAAGAAAACCTTCTCCCCCTTTTTAATTCCTTCAGCTATCTGCAGCTCCTTCTGTGCCTTTGCTTGCCTGACTTTCTTACTTGCCTCACTAGCCAACCTTAGATAATTTTCCCTATCCGCCTCTCTTAGTCTTCCTGAATTTTCTATAGGCCAACCTCTTTTCCCTTACTGCCTGGGCAACCCCAGAACTGAACCAGCTGGGTGCTTTGGCCCTTGCGTTCTTCCTCCTGAACCTAACACGCTCATCTGTGGCAACCAGTATTCCTTCCTTAATGATGGACCACTTTTGTTCCACCCCCATATCTGCTCTGATGCCCGCCAGATGGCTCCTTAGCACTTCGCTCATTTTCCTGAAGTCTGCCCTCCTGAAATCCAAGATTTTGGTCTTAGTCAGGATGCTTTCCCTGCCCATATCCAACTGGAACCACACTGTGCAATGGTCACTTCCACCCAGTGACTCCCTGACCATTACTTCCTGTACATGCTACCCATTTGTGAGCACCAGACCAAGAATTGCCTCAGCTCTTGTTGGTTCAGTGATGCCCTGAGTCAGGAACCCACTCTGCAGTTCTTCCAGGATCACCTGACTCCTAGCACATGTCATGGATGGTATGCTCCAGTCCACCTTGGGCAGGTTGAAGTCCACCACAATTACCACCTCTCCTTTTCCTGCAGCTTCTGATATCTGTGAGCTCAGTTCCCTGTTCCGCTTCTTATCCTGACTGAGTGGTCTGTAAACCACCCACAACTGCACCTTTCTTCCTCTGTTGGACCTTAACTGAACCAATAATGCCTCCGCCTCCCCTTCCTCCAACTCCTCCCTCGTGCAAGTTATTCCCTCCCTGATATAAACTGCCACCCCTTCCCAACTACCCTGTTTCTCCTGTATAGTTCATATACAGGGATCGCAAGGTCCCAGTCATGATGTGATGTTGCCCATGTCTCGGTTACTGCAGTTATGACCACCCTCCTGTCCACTAATAGTGCCTGCAGGTCTTCCATCTTGTTTCCAAGACTCTGTGCATTCAGAGACACCACTCTCCACCTAGAATCTGACTTTCCTTCTCTTCTCTCTGTTCTTCTATTCACATTTATCCCCTCTGTGTGCACCCCCTCCACGTCCCCTTGTTATGTGTTCCTCATTACCTCCACCCTTTGCTAACTGTGTTCTTGCCCCTTCCACCTCCTCCCTCCAGACCTGTTCCATCACTGTGAAGGGGAGGTTCACTGACGTCCTCCTCTCAGAGTCTGTGGGCCTGCATGCCCACTGTCCCCCCTCAGTAGTTTAAATTAAGTGTAGTGGTTATGTATTCCCCCAGTTTGTCCCCAATTACCCTCAAACCCTTCCTCCCTACTGAGGTGTAGCCTGTCTGGTGAAAAGAGTGCTTTGTTTGACCAGGTGTCCTCCCAGTTCCCAATACAGATGAATATCTCCTCCCTGCACCATTTCCTCAGCCAGTCATTGAAATCCTCTATTCTTCTTTTCCTGGCTGTGCTGGCCCTTGGTACTGATATTACCTCTGAGAAGGCCAGCAAACTTCCTTCCTCCCTGCAGATCTTCCCTAACTCCCTGAACCTACTTTGTACTACCTCCACCTCCTCCCCAGCTAGGTCGTTAGTTCCCAAATGTATAACTAAATTAAGTTTTCCTCCAACCCCCCTTACTATTTCCCTTATTCTTGGATCCACCTTCCCAACTGTCATCTTTGGCATACAAACTACTCTCCTGCTTTCATTTGGGTCCTCTTTTCTTCCCCAGTGAATACCCCTAATTATGAAGTCCCCTATGATTGCCACCCCTCCATCCCCTGCATCCATGCTCCCCGTCCTTCCTTTCTTACCTTCGATACTAATTGCTTCCCCACCTAACTGCTCCTTCTGCACCCTGGTGAAATTATCTCCAGAGTCACAATGTATCCCATTAACTGTTTTTCCATCTCCTAATCTGCCCCTTCCCTTTTGACTATCTGTATCTGCTTTCAGTTTTCTCTCCCCTCTTCCTTTCCTCTCCCTCCCCCTTCCTCCACTCCATTTTGCCTGCCTCCTCTTCCCTGCCCACCCTGATTAATTCCCTCCCCAGTACACCTACCCTCAACCCTTGCTCAACTTGACCTCCTACCTCACCTCCTGCTCCCCTCTCCCTCCTTCCAAACAGTAGTGTAAATCTATTCAATAAAGGCACCCCTTTAGAATTTCCCACCCCTGATGCTACACTTACATTTTCATCCCTTCTCCTTACCACTTGCCATTCCTCCACCCTGGGCTCCCTATTCCTCTGAGGAAGAGATATTCCTGTATACTGGGTGCTCCTCCCCACTTCCATCGCCTGCCTGATGCTGTCACTCCCCCTGGGCATCACCCCTCTGCCTTTCCCTCCACAGCTCTGCTCCTCCGACTTCCCACACCATCCTCCCCAGCTCCCATCTGAGTAGTCTTATTTCAACCCTTAGCAGCTCTAGGCTCTTACACACAGGATATCCCCCTTTATTCCACATCACCTCCAGAAAGACTGCTGCCCCACAGCTACTGCAGTTTACCACTCTCCTGCTTCCCATACATGCACCTATTCCCCCAGTTCCTCCAAGCCCAGCTTCTCCTAACCTCCAGTTATACATAACTATAACATTCAAAAATATATAAATTTCTATCTTACTTTGCTATCAAAATGTAACAACAATCACACTATTCTACCTTCTACTAATTAAGCAATATACCACTTGAGGGTGTTGGTGATGGCAGGATTTACCGATGCCCTGCTGTGTTGTTTGGTCACGAGGCACAGCCAAGTGACCAACAACACACCAGGGGTGGGTAAATCCTGGCATCACTAGCACCTCGAGTGGAATATTGCAATTATACAATGTCCTCCTGAGCTGTTGTAGTTAAAAAAAAAAAGTTTTTTTGTTTTTTCAGTTTGAATAATTGTTTTCTTTATTTATTCTTATGTCAGGAAAAAAATAGTTCTCTGTTTCTTTGATGTGGTAGCGATGCGTTGGGTTTAGAGCGAGGAGCCAGTTCAGATGGAGTTTCAAGTCTATTTTCTAGGCTGGTGAACATTTCTTGTAGCTCTGTTTCATCTACTAAGGCAAAGGAGCTATCCTTTTTTTTTTCCCCTGCGAATTGTGACTTTCTATTCTGAGGCGCGTTTGTTAGCGAGTGAGGAAGATGGTGGTGCGTGTGTGCTGAGATGGGGCTCGCAGTGATTTTGGGGTCGGTGATAGCTCGAGAGGCTGTCTGGCACCTTTTCCCGTGGGGTGATTGTAGGTTTTTACAATGCGAGACATGTGTCAGGCAGCCAATCAGAGTGGAGGATTTTATGGTTGTTTCAGTGCCCATTTGTATAATACAGATTCTATCACAGAACCAGAACACAATGCACAAACATCTGCTATTTAGCAACAACAAACAGGTGACAACATACCAAGCTGATGTAGCTTTTTTTTAAAATAGAGAAAAAATGTAATCTTTTAAACCAGCAGAAATTAGCAGCCCCAAAAGCACCTTGAACTACAAGAAAGAACACAGTACCACACCACTGATAGGCTGCCACAGTAACTAAACAGCTCAAAAAAATTGGAGAAAGAAGAAAAAATCAGAGACAGCTGTAACCCCCTTGTCACCCGGGGTTACTAGAATCCCACTTAGAACTAGTGGCAGGCAGGGAAGGGCAGCTTGTGAGACACCAGTTAAATGGATTTCACACTCTCACTCTGTCCTCGGTCTCAGCTGAGCTGGAGGGATGACATCACTATAGAATTCTCGCAGCAGCATAAGCCACACTGGAATGTTGGCTGCAGGAGTTAGGTTAGAACTTTGTGGAATTCAAGTCAGTCTTCAGCCAGACTCAAGAGAAGGAGGAGGAGGTGTGCTACAGTTGGCAGCTCCTCAGAGCCTAGCTCTGTCATAGAGCTACACCAGAAACAGGGTAGTGTGTTCTCACCCTAGAAAAGAACACAGAAGATACCAGCAGAAGTGGTAGAGACCACTCCCCGAGTTGTTCCAGTGCCCCATGCCCGGAGGGATGGGGGGGGGAAATAATCCAGCATTGCAGGGGCAATCCCCTGGCCCTGCTGGGAATGGGAACAGCTGCCTGACAAGAGTTTGTTCTGAGTTACCAGAGAATTTTGTGTTGTCCTTTGAGAGAAGCCCTGGGGCACCTGCATACCACGGTGAGTCTGCTCTGACACAGAGCCCATGTATTTCACCAAGACAGAGTGTTGTAAAAGTAACTGCTTACTGTGGGGTCAGGAGAAGACTAACCAAGTACAGTGCTTTTAACTTAGTGTATGACTTAGAAGTATCTGAGACAGTGGGGGTCTAAGTGATGGACATAGCCACTAACAGAACTGTTTGGGTCAAGACACCACCTCAATTCAGAGTAGAATGTTAAATGTGATTTACATTTCGAGATAGCATCTACAACCAGAGAGTTCGAAGAAGGGTGTTGATCCAAATGAATGGCCGGGTGTGGATTTGGGAACAAGAGGTGGGAGACCCCCCCCCCAATCTGGGGTAACCAGGTTTACCTCTACGGATTCACTTTGGGCACCTATAGCTTTCTCCCAGTACCTTGGTCAGTGTTTGCAGAAAGTACCCAGACATGGGATTAAGGATGAGATTTTCCCTTTAGAGCTAGAAAACGCTCATGGGTGGCTGAGGGAGCCACCACCAAACTCCATGCCATATGGAAAAGTGTCCTAGTGCTGGCCAGGGTGCCATGCCAGGGAATCCAAGAGTAAGAGTATCAGTTCGGGCGTGCGTGCCCAGATGTGTTCAGAACCCGAGGGTTGTTGTGTAATGAAGAAGATGTGTTCTGACCTCTGCAGATCTGCATATCCAGTGAGTTTAGCCCTGTGGGGGTCCATCTTGCTTTGTTATTCTTGTGTTGAAGTGAATAAAAAACACACTTTAGAATCCCATTCCTGGTTTGGACATTTTCAGTTATTGCTTCCTGTGTCTGGAATTACTTGAGTGCCCCCGACCAGAAGTACAAACCTAGCCCTGATGCTGAGCAAATGTTTTCTCCCCGAACCTAGGCTAGCCAGGTGGTGGGTTACAAAAAGGAGGCACTGCACACCGTGGTTACACAGCACAAAATGTACTGTACGGTATTAGGCAATAGATAAACTCAGTTGTTTAACAGAGAACATAAAGTACCTACCAAAACAGACAGAATACCCACAAATGACACTTAGATCCTCAATATCAGACACCACCACAGGCACATACAGAAAGGGTTTACACTATAGTATTAAAATTAACCACATCAGAGTTGAAAGATCACACTAAACAAATATGGTGGTCCTTCTAAGTTCCACCCAATATCTACCCCACACATTTTATGTCTTGTAAATCTTATAAATGTTATCTTCCTGGAGCCTACAGGATTATCTTTTACAATCACAATCACAAATGTGACTGCAGCAGATAAATGAACAAATTGTATATAACTGGGCTTTTTCAATAAAGATTAATTTATATTGTAATACTTTTTTTCTCCTTTTTAAGCGTGCATATATTTTTTTTTATTTCCATTTGTCGACCAGGGCCGGCACACTGATCTGAGGCTCATCTCCTCTTACCCTTCTCTCAAACAACTCCTTGATACCCACTTTGCTTCCGCTTACTCCTGCTGTTAGCCCTGCCTAGTCTAGTACCTCGTAGCTTTACATTTTTCCATGCCTTACCTTACTTTTGCACCTTGTAAGTTCCTACACCTTTAAAATATAAGTTCCTGACCTACAGCATTCTATTACCTGTTACAGTTTTGCACCCTGCGCCATCTCTGTGCCTCACATCACCTTGTAATCATGCAACATTAATACTGTATTCTGTTACATCCTTGTGTTTAATACTGAACATAACTTTTGCACATAGCTCTGTAACTGGACTCTGTTAGTGGCCTTGTCACTTCTTGTTTGGTTTCCTCCCTCATTGTACTACTTTTTACACTACTGTTTGTTTGTGTGCATGTTGGGGGGGGGGGGGAGGAGGCTGAACGTGCCTTCTATTTAAGACCAGAATAAGCTCTAGATTTAAAACAGAGAAAAACAACATGGGCGCCACATTAGTGCAGCTATATGAACACATGGCTGCACTATTCAGTGTTAATGTAAACAGTGCCTGTTGTGCATTTTAGCACTGTCTCGTGAAAATAGCTTAAAAAATAAAGCAACACGATTTGGCTGCTGCCAGCAAGGCTGGTCTTACTTTTTGATGTCATCTGTGTTTATTTTTGTAGCAGGCCATAATCTCTAACGAGTATCACTGTTATAACTGTAGTTATAGAAGGACCACATCCCAAGGCAGTTTTCCAGTTTTTTTGTATACAGTGCCCACAAGGAGGGCTTTGATGCAACTTCACAGCTTTTCAGTAGTGCTTCCTACATTGTACACAGTGGGTCCAGGCCACCCAAAACCAGGCAATTAGTGTCATCCTCCCAGCACCAATCTCAGTTATAGCCCTACCTCCACATCACCATTTTTTTATGACTGTGAGGGGAGCCTACAGCCATCTTGCTATCTGTGTAGCTGGAAAATGGAGTATCGTGGAACACATGTTTTGGACTTTTCAATGTATCCTTCCATGCCAAGTGAAATTAAATATTTCCTTCTTTCTGTTAATAAAGTTGGAGACATAACTCCAAGCTGCTTATCAGATGCCATTAGGAAACTGAAACAGCTTATTAAATATTTGTTAAATATTGGTTGCCTATTAAACTTGAGATTTGTTTACCCCTTCAGAATGCAACACACTGCACATTTACTGTAAATACTTAGCATTTAAACAACTTCTTGATACAAGTTTCACTTGGGAATGTGTTGTCTTTCAATAAAGATTCAGACTTATAAATGTCACCCTTTTCCAGCAAATCTGATTTACACTGCTTTTTTACACCTCTACAGACACTATCTGAGCACTGAGTCAGACTCATGCCAGGTCTTCAGTGAACTGCCCAGACTAAATACTGTATGTAGTAATCAGCAGACATTTTCCATTATGCTTTTTGGGAAAAAAAATATATTGAGCTACAGCAAACACACACACACACACACACACACACACACACACACACACTCTGTACACACCATCCTCATGGCCACAACATTTAAAATAAATATTGCATTCCAATATGTTATAAAGAATCTGTTTGTCAGTGAACACAGTGAAGTTCAGTTTAGAGTAAATTTCCTTTAAATATTTCTTATCTTATATTTTGTACACACACACACACACACACACACACACACACACACACACTACACAAAATTCATATGACTGCAATACTGCTGGGAGGCCTGGATTCAAGTCCCAGCTGAGGCACTTATTCTTTCTCACCTCTGTTTGTATGTGTTCCATAAAATATGCACACCACACTCCTGCATGATTGTTAGAAGTGAATATTTGTGTTGCCATTGGGTTCTGCATGTGAGAAAGAGTAATGTGCTTGGGGACAGCCCAAGTTCCAGTTATCTCAGTGGTACAGCTGGTTAGTGTAATCGGAACAGTATTTCAGATGGCCTGGGTTCAAGTCTCAGTTGAAGCACTTACTTCTTTCTCACCTCTGTTTGTATGTGTCCCATAAAGTATGCACACCACATTCCTGTGTGATTGTTACAAGTAAATATTTGTGTTGCCACTGGGTTGTGCATTTGAGAAAGAGTAATGTGTTCAGGGACATCCCAGGCTCCAGTTGTCTCAGAGGTGCAGCTGGTTAGCGCAATCGGAATGGTATTTCTGGGTGGCCTGGGTTCAAGTCCAAGCTGAGGCACTTATTCTTTCTCAACTCTGTTTGTATGTGTTCCATAAAATACGTGTAACCCCCTATAAATGGGGTTTCCCGAAAAGTCTTCCATGAGCTTGCCTAAATGCTCACTGCCAGGCTGGTGTCCTGCATTTAGCAGTTAATCGTTATTGCCAAAGAGTGCCTGTATAGCCTCTATGTACTGTCGCTTTAAGAGCTGCCTAGATTGCAGTAATAATTAACCTGGGAGGGGGCTGAGTGTTGTCCTGCTCAAGTCCCGCCCGGGCTGCCAGGTAATCGCTCCGTTTCTGCCATCGCTAATTGCGCAGATGGAGCCCTGTTAATAGACGTAACTGTTTGCTGATCATTCATTAGAGTAGTAATAATAATGTAGTTTGTCTAATCTGCCTTCTTTGCAGCAAGGACTGTTTTGTTTATCCTCACCATTTTGGCCCGGAACTGCCGAACTGAACCAGTCAGTCTGGTGGGTCCTAAAATGGAGCCGGACTACAGGAGCTGTCTGGAGCCAAAATCTGTAGGAATTGTAGTTTTGGGCTTTTGGTGCCTTTTCACACCTGAAGGGGGAGCCATTGTTGTGACTGACAGATAGATCAGCCAACCGAATCTTTTGGATTCTGAGGGAAATCCCCAAGCTTGCTGGCAGTTGAGTCAGATCTAAGTTGGGAGCTGAAGAAGCACACAGCTCAAGTGATTTTGAGCAGCAATCCTGAGTGGATTTGCATGGGAGAACGGTGGAAAGGCCTGAGTTGTGGCCTGCATGTCTGCCTGCTGCCCCTGAGAGGGAGAGAAGAAAATTTATTTCTGACTAAATCCAAGTTTGTGAGAACGAAGTAAGCCACTGAGTTTTTACCAGGTTCATACCTGAAGAAGACCGAAGATTTTGCTGAATGCGATTGGCCTGTCAAGATTTCCAGCTGCTTTTGAATCCGTGGTTTGTGCAGAGACTCTGCGATCGTGACCGGAGAGCGGTTTGCCTGGTACAGCAGAACTTCCTTACATGTAAATGTGCTTGAGTTGTTAGTGGGTTGTGATTTGGTTCCCCACTGTGTGAACTGTGTTCTGCTTGCTGGAAGCTGTATCCAGCCCAAAACGGACTGTATCCGAATCTGTCTCCATTTGGCCGGGGCCTTGCCACACTGGCCCAGACAGACTACCTGCTACACAGAGAAACCCATTAATAAGAGACCTTTCTGGGATCAGCCCCTGCTCCATGCTTCTGAACAGGAACGATGCCTTGGCGAATCGTAGGCCCTTGCTTCTCCTGGCACTCCAGATCAACCACCTGCAGTCTCAATTTTCGTCCAGCCTGTGTTCAGTCTTGGGTATCATGAGTAATCATCAGGGTAGCTCCCTGCAATGACAGCCTAGTCTAAAAGTGTGTCATCTGATTGTCTTGTTGTTTTCTTTTCACGAACTGAGCCCTCTGGCTCCAGATTACAATTAGTGTGTGTATGGTGCATATTGTTTTCTTCTATCACAGGGCCCCAACCAGCTGCAATGTTCCTGGCTAGCCCACCTTTCTCCATCTGGGTACCCAGAGTGTGTGACTGTTTATAGACCCTGAAGTGCATGCATAACTGTTTGAATAATAGAGTCTTTAAGCAAATTAACCTGATTACGCCCCTTCCTTGTTCAAGTCCCTTAAATAAATCCGATCCAACTCCTTTTTGTATTAACCCTGACTGTGGTTCCAGTTTGTGCAAGAGTACTGTACTGCTGTTATTTGCTGTGTTTAACCTTGTTTTACAGGGGGTCCCCAGAGCCGAGCCAGAGGAAAGCCCTGGTGGTAAGTGCAAACAGTATGGGTACTTGTGTGGTGTATCAGGGATATTGTGAAAGTGATTATTGTGTATGGTTCCGACTACTAGTAAGGAAAGATGGAGGTTACAGTGTTCTGGAGGGCTGTGCACAGGTTAGCTTGACAACTACCAACCTGGACCTCTGGGTAGAGGCACCCGTTTCAGAACTCAGGCCCCTTAACTTGCTACTAGCCAAGCAGGCAGGGGTAGTAGCCCCTGGGATAGTGCCACCTAGGGGTTACATATGCACACCACACTCCTGTGTGGTTGTTACAATAAAAAAACTGTTTGTTTATGTCAGTGACCTCATATAGGATAGTGGATGGGCAACCATGCACAACCAGTTTGTTGTGCCACTGAGGGGTACTGATTCCCTATGACCTCAAGAGTGAAGCTCGAGAGGTCTGTGGGAATTAGTTCCCCGAGGTGGCACAACACACTGGTTGTGCACAGAGTTGCCCATCCACTATTCTATATAGTGTACGGGCATCAATGCCTATTTCGGACACTGCCCTTTATTTCAGTGGACTGGAGGTTGGGGGGGGCACTTGAGGGTTGGTGGTAGGCTCAGATTACTGGCTGTGTGCTGCAGATGTTTCTGTAAGTTCAAGTTTAAAAATCAACAATTTCCAGCTTAATTGGATATGGGAAATCAAGTTTGTGACAGCATTCCAAGTTGTTCTGCTGCATTAGTGACATTACCGCTGCAGCGGAACACCATAATGATGTCACTACTGCAGCAGAACAAGCATATTCCATGAATGGAATTCCATGCATAACAGCATTCCACTATACACTATAGTGAAGTTCAGTTTAGAGTAGATTTCCTTTAAATATTTCTTATCCTATATTTTGTATCCTGGATAGCGCAGGGGAGATGCTACATCTCATTGTCATAGGGATCTTCATTTACACATCTTTGCACTGTATTTACTCAGGCTGTCCCAGATTAGATTCAATATCTTTTTTCAGTAGGGTCATGATTTTCCCATTTTGATAATGTATTTCTTCAGGGTAGACTAGTCCAGGGCCCCCATATTCAAAGGAGATGTGCAGTACATCCCAGCAGAAAAGGGAGATGTGCCGTGCAACTCCAACAATGCGCCGCAGTGTGATATTCAAATGTGCAGGATGCACTTGCCGAAAGAGTGCACACAAATAGTATGCCATGCAAGTTGATGGTGCATTCCCATGCATATGCTGTGCTGTGGCATACTCAGTGAGAATGTATCCTTCGCAGCCCACCATTAGACCATGAGTAGTTGGCTTAACCCGGCCGGCCACCCACAGGCGGGCTGCAGAAGTGAACCCAGGTGCACAGCAGCCAGGCAGCCATGATGGACTAGAGGTCCCCGATCGATCCAACTCCATCCACGAAGAGCTCCATAGTGTAGGGCCCCCCTGGACCCAACCGCACCAGAGGAAACCACGGTTCATATCCATAGCATAGAGAACCCCCACCCACCGCCCTGGTACATAGACAACTCTGCTCCCCCCATACCCGAACTGCTGTGGAGACTGGCACTGCCCTCCACACCCTGCCATGGCCAACTGCTGACTGCACTGAACCTGCACTCCAGAATGACCCAAGTGGCTATACCATATATTGGGGCACTATACAAGCTGCAGACCCACCAGTGTATGCAGCCATGTGTATATCCCTGGCAAGCTGTAAGCGGGAATCGACATACCTCCAGTGCATGCCTTGTCGATGCTGTATCTTCCTGCTGTCACACACTCTCCCCGTTCCCCTGTGTAGCATGCCACCCTCCAGACTGCTGAGGCATCCTGGGTGCCATGGGGTGCGGTATCCTGCAATGCCATTTGTAGTGTACAATCCAGGCTATGGATAGTGCGTTTGTGGTTCCCCGATTGTACAAACAAATGGGAGATTGGCTGTAACATGCCTGTTCCGGAAGTACAGCATTGGCTTTCACCTGCACTGAGCAGTGCAACAGCACTGGGACAATGGATCCGCGTCCGAGTGCCTGAGGTGTATGGCCACTGGGCATTATCTCCCACGCACAGCTTGTACCTCTGTATGACACATTCCAACATCCTACTGCTAGTGCTCCGCCACCCAAAAATAAGATGCCATTTCTTCTGTGAACTATACAGGCTAAATATATAGCAATCAGCAGACATATTCTAGGAAATTACATTGTAAAAAATGTGTAAAAAGAAGACCACATTGAAACTGCCTCTGAGCAGATCTGCATTGTGCAAGTTCATTAGAAATAATGGGTAAAAGCATCCCAAAACCTTTCCACAGCCATATCGGCTCTGACCAGAGTTTGTTTCTAATGGTCCAGGTTGCTCAACAGACCCATCAGGTAGTTGGGGGGAGCAGGGCTGCAGCTATGAATTTTGGGGCCCAGGACAAGTCAATTGAAATGGGCCCCTGTTTCTCAAACCAGCTAATGCCAGGGGTAATGCCAGCTCCTCAGGTGGGCCCCTCCTGAGCTCAGGGCCCCGGACAACTTCCCCACTTCCCCCATTACTGCGGCCCTGGGGGGGGGGGAGAGCCAGATTGTTCTTCTGAAGGGCCAGGTTGGGTGTGCGACTCCGTCATGTAGTTTGAGGGCTGGAGACAGATTTATTTCTTCCCTAACAAACCAGGTGGGGCTTGGTATTTGTCAAGTTATTGAGGATAAGGTATTTTTTTATTCTGTGATGGTCCAGGTTTGACCATGGACTCATCAGGCAGTTGGGTGGAAGAGGAGGGACAGATTAGTTCAGTCTCTAACAGGTCATGTTGGGCACTGGCCAGTTAGGGAGCTGGGGGAGTGGCAGTGGTTTTTTTTTTTTTTTAATTTCCTATGAGTCAGGTTGGGCAGTGGACCCATAAGGTAGTTTTCTGAAGGGGTGCAGATTTATTTATTTTTTGTATCCCCTGATAGGCCACATTGGGCACTGGCCTGTTCTGCTGCTCAGCAGGATGGGTTGGAGATGCACGGCAGTGTGATCCTTATGTGTGTGTTGGGACGAGTGCAGAGCTGAGATTGAGCACAGAGAGCGGGAAGGCATGAGAGAGGTAAAGTGAGGCTGGGAAGTTGGGATCACAGGCACCTGGGGTTACAGCCTCAGAAGTGTACGCCATTGGTCCCCCTCAGCTCAGTCTCCCACACTAGTGCGCTGCGCACCAGAGGAGGTGGAGATGGCTGAACAGGCTGGTAGCAGCCTCATGCCTCCTGTGCAGAGTTTGAGCCCCTCACGGTGACCTGAGTGGATGGGAAGAACGGTGTTTACTACTTTGCCTGTTCCACTTTCCACTCACCACTCTGCTGCTGCTCCTTCTGATCTCCATTTGGCTTAAAACATGGGCTAAGTTGGGCACGAGATCCATCAAGTAGTTGGATGGAGGGTGACAGTTTTATTTTATTCCCTGAAGGGCCAGGTTGGGCACTGGACCTGTCAAGCAGTTTAGGAGATTTGTTAATTATTTTTTATTTCTTGATGGGCCACACTGGGCACTGAATCTGTCGGACTGTTGGGAGGAAGGAGAATTTTTTTTTTATTCCCAGACAGGTTGGGTTGCATACCAGACCCAGCAGGCAGTTTGGGAGAGAGGCACATATTTTTTTTTTTTTTATTCCCTGATGGGTCAAGTTGGGCACTGGATCTGTCAGATTGATGGGAAAGTGGGAGAAATGTGTTTTAGTCCCTGAAGGGTTGGGTTGAACATTAGACCCATCAGGTAGTTAGGAAAGGGGACAGATTGTTTTAAATTCCCTAATGGGCCAGGATGGTCACTGGATTATCAAATAGTTGTGAGAAGGGACCAGTTTTTTTTTTTTTTTTTGTTCCTTGTCAGGCCAGGCTGGGCACCAGAAATTGTTTTCTATTCTACATTCCCTGCGCTACCAGTATGGAACTCCCATGCCTTGTAAAACACTTTGGGCTACAGTGTGTATAAAAGTCATTAATAAAAACCTAATGCTATTCTACGGTCCCTGTGCTATCAGAATCTATTTCATGTGCCTTGTAAAGCACCAGACCTGCCATAGCTGGGGGTAGAGACATATTTTTTTCCTGATAGACTGGGTTGGGCACCAAATCTGTCAGGTAGCTCGGAAGAGGGAGACAGATTTATTTTTTTTTTAGTTACCTGATGGGCTGTGTGTACCCAAACCAATCAGGTACTTGGGAGAGAAGGACAGATTTTTTTTTATTCCATGTCAGGGCAGGTTGGACACCAGAAATTCTATTCTACATTCCCTGCGCTACCAGTATGGAACTCCGGTGCCTTGTAAAACACTTTGGGATATAGTGTGTATGAAAGCCATTCATTCTATTATATTCTGCTGTCCCTGCACTACCATAATCCAACTCCTGTTCTTTGTAAAGCACTGGACCTGTTATAGCTGAGGGAGGAGAGAGAGAGAGAGAGAGAGAGAGAGAGAGAGAGACGGACAGATTTTTTGTTACCCTGACAGGTTGGGTTGGGCACTGCATTCATCAGGTAATTAGTGGGAGGGGACCAAACAAACAAGCAGAGGTCACAGTCCAGGTGAACAGCACTGGGTCCAGGCCTGTGTGGCAAATCAGTATATCAGTGGGCCAGGGGCAACTGGACTTGGCTGTCTGCACTGGTGTTTGTACTGCTAGTATCACTTTGTATGTTTCCTGCCATGCTGCTGTTCTCCATATGCCTGGACTCAGTGCTTTTCACTTGGAGTGTGATCTCTGCTTGTTTGTTTGGCCTTTTTCTTTTTCGTATTTTTTAGTTCCCGCACACCGGGGTATGAGGGCTCAGCCCCATATTGCCCGCCCGCACCCCCATCTACATCCAACCGTCCCCAAGACCCCACAGCCCCCCCATGGCAGGGCCAGAAAGAGAGCGTTTCCCCTCCCTGGAGCACAGCCCAAATCCACGGAGGCAGCGGCAGAGCAGCAAAATGGGGAAGGGCTTCATGAAGCCCCCCCCAGCTGCCATTTTCTTGCTTCTGGACCCCCCTCCTGGTGCATGGCCGCACGCGTGTGGGGGCACACGCATGCCGCGATCACCGGCTGCTGTGCCCTCCCTTGCCTGCGCTACCCCCAGTCCCCACCAGAAGGCAGCAAGCAGGCAGGATGACAATCCCTTCCTCCCTCCCCAAGAGAGAGGAGAGCAGTCCTCTGGATGCTTGATCCTCTCTCCTCCCCTGACGCCCCTGACGGCCCAGATTCATTCCCAAACCCGGGTTGCCAGTGTGGCGTGAGGTGTGGTATCCAGTGCCTGAACCTCCAGCACCACTGGGCCGGCTGGCCTTTTGTATAAGGGCAGGCTGCCCTTGATTTTGCACCCAGGCCCTGCACCAGCAGGCACATTTCTTTCCTTCCTTTTTTTTAATTTGGAGAGAGGGCAATTTTTTCATTCCCTGGGAGGGAAGTACAGTAAATTGATGATGCCCACACCCCCTGTTTTTTCCAAAAGACTTTGCTTCTGATAGGCACTGCCAGCTAATGGTGGTGTCCCGTGGGCATGTGCTCCACTGCTTAGCATGCTGGGTAGGAGCATGCATGGCAGTGTGACCCCTGCGTACATGTCAGGGAGAGTGCAGAGCTGAGACTGAGTACCAGTGAAGGAAAGACGGCGAGAAAAGAAGAGTTGGGCATTGGCTCTGGGATCATGTGTACTTGGCATTGCAGTCTCAAAAGTATGTACTGTCAGTCTCCCAGGCTTGTCTGCTGCAGGCTGGAAGTGATGGAGAGGCCTGAGCTCACTGGTAGCTGCAGCAGTATGGCGGCAGAGGGATACATATTTTTCTTTGTTCCCTGACAGACTGAGTTGGGTACAGAACTCAACACATTGGGAGGAGGGGACAGATTTTTTATATTCCCTTATGGGCCAGGTTGGTCCCTGGACCTGTTGGGTAGTTAGGGGAAGGGAGGGGGCATATTTTATTGTACTCCCTGACATGCTGGGTTGGACACCAGACCTGTAAAATAGTTAATGGAGGTGACCAGATTTTCTTTTATTCCCTGTTGAGCTAGGTTGGGCATCAGAAATTTTGTTCTATTCTATATTGCCTGTGCTGCCAGTATGTAACTCTTGCCCCTTGTGTAACTACTGCCTTCCTCATAAGTCTAGGGGTGCTGATGTTCCCAAGGAAGGCTGGCTACACCATAGAAATCTCTCTCCAAACTTTTTTTCAAAGACCATTTCATTGCAGTAAATAAATGAATTGGATCTTACCAGGCAGATTGTAGGCACTTCACCTCCATGACACTGTAATGGAAGGGTTCCATGTCATAACAGTGATCGCAAAACAGCGATCGCTATTATGTGTGTGTGTGTGTGTGTGTGTGTGTGTGTGTGTGTATCGCTGAAAAGCATATCAGCAATATACAATTCTTGACACCCCCCCTGCTTTTAGATTATCAACTCTAGGGGTGGTACATGTCAAGAAGGTGGCAAAACTCAGTCTGGGGAAAAAAAAGGCAGCTGCAAGCAGCAGTAAAATATTCTCCCCCCAGTCTGGCCCGAACCCAGTGCCTACTGCACCATAGTCAGAGCCAGCCACCCTCACCACCACACCACAGAGCTGGCTCAGCTGCAGCAGGCTCTCCTTCCTACCTAAACCTTCCTTCCTATTCCTCCCCTTCCGGTCACTCTCCTTGCTGTTCCATCGCTATTCTTGCAGGGTAGCGCATGATGATAGTGCTAAAAATGAGTCACTGTTTTTGCAGTCGCTCATTTTTAATCACTTTCATCACTAGATACTTGATGGATGAGTAACTAAATTCATGCTGAAGCTGAAATTTGGCTCCTCCGGCCCCGGCTCCCAAGAAGGTTTATTTAGTTATTCATTTATGACTTTGTTAACTGGGTAGATGCACTAATCCCAGGGACCATTTTCAGGCATGACCCATGCCATGTAAGGCGGCACAGAGTAGAAACATCAGAATAACAAGAACATAACAAGAGCAGGTAATACATAGTGAAAGGTTACAGTTGTTACATTTGGCAATACATGGTGGCAGTAGTTGAGGGACAACAAATAAAGCAAAGTAAGGCTTATGGTGGTACAGATTCAGTAAATAAGAGAACATATTTGGCCCTACCCCTGGAACCTATAAAGGGGGGCTAGTCCTTAAAGCAGTAGCAGGTAGATGCCAACAGGAGCCAGTCTTTAAGGTGAGTCTTGAACTGGTGGTGAGTGTTTATGGTGTGCAGTTCAGTGGGCAGCTTGTTCCATAGTGTGGGGGCTGCTACAGACCGGGCTCTAGCGCCCATGTTTGTGGTTACCCTGGGGATTTTCAGGGAAGGGATACTGGAGGAGCATAGGCAACAGTGTGAGGTTTGGGTGGTGAGAAGGGGAGCAAGAGGGGTTTGCTGGCCAAAATGGATGGCAGAATCAATAAAACTGTGCAGTATAAGGTCAAAGCGGGCTTGTAGTGGGAGCCACCCCAGTGTAGTGTAGTGTAGAGTGTACAGTGGTGTGTGGAGAAAGGGGCCAGCAGGGAGAAGTGGCAGGCACTGTTGTATGCTACTGATAGTTTTGCCATGATGGATGAAGAGGTCCTGGAGTAGATGGGAGAGTAGTAGTCCAGGATAGGAAGCAAGTTTCCCTGGATGATGGCATGGTGGGCCTCAGGGGTGAGGTATTGGCGGTATCTGTAGGCAGCCCCTAGTTTTTGATGAAATCTTAGAACCAGGGAGTTTATGTGTTCTGTATAGGAAAGGGAGGGGTCAAGCACAACTCCTAGATATTTGAAGTGTTTGACATCCTCTAGGACATGGCCATCACAGGACGTGATGACTAGGGGTGGGTTAGATTTGCATTTAGTTAGGAAGGGCTTAGATCTGAAAAACATCATTTGTGTTTTTTTTTTTTTGTCCTTGACCAGAAGGAGGTTGTCAGAGAACCAGTTGTGGGCTGCGGTGTAGTTTTGTGAAAGGGCTGCAGAGATGAGGGTAGGAGGCTTTCTGCTGGAGAAGAGCATGAGGTTGTCGTCATAGAGGACTGAGTGACAGTTGAGACTATCCACTGGAAGGGGGTTAATGAATAAGGAGAAAGGGCGGGGTCCTAGGATAGAGCCTTCGGGGACCCCAGTAGAGACAGGCAGGGTGGGCGACCGGGCCTGGCCAATACACACAAACTGACAGTGCCCTGTAAGGCAGCTTCTGAACCAGGTGGTGACCTCTGGAGAGCAGCCAAGGTGATGCAATTTGGAGAGGAGGCGCGAGTGATTGACCTGGTCGAAGGCTTCGGAGAGGTCAACGAAAACTGTGACAGTTGCATTTTCACGGTCCATGTTTGTGAGGATGTGGTCAGTTAGGAGTGCGAGGGCAGTGGTGGTGGAGTGATTCTTGTGGAAAGTGTGTTGTTGGCTACATAGTAGGTCATATTTATCTATGTAGTCAGCAAGATGGTGGTGGACGTCTTTTTCAAGTAGCTTGCTTAGGTGAGGAAGGATGGAGATCGGACGGTAGTTGTCTGTGGATTGTGGATCTCTGGCTTTATGAATGGGAATGACCTTCGTGATTCGAATGGACTTGAACTTTAAAGGCCTACAAAAGGCTCCTGGATTAAACTAACACCTTAGATTAATTTAATTAGGATGTACAATACGTTCAATCAAGAGGCAAACTACTTTCTTAAAACAAACAAATTTATTTACCTGGGCCACTCAATGATTCTGAGAGAGCCCAGGTGTCCCGTTTGCTTAAACAATTTAATAACTTGGCTCCATGGGGCTATCCTTTCATCTATTTACAAGCTGAAGAGGAGCTTCTTAAGGGCAGCAGGAATGTTAGACAGGCAGATACAATATGGCTTTTCAACAGGCAAACAGATATTTTTATTTTATTGAATTGTTTCACCAGGAAAGATACACTGAGCAACTCGATGCTCATGTCATGGTACGTCCTGAGGAAAGAGGAGAGGGATGTACAGCAGGAGGATTCATAATACATATATCATTATAGAGGGTGCATAAAAACATGCATACATACATTATCAATACATAGTCAAAGGCATTGGGTACATAGTAGTCAAATGCATACAATTACATTACAGGCAGGTCACGGTGATGCAAGCATACAATATCAATAGAGTCAAAGGCAAGGATTCAAGGTAGTCAGATTGAGCAATTACATAACAGGCGGTTCACAAGTACTGCAGTAGCAGCCAGGGGGAAAACATGAATAAGTCCAGAGGAGGGCAACCAAAATGGTGCAGGGTCTACACCAGAAGACATATGAAGAAAGACCAAAGGAGCTTAAGATGTATAGCTTCGAGGAAAGAAGGGAGAGGGGGGACATGATATAAACTTTCAAATACCTCAAGGGAATCAGCAAAGTCCAAGAGGGTAGCATCTTTCAGAAAAAGAGATGTGCAAGAACAAGGGGCCACAATTTGAAGATAGAGAGGAGACGGCTCACAGGTAATGTGAGGAAGTATTTCTTCACAGAAAGGGTAGTAGATGCATGGAACGGCCTTCCTGAGGAGGTCATGGAATCAAAAACAGTGGGAGAATTCAAGAATGCATGGGGCAGACATAATGCAATTCTAGTGGGGGGTAGGAGGAAGTAGGCTGTTGGTTAAATAGGATCTGCAGCTTATCCGTTAGGTAAGGAAATGGGCAGACTAGGTGGGCCAAACGGTCCTTATCTGCCATCAAATTGTATGTTTGTATGTTTCTAAGTAATGCACATATTTAAGAACTGGGCAATATAGGGCATGGTAAGTGCAAGGTAATTGGTGTAGGGAGTAAAGAGAGGGAGAGAAAGAGGCAGGGGGCAAGGAGGGGATCAGAAGCAGGTGCAGCTAGGAGTGAGGTAATTGTGCAGTGCAGAGTTAAAAGAACAAAGGGAGGAGAAGTGTCAGATTTGTGGAGGAAGTGCATTCCACATTTTAGGCAGGTGGTAAGAGAAGGCTTTCTGGCCAGAGGATGTAGATCTGCAGGGGACTGAGAGGGTGCATGTGTCAGCATGGGATCTCAGGGAATAAAGGGAGGGAGTAAGGGTGCCAAGAGAGGAGGTGACGTAGGAGGGGAGAGATCCAAGCCAGAATTTAGAGGTGAACTTAGCACCATGTAGCGCACACCGATTGAGGAGAGGAAGGAAATTTAGGGAGTGGTAGAGCTCGCAATGATGGGTGAGATGGGGGCGTCAGGAGCGAAGCGACACAAGGAATTGTAGAGAGAGTCCAGTCTGGCTAGGTAGGACTGTGGGGCAGCACCATAGACTGTTGCAGTAGTCAAAAATAGGCATGATCATCTTCTGTACCAGATCCCGCCTGGTGGCGAGAGGGATGCAGCTACAGTTTCTGAAGGTCCCCGAGCTTAGGCCTTAGTTTTTCAGAATGGCATCAACCAAGTACAGAGAAGTCAAAGTATCTATCCAGCCAGACACCGATACCTGAATGGGGGGGGGGGGGAGTCCTCAAGAGCAGTCGCATCAAGGGTGTGAAAGGTGGGGAGGTGACTTAGCCTTGCGAGTCTCTGCCTTGTGCCAAAGGACATGGAGACTGTTTTCTTGGCATTTAGAAAAAGTCGATGAGAACTAAACCAGAGTTGGACCTTAATGAAGTCAGACTGGAGCATGGTAGTGACATCAGAGACAGATTTGCCAGAGGTAAACAACACTGTATCGTCAGCATACATGTGGATGCTGGATGCAGAGCAACCCTGGGGGAGGTCATTTAAAAAGATGGAGAACAGGATAGGGCCTAGCACTGAACCCTGGGGAACTCTGGTGGTTATAGGCAAGGGGGGGGAGAGGTAACATCAGTTATTCTGATTGCGACCTGCCAGACAGGTAGGCACTGAACTAGCCTGTGGCAGAGGGGGAGAGTCCCACAGCTGATAGGCTGTGCAGGAGGAGGGGGTGGGAGACAGTGTCAAAGGCTTTGGCCAGGTCGACAAAGATAATTGTTTAATAATTGTTTAAGTATTTCGGAAAGACCTTTGAGCGTGAATTCTTTTACAAAGGTTCCACGTCAGGGTGGACAATAAGACAGTACACATATTTAGTGGTTACAGAGGCCTGATCACTAGGCATTCAAGAGCAATTACATGACAATTAGACAAATAGGAGAAAAAAAACTGAGCAGTTGTAATTGAATACTAAGCTATTTCTAATCGGTTGCCCTAGGCAGCACACCCCTGGAAACCTCCAAATCCGTTGATAGACTATGGCAGAGTAACTGCATAGGGTTTAACGCTATCCCAGATGGTGAGAGGCTGGGTGACAGTGAAACAAAGGGGATTGGGTTTGAAACCAACCACAGAGAGTGAGAGGTGGGAGCATAGTGAAATGGGGGGTGGGGCTGTGATGGGTGGGGTAGCTCCAGAGGGCTTTGTTGAGTAAGGTGTGTGTGTGTGGTTGGAGGCAGTACCAAGTGCGTTTAAAGAGGACTGATAGCTTACTTAAGCCCTTGGCTAGGCTGGAATGGAGGCAGGATTCTCTAGGTAGCCCTGCTGGGTGTTACCTTGGGGGTAGGCCTGTCTATCAAGTGGGGCCTAAGAAGCAGGTGCATTTTGAGTTAGACATTAGGTGCTGTTTGAGGCCTACTTTGGATTGAGTCCGGCTGTTGTTTGTAATTTCATCGGGAGTTCATTTATCCAGAGGGGGGCCTGACAGGAGAAAGCACGCTGCCCTAGTGAGGTTCGGCGGAATGGTATGGACAGTGCTCCATTCTTCCTCCGTCTGGTGATGTGTGAGAGAGAAGCCTCGAGCAGTTTTCCTACACAGGGTGGGTTTCTTCCGAGGAGTGCCTTCTTTCCCAGGAGGCAAGTTTGGTATTTGATCCTGTCTTTTAGGTTAAGCCAGTTTGTACGCTCATACAGGGTGCAAGTATGAGTGTAGTAATCTGCACACAGGGTGAGGAGTCATGCCTTATTGAGTGCAATCTGGACCCTTTTGAGCACTGTATCAGTAGCAGCTCCATAGACTACCAGCCCATAGGCTATCGTGGAGAGTATGGAGCTGGAGACTGAAATTCATAGTGCTTCCAGGGTGAGAGATTTCTTATGCCTATAGAGGACCCCGATCTTTGTGTTTACTACTTTGATAAGGGAGTCTACGTGGTGCGTATAAGTGAGAGTCATCAATGGTGACTCCAAGGTACTTGAACAAGTGCACTTGCCCAATCTACTCATCAGCCTTGTTGGTGATTACGAGGGTAGCATGCTTGTGTTTGTTTTACGGGCTGGATTGTAGCATGGCCTTGGTTTTCTTGTAATTTAGTAGCAGCTTTTGCCTACTGAACCAGTCCTCGAGTTTACTGAAAGAGTTCTGTAGTTCTGTTTGTAGGGCAACCTGAGAGGTGCTGCTGCTCAGCCGCATGGCATTGTCTGCATACAGGATAAGTTTGGTGTCACAGGCTGTGGGTAGGTCATTTACAAAGAGGCTAAAAAGCAGGGGCCCTAGAATTAATCCTCGAGGGACTGCTAGGAGTACATCTCTGGAGCTGGATAACGTCTGCCCGATTTTGACTTGCTGGCTCCTGTGTGTTAGGTAGTCATTGAACCAATTCACGGTGTTTGGTGCCACACCCAATCTTTGGAGCTGGAGTAGTAGTAGAGGGTGGTTGACGGTGTCGAAGGCTTTGGTGAGGTCAATGAAGATGGACCCCACCAATTTGCCTTCATCCAGCGCCTTGTGCGCATAGTCAGTGTATTCCAGCAGTGCCGTGGTGGTACTGTGTTTTTGCCTGAAGCCATGTTGGTTTGGGCAGAGCAGATTGTACTTATTGAGGTATTCTGTGAGTTGACTTGCTGCGATTTTTTCCGAAAGCTTTGGATAGTGGGGAGAGGATAGATATTGGCCTGTAGTTTGACACCAGCGCCTTGTCACCATTCTTATGCAGTGGAGTTACCAGGGCTTGCTTCCATACCTCTGGAAATTGAGCTAGGGCCAAGGATTTATTAAATAGCATTGTTATGGGCATAATAAGAATATCAAGGGTGAGAGATAGTAACTTCATGTCTAGCCCGTCACTCCCCAATCTGGTTTTGCCTAGGACTTTCCTGACCATCGTTGTGGCCTCCTTCACCGTCACCTTCTCAAAATAGAAGGCTGGATGGTTAGTTATGAGCAGATTGGTGCAACCTTGGTCCTCCACAGGCAGAAGGTAGTCTGGAGGCAGCACTGAGGACAGGTCTGAAGGCCTGGTTAAAGGCATCAGCAATGGCTAGCGGATCTGAGGAGGATGAGTTATTAATGTTGGGCATCTTAGGGTGCTGCTTTTGATCTCTACCAAGGATGTTCTTGATGTTGTCCCAAAACCTCTTTCCATCTCCCCATGCATTGTTAAGCTGTGTCTTATGGAAATTGGCTTTTGCAAGCCTGATAAGTTTGGTGCACCAATTTCTAGCCATTTTGTAGCACTGTAGGTCATGCTTGCTGCCTGAGTTTAAGGCTTTTTCCCAGAGGCAGTCCCTCTCCTTTAGGAGGGAGAGGAGCTTGCCATCAATCCAGCCATTAACCTCCCCCCAAATTTTCCGTTTTGTGCATGGTGCATAGATATCACAGATGGAATTGAAGCCCTCAGTGAAAACTAAGGGCCTGGTCCAGTGTAGGTGCCTTGTTGATGGGGGACCAGTTGTAGGCAGACAGAGCCAATTTGAGGAATCCAAGTTTGCCTTTCCACAGAACCCTGCTCTCAATGAGGCGGGGTGGGCTTTTGGCAAGTTTAGTGGTCCATATAAAGGAGATTGGGGAGTGGTCACTTAGCACATCCGGGAGAACCCTGAGTTCGGAGAATCGAGTCGGTGAGCTAGCTAAGACCCAGTCAATGAGGGTGCTGGTACCAGCCTTGTAGTTCTGCCTGGTGGGGTGAGTTACAATTTACGTGAAATTGTGGGAGGTGATTAGGTCTCTGGAGGGTGTTGCCTCCTTACATAGCCAGTTAATATTAAAGTCACCGGTCAAGATGAGTTCTGAGCCCTTTCTGAGTGCGCTAATTTCTTCCATAACAAGAGGAAAGCCTTCCTTGGCTTTCTTGGGGGGAGGTAGGTTGTGGCGATGGTAAGGGTCTTGCCTTTTAGGCCGACTTATATTTTTACCGCTAGTAGCTCATAATCCTCCACAACTTTGGAGATGGGGAGGACGGAGCAACTCAGTGAGTTTCTGGCGTATAGGAGGCAGCCGCCACCTTTCCTGCCTTTTCTATCAAGTCAAAATGCTTGGAATCCTTTGGCCACCTCACCATCTTTGATCCTACCTGACAGCCAGGTTTCCGTTTGGCAGAGTATGTCAGGGGCATGGATGGTCATCCAAGCCTGAAGCTGTTCGAATTTGGCAGTTAGGCTGCAGATGTTTAGCGATGCTATCTTTAGGCCTTTCACTGTATGGACCCCCCTGCTCCTCAGGGTTGTTGGTCCAGGGTTTAGGTGAACATTTCCAGAGAGTAGCAGTAGCAGAAAGATAACCTTTCTGGCAGATTGGGTGATGTTTATCTTCCCTCGTGTCTTCTGTCGCCTGCGCGTCAGGTGGGGGAGGTGTCTATATGCCTGTGTTAAATTAGGGGGAAAGCTGACCGTTAAGGTTACGGTTTGGAAGGTTGGCTTGACGATAACTGTGTATGGGAGGTGGGGGAGGATAAAGAGCCTATCGTTACCGGAAGTGGTAGTGGCCATGTGTATGCTTTTCTTCCAGCTTGCACCCAGTGAGGATTCAGAGTGGGGAGGTAGGGGTCTGAATTCGTATGATACCAGCAATGCCAAAAGATGTAGTGAGGAGTAGTAGTAGGTGGTTGCACCCCAAGGTAGTTTGTTTGGTGTTGCTGGCCTGCTTAACTGCTAGCTGGTTTATAGTTGAAAGGATATATAGTCGAATTAGGGTGAGGTCACTAACAATAGGGCAGGTAGAGCACTAATTGAGAGGAGTTAGATGGAGTGGCTGGAGAAAAAGTTGAGAGCTTGTGTGTGATCCTGTGGGTGGGACTGCTTTAAAAAGGGGTGGTGAGAAAGTGGGTCAAGTCAGGTATTGAAGACAGGGAGGCCAATAGCATGAAAATGTGCTGCAGTGGAGTGACCAATCAGCTGCTAGGCTGAGGAAAGGGGCAGAGTAAGAGTCTATTTAATACTGTGAGCAGGTAGGGGAGGGCAGATGGGTGAAAAAATTCAGTCCAGAACACAGCACAGAAAGAGATTTCCCCTGAGATCAGGAAGTGCCAGGCGTTGGAAAATCAGCCAAAGAGCAAAGCTGCCAGTGAGTGCCTGGCTCCTCCACTGGGTGTCCAGTCAAAACAGCGGCATTAAAAACCACGAGTTTCGGAGGTCCGGTGCGTACCTGAATCTGTCCGGGGGTCATTCGGGTGGTCTGTTAGCTGTGGCCTGCTCGGAGAGAGCCAGGGCCACAGGAGCAGCTTGGGAAGCCTGCAGATGGGCTGTCTGTGGAACAAGGAGGGAAACACAGAGGATTAAATACAGCTAGAGTACAATAGCAAGCTCAGTGGGGGGCAGGCAATGGGGTAAGACAAAGCATGAGGTAAAGAGGTGGTAAATGCAGGGCAATTATTTGGAGCTAGAAGAGGAGTTAATGGGGGGGTCTGTGCTTTGACACTGGGACGTCTGAGGAGGACAGCAGCAGCAGGGAGGTGTAAGGGGAAGGGTTTGTAGGTAAGGCAGAGAAGAAAGTAGGGTGTTTAGAGAGACAGCATTACAAGTGGGGCAGATAAATTAATAATTAGCAGAGCGACCAGTGTGGGGAAAGGGCAGGGTTTGTCAGTAGGGCAGAAATGGAAAACTGCAGCAGTCTTGCTCAGTAGCTAGGTCCAGCAGTCAAACATCAGCTACTATACAATACTGTTTGTCCAGCACTAGATTGCACTGCACTAAGTATCACCCAGAGACTAGACTAGTGGCTTGTAATAGACTAGCTAAGCTAGCAGGTAAAGTAAGATCAATTGATGCATAACATATGTAAATTACATTAACAAAAATTCAGTCCAGAACACAGCACAGAAAGAGATTTCCCTGAGATCAGGAAGTGCCAGGCATTGGAAAATCAGCCAAGGAGCAAAGCTGCCAATCAGTGCCTGGCTCCTTCACTGGGCATCCAGTCAAAACAGTGGCATTCAAAACCACGAGTTTCAGAGGTCCGTGCGTACCTGAATCTGTCTGGGGGTCAGTCGGGTGGTCTTTTAGCTGTGGCCTGCTCGGAGAGAGCCAGGGCCACAGGAGCAGCTTGGGAAGCCCACAGATGGGCTGTCTGAATCTCTCCGGGGGTCAGTCGGGTGGTCTGCTGGCTGTGGCCTGCTCGGAGAGAGCCAGGGCCACAGGAGCAGCTTGGGAAGCCCCGCAGATGGGCTGTCTGTGATAGCCGAAGTAATGTGCCCTTTATCAAAGCCAGAGGAGATGGTCTCTGTTAGCCTCAACAGAGAGGTAGTGGTGGAGTGGGATTTCCTGAAGCCAGACTGGAAGGGTGTGAAAAAAGCAGAATCAAAGAGGAATGAGGAGAGTTGGTTGAGGGCTATGTGTTCTTGTAGTATAGCTAAGGTTGGTAGGAGAGATAGGCTGATAGTTCCCAGGTGAGGAGGAGTCACCCCCCTTCGGGAGGGGGAGGACTACAGCATGTTTCTAAACAGAGGGAACTGTGGCAGTCTCAAAGGAGAGGTTTAGTATCAGAGAGAGTGGGTAGGCTATGGCAGGAGCAGAGAGAGAGAGGAGCCTAGGGTCAAGGCCATCAGGCGAGGAGCCTTTGGTAGTGTTTAGTGCAAGGAGAGCTAGTAGGGTAGGGTCAGGAGAGACAGGAGAGAAGGAGAACTGGGAGGTGAGAGGTTGGGGGAGGGTGTGATGGAGGGGGTACAGCAGCAGAGAGGAGGAGGGACAGATTGTGGGGACAAGGAAGGGGCAGGTGGGGGAGCAGTGGATGGAGTGCCAATGTGGGAGATATGAGAAGGGGGCACCTGAGCAAGGGGGGACTTGGGAGGATGCTCAGTAGAGCTGAGGCACAGGTGGCAAAGTGGGAGTTGAAGCATTCGGCAATGGCCTTAGGTTCTGAAAGGACAGCATGGTTGTGCCTGAGGATAAGTGGTGGAGGGTTAGTGGAAGGCAAGAAAAGGGAGTGGACGACCTTCCAGAATTTGGATGGGTTATTTGTATTAGTTTGGAAGCTGGACTTGAAGTGCTCGGCTTTGGCAAGGTGGATTGCTTTAGTGCAGCCATTCCGAAGTTCTCAGTATCGTTGGTGATCTCTAGGGCAGTTGGAGGCTTTGGCCCATTGCCTCACAAGGTCACAAGCTCGTTGACAGGCCAGGAACTCAGGAGTGACCCAGGGGAGGTGCCCACCGAGGACCCTAGTTTTGCAGAGCAGAGCTCAGGAATTCCAAATCTGTAGGAACTCAGAGCTGAAATAGGCAAGGGCCATGTCGGCTGAGGTTGCTGTGGAAAGGGAGGACCAGTCAACTTGAGTGAGGTCATGAAGCAATAGCTGCAGGTCAAGTGATGCGAAGGGTCTAGTGAGAATAGATTTTGCCGGTTGCTCAGTCCTATGTATTTTATGCACTACAAAGGTCATGTGGTGGTCGCTGATAGTCGGGTAGTAGCCCAGAGGCCACTACTCAATGGGGATGGGAGGTGAGGACTGGGTCAAGCAGGGAGTGGTTTAGTGTTTTATAGTTGAGGCGAGTGGGTTCCAGTATAAGTTGGTGGAGGTTTAAGGCTTTGATGGAGGAATGAATATTAGCCAGTGATGGGGTCAGCCAATTTAGATTTAGGTCGCCCAGGATGAATAGTTAACCACCGCTAGCAACTGAGGAGAGCTTTGTGACCAAGCAATGACGTTAGAATGTGGCTGCCTTGGGTGGCAGTAAACTCCAGCAATGAAGATGGGGACAGTGTGCGGTTAGGAGATTTTTAAAAGGAGAGCCTCGTGGGATGATTGAACAGAAGTTGTGAAGGAGGATGTGCACTGGAGGGAAGAGGAGGTATAGATAGCCACGCCGCCACCTCTCCCTGTCCTGTCCTGTCACGAAATGGTAAAGCCAGGGATAGAGATAGCATGTTCTGGTATGTTTTTTGACAGCCAAGTTTCGCAAATTACAATGATGTCAGGGGCATAGACAAGTACCATGGGTTGTAATAGGCAGATTTTTGGAACAAGGCTTCGTTTGTTTAGGTGAATGATTTTAAGGCCATTTGGTAGTGAAAGTGGAGTGGTGGCTGGGTGGGTACTGGCTGGTGGATAGGCAATATCAGGGCATGGGTTAGGGTGGATATCACCGGACGTTAGAAGGAGCAAGAGAATAAGGAGCTAGAGTAGCCTGCTTCACTTATATGAGCTATGGAGTAGCTGTTTAGCAGTTTTATGGGGGAGCGACAGAAACATAGGGGAGGATACTATTTTAAGGAGGGTAATGAGCCGCATGGACACCTAGGTGATAGTTGCACAGGGGAGCACCAGGCAGTGAGGGAGGAATGCAGCATCTTGGTGGAGAGATGTTCCAGAGAGGCAGACTGAACTGTTTTCCACCATCAGTGGCACTAGCAGTCTGGGTGAGCCCCCCGGCAGCTTAGTAAGGAGTGAAAGAAGTAATTCTAGGGATAGTACCAAAAGTAGGTACCATAGTTTTAGAGCCTGCCAGGACTCCATAGTGAGAGCAAGAGAGAGCGGTGAGACTAGAGAGGTTGTATAGAGCTAGCGAGCTGTGGCACATAGAGAGGCGAGCAGCTATCTAATACCTCTAGTGGTAGAAAAATATAAGGAGCCAATGGGGAACAGGGCTGATAGAAAAAAGATGCCAATCAGGTGACCATTGGTTGATTATAAATAAAACTGTCGAGCTAGGGTCGGAGGGTGGGGGGCGGGTTGGGAGTCGGTGCACAGCGCCGGTGGGGCAAAAATTGGCTGGCGGCTATTGCCGTACCTGGAAGGCTGTGGATCCGGGGAGGAGGACTTGGATGGTGACTTGTGGAGAGCTGTTGGTCCGGGGGCCGAGTCAGCTTGGCGGTAGGATCTTGTGGTCCCTGTGGTGGGGGCCCAGCTGAAGAGAAGAGAGGGGGAGATTAAATATGCAGGCCAAGGCACAGAGGCACAGCCAGCCCAATTTACACAACAATAGGAACAATAGGTTTGGGCACCAAAAAGTCTGGGGCAGCTAAAATCCTCGAGAGATCTGTAATCACAGCCCTTTTCAGACAGTTTCCAACTTATATCTGTAAACAGGCTGTAATCTTTGAATACATTTCAGTAAAATACTTAAATTCTCTAAAAAAGTTGCCGGTTTTGGAGAACAGAGTCTATGGAGAGCTTCTGACCAATCGGAACGGACCCTGGAGAGGCGCTCACATTCCGATTGGCTGGTGGCTAGTGCTGTACCTGGAAGGCTGTGGATCCAGGAAGGAGGACTCGGGCGGCAGCTTGTGGAGAGCCGGCTGTCTGGGGGCTGAGTTGGCTCAGTGGTAGGTGCTTGCAGTCCCTGCAGTGTGGGGGGGGGGCAGCTGGAAGGCTGTGGATCTGGGGAGAAGGACTCAGGTGGTGGCTTGTGGAGAGCCATCAGTCTGGGGGCCGACTCGGCTTGGCAGTGGATTTACAGACCAAAATACGGTTTCCGAAAGTGTGAAGCTTCCACTGACACTCTGGCATGGGAAAGTACCAACTCACAAATGAACTTCACATTTTCTTTTCTAGGGCCCTTAATCCTCATCCTACTGGAGTGCTCATTCCCTTTCCTGGTGAGAAGCAAGCAGCTTCTCCCTCATGTCATTCCCTGGCTCTAAACCGGCCTAAGGGACATGGATGGTGCAGCCTGCCAAGTACCTCAGTTGCCACCATTTCCTCCAGCACGCAACCTCTGCTGCCCTCAGAATTCTGGCCTGATTGCCTGGTGCACTCGGCCCCTCTACTGCCAGCACTTGCTTTCCCTTCAAACAGATCTTGCCATATTTAAACCTGGTGTCCTAGCCCCTAGCCATAAACAGTTCCCCCACATTTTGTCTCCATGTGCTTGAGATGAGCAACTGGCATAGGGGAAAGCTCCAAGGCTCTCCGCGGCCCACTCGTCCAATCCAGCAGCCCCAGGGCCTGTTTCTCTAAATAGGCCCAAAACGGGTGAAGTCTCCCTTGGCCCCTTTACCAGATGGACCGAGCTGCCCTGCCACCTGGGAAAGAGGAGGACTGCTGCCACTGGCCCCCCCTCCTGCAGGAGCCCTGCCACAGCTCCTTCAGCCCTGGCAACTGAAGCCTACAAACTTCTTCCAGGAGCACCCTATACGTCCTCCAGGGCCTAACCTACTCCCATCCTGCCTACTCTACTGGTTTCTTTCACCACCCAGCCCCCTGGAGACCCAAGGCCCAAACTGACCGCACCACTGCTGCAGCCATCCTGCCTAATAAGGGGGGCCCTCATCTTTCACTGCCCTACCGGGGCCCGACGACTCCCTACTGCTTCTCCTCCCCAAAAAGCCCAGAACTGTCCCTGACTTCCACCTTTTATAGTCTCCAGATCCCTGCTGTCTGCTGCCACCAAGTGGTGACCAGAGGAAATTGCTTCTCCAGGGCACCTATATAAACAACTAAAACACTCTGGGAAGAGGGGAAAGGGAACCCTAACTCAAGTGTAAAAGCCCCTCTCAAATGAGAGGAGGCTTACACTTGTAAAACACTTTAGGAAACCGTGAGCATGAAAGCCATGATTTCAAACTAAACTCTTGTATTCTACAGTCCGTGCACTACCAGCATCTAGCTCCTGTATTTTGTAAAGCACCAGGCCTATCAGGTAGTTAGGAAAAGGAGGAAAGATTGTAATTATTCCCTAATGGGCTTGGTTGGGCACCCACTCATTTTGCTCTGACAGTTTTCAATGTTTTGTAACATTAGTGTAACCCCCCTGCAAATGGGGGTTCCCAAAAAGTCTTCCAGGAGCTTACTTGAATGCTCCAAGCCTGAATGGTGTTTGGTGTTTAAGTCGTTTATCTGTGAGTGCTTTTAGAGCCTCTGGTACTGTCTCTTTAAGAGCTGTCTGCTTGCAGACATAATTAGTTTGTATAGGGGGGACTGTGTGTTTTCCTGCTTGAGTCCCGCTCGAGCTACTGCCAAATCGCTCCGTTTCTGACATCGCTAAGTGGGCAGAAGGAGCACTCTTCAAAGATGTAATTGTTTGCTTGTAACCTGTTAGAGTAATAATGAAAATGCAGTTTGATTTAACCTGCTTTCTTGTAGCAAGGACAGTGCAAAGTAACTCTCTCATGTTGATTCTGAACTGCTGAATTGGACCAATCATGGTGGGGATCCTTTAAAATGGAGCCTGCTGTGGGCGAATCAGAACTTTGGACTCTCCTCTGGAGCCTGCTGTAAGGGGAATGTAAGGGCAGTGACTCTGGGAAATGTAGTTTTGACTTTGGCACCTTTTTTCCACCAACAGGGGGAGTTTACTGTGAGTGAGAGCCAAACCGGCCAACTGAACTGGGATGAACTCGAAGGAAATGCCCAGCTCTGTCTACTGGAAAGATTAGATCAGTATGGGCTGTGAAGAGACGGGGAGCTTTGTGCGTCTTCGGTGTGTAGTTTTAGCACGGGGATCTCGTGTAAGGCCCTAAGTTTCGGTCTGCAGTTTGTGCAAGTGCTTGTTTGGACTGAAACCGACCTGTGAAGAGACTCAAGGAGATCTGAAGAGTAGAAACCAGGCTCACCCTGTAGAAGACTGGAGAAATTGCTGAATCGCGCTCGGTCTGTCAGGAACTGAATCTGCTGTGTGTTCTCCCGGGTATTGTGCAGTAATTGCAATCGGGATAGAGAAGCAGCCTGCCTGGTATAGTACTTTCCTTTTACATGTAAATGTGTGTAGTGCTTGTGGGGAATCGCATTTCAAATCCCCTGTATAGTGAATAGAGTGCATGAAGCTGGAAGTTAACCCCAGCTTAATCCAGATTACATCCATTTGCCCTAAACTGCAGTGGGGTCCAGTCACAAGGACCTTGTCCACATGGTCTGCTCCTCCTGGCAATCCAGGGTGATCTGCCTTCCATCCAGTTCCCAACATTGAGTTTGTGAGTACAAAGCAGGGTAGCTCCCTGCCATCTGTTTATCGAATTGGAAGTGTGTCATCTAATTGTTGTTTTTTCTTCATTTCTTCACGAACTGAGCCAACCAGCTCCGGATTACAATTTGGGTATTGTGCCAGTGTTGTTTCCATCACAGGGCCCCAACCAGCTGCAACCGATCCTGGCTAGTCCCCCCATCCTGGGTACCCAGTGAAAGTGACAATTTGGGACTCTGAATATGTGCACAGTACTGTGATTATTAATGTGTTTAACCTAATTAAGCTGATTTCCCCCTTCCTTGTTATAGCTCCTTAAATAAATCAGATCTGTTGGTTTCAGCAAAGTTACACTGGCTGAGGTATTAGTTTATGTTAAAGTATTGTACTGTGGTTTTTGCACTGTATTATCTTGTTTTGCAGGGGGTCCACGGGGTCCAGTCAAACGGAGCCAGTCCTGGGGGTAAGTGTACATTGTGAAGATATTCCTAATGCATTGTGCGGGCCACTAGTGGGAAGAAAGGGGGGGTTATAGTGTCCCAGAGGGCTGTGACCTAGTTAAACTACTGCAAACCCTGACCTCTGGGTGGAGGCACCCGTCATTGGACCTAGGCACCTCAACCTGTTAGTAGTTAAGCAGGCAGGGGTAGTAGCTCTTGGGATAGCGCCTCCTAGGGGTTACAGTAGTGTGAGCATGCATGGGATTTAATAGGCTGGAAATAATATCTCTTTGTAAGTAAGCATGGTGAAAAGAGTAATACAGTTTTTATGATGGTTACGTGCTGTTTTTCAAATTGCCTCTCTCTGGTCCCCACTTGCTCTAGCAACTGATCTCCCTTCCCACCCTGTTTTTCCCATCCCTGGCCAGGCTACTCAGTGACCTGAAACTCAGCTGTTTTTTTTCAGGGTAGTTAGTGAGGTAAACACCAAGACATAGAAGTTGATAGGAAAAAGGGCAGGGGTTAATGGAAAAAAAGGCAACGGAAGTAAGGACAGGGGTGGGGCTAAAATGGGTAAGGCCATCAAAAAATGGAGGGCAATGAGTACCAATGTCCATAGTCTGGGTTCCTTCTCATCCTAGGAGAAGGCCCTTGACCAGGGCACTTTGGCCCACAAAGGAACAGCACCAGGAGGCAACGTTACTCTGCCGAAGTCCCTGCATCTTCATGCCACTCTTCAGCTCTGCAGGAGAAGGCCCTTGACTAGGGCACTTTGGCCCACCAAGGAACAGCACCGGCAGGAGGCCTTACACTGCCTCAGTCTCTGCATCTTCATTCCACCCTTCAGCTCTGCAGGAGAAGGCCCTTGACCAGGGCACTTTGGCCTGCCATGGAACAGCACCGGGAGGTGGCTTTACTCTGCCTCTGTCCCTACATCTTCATTCCACCCTTCAGCCCTGCAGGTATGGCCTTCCTGGTGGCTTTGCTCTCTCCCTGGTGCCTGATTGGTCGGTGCTGGTGACCTGGCCTCCTGATTGGCTTTCTTCCTATTCCACTGCTGATCTTTTGCTGTATGCCTCCTAGCCCGAGTCTTAACTTTAGTTTCTCCCTTCTGCTTAATTGTATTATGTGTACCTTGCTGTAACTGTGTGCTTACCATTTGAATCACTGTATATTGCAGGTGCTTGACTGTATAATGTAAGGAAATTACTGCTTAGTTTAGAATATTTTTTGTCAAAGTTAACCTGAAAAGAATATTTTATTTCTTCCTCTCCCTTTTCTGTCTCTTTCTCCTTATTGCTTTCTCCCAGGCTGGCTCTTAGTACTTACTAAGTGCCAGACTGGTTAAGCTAAAATTTTACAGCTCAGTTTGGTATCCATTTTTCCATTAGCAAGTTATGCTATACAGCCACTAGAGGGACATAATCTTTCTCTAAAGTGATCCCTGCCTGTTGTTCATATAGATACCTTCCTAAACTACAGCTACTCCCTCCATATGACCAGCCTCCCTCCACGCTCCATGCTTACAAATTCCTTGCTGTTCCTAAATCAATTATTCACTCATTTATCTGCCTTTATAAACAATGCATCCCCTATTCTCCTCTCTCCCCCTTGTTCTGCTCATATCCCTCTTTACCACCTCCACTTGCTCACTACCTATCTACTGTATTCCTAATAACTCTCCCAACCCCATCAGTTACTATCTCAGTTACTATTTCCAATCCCCTACTCACTTCCATGATATCACTCCATCCACCCCATTTGAAATATGGTCTCACTCTACCACTATTCCTCATGCAGCTTTGATAACGGTGTCCACTTTCACTGCGGTTGTCCACCTTCTTCTTCCTCCCTCCTCCACTCCCTTCTCCTCAAAACTCCCAACCTCCTCACTAGCCCCTTCAGAATCCCCTAAGCTCCACTTTCTCATACTCATTCTCCTCTTGCTCTCTGCTGAGGTTATCCACCCTATCCCAGGCCCTATTGCCCCTAGCTCCTCTGGCGCTTCCTCCTCTACTACCTCCCCATCACTCTCTTCTCTCAGCCCTCCCAAAGGGTTTCAAGTCCCTACATCTAAACACTTGCAGCTTGTTGCAAAAAATAGACCAGTTTCAGACAATAATGTGCACTCTAAACCAGACATTCTAATCATCTCAGAAACTTGGCTAAAGAGCACTATCCCTGACCACTCGGTCTCCATTCCTGGCTACTCACTGCTAAGGCAAGACCATGCAGGCAGGGGTGGTGGTGGTGTAGCCATTTGTGTCCTAGCCTCCATCCAATATTCCATCCTCTACTCATCCTCCAATCCTGAGACCCATGATGTCCTAGCTGTCCATGTGACCCTTCCCTTCACTCTCCCAATCTCCATAGCCAGAATATACTGCCACCCAAATGTCCATCCTTTGGTCACACTAGACCTCCTAACCTTCATTGCTTCCCTTGCTCGCTCTGAGGAACTAGTCATCCTTGGTGATTTCAATATAAGTTGGTTGTCACCTAAAACTCTCAAAACTAAAAATGAAATTGGAGCCCTAAACCTCTCCCAACTGATCTCTGAACCCACACACCTAAACCACAAGACACAACAACACTCCCTACTCGACTGGGCCCTTACCTCCCACACCCCACTGTGTCATCACCTCTGGCATCCTCTCTGATGCTTTCAGTGACCATAACCCATTATACATAGTTAGGAAAGTCCACAGAACTAAATCACCACATAAAACCATACAACTACGCTCTTTCAAGACTCATGACCTTGAATCTCTCCTGAGTAACCTTGCCACTTCTGACTGGTCCCCCCCAATGTCCTTCCTCTCAGTTAATAAGGCCCTAGCCTACTTCAAAGAAATCTTTCTTGAAAAGTGGAACACTTTTGCCCCATTTAAACAAACCAGAGTCAGAGGTAACCACTTACCTTGGATAACCCCTGAACTTCTGGCCTGCCTCAGGGCCAGAGCCTGGAAGCGTCATAAAGCTACCCAGCATCCTAATGACCTTGTGAACTACCGCATGCTCCAAAATGTTTGCACCAGGGCTACAAGGATATCCAAGTCTGAATATTTCAAATCTTCCTTCATCACCAACATAAATGCCCCTTCAAAGTTCTGGAAGGTGGTCCATGCTGTATGTACCCCTTCATCTCACCCCCAGTACTTAAAGAAGAAGAATCAGCATTTATATAGCGCTCTCCATACATCCAAAGTGCTTTACAAGCAATGCTAGACTGGCAGTGAAGTGACTGAATGTGTGGTGGTGGCCATATCGCATCATCACCCACACAGCCTGGATAATTGCATGAACGGTTTATGGGAAGGGAATGTTGGCCAGGACACCGGGAATGTTCCCTACTCTTTGCGAAGAGTGCCCTGGGTTCTTTTACTTCCACCTGGACACCCACCAGGACAACACCAGGATGGGCAGAAGGGACCTCAGTTTAATGTCTCATCTGAAGGACGGCACACCCCAGCAGTACAGCACCCCCCAATACTGCACTCAGATGCCAGCGATTTTTAGGTGCAAGTCTAATCCCAGTGTGGGACGAGAACCCACAACCTTCTGGTCCAGAGGCAGATGTGCTACCAACTGAGCCACACTGACATTTAAAGGAAAATAGCTCACTAATGTCTGACCCTCCAGCTATAGCTGCAGAATTTAACTCCTACTATACCTCCTGCACCACTGAGCTACTGAAATCCCTCCCCTTCCACCTTCCCTTCTCTTTCGCTACTGTAACCCCAAATGATGCCCTAAGTGCCCTCCTTACAATTAACCCCCTAAAGGTGTCTCCTCTGACGGCCTTGACCCAAAACTCCTCTCCTTCTCTGCTTCAGCCATTGCATACCCCCTCTCAATAATCCTAAATCTTTCATTCTGTACTGTCTCAGTCCCCTCTTCACGGAAACATGCAGTGGTCCTCCCTCTACCCAAAGAGAGTGACCCCTCATCCCCCCGGCAACTATCTCCCCATTTCTCTCCTCTCTACCCTTGCCAAGCTTCAAGAACACATCGTCCTTTCCCAACTAACCACTTTTCTATCTGACACCTCCTCTTTCACCCCTTTCCAGTCCAGTTTCAGGAAAAAACACTAAACTACCACCTCTCTCCTAAGGCTCACAGACTCCATCCTAACCAGGATGGACAATGGCCAAATTACCTCTGCCATTTTTATTGACCTGGCCAAGGCCATCAATACTATCTCTCTCTCACTCCCTTCTTCTTGACTCACTCCCAGCAGCTGGCCTATCTCCCTGCTCCACAAACTGGTTCAAGGCCTACCTTACTGGCAGAACCCAGTCAGTTAAGATCTTGGATGCCACTTCCCCTTCCCTCCCAATGAGCACTGGAGTCCCCCAGGGCTCTGTATTAGGGCCCCTCCTATTCTCCATCTTCCTAAAAGACCTTCCCTCTGTTTGCTCCCCATCCTCCGCTATACATATGTATGCCAATGATACAGTTCTGTATGCACCTGGCTCCTGTCCTGATGAGGTTACAACCAGCTCACAGTAAGACTTTGACAAGGTTCAGCACTGGTTTGCTAGCCATCAACTTTTCCTCAATGCCAAGAAGACTGTCTCCAGGACCTTTGGCACAAGGCAGAGACTCTCAAGGCTTCCCTCCCTACCCACTTTCTACACCCCTGATAGGATTTTACTTGAGGATACATCCTCCTTCAGGTATTTAGGTGTTTGGTTGGACCAACATCTAAACTTCTCTGGACATATTGACGCCATCCAGAAAAACTGAGCCCCAAGCTTGCTTCCCTGTTCAGGAACCGTAGTTGCATCTGTCCTATGGCTAGGCATGAATTTGTTCAGAAGATGATACTGCCCATTTTTGACTACTGTGACATAGTCTATGGTGCTGCCCCTAAGTCCTCCCTGGCCAGACTGGACACCCTCTTCAATTCCTTCTGCCACTTTGACTTGGATGCCCCCCTCGTACCCACCCCTGCGATCTTTATCGTGCCCTATCCTTCCTCTCTCTTGCAAACAGGTGGCTCTCCCACTGTGTTAAATTCACCTCCAAGCACTGGTTGGGTGAGTTCTCTTCCTACGTCACCTCCTCCTTTATAACACGCCCCACCCTCTCATTCCCTTAGATCAACCGGCTCTCACATCCTGGTAGTCCCCCGCAGATCCACCCAAATTGGCCAATCTGGTTACTCTCACCACCTCCCAAAAATTTGGAATTCCCTTCCCTCTCAAATCTGGCATGCATCCTCTGCCTACTCCATCAGCTCTGCCCTCAATAATTACCTTGCTCCTAGCTGCTCCTGCCATGTCCCTCCCTAACTCCCTCCTCTAAGCCCTGGACAAACCCTACCCCTCTAGTGTCACCTTCATTTTACCCTGTACACACCTACCCAAATTCCTAGCTCTCCTCTCCTTTCCCCAAATTGCTCCTCCCTTACTGGCATCCCTTGATCTCTCACAGAACATAAGGGGCCCCAAATGGTCTCCATGGGTCCCTCTCCTACCCCCCCAGAGGGGCTTATATCTCTCATCTATTCCTTTTCCCAACCATCCTGAAGGGATCTCTCTGGGACACTTCCTTATCCCCTTCTCTCTGGTCCCACCAGCCCCCTTGCAGGGTTCCTCGCATCCTGAAGTGGTCTCCAGGGACACGACTCTTCCCCCCTCCCCACCTACCTCACCACTGACTCTCTTTTCCTTTTCTTTCATGTAAGCCCTTGTTTACTTATTAACCCAGCACTTATTATTATCCACTCTTTCTACCTATCATGTGCAACACTGTTGTAACACTGTTTGAAACATCTGCCTTACCACGGTATGTTAATGTTGAACTTATAACTTGAATGTTTAATGTCTCATTCATAATGTACCCCTTCCCCCCCCAGGTCGCACTGGGAGATGCGTGACTTGTCGCTCAGTGTGCCTTCCTGGTAAAACATTTCAATAAATAAATGAAATAAGGTCCCTGAACTGATGGCCTTGATGGAAGAGGGATGGTTGGATATTGTGGCAGCCACAGAAACATGGTACACAGAGAACCTCGACTGGAATGTCAACATACCAGGGTACACAATCTACAGGAGGGACAGGGAGGGTAGAAGAGGAGGAGGAGTAGCTCTCTACGTAAGGGAAGGGATCAAAGCAATGGAACTAAAAGTTAAATAGGGAGAAGAGGAGGCACTGTGGATCACCCTGGAGACTGGAAATGGCACCACAATCTGCATGGGGGCTGTATACAGACCCCAGTCTCAGGGGGAGGAAATGGACAAAGAAATTATAGAAGGCATCCTTAGGGTGGCAGAAACAGGGGAGATATTGTTGATGGGGCACCTGAATATGCCAGATGTTATCTGGAGCACCTTTGCTGCAGCCACATCCAAGAGCAGGGTCATTCTCAATGCCCTGCAGAGGGCATGCCTCAAACAGCTAGTGTTGGAACCCACTCAAGTGGGAGCAATCTTAGACCTGGTACTCTCAAACAGGGATGGAGAGAGGATCTCGGATCTAGAAGTGGGTAGCCATCTGGGAACAAGTGACCACCAAACTGTGTGGTTCACAGTAAACACAGTAGGAGAGTCAAGACATACGAAAGTGAGGGTACTGGACTTTAGGAGTCCTGACTTTGCCATAATGGGAGAGTGCCTCAGAAAAGGACTAGCAAACAGGCAAGAAGGAGGGGTGGAGGAACAATGGGGAAACATTAAAACTGCCATCACAGAGGCAACAAGCCTTTGTGTGAAGCAAATATAAACAAATCAAAATAAAAGAAAAAAAAACACTATGGTTCTCAAAAGAGGTGGCAGGGAAGGTTAGGGAGAAAAAGATAGCATTCAGGAAGTATAAGGAAACACAGAAGGAGCAGGACAGGGAACTGTACCAGTTAAAGCAGAAGGAAGCATAGAGGGCAGTCAGAATAGTAAAGGCCCAAGCCGAGGAAAAGAGAGCCAACTCGGTTAGGAAGGGGAATAAAACCTTTTATAGGTACATTAGGGAGCGAAGAAAGACAAAGGGAGGGATAGTGAGGCTTAATAAAGGGGAGGGAGGGAGAGTGAGCAGAGAGTGACAGTGATAAAGCAGGGACACTGATTGAATACTTCTGCTCAGTATTCGCAAAAGAAGTGGAGAGGGAAGTACCTAATCCAATCAATAGAAACACTCTGGATTGGGGAGAGTCGATAACAGTCCTTTCACAGAAGAAAGAGTTCTGAAAGAACTCCTAAAACTGAAGGTGGACAGAACAGTAGGGCCTGATGGGATTTACCCCAGAATTCTAAAAGAACTAAGGGGAGAACTAGTGACACCACTGACTACCCTTTTTAACAAATCTTGGGAGGATGGTGTGGTACCTAAGCATTGGAGGAAGGCGGATGTGATTTCCCCTTCACAAAAGTGGGAGCAAAGCAGAGGCAGGAAACTACAGACCTGTTAGCTTGACCTCTGTGGTAGGAAAATGATGGAATCACTTCTGAAGGAAAGAATTGTTGAGTACCTAGAGGCCAGTGGGACACAGGACCCAAGGCAGCATGGATTCACAGCGGGAAGGTCATGTCAGATGAATCTAATAGATTTCTTTGACTGGGTGACCAAAGTAGTAGACCAGGGAGGAGCTGTGGACATGGCCTACCTAGACTTTAGCAAGGCATTTGACACAGTCCCACACAAAAGATTAATAAACAAATTAGCTAGCCTGGGAATGAGTCTCAGGGTGGTAGCCTGGGTAAAAAATTGGATGGACAACAGGACACAGAGGGTAATAATAAACAGAGTCCACTCCAAAGAAAGGGTGGTTACTAGTGGGGTCCTGCAGGGTTCGGTACTGGGTCCAGTCCTTTTTAATGTCTTCATAAGTGACATTGTGGAGGGACTGGAAGGAAAAGTATGCCTCTTTGCAGACGACACAAAGATCTGCAATAGAGTTGATACACAAGGGGGGTGGAAAGGATGAGAAGGGACGTGGCAAGGTTGGAGGAATGGCCAAAAGTACGGCAGCTTAGATTCAATGCAAAGAAGTGCAAGGTAATGCACCTGGGAAACAAAAACCCAGGGGAAGAGTACACAATAGGGGGGCATTAACAGCAACCAAAATGGAACGGGACCTGGGGTAGTCATATCAGATGACCTAAAGGTAAGCAAGCAATGTGAGAAGGCAGGAAGGAGGACTGGGGGGATACTAATGTAATCCCCTCATACAAATGGGGGTTCCCAAAAGTCTTCCTTGGGTGTGCCTAAATGCCCACTGCCAGGCTGGTGTTCTGTGTTTTAGCTGTTTAAAAAGAAATTGCATGACAGTGCCCAATAGCCTCTGTGTTCTGTCTCTTTGAGAGCTGCCTATATCGGAGTGTATAATTAATCTGGGTGGGGGCCAGTGTGTCTAGGTTCGAGTCCTGCCTGAGCTGCAGTGCTTTTGCTTCTTTCTTCCATTGCTAATTGCGCAGAGGTAGCTTTACTGGAATCTGTAACTGTTTGCTGATTGTCTACCATAATAGCAATAGTATTGTAGTTTGTCTAACCTGCCTTTATTGCAGCATGAACTTTCTGTATTGCACCACCATTTTGGTTTTGGACTGCCAGTCAGCACCAATCAGTACCTTTGGGGACTCTAAAATGCAGCCTATCCCCAGGGGTCTTGTGGGAGCAAATTTCTGTAGGAATTGTAGTTTTTACATTTTGGCACCAAAACAGACCTGGAGGGGGAGCCCTTGCTTTGACAGACAGATGGATCAACCAATTGAACCTTTCGGATCAGAGGTAAATTCCCAAGCTGCCTGCAGCAGTGAGGCAGAAGTGAGTTGGAGCTGGAGGAGTGAGCAGTTCATGCTGCTTGAGTTGCTGCCCCACGGGGTAGCGTGGGGACTTGGTGGGAAGGCTGAGTCTGGCCTGCTTGCCTTCACTGTCCTGCATGGAGAGATTAGAGAAGTTTTATTTTGGACCACATCTCCGAGCCATTTCGCTGTGCCCTGAATAATGGGCATGGCGAGAAGAAGAGTCAGTCTGGAGTTAGAGTTTGAAGAGTAAACAGCTTGAGTGATTCAAGCAGCTGCTTTTTGGCCTGTCTGCCTGCAGTCCCTCAAGAGGGAATCCTTTGAAAGGCTTAGCAATTGGACAGTGGACTATATCCAAATCGGAGTGTGACAAAGCCACTGAAGAGTGACAAGATTTGAACTTGAAGAAGACCGAAGATTTGCTGTATGCGATCGGCCTGTCAGGACATCCATTTACCACAGAATTCCTGGTTTTGCTCAGAGACACTGATATTGCGGCTGGACTGCCTTCCTCATTGTGGTATGGTGATTGCTTTACTATAAATGTGCTGTGTGCTGTTAGTGGGTCACGATTTAGTTCCCTACTGTGTAAATGTGCCACGCTTGCTGGAAGCTGCATCCAGCACTACTGGACTCAAAATCCAAACTGTTCCACCCGGCCTGGGCCTTGCCACCTGGCCCAGCCAGCTACTTCAGGCAAAGAAACCATCATTGATGAGAGACTTGCCTGGGGATCAGCCCCTGCTCAACCATCTCGAACAGGAACGACACCTCGGTGATTCATGTGGGCCCTGCTTCTCCTGGCAAGCCAGTCATCAACCTGTAGTCTCCATTTCCTCTAGCCTGTGTCTCGTATTGGGTAGTGTGAGTAACAATCACGGTAGCTCCCTGCAACAACAGCTAAATCTCAAGTGTTGTCATCTGATTGTATTGTTGTTTTTCCTTTCACGAACTGAGCCTTCAGGATCTGGATTACAAATTGTGTGTGGTTGTGCAGGCCTTATCTTTTCATTATAGGGCCCCAACCAGCTGCGATGCCGGACTACCCCAGGCAACATTCCAGGCTAGCCCACCTTACTTCCAACTGGGTAACCAGAGCGTGTGACTGTGTAGGGACTAAAAGTGCAAGCAAAATTGCCTGACTAGATCAGTGTTTGAATCAATCAACCTGATTACGCCCCTTCCTTCTTCAATTCCCCTGAATAAATCAAATATAACTTTTTTTTGCATTTAATCTGACTGTGGTTCCAGTTTGTACCAAAAGCACTGTCCTGTTGTTATTTTCTGTGCTTAACTTTATTTTACAGGGGTCTTCAGGGTCGAACTTGTGGAAGCAGCCCTGGTGGTAAGTGCAAACAGTGTGGGGAATTGTATGCTGAATAGGGGCTACTGTGAAATTGTTTGTTGTGTATTGTTTAGGCTACTAGAGGGGAAAGAGGGGGGTTACAGTATTCCAGAGGGCTGTACCCAGGTTAGCCTTGTTACTAACAATCCTGTCCTCCGGGTGGAGGCACCCATTTCAGTACCCATGCCCCTTAACCTGCAACTAGCCACGCAGGCAGGGGTAGTAGCCCTTGGGATAGCACCACCTAGGGGTTACACTGGGATGTACAAGGAGAGGCATCACCAGTAGAAAACAGGAAGATGTTATCCCTTTGTATAGACAGTTGGTGAGACCAAATCTGGAGTACTGCATGCAGTTCTGGAGACTCTATCTCCGCAAAGACATAGACAGGATTAAGCAGTCCAGAGGAGGGCAACTAAAATGGTGCAGGGTCTGCAACAGAAGTTATATGAAGAGAGAGTAAAGAAGCTTAATATGTATAGCCTTGAGGAAAGGGGGGGGGGGACATAATAGATTCTTTTAAGTACCTCAAGAGAATCAACAAAGTCCAAGAGGGTAGCATCTTTCAGAAAAGGTGTGCAAGAACAAGGGGACACAATTTGAAGATAGAGCGGGGACGGCTCAGGGGCAATGTGAGGAAGTATTTTTTCACAGAGAGGGTGGTAGACACATGGAATGGCCTTCCTGAGGAGGTTGTGGGGTCAAAAACAGTGGGAGAATTAAAGAATGCATGGGACAGACATAAGACAATTCTGGTGGGGGTAGGAAGAAGTAGGCTGTTGGTTAACTAGGATCTTCAGCTTATCCAATAGGTAGGGAAACGGATAGGCTAGGTGGGCCAAGCGGTCCTTATCTGCCATCAAAGTCTATGTTTCTACGTTTTTTATACCAAAAGGCTGGGAGAGATCATTCCTAGTTCCTGCAAGCATCCAGTGGTGTCACAGCTCTATTTTTTGTCCTTTTACATTGCAATAATTAAGTAGCATGAAAATGCTGACTTTTAAATAGGAAATGTCATTTTTCTCTTCAGTAAATAAAAGTTTACTTTACATTCACAAAGTTGCGCAGACTGAGTTCGTAAGTATTTCCTCTATGAGCTCATTCACTGTCATTCTTGTCATCATGGGGTGGGGAAGGCCTGTAGTCTAAAGAGGCTGAGGACTTTTATGTCAGCTGCATGTGACTGAGACAGTTACCACTAGCTCAACAAGTTCTCACACACTGCCCTTCTCTGCAGTCAATAGAAATCTAACAAAGAATTACAGACTGCATCAAGGAGCAGTAGCAAAGCACAGCTCACTCACTGACAGCTATAAAAAGGCATATCCCTGTTCCCCAATGCATGATTACAATGGGACCGCTGCAAAACACTTCTCGACTTTGATCCCAGTAGGAACTGGTCTTCCATGCAGACCAGTCCTAAAAATTAGACCTCCATCAGAGGTCTTGAAGAACTCAGAATTATAGGCACTGTTACATGGCAGTTACCTGTACGCGCTGGTTCCTTGTCGTGATCTGTTCCACTCAGTCCGCTGCATATTTACACACTTGATCTGTATCAGAATGAGCCAGTATAGATCAAGTGCAACTGCATAGTGTGGTGTCTAAAGGCGATCTGCTCCTCAGCAGCCAAGGGAGCACAGGATTTCCTTTTCCTCTGGGGCAGAAATGAGGAAGAGCGCTAGTACCTGGCGGGATGAAACACAACATGAGTCGATGAACCCAGCCAAGCAGGAAATGTGGAATCGGCGAACACTCACTTCTATTGCGGAGCGGATCACCTGTAGACGCCATACATGTAACATTGCAGTTGATCTGTTCCACTCATTCCGGTACAGATCACTGTGTGTAAATGGTCCTATAGTCTCTGTCTGAGGCACTTTAAAAAGGGTTAGCATCAGCCAATTGAGTTTAACAGTGTCCCTTTAGGTTGCCATGGATGGGACTTTGTCCCCTGAAAGTTGGTGAGCAGTTATGTCTTTGCAATCTTGATGGCAAAGTAATGTTTTTTGCACCATTTTTTACTGGCAGATCTGGAGAGAATGTTAGGTATCAAGAAGATTTTGCTCAGAAAATTACAGTAATTTTGGATCTGGAGTGGAAATAGCCATTGTTCTCGGCGTTGCAGTGGAAATAAATGATTTATTTTCACTCCAGCTCCCTGCCCACGAAAATAAATGCATTTATTTCAATTTTTTATATCCATTAACGCTGTATAAATATAGATATTCTCAAATGCACTATAAGTATTTGAATACTTTGCAAAGACAAAGTCAATTTTTGCAATCAAGACTTTAAACAGTATAAAACTATTAGTGGAATGAAGATCGCAGTGTATGTTTTTTACAAGATGCTGGATTTTACAGTGAGAATGCATGAAAAATATGGGCGGAACTATGATTGGCTACATACTTGGTATGAATCATGTACAGTACTCTTCTGAAGAAATGTGTGTCTAACTTTCATGCCAAATCTTCTGATCCTGTGTCCAACAGCAAAGGTTACAAATTGAAAAGAAAAACAGTTTCTGTCTTGCCATTTAAAACTGAATGGATCAATACATTCCATGTAGGGAAAATGACTTCCATTTTCCCCACACACTAGCTCATCTTAAGAAGTGTCTTTACCTAGTAACAGTTGTCAAGGCAATCAAGACGCAGCTCTCTTACCAAGGGTGGACCAGGTTCATTTGTAACATTTCAGAACCCAGTACATGCGATATTACTAGAAAATGGCATTTTAAGAGTTAATATCATTATTTATTTCATACACTTATCAAAGGGTTACACAGATGTCTGTCCAGAAGGGCTGACAATGCAGTCTTTTATTTCAGTGAAGCTGATTAGCTTCCTACGCTGCCTCCTTCTGACCCGAGCTGAGCTGCAATCCTGTATTGCATTATTTCACACCCTGCCTCCTTATGACCTGAGGTGAGCTGGAATACTGTATTGTATTGTTCCTCACAATGCCTCCTTCTGACCAGAGGTGAGCTGGGATCCTGGGTTGTATTGTTTCCCATCCTGCCTCCTTCTAACCAGAGGTGAGCTGGGATCCTGGGTTGTATTGTTTCCATCCTGCCTCCTTCTGACCTGAGGTGAGCTGGGATCCTGGGTTGTATTGTTTCCCATCCTGCCTCCTTCTGACCAGAGGTGAGCTGGTATCCTGTGTTGTATTGTTTCCCACCCTGCCTCCTTCTGACCAGAAGTGAGCTGGTATCCTGTGTTGAATTGTTTCCCATCCTGCCTCCTTCTGAACAGAGGTGAGCTGGGATCCTGTATTGAATTGTTTCCCACCCTGCCTCCTTCTGACAAGAGGTGAGCTGGGATCCTGGGTTGTATTACTTCCCATCCTGCCTCCTTCTGACCAGAGGTGAGCTGGGATCCTGAATTGAATTGTTTTCCATCCTGCCTCCTTCGGGCCAGAGATGAGCTGGGATCCTGGGTTGTATTGCTTCCCATCCTGCCTCCTTCTGACCAGAGGTGAGCTGGGATCCTGAATTGAATTGTTTCCCATCCTGCCTCCTTCGGGCCAGAGGTGAGCTGGGATCCTGGGTTGTATTGCTTCCCATCCTGTCTCCTTCTGACAAGAGGTGAGCTGGGATCCTGGATTGCATTGTTTCCTATCCTGCCTTCTTCTGACCAGAGGTGAGCTGGGATCCTGGGTTGTATTGTTTCCCATCCTGCCTCCTTCTGGCCAGGGGTGAGCTGGGATCTTGGGTTGTATTGTTTCCCATCCTGCCTCCTTCTGGCCAGGGGTGAGCTGGGATCCTGGGTTGTATTGTTTCCGATCCTGCCTCCTTCTGGCCAGGGGTGAGCTGGGATCCTGGGTTGTATTGTTTCCCATCCTGCCTCCTTCTGGCCAGAGGTGAGCTGGGATCTTGGGTTGTATCGTTTCCCATCCTGCCTCCTTCCGACCAGAGGTGAGCTGGGATCCTGGGTTGTATTGTTTCCATCCATCCTCCTTCCGACCTGAGGTGAGCTGGGATCTTGGGTTGTATTGTTTCCCATCCTGCCTCCTTCTGGCCAGAGGTGAGCTGGGATCTTGGGTTGTATTGTTTCCCATCCTGCCTCCTTCCGACCAGAGGTGAGCTGGGATCCTGGGTTGTATTGTTTCCCATCCTCCCTCCTTCTGACCAGAGGTGAGCTGGGATCCTGTATTGTATTGTTTCCCATCCTCCCTCCTTCTGACCAGAGGTGAGCTGGGATCCTGTACTGTATTGTTTCCCATCCTGCCTCCTTCTGACCAGAGGTGAGCTGGGATCCTGTATTGTAGTGTTTCCCAACCTGCCTCTTTCTGACCAGAGGTGAGCTGGGATTCTGTATTATACTGTTTCCCATCCTGCCTCCTTCCGATCAGAGATGAGCTGGGATCCTGTATTGTATTGTTTCCCAACCTGCCTCCTTCTGACCAGAGGTCAGCTGGGATTCTGTATTATACTGTTTCCCATCCTGCCTCCTTATGACCCAATGTGAGCTGGGATCCTGTATTGTACTGTTTTGCTTTCTGCCCTGCTTCCTCATGAACCGAGGTAAACTGTGGTGCTGTATTGTTTTGCTTCCTCCTTCATGGGTTCATAGGTTATACAGACAAGAGTAGGTGCTAGCCTTTCGAGCTTGTCTGCCGTATTAATGGATCACACCGTTGCCACCCCCAGTAGATGCTTGTCAAGCTGATGCCTAAAGCCATTCAGTGACCTACTTTCTATAGTCTCATTCGGTAAGTTGTTTCATGGTCTCACTACTCTCAGAAAACCAACCTTTCCTTTCAGTCCTAAAGTTCTTGCCTATTAGTTGCTTGTTGTGCCCTTTTGTCACTATATCCTGATGACCGAGTTCTATATTCAGGCATTACATTGAAACATAAACATAGAATCATAGAAAGTGATGGCAGACAAGGGCTGCTGGGCCCAGTCAATTTGCCCATTTTTGTTAACCTTCATTTTTTGCTGCTGACCCTACTTGATCTATGGCACAATGTCTTCTGCTCTCTTTGTTATCTCAGCAATTCCTTTGCGTCTGTCCAAGGCACTTCGGAATCCCACGTGCTTTGCCACCACCACCTCCACTGGAAGGCTGTTCCAGGTATCCACCACCCTTTCTGTGAAGAAGTACTTCCTCACACCCCCCCTGAATTTACCCCCTTCCAACTTCATATCATTCCCCCATGTTCTAGAGCACCTTTTTCTCAGAAAAATACCTTCCTCCAGTATTTACCTTCATGAGATATTTAAAGGTCTCTGTCATATCTCCCCCTCCTTCTCTCCTCCAGGGAGATTTATTTAGCTCCTTTAGCCTTTCCTCATAGGGCTTTTGATGCAGACCCTGCAACATTTTGGTAGCCCTCTTCTGGACTGCCTCTACTCTGTATATGTCCTTTCTGAGATGTGGTCTCCAGAAGCGGACACAGTACTCAAGGTGGGGTCTTACTAGCCATCTATTTGGGACAGCACTACCTCCCTCTTCCTGCTGACGATACCCCTTCCTATGCATCCCAGAATCTTACTAGCCCTTCTGACTGCTTTGTCACACTGCCTGGCCATCTTTAGGTCATCCAATATGATTATCCCAGGTCTCTTTTCTGCCTTTCCACATTATCAACACAATCTATGGCTTTGCATACAGTGATCAAGTCACCTCTAGTTCTTTAATTTCCAGACTATACAGCCCCAGTTTTTCCAGTCTTTCCTTACATGATATTCCCTGCAACTACTCAAGTCATTCCAGTTATCCTTCTCTGTATCTTCTCCACTCTATGAATGTTGCTCCCGTTTCATTGTGACCAAAAATGGAAACAGTATTCAGCATGCAGTCTTACTAAGACACTGCCAATTGGGATAACTACCTGTGTTGTTCTTTCCAAAATGCACGATGACACACTTTCCCTGACTGGATCTCATTTTATCATTTATTGACCATACTGTATGTAGATTGCATCAAGTTCTGCCAGAAAATGTTCTGCACTTTCTTTACTTACCACCACATCTCCTACCTTCGTGTCATCTATGAACTAGGGCATTCTTCCTCCTTCCCTCGTCTGTAGTCCTGAAATATAGATATTGAAAAGGGTTGGCCCCAATACCAATCTCTGTGGCACCGCACTAGTCACTCTTATTCTATCTGAATCATAACCATGGATTTTAACTGTTTATTATCTATTTGTGAGCCATGACTATATCCATTTAACTATTTTGGCATTAGTTTTTAATTTTAGCAATGTTTTAATCAGCTCCACATGAGGTACCGCACTGAATGCCTTGTTTAAGTCCAGATGCACCACGTTCACTGGTTTTCCCTCGTTCAATATCTGACTGACTTTATCAAAAAGGTCTACCAGGTTAGAAAGGCATGACCTGCCCTTTGTGAATCCATGTTGGGACTTGTCACTAATGTTGTTGTTTTTAATTGAACTGTCAATTGTATCCCCAGTACATTTTTTCCAGCATCTTACTGAGACCAGATGTTAGACTTACAGGTCTATAGTTTGTTACCAGCGCACTATTTCCCTCTTTGTGGATAGGCATCACTATGGAAACCCTCCAGACCTCTGGGACAATCCCCTATTCAAGAGACATATTAAATGTTTGGTTACTGGCCCAGCCAATCTGTCAGCCAGCTCTTTCAAGTTTCTCGTATGTAGTCCATATGGTCTCATTGATTTAGTGACCTTTAAATTCTCTAATTGTTTCTTTACTTCACCAATATCTGCTTTAGGTGCTATGTTCTGATCACTGATGATAACCCAGTCAAGCTCTGATTCCTGGAACACTGATACAAAACATTTGTTTAGTGTATTGGTATCTCCCTTTCGTCTTCTATTTTTTTGCCATCAACCATGAGTGGTCCTACATTTTTTTTCTTATTTTTTTTATTTAATCATTTGTTAATCGTGTAAGGACACTGGACCAAGGCCCTTTTTCAGGTCCGTCCTGGGATCTTTACATATAAGACAATACCATAAAAGAAAGCATCTAATTCACTTACAATACAGTCACACCAATACAACATTTACTTAAAACAATTACAAATAGTATGTGACAATAAAAATTGTTTTAACAGGATTTTAAAATTCATCATAGAGTTTACAGTATGAATAGTTATGGGTAATGAATTCCATAGAGGGGATACAGAAATTGAAAATGCATGTGATCCAAGTTTTTGCTTACACATTGGAGTTTCCAATATCAGTTCATTTGATAACCTTAATTTAGATAGTATCTTTCAAACTGTTATTAAATCAGCCAGATGAAACAAAGGACTTAAAGAGACAGCTTTAAATATTAAGTGTCCAAGAAAATATTCTATTCTAGAAGTAAAGGACAACCAGCCTAGTCTAAGGTACAAATTCACAATAGTGTGTGCAATACAGAATGAACAATGCAAATCGACAAGTAAGCATTAATCCCCGAGACAGGAGGCATTTCCTAGGAATTAATGCATGGTTGAGGGGTGGGTGGGTGCATATGGTTGAAGGCCGCGTGCTTCCCACCACTCGACCATGCATTAATTCCTAGGCTATGCCTCCTGTCGAGGGGATTAATGCACTTGTAACATGACTATTGTAAGTAGGTTAGATTGCTGCAATATTTTGTAAATAAAACAAGACAACTGTGTTATTTTACTATGTCTTTTTATATGAGAAATTTTGTGTGTTGACTATCACACATGTTGTTCCTCAAACAGTACTTGTTTGCATAGTTATTAATAAAGTTTGAATTTAAAAAAAAAAAATTGTGGTTTAATTTGACTTGTTTATCAGGTTTAACTGGTTGTTGCAATGTTTTAAGTGGTACAAAACTTTTTATTTAACTTGTTTTCACATGTCTAATGACAATACGCATTATGGGATCTGCTGCTCATTTGCATAATGGTGGAGGATTATCAACTGTGCAGGATTAACAATAATTTCTTTTACAACCATAGAATAGCATTAACAGTTCTCAAGTATTGCTAATTCGCTATGACTGTTCTTTGTCTACCATAAGATAAGTATATAATTCTTATCTGTTTTGCTGTTGGATGGTGCTGCTATGCATTTGTTCAATCCACTGTTGGAGACTGAAGTTGTGCCCAGAAATTATTTGGTTGGAGATGCGTGGTGGTGGAAATTTTTTGGGCAGTTGATTGTGAACCTGGACATCTGAAAGGGGTGGCTGGAATAAATCTCATGTGCTGAATTGACTGTTGGACTACTTGCGGTGTGGTCAGTGTTGCTCTGTTTATTGTCTATGGCATGCTCCTGTGTGGTTTGCGGCTGTTTGTTGTACTGCTTGCTTTATGTGCGGATCCTGCCAGCTCTAGCACTGTGGATTTACTTGCTACAGGTGGCGGTGTTGTTTTGCGACAAAGTTCTTGTGGTGCTATCTGTTTGCTGGTAGTAGTCGTAGCTTTGTGAGGATATGAGTGTGGCACTATATTGTCAGGGATAGCAATGAATGTTTGGTCTCATGAGTTGTGTGGCACTTGCGTATTACTCCGTAATTAATTAATGCTTACTTCCATCTCTGCTGCTTTTCTTAATCTGTCTACGGAGTTGTGTAACCTCCTCTGTCCACTAGGTGGCTGGGTAGCTACTACTATATTGTTTACTGGCTAATCTTGGTACTGTTTGACCGTGCATATCTAAGGAATTATTGCACGGTTGAAAACGCACCATGTGGTTTGTTTGGTCCAATTACTTGTCTTCCTTACTATGAGTTTATTTATGTCATGTTACAAATGTTGTTATACACTACTGTCAGGGTATGAAGCTCTGTGGTACCCAACTTGTTGTACAAGATGGCCATATTGTTTTTTCCAATTGTTTAACCAGGTGAGACACACCAAGCTGAAAGCTTGTTTACAGGTGTAACCTGGGATCACAGGGAAGTTAAATGACTTACTCAGGGTCACACAGTATGCAAGTGGGGGCTGTGGGATTCAAACACAGGTCTCCAGATTTGCAGCTCAGAGCCTTAAACCACTGCCCTATACTGCGTCCTTACATAATCAAGATGAGGAAGCAAAGTCTCCATAGCAATGGCCTTTCTTATTTCTTCTGTGAAATAATTTTTAAACTTGTATAAAAAGCCCTAGTTTCTGGTTTACCATTCTACTAAAGTGTAGTTACTTGTAAAAAAAAAAAAAAGCTAAGAGCAGGATCCAGCACTATATTTAAATTAATACTTACATTTCTGCACTTGCTCAATAATTACCCCAGCTGAGTCACAAATCTGTAAATCAAAACTGTCCTTTAACACGTTGTTAGTGCCAAATAACATTGCTTTTTTAATTCAATACCATTGAATTCTTTGTATACCAATTACATATAACATCAAAATCCTGTTGAACAAAGGACACAATAGCAACAATATATTTTTTCCCCGATGTAACAAAATCAGGTCATCTGCATAAAGAATTGTACCACATAATGTACATTGTGATGGCAGCTGGTTTACAAACTAAGAAAATAGCAGCGGTCCCAAAATGGAACCCCTGCAGAACCCCACAAACCACAGAAGATTCAGATGACTCAACCTGACCAATATATACTACCTGAGAACATCTAGACAAATAATCCCTCATCCACATAACCGAGCCGGCTGAAAACCCCAAATCCAACAACTTTTTACAATTCAACTCATGTTCAATAAGGTCAAATTCCTTGGTCAGGTCCACAAACACTGCTCCTGTCATTAATCCACACTCAAGCCACCTCCAAAACCATGCTATTGTTAACACAAAACACCTCACTTCTTTATATATTCGTTGATCTGATTAGCTACTATTTTTTCCATGATTTTACTTGAGGAATTGAGAATTGATGTAGGCCCAAAGTCCTCTAATAACTCAGCATTGGCTCCTTTGGGACCAGCACAACCCTTGCTCACTTCTAATTTTAGGGCAGGTAATCCTTTAAGGACGCTGTTGGCTGTGATTTGTGCCTTGCGCGTCTTCACAGTCCCTTCATGCTCTTGTATATCCTTCCCTGAGGTATTGGTCCATCCTTTTCTTTAATGAATCCTGAGGAAAAGTATTCATTTAGTATTTCTGCCTTTTCTACAATATCCTTCACTCACCCTATTTTCTAAGTTTAACAATACCTTCTTTTGCTTGACTTTTTCCCCTGATGTATCAAAAAAAGCCTTATCTCCCTATTTAACTCCTACAGTTCTCAACACAGCTTCAGCTTTGGCCTTACTAACTCCTGTTAGCTGATCTGAGTTTATCCTGGTAGTCAATCCTATCCTCCTCTTTCAGAGATGCCCTTAATTTTGCAAAGGAAGCCCTTTTTTTTATGTTTGCTTGCGTGCATGCTCAAGAAACATTATGTGGCAGCTTAGGACAGAAGTGAGTTGTGGAGGTGCAGCACTGTGGCAGCCAATGCGGGCACTGCATTTGTGGGCTTGGCAGTGTTCAAGGAATGTAGGCCTATTGTTCTGATGACACTGGTTCTCCAGAAGTGCCACCAACTTGAGACGATTTGGCCGCCACAGTCAGGGGCCATCTCGTCATTGCAGCGTCAGTCATTCAGCTGCAATGAGGGAGCGACCCATCATTGCAGGGTGGTACCTTGCCTGGTGTAGCATTTCCATAAACATGGTGGCAGCTATCGCTGTCTGCCTCAGAGCCCCATGAAAGCTGATGGGGGTGCCCAATCCCCCTGTCGGTATGCTCCTGACCCAGTTCATTTGCTGATGGGGGAGCCCACTCCCTGTTAACGTAATGTCCCCCCCCCATTTGTTGTGTGCTGAGGGGGTGTCCAATCCTCCTCAGCATCATGCCCCCCCAAACAGTCTTTCTTTGCTGATGGGGGGCCCAATCCCCATTGGCTTAAGTCCCCCCTTCCCCAAAATGCAGGTGGCACACTGGGAGCCCACCCCAGTGTGACCAAAGCAAGCCTGCAAAAAAAAAAAAAACCTTTCCCACAATGTCTTTTGGTTATTTTGTTGTCCCTGAAACCAAGAAAACAGTCTCTCGCAGTGTCTCGTGCCCCTCCCCCAACCCACAGCCACCCTCTGTGCACCCCACCTCCCCACACCCCACACCTACCTCCAGAGCCTGGCGCGATGATCCTCAGTGGACCAGGAACATGTCTGCATTCTTCAAAGCAGACCACGAACTGAAGAAATGCCGGTAAGCTATATAATGGAATAAATAGAGTTTTTCAACTTATGTGGATATCTTGGCCATTTTTTTTACCTTATGGCACCACATTTTCAACATGAGGTTACTGGGACCCCTGCTCATGAATTCAATCACTGTCATGGTGTTATCCAGTCCTGAAAGGTGATTTCGTGGCCACTGTGCAGAATCACCTTTCAGGACCGATTAACAAAATGACAGTGCCACTGTTCATGAGGTGGGCTGTCAAAATGCCTATGTTGCAAATTTGGTGAAAAAAATCCAAAAAGTGACTGTTTTATGAGTGTGCGTTGTGCAGTTTCCATGCACACTCATAACTTTGTGAATTTGTAATATTTTCACTCCAGATTTTCAACATTGGCATTTTTTACACGTGTGCCGCAGAATAGCGGAGTTGCTGTGGGAAATCAATGTTTGGGACAGATTAAGAAAATCATAGTGACACTGTTCATGAGCAGAGGTCAAAAAATGCCTTTGTTAAAAATTGGGTGAAATAATTCCATTAAATGACTGTTATGCACATGCATTGTGCAGTTTCCACGTATGCTCAGAAGTTCAAGCATTTTTAATAATTTCACTACAGATTTTCAACATTGCCATCTTTTCACACCTCCCTATGAATGGTACAGCTCTCATTCTTCACATCCAGCCTGATCTGTGTTTTTGTACATCTGGTGCAGAATGGCACAGTCATTATGGGAACTCAAAGTTCGGGACACATTAACAAAAATCACAGTGCCACTGTTCATGAGAAGAGGTTCCAAATGCTTTCATGAGGTGGAGGTCACAAAAAGGCCATGTTGAAAACCTGTAGTGCAAATACCAACAAACGCCCGGGGCATTAGGGTTTCTAACCGTAATGTCCCACCCTGAACAGACTGATAGGCATCAGGGGTGTATCTTTGGATTGCCGGCTATAATGCTTATGCCATTCCAACCCCACTGCAGCCAGTGACAGGCATTGAGGTGTGCCTTGGACTCTTTGGCCCCAGAGTTCGCTCATTCTCCTATACTGCACCCATTTCAGCTTATGTCCTTATGGAATGGGGTGACTATAAAGTCGAACACCCCAAGGCACACCTCAACATTTGTCAGTGTCTGCAGGATAGGGTGAGGTGACATGGCATGAATGTTATGGGCGACGACCCAAATGTATACCTCAATGCCTGTCTGTCTCTGCAGGGTGGAACTGGGGTTGGTGTGAAGTTCAATACTTCACTGCAATTGCTATTCTGCATCTGTCCAGCTCCTGCATTTCCAATGCTAATACCAGCAAGCAAACATTCAGCATTGACAGATGCTTGCTCTTATTGCTTTTCCTACATCCCCATGTACCAAGGAGGTTTTCTGTATCTGTTTTCTTAAGTTTCTGCTTGAGACAATCATTTGTAGCTATCTGGATACCTTTTAGTACGATGGACTCTTTCACTTCATCTCCCCTTGCTTGCGCAAGTTCTGCCAGATGCTCTCCTAATTGTACTCTCATCTTGCTGAAATCTGTCTTTTTGAAAACAAAAATGTGCTCTGGTGTTCAAATTTACCTTCCCCATATCGAGTCAAACCACACTGAAAGATGATCACTGCTTCCCAGGGGCTGTTCTACACTGATGTCCCTGACATATTGAGTTTTTTCAGTATCAGATCCAGGGCTGCCTGGTCGCTTGAAGGATCATTCACCCTATGTTAAAAAGCCATTCTGCCTTGCATCAGGAGCAACTGGCTTCTACTATGGCAGTGACGCTGCCTGTTGGGACTGTGGAACATACTGTCAAAAAGAAAAGATGAATGCAAAAAGTGGCTAATGCCTGTATGGCCAAAGATGACTTCGGTAGAAAATAGGTATAGAAAAAAAATATTTGAATATATGTTATTTCTGATTATGAAGTACATGTAAATAGCTAAAAGGTAAACTGACTGAAGTAAATTATAGTATTGTACCATTACTTATGATAATATCTCTTAGTGTTTGTTTTGTTCTAAAATGACTCTTTTTGTCCTTTATACTGTTTGTGTAATATTGTAAGAATTTCTTTCTTATTTTTTTTTTTATTATTTTTATGCACCTTCGGTCGGAGGCATCTCTCAGAAGTGCCTACTTGACTCAGCCCTGCTACTCCCTGCTGAGACTCCTCCCAGTGATCCCCTCCTACAGAGATTTCCCAACACCCCCCAGTACATCCCCCAGGGAGGGCCCGTCACTCCTACCATGGTGGCATCTTTCTGATATTAGAGGGTCCATCTCTTGTCAGTGGTGCCTAGGGATCACTGGAGTGGCAGTCTGGTGTCGGGGATGTGCGGGTTGGTCCCTTAGGCCCTCAGTCCTCTGGGGTTTTTCTTATGTTGTCTCCAGGAGCATGTCATGATGTCATGGCACAGCGTGCCAATGTCTGCTGATGCTCCTCTCCTTCAATTGTGGAGCCACATCCCGGCTGTGCTTCTGAGTTCCCCCAGGAGCCACTAGAGCATGGTGCAAGTCCCCATCCCTCCCCAGGGAAGGGAGAACTGTCCTACGGATGCTCAATCCCTTCTCTTCCCTGCCAGCCCCCAGTGGCTCAGGTGCATTCCCGAACCTGTGTAGCAAGCGTGGGGGCGAGGTGTGGCGCCCAGCGCCTCAACCCTCAGCGCCACCAGGCCAGCATATTGTAAGAATTTCTGACAACCTTTGTAACCGTATTTACTATGTGTGAGTGTATAGGACGTCATTAAAATTAGCTTTTGCTCAACTGAGTATCCTATTCGTGTAATGAATTAAATATTTTACTACTACTACTACAGTGTATGCAATGGCAAATTTTGCCACAAAGGTGCTATATAAATATTGATGTAACCCCTAGGTGGTGCTATTCTAAAGACTACTACCCCTGCCTGTATGGCAACACACAGGCTGAAGGGCCTGAGTTTGAAATCAGGTGCCTCCACTCGGAGAAGTGGTATTGGGGTAGCTTAACTACTCTGGTATAGTCCTCCAGGATGCCATAACCACCCACCAACACTTCTAGTGTCCCAAACAGTTACGCAATGGTACATTCCCATTCATTAGATAGCAGTAATAGTATGCTCACACCCCTTTCACTTGCCACCTGGGCTGGATCTGATGCAACTGCCCTGGAGGCCCCCTGGAAAATACAATCAGCAATGCAACAATACCATATTACTACTGTAACCCAACTAATAATATGCACATTAGCCAGGTTAAATGTGAAAACAGACAATCAGATTTATTTAGGGGCAGTGAACAAGGGAGGGGTGTGAATCTAGCAGAATGATTAGCAATCTGATTTAATTTAGGGTGGTTCGGCATGCACTGTAAAGTCCCTTTTGAACAGTTCAACAACCCTGGGTGCCTAGTATGTCATGCAGGCTAGTCTGACATAGCCTGGGGTGGCCAGCATTGCAGCTGTTGTTGGGGCCATTAGGAAAGAAAATGGCTAAACACGCACACAACTCAATTATTTGTAATCCAAGCCAGATGGCTCAGTCCATTGCAAAACCCCAGAATAAAACAATTAGATGGTAAGACAATGATTGCTCCAGCAACAGGGTTGTCTAACCTGTTTTTATTGCAGCTCAAACATTGGGATGGAAGCCACCATGTTAAGTTCTGGACTTCCAGTATTTGGACCAATCGAACCACTAGAGACCTAAAATGAAGACTGTCCCTAGGGGCCTTGTTGGAGGGAATTTTTTAGTTTTTGTAGTTTTAAGAGTTGGCACCCAAATGGACCTGGAGGGGGAGCCCTTGCTGTGACTGACAGGTCCCTTGGCCAACTGAACCTTGTGGATTACAAAGGAATAGTCAGAACTGCCTGAAGCAGTGGATCAGTCAGAGTTGGAGGTTGAAGAGTGAACAGTTCAAGCTTTCAAGTAGCTGCTCCCATAAGGAGTGTAGGGGAATTGGCAGGAAGAGGCCTGCCACGTTCTCCTGCCAGTGAACTGCCTTTTGCAGAAGTCTGATCTGATTTCCAGGAGTGTAATCTGCAGCAGAAGAAAGAAGAAGTTTGTTATTGCAACTTGTGATTTGGACCAAAGACTTGCTCCAGAAGCAATTGGCCTGTCTGATGATAGAATTAGCCTTGGATTGAAAGGTTTGTGCAGTGAAGCTGTAATTTGCAACCAGACTGTATCTGAACTGTAGCACAGAGAAATAGTGGATTTAAATGTGCTGAATGTGTTTCATGGGTCGTGATTTGGTTCCCCATGGTATAATCTCTTATGCCAGCTGGAGGCTTCACCAGCAGACAATCACAAACTTTTGCAGAACTGTTCATCCTGCCCAGGCTTTGCTACCTCTGCTGCTTCAGCGACCATCTCAGCAAAAGAGCCACTTGGGGATTTGGCCCCCTGCCCGACACCATCGAGCAGGTAGTGACCACCTCACTAAAGTGAGTCATGTTGGCCCAGCCTCCCCTGGCCTTCCAGATCAACACCATGTGGTCTTCATCTCTCCTGTCCTGCAACCAAGTCTATATTTGATAGTATATATCTGAGAGTGGATAGGAATATAAAAAGCAGTTGCTCAATATATCTAAACGTGTGCAACAAAGGAGGTAAGGAAATAAAGAAAATGTTTTGCACTGATAGAGGAGGGAGAGGGGAGACTTGGGGGAGTGTTTGGTATCCTGCATCTGGAAGGGTGGGGGGTCTCTGATGGGCCACGACAGCAATGGGTAGGGTGGTAGGCTGCAACAACTGTGGTGCACCAATCTTTCTAAAAAATGCCTGTAGTGTGGGAGGATGTTTAGTGTGCAACCACATAGAAAAACTTAGTTCCTCCTGCAGACCCTCAATCTCCTTTCTAAGACAGGAAAGGCAGATTGGGGGTGGGTTTAGCCCAATACTGGAGGGAGGAGGAAGAAGGGGCGATGAGGGAGGGTGATTTAAGCCAACAGTGGTGAGGAGAGGGTCAGAAGAAGGGAAGCAGAGACAAAGGGGCCCAGGCCAGGAAGAACAATTGCCAGGGAAACCAGGTCAGGAGACAAGAGACAAATGGAAGGAGGAGATAGGGACTTGTGAGGGGAAGTGAAGAAGTGGCAAAAGTCATGGAGTGGAAAGGAGAGAACAGGTTACTATGAAGAGAGAGAGGGAGTGGGCATTTATGAAGGGCCTTCAGAAAATAGTTGTGCACTGCTAGAGAGGAAGAAGGTGGAGGAGGGAAATGATGAAATTAGAGGAGTAATTGATAAATGCCTGGACCAAACTGGAGCGGGGGGAAGTTCTGCTGGGAGAATTGCAACAGGGGTAAAAGGGGGAAATAATGCGCAGGAGGAAGAAGAGGAGCTGGAAATGAGAGAGGGAGATGAATGGAAGCAAGCAGGGAGTAAGAGGGGTGGAATCTTAGTGCTGGGGGACTCAATACTAAGAGGAGGTGGGGTAGCAAGGGGGAGAGGCATAGTCGCATTTGGGTGGAGGCCATGCCAGGAATGACAGCGGAAAGGGTGGGACAGTGTGTTCTGAAATATGCTAGAAGGGGTAGGGACAAGCCTTATTTAATTATACATCTTGGGACAAACTACCTGACTGACAAGACAGTAGATACAGTCCAGAGGAGGTTTGAGGAACTAGCACAATTATGTGAGGGGGCAGGAAGATCAGTAACTTTTTCAGAGATACTTCCGGTGCCAAAGGCAAGCACAACAAGAAAGCTGAGAATAGAGGAATTTAACGGATGGCTAAGAACCTGGTGTTGTGCTAAAGGGTATGGGCTGTTGGGGGGGTGGGGAGAGACCTGGGAGGACAGTAGTCTCTATGCCAAGGGCAGACTACACTTGAGTGAGGAGGGAAAGAAAGTGTTGAAACAGAGGATGGAGGAGTACATAGAGGAAGTTGGGAATTTAAACTAGGAGTGGGGGGTGGCAGTTGGAGAAGAGATATGCAGAGACCACAGGTTGGGAAACCATATGAGCTTACTCTCCACAACAGTGACAAAGGACAAATGGCAAGTACTGTTGGTGATGCTAGGAAAGGAGGGTAGGATGGGAGGGGGGGGGGAAGGGTGGAAGGTGGTTACCCTTAATGCTAGGAGCCTTGGGAGGAAAACTGCAGAGGTACAGGTTCTCATGGCAGAGGGAGAGGTGGACATTGCAGCCATCGTGGAAACATGGGCCACCCAATGCAATGACTGGGATCTGTCTGTACCAGGGTACAGGTTATTTCATAGGGACAGGGTGATTGGGAAAGGAGGGGGGTGGCACTATATGTGAAGGAAGGACTTAAGTGTGTAAGGGAGGAAGGGGAGGAGGGTAGTACGGAGTCACTTTGGATACAAATCCAGGATTCCAAGAATAGGATTCTTAGAATGGGAGTGGTGTACAGGCCACTATCTCAGACGGAGGAGTTAGACAGGAACTAGGACAGATCAGGAGGATCTGCAAGAAGGGAGTGTGGTGATTGTGGGGACTTCAACATGCCAGGAGTGGACTGGAGCACCCAACAACCAGGAACAGAAGGAGCAGGTACTGCTGGATGCCTTCCAGGACAGCTTCCTGCTGCAATGGTCAGTGAACCAACCAGGTTAGGATTACCCTTGACCTTATGCTGGCAAATGGGACTTTGTGAGAGAACTTACAGTGGAGGAACCGCTGTCGAGGAGTGGCCACCACTCAGTATGGCTCACCTTGGATATGGGCAAGGAAGGAGTGGAATCTGGCACAATAGTGCTGGACTTCAGGAGGGCCAACTTTGGGAGGATGGGGGAAGTGGTAAAAGGGTACCAGGCCAGAATTAAATCTAGTATGGACACTAACCAGAGGTGGGAGCTCATAAAGCTGGGGATAGTGGAGGCAACCAAAACCTGCTGCAAAGCCCAGAGTAAGAAGGCTAGGGCTAAGAATCCGATCTGGTTGAGCAAGGAGGTCATGGAAAAGGTAAGGAGGAAAAGAGCTGCCTTTAGGAAGTACAAGAAAACAGGGAGGGGGGGAGGACAGGGAGGAGTACTTGACAGAATTGAAGGAGGTGACAAGGGCAGTAAGGGGAGCCAAAGCATCTACGGAACTCGGGCTGGCACAAGGCATTAAGAAGGGGGAGAAGGACTTCTTTAAGTACATCAGGGGGAAAAGGAGCTGTAAGGACTGCATAGTAAGGATTAAGAAGGAGGGGGGTTGGGTGGAAGCTAGGTGCGATAAGGCGGAAGCACTAAATGAGTACTTCTGCTCAGTATTTACTAAAGAGAAGAGGGGGGGACACCCAAGGGGAGAAAATGGCAGAAGCAGGGGGGAAGTGGTGACAGATGGGGAATTCATGGACAGCAGAGTTCGAGAGGTTTGAAGGCACTGAGGTGGACAAGGCACCAGGCCCAGATGGCATCCACCCCAGGGTACTGAAGGAGCTGGCAGAGGTTCTTGCAGGACCTTGGCAGACCTATTTAATGCCTCACTACATCTGTGTGTACTCAGGACTGGAGGATGGCTCATGTGGTGCCCTCCACAAGAGTGGCCCCAAAGATGAACCGGAAACTACAGACCAGTGAGCCTCACATCCATCGTGGGTAAGCTAATGGAGACCATCCTGAAGGAGAGGCTGGTGGTCCTCCCAGAGGCCAAGGACTACAGGACAACAGACAGCATGACTTCATACATGGCAGATCCTGCCAAACCAACCTGGTCGAGTTCTATGACTGGGTAACTAGACAACTGGACAGGGGCCATGCAGTGGATGTCCTGCATCTGGACTTCAGTAAGGCATTCGACTCAGTGCACATGGAAGGCTGGGAAGGAAGTTAGTACGCACAGGGGTGGGTGCAAAGCTAGTGAGATGGGTAGGAAACTGGCTGTAGGGAAGGCAACAGAGGGTGGTGGTGGGTGGGGAGCTCTTACACCCAAGGGCAGTGACGAGCGGTGTTCCACAGGGCTCAGTGTTAGGACCAGTGTTTGGGATATTCATTGCAAACATATCATGGGACATAAAGAGCAAGATCAGTCTGTTTGCTGATGATACCAAGGTAGGCGCAGTGGTGGATGACCTAGGGGGATGGCAGAGGTTGCAGGATGATCTGACAAAGCTTGAAACCTGGACAGACACCTGGCAACTGGACTTTAATGCCAAAAAGTGCAAGGTGCTTCATTTTGGGATGAAAGAACCCAAGGAGGAGTTACCAGCTAGGGGGAGTGCAACTAGCCCAGACAGAGGAGGAGAAGGATCTGGATGTGCTCATTACAGGGTCAATGAGCAACTCGGCACAATGTAGGAAGGCAGCTGCAAAGGCCAACAAAATGCTGGGTTGTATTGCAAGGTATATCCTCGAGGAGGGAGGAGGTGATTCTGCCACTGTATAGGTCATTAGTTAGACCACACCTGGAGTACTGCATGCAGTACTGGCGTCCGTATCTGAAGAGGGACATTAAGTTACTGGAGGGGGTGCAGCACAGAGCACCAAAGATGATCAAGGGACTGGGGGACTTATCATACGAGAGGAGGTTGAAGGAGTTGAACATGTATGCACTGGAGGAGAGACAAGGGTGACATGATTGAAACCTTTAAATACATGAAAGGAATAAACAAGACGGGTACAGAGGGGCTGTTCAAAGTAAGGGAGGGGAGGGCCCCGATATGAAACTGGAGCGAGGAAGGTTCAGGAGGGAGATGAGGAGACACTTTTTTACAGAGAGGGTGGTGGCTGGGTGAAATGCATTACCTGCTGAAGTGGTATGCAGTAGAACAGTGGACTGCTTCAAACGAGGATGGGACAGGACAAGGGGGAGGGTTAATGAAAGGGAAGGCTGGAAGGGAAGGGCAGCTGCAGAATAAAGGGTGCTAGCTGCACACTCGAGCAGACTTGATAGACCTCTAGGTCTTTATCTGCTGGCAAATTTCATATGTTCGTATATAATGTACAAAGACATTATACAAAGATACATGCATGTTCTATTAGCATACTGTAGAAATAGAAGCTGATGCATCAGTAAGACAAATATATCATAACAACAGTACTGCTATATTTTTCACTTTAGCAATGATAGTTCCAGAAGGACACGTATTGTAACATTTCACAAAAACAGTTTAACTGTTCAAGTGTTCAGACACAGTACCCTTACAGTTCTGGTCTGGGTTACCTCCTGTACACCAACCCACAGGGCTTGGGGCATATCCCTATCAGCTACACTAGGGCTGCATGGGGCAAGGGCATTGGTACACTGATTAGAGGGGTTAACTATCAAATTAGCAGTGGTAGAATAACTCAGTTTTGGAAGAGAGTTTTCAGAAATATACACCCCTTTGTGTACTATGTGTAATAGAAGATCTACAGGCCTTCCAGGGGAGTCATAACTGAGGCATATTACTGGCTTTGAGGCTCTTCCAGACTTTCTGGGAAGGACAGGCACAGTTCTTTCAACAGCTGCATTTGGGTCTCTCAGTCCTGTCTCATTGCTTGTCAGTAAGTATGCTTCTGTAGAAAGGGGTACCTCTGCACTGGTTGTTTGTTCTGTACTAGAAGCACTTTCAACTTCTTGTTTTCTCTGGTTCACCAACATTACTTTCATTACTTGGTTCTGAAGAAATTCCAGGTTCATTATCTAGAAGAAATTCCATGGAATTCAAATCTTGTAACACATTGCTGATACTTTCAGAGTCATTAACTTCCTCAACACCATTTTCTCTAGCATTGTCAGATTCATTGTTTACAAACAGTTCTGTACTTACTGGTATGTCAGCAGTGGTGCCTTCTGTTTCTGGGTCTCCTTCTTGGAGCTCAGCTAGTTCTACCAGACACAGTCAGCTACATCAGAACTCACACTTTTCACCTCATTTTCAGGGGGCACAGGGGCTGTGGAGAAGGCGGGAGGGTTAGATAGTCCTGAAGGTCCAGCTTCATCTCCAAAATTGCACATGGGGTTACCTTGAAACAACTGACTCGGGTCATAAGATTGGTAATAGGGAGCTTCATACTCACTGTCATCAGATTCAGAATGGCAATCAATGTTATTTTGGGCCTGACTGGGGAAGGCTTTGAATCCTTGACAACTGGTGAGGGGTTTAACTGTTTCTTTTTAGCTGCAGCTCTGGTTACAGGCCCAGAAGGGGCAGTGTCCTGGGGTGCAGAATCAATGATAATTTGACCAATTTTTATGCATTGTCTTGTCAGCTCATGGGTCATTTTCTGGATGCACGTTATAGACTGGCAGATCCTCCAGCTTGCTGACAACAATGTGTTGCCACCGATTGACAATTTTGTGTTTTCCATGCAGTCCCAAATTTCATAACAAAACTCTCACCAGGTTGCAGCTCTTGGGCCTTGATATGCTTGTTGTGCCTTTCTTTATTTGCTAAGTTCCTCTTTGCTGCCATGGTGTGTGCTATGTGGTGTGCATGGTTTAACTGGGCCTTTAACTTTTGAAGGTGATTTGCAGCTCTGACTCCATCAGGGGACACTCTGAAGCAGATGTCTACTGGCAACCGGGCTTCTCTGCCAAACATTAGGCGACAGGGGAAAAAAAAACAAACAGTGGCATCACTCCTAGTGCAGTTATACGCATGTTCTAAGGTGCTTATCTGTTGGCTTCATGTGGACTTGTCCCGGGGAAGTAGGTCTAGTAATGTTCGATTAAATCTTTCAGACTGTGGATCCCCCTGGGGTGATAGGGGTGGTTCAGGACTTCAGACTCCCAGAGTGAGAGCATTTCCTTGATCAAACAGCTTTCAATGTCTCTCCCTTGATCAGAGTGATTCTCGGGGCACCATAATGGACAAAGAACTTCTCAATTAAAACCTTGGCCACTGTGGATGCTTTCTGGTCTTTGGTTGGATATGCCTGGGCATAAAGAGTAAAATGATCAGTCACCGCTAGCACATTGCCAATATTCTTCTGATCTGGTTCAAAACACAAAAAGTCAATATACACAAGCTCCATGGGTGCACTGGTAGCGATATTGACCAAAGGGTGCAGCCCTCTGGGGCTGAGCTTTTCTCTGGAGACAACGACTGCAAGTTCTGATGTGAGTCTTAATGTCAGCCCCCATTTTCAGCCCACAGAACTGAGCACGGACCAAGTCTGTAGTTCAGTGACAGCCTGTCTCCAGTCTGGTCATGAAAGGCTCGTAGAACTACATGTTTGAAAGCTGTAGGCAACACTAGTTGTTGCTTGTCAATCTGACCCTGTCAATTTGTGGTCTCTCTGTAAAGTAGCTGGTTACGCAACTTTAGTCTGGGCCCCTCTCTAAACAACAGGGCAGTTCGTGGATCTGAAGAATGAAATTCGGACACATTTTTTCCAGCATGAATGGCATTCAACACTGGCTTAATCATGGGGTCTTGAGCCTGATCCCACTGTATATTATCAGGAGTAAGTTGGGACAATGTGCTGAGATCCAGAGCTGAAAGGTGGCAGTAGGCTGTAGGGACACAAGTGTCAGGAGGGCCCAAGCAGTCCATTAGGCAGTCAGCTGTTTCAGGAGAGGGGTGCACATCTTTATCGAATTTTGACAGAGGGCTTTGACAGACCATTCAGACATTTTCACCCACTTTTCATTAGAGTCTGGTCTTCTGGAGAAGGCATCAGCATCAATGTGGTTCAAGCCCAGTCGATACTCTATGGAATAATCGTAAGTGGAAAGTGCAGACAACCAGCTATGCCCTGTGACATCCAACCTAGCTGAAGTTGGACATAGGTGAGAGGATTATTGTCAGTTTTCACTAGAATCTTTGCACCATGAAGATATTCATGGAATTGGTCCACCACAGCCCACTTTAATGCAAGAAATTCAAGCTTGTGTACCAGGTAATTTCTTTCAGATGGTGTTAGGCTCTGACTAGCAAATGCCACAGGGTGTAAGCCTTCCTCATATTCTTGATACAGAACAGCACTAAGTCCCTACAAGCTGGCATCAGTGTGCAACACATAGGGTATGGCAGGGTAGGCGTATGCAAGCACAGGGGCATGGGTGAGTTGGTGAATGATATCATAAAAGGCCACCTCACACTCGGAAAGTCCACCTGGATCCAGAAGGTTTATTTGCCCAAAAGTAGACCTTTTCCTCCTCTTTAACTGCACTTCTCTTATATTTCTTGTTTGAGGGTGGGCAACCTTGAGTTAAATTGAACAAAGGGCAGATGACTTTGGTGTAATCTTTTATGAACTGACGGTAATAGCCACAGAACCCCAAGAATCTTTGCAGTTCTTTCAGATTGTTAGGCTGGGGTCAGATAGTCAAAAACTCCACTTTGCTCAGGTCTGTCTGAATTCCTTCAGCCGACACTATGTGACCAACATATTTCATAGACTTTCAGAAAAAAATTGACACTTGTCTATTGATAATTTCAATCCAAAATCCTCTAATCGATCAAGAACCTTAAACAGATGGGCATTGTGTTCCTCAAGAGTCCTGCTAAACATAATGGTGTCATCAAGATAGACAAGACATTCTAGTAAGCTCATGTCTCCCACAGCTCATTCCATCGGCCACTGGAAAGTGGTGGGTGCCCCTGAAATACCCTGAGGCATGTGCAGAAACCCAGGGGACAAATGAAGGCTGTTTTCTCTCTGTCTTCTGGGGCCATCGGGATTTCATAATTACCACTCTGAAGGTCTAGCACAGAGAACCACTGCCTTCCATTGAGGCAGTTGAGGGTATCGTGGATACTCAAAACTGGGGGCGGTGGTGGATGGGGAAGAGGGGAGGGTGGCCCTATAGGGGGACCTGGAGGCTCTGGAAAGATGGTCTAGAAAGTGGAAGCTGAGGTTCAATGCACGGAAATGTAAGGTACTCCACCTGGGGGCCAGAAACCCGGGCCAAGTGTACACCCTGGGGGAGGAATGCTACAAGTCTCGATGGCTGAGAGGGACCTGGGGGTGGTGGTGGATGTCAAGATGAACAGCTCTGAGACTTGTAGGAGGGCAGCAGCCTAGGCGAACAGGATGCTGGGATGCGTCTCTATGGGGGATCACCTCCAGAAGGAGGGAAGTGATACTCCCTTTGTATAACTGCTTGGTGAGGCCACACCTTGAGTACTGTGTGCAGTTTTGGAGGCCACACTTAAAGAGGGACATTAAACTCCTGGAGAGGGTTCAGAGGAGGGCAGCCAAAATAATTTGAGGCTTGGGGGACAGGACCTATGAGGAGAGGCTCGAAGAGCTAAATATGTACACATTGGAAGAGAGAAGGGACCGGGGGAACATTGATAGAGGTCTTCAGGTACATGAAGAGGGTAAATAGAGGAGGAACAGTCAGGGTGCTTCGAAGAAAGGAGGAGGGGGCCACTAGAGGGCATGGGTGGAAGCTGAAGGGGGGAAGATTCAGGGGAGAAAGGAGGATGTGCTACTTCACTGAGAGGGTGGTGGAGCCATGGAATGCGCTGCCTAGGGGGCTGGTGGAGGCAGAGACGGTGGAGGGGTTCAAGAGTGGGTGGGACAGGTACAGGGGAAGGGTTCTGGAAGCAAAATCCAATGCAGCGAGAATATCCGCAACTGGGAAGGGAGAAGCCAGAGAAGGTGAGGGGGCAGCAAGGTCAGCACCCAGGGTGGGGGCTGACCAATCGAACAGACACAAAAGACCGTTAGGCCTATTCTGCTGGCATTTTAGTATGTTAGTACGTGGCATGGTGTATTGGTCTGGGACAGTTCTTCGGTTTAACGTCTGGTAGTCCACGCACATCCTCACAGATCCATTTTTCTTCCAGACTACCACCATCAGAGAGGCATACGGACTCCGGGACTCTTGGATGAGTTCCACTGCCAGCATTTCCTGGAGATGGTGTTGAACATCATAAATGTCAGCAGGCGCAAGGCGATGGGATCTTTCTTGGAATGGCCTCTCATCATGGAGTCTGATGTAGTGTTCGGCCCCTGTGATGCATCCCACATCCCACTCCTTCAATGAGAACACTTTGCTTCTCTGAGCCAATTTCTGGCTGATCTTAGCTTTCCATTCTGCAGGCAGCGGGGACTCTCCAAAGTCAAACAGATCAAGGGTCACTTCATATCCTCTCCAGGGCACTTTTTGCTGGGGAGAACAGCAGTATCTACACAATACACAGTAGCTATGGTGCACCCTCAATTTACTCGACCCTCCCAGTCTGACATGTTTTGTATTTGCATCACTACCCACCAAGCATAGACATGGGCCTGGGCCAGTAGAATACTAGGCTTGACCAGTAGTCCCTCAAGTAGTTCTCCCTCTTCTGGGGTGTCCAGCATAAGAATCTTGTTTTTGGCATCCTGTTTTATGCATACTTTGCCGCTAATGGTACACTGAGCATTTGGAGGCAATACAAGTGAGTCCATACTACCCCCACGGGTTAATCTTTCTCAATCTCTGTTTTGCATCTATAAATCATAGGCTTACTGCACCAAGGCCAGAATGTGTAGGGTCTTTCCAGTCCACTTGGCTTGTTTCTCTTGACAGAGCTGGGCTAGCCAGCCAAACATATGGGCGTTGGTACCTATCAGCAAAGGGACACCATCGTACAGTCTAGTCAGTGGGCACACCAGGGCCAGGGTCTCAATTGGTTCATCCATGCCAGCAATAGCAGTAGGGAAAGACAACCAAATTCTTACATAGCCTCTGTAAGGATAGGATTTTTCACTCAACTCCCACACATGCTGTCCTTCGAGGGGTAGGAGTGGAAGGTCAGATAAGTGCTGATTGTACCAATCTTGAAATATAATGGTGACCTGTGAGCTTCTGTTCAGCACAGCTTGAGTGGAGATGCCATTAACTGTTACTGTAGCCTCCATGGAGGGACCCACCATCTTGGACCAATCCAGGGAAGTCTGTTTTACAGTCTGGCCCACAGCAGTTTTGGAGGAAAAAAATTTTTGTGATGGGCCTGGCTGAGATTTTAAATTGCTCTGCCGAACCAGGTTGAGCAGTTTAGTAGTGACCTTCCGCAGATCCTCAGGAGAATTGCAACCTCGTCGGGTATGGCCATCTTCTCCACACCTGTAGCAGAACACCTGGTCTCTATGATCACTAGGGCAGTTTGGTTCTTCATGAAATTTGTACTGGTTGGAGGAGGGAGTTCTGTTGTCCTCTCTTGGTTTGGGCTCAGGTTCTCTGTCTCCGCAGTTCCTCCAGATGGCAGAAGTTTGGGTGGCGTGTATGTGGTCCCCGACTAAAGCTCACAGCTCCCTCATCTCTTCCATCAGTTTGGATTCAGTTTGAGGTTCAGGGGCAATAGAATGAGCCCCCACACCCATAGGTGGGGCCTCACTGCCAGTCTCAGTCTTAGGTGGGCAAAAGTTAGAGTTCCTGCCACTTCAGCAGTGGCTTGTTGGCTGGCTCAGATCTCTTTTATCTCTTTCAGCAACTCTCAGACCTGCTGCATCTCAAGAGTTTCCTCTTTCTCATGGGGTCTGTCTGGGGTCGAGGTGGTGCATGCAACCCAGCATGTGGTTCCCAACCATCCTCATTATTCTCAGCCTCTTGAATCTTCTTCATCAACCAACAATATTCGGGAGGATTAGCTTTCCTGTCTTGAAACTTCAGTTTTAACATACGCACACTTGAGTAATGGGCAGATTTTAGGATGTGCTCCAGCCTGGCATGATTCAGCTCACTAGCTGGGACACCCCCTTTTCTATGGGCTTTCTGCAGGGCCCATTCAATTTGGGTGACAAAAGCAGACAACTTTTAATTCTTCCACTGTTTAGCAGAGTTGAACTTCCACATTAAGTCTTCCCCAGATTCAGTGCTGCCAAACACCCCTTCTAAAGCTGAGAGGTACTCAGCTGCAGTGAGGTCTGGGTTTGTGGATTGAAGGAACCAAATAGCCTTCAGTGCAGGGCACCTTAAACTTTCCATAAGTCTCTTTCTCTTCTTCCCCTCGGAGCACTGCCATTCCTGAACCAAGGGAGTAGCATAGTCTATCCATGTTTCTAAGTCGTCCTCCCCCACTGGCACAGGGACCACACCAGAGAACAATCTGAGCCTGTGATAAGAAACCAGGTGTACAGAAGGTATCACAATGGGGGATGCTACAATAGGGGATGCTCTGGGGTAGACAGAGAGGCTGGAGGAGATTGCAGTGGAGTGGTCTCCGACGAATCCTGCAAAGCCTTCAACAATTCTTTAGCTGACTGCCATTCTGCAGCTAGTAGTCTCATCAGTTTGTTCTTAAACCCCTTGATCCCCGGGACCCCCAGAGGAAGATAAGTCACTATGCAAATGAATAACTCTCCACCCCTTCTGGGATCCTTCTGGCAAGATAACAGGGGTTACCATTTTAGGGTCTATGGGGAGGCTACAAGAATGGAGGGCCATCAAGGTCTGATCAAATTTATCTGAGTCCCGTCCCTGCACTTCAACCTTTCCCAGACATTTAACCTTCCCCACGGTTTCTTTAATAGTTTAATTAGTGGTTCCCACAGGGATATTAAGTAGTAACATGGCATGATGGGGGTCTATCCCTTCGGCCTCACTCCACCCCATCATGTAGTGCACGACCAGCTTGGAGGGGGAAATTTTCCATTTGGGTGTACTAAGCGCCTCCATTTCAGATCCTGTCCCAATTTTTCCTTGAGCTGCAATTTCAACTTTTAACCACTAGATGGTACTAGTCCCAGTGGTGCCTCCAAGATGTAACCCCTAGGTGGCACTATTCTAGGGGCTACTACCCATGCCTGTATGACAATACACAGGTTGAGGGGCCTGAGTTTTGAAATTGGGTGCCTCCACCAGAAGGAATGCTATTGGGGTAGGTTGACTGCTCTGGTATAGCCCTCTGGGATGCTACAACCACCCACAAACCCTTCTAGTGGCCTAAAGAGTAATGCAATAGTACATTCACTAGTTAGCAGTAATAATATGCTCACACTCCTTTCACTTGCCACCAGGGCTGGATCTGATGCAACTGCCCTGGAGACCCCTGGAAAATACAATCAGCAGTGCAACAATACAATATTACTACTGTAACCCAACTAATAATATGCACACTAGCTAGGTTAATTGTGAAAACAATCAGATTTATTCAGGGGCAGTGAACAAGGGAGGGGCATGAATCCAGCAGAATTATTAGTAATCTGATTTAATTTAGGTTGTTTGGCATGCACTGTAAGTCCCTTTTGAACTGTTTCACAACCCTGGGTACTCAGTAGTTATGTAGGCTAGCCTGAAGCATAGCCCGAGGTGGCCGGCATTGCAGCTGTTGTTGGGGCCCTTAGGAAAGAAAACAGTTAAACATGCACACAACTCAATTATTTATAATCCATTCCAGATGGCTCAGTCCACTGGAGTAACCCAGAATAAAACAATTAGATGGTAACATAATGATTGCTGCTGTTGCAGGGTGCCACCCTGGTTTATACTTATGCTACCAGAACCTGGATGCAGGACCAGTGAGATGAAGACCACGTGGTGCTGATCTGGAAGGCCAGGGGAAACAGGACTGGCATGACTCATGTCCTGGTGGTCGCTACCTGCTCGATGGTGTTGGGTAGGGAGCCGAATACCAAAGTAGGTCTTTTGCTGAGATGGTCACTGAAGCAGGAGTAGCAGCCTAGACCAAAGTAGAAAGGCCCGGGCAGAATGACCAGTTCTGCAAAAGTTTGTGATTGTCTGCTGGTGAAGCCTTCAGCTGGCGTAAGAGATTCTACCATGCGGAACCAAATCGTGACCCACGAAACACACTCAGCACATTTAAATCAACTATTTCTCTATGCCACAGTTCAGATACAATCCGGTAGCAAATTACAGCTTCACAGCAAAAACCTTTCAGTCCGAGGCTAATTCTATCAGACAGGCTGATCATTTCTGGAGCAAGTCTTTGGTTCAAATCACAAGTTGCAATCACAAACTTCTTCTTTCTTGTGCTGCAGATTCCACTCATGGAAATCGGAACCAGATCTGACTTCTGCAAAAGGCAATTTATTGGCAGGAGAACATAGCAGGCCTCTTTTTGCTGATTCCTCTATGCTCCTTCTGGGAGCAGCTGCTTGAAATTCGAGCTGTTCACTCTTCAACCTCCAACTCTAACTGATCCACTTCTTCAGGCAGTTCTGACTATTTCCTTTGTAATCCAAAAGGTTCGGTTGGCTGAGGGAACTGCCAGTCACAGCAAGGGGCTCCCCCTCCAGGTCCATTTGGGAGCCAACTCTTAAAACTGCAAAAACTACAAAATTCCTTCCCATAAGTTGACCCATCAGCACAGCGGTAGTGCTACCACTCGCGATGCCAGCGAACCAGGTTTGGGAATGAGCCTGAAAAGCTGGAGGGTCATCTGGGGGAGAAGACTGAGCATTCTAAGGACAGCTCATCTTCTCCAGGGAGGGAGATGGTAGCGACTTAGCACTTGACTGGCCCTAGGTGGAGGTTTGGGACATAGCAAGCACCAAGGTAGACATAGACAGCAGGACGTAATGGACATAGGTGCTTTGCACCATGATGTCAGGGCACACGTTACGGCCATCAAGAAAAGAGGAAAATGCCTTCCAGCTCCAGGGAGATGGACCACTGGAGAAGACCTTGATGTGCTCCCACCTGCCTGGCCGTTCCAATATCTGATGAAGACATGAAAGTTTGGGGTGTACAGGCCCCACCTCGTCCCCACCCGGGGAGGGAAGAACCGCAGCTTCATGGGGTGAATGGGATGGATCAGGTAAGGTGGGAAGCAGGGGTGACTCCACAGGTGGTTCCGAGGAAGCGGAGCTGGATAGGTGGGGGGGGGGGATAAATAGAAAGTAAAAAAAAAAAATAATTCCTTCCCACAGGACTTCTGGGGATGGTCTCCATTTTAGGTCCCCAGAGGTTCAGTTGGTCCAGGTACTGGAAATCCAGAACCTAACAAGGTGGCTCCCATCCAAATGTTCGAGCTGCAATAAAAGCAGGTTAGACAAACTTCTCTATCTTTACTATAACAGCAATTAAACAGTAAACAATCACAGTTCCTGAAAGAGCTCCCTCTGCACAAGCAGCGACTGCAGAATGGAGCAGAATAATAAATTTTCTGGCCGGTCACAAGCCTTAAATCACTCAGACCCAACCCAGTCTAATTCCTAAACACAGATTAGCCATCTTCTTAAAGAGATGGGCATGGAGGTTTACTAGGGCACTCTCACGCAGGCAAATAGAAATACTAAAGACAGGACACCAGCCTGACAGTGAGCATTTAGGGAGCCTAGGAAGACATTATAGTAAACCCCAATTTGTAGGGGTTACATTAAGATCCGTCTGTACCCTACTTTTCAGTTGTGCACACAATGGACTGCGACTTTCTGCTGGTTTTCCATAATGTGTTTATTGATTGAGATGTTCTCTCTAGATTTTAATATGTTCTAGTTTGTGTATGTTTTAACATTTGTTTTTACATATTTCTTATCAATAAAAAGCTTTGAGTCTTGCTAGCCAGTCTACATCAGGTATGTTGAAGCCTCCCACTATTACCCCTTTCTTATGCATTGACACCTTTTTGATCTCTTTCACTAATTCATTATCTGAACTTCCATTTCTCATTTCTGATTTGGAGGTCTGTAGACAATTCCTGTCTTAATTATCCATATTGACTCTGATTGGACCTGGGCCCAGATTGTCTCATTACCCTCCCCATCCATATCCTCCCTCACTGTGGTAATCCCTTCTGTAATGTAAAGTGTCCTGCCTTCTTCCCCTTCCCTTCTCTATCCCTCCTGAGGAAAGTGAACCCTGGAATGGAGAGATCCCAGACATGGATACATAGACATTAACAATAGAAAAAGGCCTGTTAACCTATCTAGTCTGCCCACCTTAACTAACTACTCTGCACCAGCCCTAATGGTCACCCTTCCCCTTAGTTTCTGCCCCTCTTTTGTAACTAAACCCAGTTTTTCTCCTACCCCTAAGTCTCTCATCTTTTTGACCAACCTTCTGTGGTAGAATGTGACAAAGGTCTTGCTGAAATCCTAATCACATCTACTGCTTATCTGCAGTCTGGTCAAATGTATGGCAGCTTAGATTCAATGCTAAGAAGTGCAAGGTAATGCACCTGAGAAACAAAAACCCAGGGGAAGAGTACACAATGGGGGGTGAGATACTAACAACAACAAAACTGGAAAGGGACCTGGGGGTAGTCATATCAGATGACCTAAAGGTGGGCAAGCAATGTGAGAGGGCAGTGAGAAGGGCTGGGGGGATACTGGGATGCATAGGGAGAGGCATCACCAGTAGAAAACAGGATGTTGTTATCCCTCTGTACAGACAGCTGGTCAGACCCCATCTGGAGTATTGCGTGCAGTTCTGGAGACCCAGTCTCTGCCAAGACATAGACAGGATGGAAGCTGTCCAGAGGAGGGCAACTAAAATGGTGCAGGGTCTGCACCGGAAGACATATGAAGAGAGACTTAAGGAGCTTAATATGTATAGCCTTGAGGAAAGGAGGGAGAGGGGGGACATGATAGAAACTTTCAAATACCTCAAGGGAATCAACAAAGTCCAAGAGGGTAGCATATTTCAAAAAAGAGGTGTGCAAGAACAAGGGGCACAATTTGAAGATGAGGGTGGCTCAGAGGTAATTTAAGGAAGTATTTTCACAGAGAGGTTGTGGATGCATGGAACGGCCTTCCAGAGGAGGTTGTGGAGTCAAAAACAGTGGTGGAATTCAAGCATGCATGGGACAGTCATAAGACAATTCTAGGGGGTGGGGGTAGGAAGAAGTAGGTTACTGGTTAACTAGGATCTGCAGCTTATCCATTAGTTAGGGAAATGGGCAGACTGGGTGGGCCAAGCGGTCCTTCTCTGCTATCAAATTCTATGTTTCTATGTTCCCTGGTCACCCAGTCGAAGTCCACCAAATCTGTCAGGTAAGAACTTCCCCTCGTGAACCCATGTTGTCTGGGGTGTTGAAAACCATTTCATTCCAGGAAGTCCACCAGTTCCTCCCTTAGAAAAGACTCCATAATTTTTCTCATTGTAGACATCAAGCTGATTAGTCTATCGTTCCCTGGCTTATCCCTTCTTCCACTCTTGTGTAGCGAGACCACATCCACTGTCTTCTAGTCCCTAGTTTTAATGAGCTTTCTTTTCTTCAGGAACTTGACAGATACCCCCCACTGAAAATATTGTTTGATCCCTACCCGATAAGTGGAGTTTCAGTTCTAGCCTTTTTTCTACCCTGTTATCATTCTATAGACCTACCCCAGCTACAGTGTTGCTGCCCTTTATACTACACTTCAATTTTTGTAGTATAGGCCTACCTCAGATAGGGTTTTACTACCTTCCCTACTATCCAACCCCAACAACAGAGATATTTGTGGTGTGTCCCCTTACCTTTTAGCACATGCGTCCACACGCATAGGTTACACTATAGCATTAACACATCACCATTGCACTGATAATAAATATAATTTTCACTTACAGATACACAATAGGATACACTATAAGTGTGTCACACACAGTCTTCTGCCGACTGCCGATCCATGCTGATGCCCCCAGTGTGACAGCCTTGTGCTCCAGCCCTTGAGCTATGGATTGCAGAGCAGAGAACTGCCAAAGAATGTATGTCTAAAGTAATGCCACCAAGCCCCACCCATAGCCAGTCCGGTCTTTTGATTGGAGACACTCAGGGCACTTAGCAGTACCAGCTGTCACAGAAATACAGCCATAAATTACAGTCCAGAGCAGACTAACTCCACAAGTGGAAGCTTCCTTGATGAGTCTCATGCTTACTATAGAACAGCTGATCAGGGAGAGAGTTCTGAGCGGTACTGGAAAGCTGCAGCATGTCACTGCTAAGCCCTGCCCACAGCCAGTTCAGTCTCCTGATTGGAGACACACAGGGCTCTTAGCAGCACTAGCTAACAAACACAGCCCCACATTACATACCAAAGCAGACTAGTTCCACAGATGGAAGCTTGATTAGGCTGATTGGCTCCCTCACCTCCCTAGATGAGTTGCATGCTTAAAACAGGACAACTGATCAGGGTGAGAGTTCTGAGGGGTATTTGAAATCCACTCCAATGGTGCCACTATGCCCCATCGACAACCTGTCCTGTCTTTCTACTGGAGGCACACAGGGCCCTTAGTAGCACCAGCTATCACAGAACCATAGTCCAGAGCAAGCTAGCTCCATGTATAGAAGTTTGATGAACCGTGGTTAGCTCCGTCACCTTCTTAGATGGCAGTCAGGCTTACAATAGAGCAGCTGGTACTAGCTAGCACACCCCAGAAATAGGAGGGATGCTGAGGAGAGCTAGAGGTGGCAGAGGTAAGAAAACAGATAGAATAAGGAAGGGAGGGTGAGGAGGGGGTCAAGTAAAACCAACAGGGAATAGGGGGAAACAGGAGAGGTGAGAAGGAAAGTGTGGAGAAAAGAAGGGACACAGGTAATGGGTGGAGAACAAAGAAGAGAAGTTGAGAGATGGTCTGTCTGAACCTCAGGAACTTGGGCAACAATGGTTGATGTTGAGTTAGACTTAGCGGCCATTATAAAAATGTGGGCATCCAGAAATAATGTTTCAGACCTGGTTATCTTATATAGGAAAGATAGAGGTAAGTTAAGGGGAGGAGTAGCCTTCTACATTAAGAATAGTATAGAGGCTATGAAGGATGGTGCTATCAAAAGAAAGGGGGACTGGAGTCAGTTTGTGTGCAGCTTAAAGCAGCTGCAGGGAAAACAGTTAGGATGGGAGTAGTCTAGAGACCACTGGGACAGAAGGATGAGGGGATGTAGAAATGGGGGAGGAAGTCTGGAGAGGGCAGCAAAAGGGGATCTATTGATTGCGGGTGACCATAATCTGCCAGACATTTACTTGGAAACCCCAGCAGCTAGGAGCATCAGATGACAGGCACTGCTGGATACATTGCAGGACTGTTTTCTGGTGCTGTTGTTCAAGGAACCCACAAGACAGGATTCCATTTTCAGTTTGGTGCTCACTAACTTGGAGATGGTGGGGAGGGGTATGGTGAAAGAATTACTGGAGTCCAGTGACCACAGTATCATGTGGATTGAGTTGGTCCTGGGTAACTGCAGACCAGCTTCAAAGGCTGTGGTCTTGGACCTCAGAAGTGCAGATTTTGGGAGGATGACAGAAAAAGTCAGGCAGAAACTGAAGGGAATATATAGGGTTAAAGGGGTTGAGGAACAGTGGGAAATAAGGGAGGCCATTCTAGAGTTGACTAATTTCTTGCATGAGAAAGGTCACTACAAAAAGCAAGTACAAAAGGCCGATCTGGTTCTCCAAAGATGTGAGGAAGGCAGTGAGGGCCAAAAGGAAGGCCTTCACAAGATACAAGGTGACTTAGGGGGAGGAAGATTGGGAGAATACCAGGGCAAGCTAAAAGAAGTAATGTGGGTGTCCAGACAGACACAGAGCTCCACATTGTGGAGAGTGTCAAAGGAGGGGAAAAATAATATTTTAGGTACATTAGGGGGAAAAAGGTAGACAAGGGGGGAATTATTAAGACTAGTAGAAGGGGAAGCGCAGTAGAGGATGACAAGCAGAAGGCAAATGTTTTAAACAATTACTTTCACTCAGTACTTAACAGTGCAGGACAAAAGGCCTCTGCCAGACAGTGGTGTTATGGCATCTGCACAGGGGATACAGGAAATTTAGTGGGTGGTGATCACAGTAGACAGGGTAAGAATGAGGCTTACTGCCTTCAAAGTAGATGAGGGAACGGGCTCTGATGGCTTACACTAGAGGGTTCTTAGGGAACTGGCTTCAGAGCTGGCAGAGCCTCTGGTAGCACTGTTCAGTGGTTTGCTAGAATCTGGTGTGATGCCAAGGGATTGGAAAAAGCCAAAGGGAAAGAGGAAATTGTTTAATCAGGTAAGGCACACTAAGCCAGATCTTGTTCCCAGGTGTGACCTGGGAGCACAAGGAAGTTAAGTGACTTGCCCAGTATCACACAGTATGCAAGTGATGGTTGTGGGATTCAACCCCAGGTCTTCAGGTTTGCAGCTCAGTGCCCTTAACCACTATGCTATACTGCCTCTTGCCTTCTAGATCTGTGGACATGGTTCCACTCCATAAGGGGGTGAGAAGAGAAAGGGAAGACCCATGCAACTACAGACCAGTTAGTCATACCCCACTGGACGTAAACTGATGGAGACTCTTGTCAAAGAAAACCAGGAGAATACAAGAATCAGGGGGAGAACAGACTACAGGATAGCAAACAACAGAGTTCTGTGGCAGGCAGGTCATGTCAGACCAGTCTACTCCTGTTCTTTGACTGGGTCACAAGGGTGGGTGATAAACGACAGGCAGTAGATTTACTCTACTTTGCCTTCAGCAAAGCCTTTGATTTGGTGCCATGTAGGCTGCTGTTGAGGAAGTTGGAAGACCAAGAAGTGGGGGAAGGACTTGGTCAGGTGGGTGGGGAACTACTCGGGAGAAACACAGTATGTAGTTAATGGGCTCAAATCAGAGGACAGGGGGCATGAATAATGTGCCACAGGGGTTAGTCCTGGGATCAGTTCTATTTAATATGTTCATTTGTGATATAGGGGAGGGTATCCAGGCAATATGTGTCTCTTTGCAGATGATACTAAACTATGCAGCGGGGAGGGGCGCTAATGAGCAGCCGTCGGTGAAGACGTGGGTTCCCGCAGCTCCCATACCCGTGGTAAATAAAAGTGTTATTTTGGCAGATTTTATAAGCTAAATCGGCTTCTGAGAGTGAAGAATAGTTTGGGAAGTGTAATGGAGGAGTATTTGCTGCCAAATGGTGGGAAAAGTGTGAAATCCACCATGAAAGGGCAAGGGAAAAGAATGGCTGCAAAGGTCCCAGAGGCATTAGGCCTGATTTCGTTATCTGCAAGCGAGGTGGCTTTACTGGGCTGTGAGGTATAGGGCCAAGTGATGGAAGCACTTGAGGAGAAGTGGGACAGTCTGGAAAAAAAAGATTGAAAGCAAAATGCAGAACCTGATGGAAATACTGAATGCACAGATAAGCAGAATTACTGAGGTGGAGGAGAGGGTGTCTTAAATTGGAGGATGAAGTGGATCCCATGGCCGCTCGGGTGGGGAAACTTGAAAAAGAGCTGGCGGAGCTGATTGAACAACATGATTACCAAGAAAATTACGCAAGGTGGCTTAATTTAAGGATTAGAGGTCTGGCGGAGGGAAAGGAGGGCTCAGACATTATGGATTTTTGTGCGGTGAAACTCCCGAATATGTTGGGTGTGAAGCTCAAGCATGGGAAACTTAAGCAGGAGTGCGCTCACAGGGCGATCACAGCGCGGCCTCCAGCTGGGCAACCCCCGCGGCAGATTATCTTCCGATTTCACAACTTTCAGGACAGGGAGGAGATACTCCGTGCATATCGGAACATGAAAGAGCTACGTTATGAGGGAGAGAGGCTTTTCCTGGTGCAAGACTATTCGAATAGGGTCCTGAAGAAACGCAAAGCATTTGGACCATTGTTGGCACAGCTTAGAGAAATGAAGGTGGAGGGATTTATGTTGTATCCTGCGATCTTAAAAGTTAAGCACGAGGGAGCTACATACATGTTCTGGGATCTGGAAAGAGCCACAGTGTTTGTTGAAGATCTTAAAAAGAAAGCGGGGTGAACTTGGAGGACACGACTGGTAGCGGAGATGAAGATGGAATGGAATAAGTTGTTATTCAGCTTTATATAAATAAAAGTTTGTTGCAGTTGTTGCATGTTGGAAGCTATGCCCTAATGTTATAAAGGGCAGGATGTTGAACTTGTTCTGGTACTTTGGACTCAGGACCCTTTGTTGCAGATGGAAGCTCGTTGAGAGGTGGAAGGAGGGAGACTCGATGGAAGGCTACAGGAAGATTATGACAGCAGCGATGTGGCGGGAAATTGATTGGGACTGTGAATAAGACTGGACCATTATGTTCCCACTGAAGATAGGAGGACTGACTTCCCCGTGGATATGAAGATAAGAGGAAGCAGCAGTTGGGTAGATGGGGGGGGGGTCTGCTGGCTCCGCGTGTGTTTTGCGAGCGGGGCCGGGGTCCCCTCTTCTCCTATAAACCCCCCAATGTTGACTGAGTGTTGGGATGGGTAAAATCATTGGTACAACATAATGGGGGGGGGGTCAGTATGCATAAAGCTGATGCTGGAACAGGATTTTGGGGAAGGGCTGGGTTCAGGTCCAGAACAAAGATTATATGTGTTGCATAATGGGTGTTCTTCACTTTTTGAAGTCGGGGGAATCTGAGTTGGATCTATGTAAGATTTGCCTACAAAGCCGTGCGGGGGGGGGTTGGGGAACGGAACGCTTACAATGAGAGGGCGATTGAGCTATTGTAGCAGTCGCATGTGGAAAGGGTGGGGAGGATTGGAGAAAGTGGAGAAGTTTGTGTGGGTGGGAGAGAATTACTTAAATTGGAGGGGGAATGGGGAAGAGCAATATGGGGAAGGAGGTGGGGGCTATATAAGTTAAATTATGTTGTGTTACGTTATGGATTACTGTTTTGTGGGTTTAATAAGGGGTCTGTGTGCCATCTCAAAAATGATAGTCAATCGAGATCATCGAGAATGGTCGAAGTAAAAAGGGATTTGAGGGGGAAATCACATGGAGATAATGGTGAAAAGTAAAACTCTGGGGGTAGTTTCTTGGAATGCAAAGGGGATATCGACTCCAGCCAAAAGAACAAGTGTAATGTCAGCACTGATCCGGCAGGGTGCCCAAGTAGCCTTATTACAGGAAACACATTTAACTAGCAGAGAACATGAGAAGTTAGAAAGGGGATGGGTGGGTAGATGTTATGCGTCTCCTTATAAGGCCCACAAGAGAGGTGTTGCGATCCTGGTGGGGAAGAGAGTTCCCCTCTTGTGCTCCAGGATAGTGGGTGATGAGGGGGAAGGTAGGTATGTATTTGTGGAAGGGGAATTGTATGGGGAGAGGGTCACATTTGGCAGTATTTACACTCCGTCTGTGTTTGACCCCTTCTTCTATCAGGAGGTTCTGGATGTATTGATTAGGGAACAATTTAAAGGGCTAATTTTGGGTGGAGACTTAAATGCAATAATGCAGGAAAACCTGGACCACTCGGAGGGGAGGGACAGGAGGGCAGGTAAAATGAAGAGATGGCAGGAGGGGATGCTGGATCTGGATCTAATAGATTGCTGGAGGACTAAGCACCCAGGGGAGAAAGGATTTACCTTCTACTCCAATCCGCATAACACGTGGACCAGAATAGATTATATTTACATACCGAGGTCGTGGTTAAGCAGGGTACAAAAAATTGAGCATAGTCCCATTGTGCTTTCGGACCATGCTATGGTAAGTATGGAGTTGGAAATGAAAGAGGATAGGGAGGACCCTCCTCCATGGAAGTTTCCTAGGTATTTACTAAGCAGGGAAGATTTTATAGAATATGTAGAGCAGCAGTAGTGGTATTACAAGGAGACGAATGAGGGATCAGTAGAATCTCCTGGGGAGTACTGGGAAGCCAGGAAGGCGTATATTAGGGGAGCTATTATCAGGTATGTGGCCCAATATAAAAGGGAAAAGGAGGCTACTAGGAAGAGGTTGGAGAGTAAGGTTCAGAGGTGGGAGAGAGAGGCTGTGGAGAGACTGAAGGGAAATGGGGGTAAGAATTTGAGAGTCGCAGAGAGGCCCTGAATGCGTTTCTCCTGGGAGAGGCCCATTAAGCTGGTAGACTGACCAGGAGTAGGTTGTTTGAGTAGGGGAACAAAGCTGGCCCTTTAATGGTCCGATTAATAAAGGGTAGAAGGACCTGCGTGTATATACTGGGGATTAAAGGAGAGGAGGGGAGGTTGGTTACGACAAGGCTGCAATAAGAGAGAGGTTTCAGCGGTTTTATGAACTCTTGTACCAAACCGAGTGCAAAGGCATGGAGGATAGTGCTACCAGCTTTTTGGAGAGAATTGGATTACCTGGTCTGGGTTTGCAACAGCAGGAGCAACTGAATGGAGAGATTACACAGTTGGAAATTAGACAGGCCATACAGTACATGAAACAGGGTAAAGCTAGTAGACCGGATGGGTTTCCCATTGAGTTTTATAAGAAATTCTCCGGGCAGGTTGTAGAGCCCCTCCAGAGGGTATTTGAGGGGGCCGGGAAGGAGGGGAGAGGGCTCCCAACCTCATTTGGGGAAGCGGTTATATGCTTGGTACCTAAACCAGGGAAGGATGAGCAAGAATGTTCGGCATACAGGCCGATCTTGCTGCTGAATTGTGATGCTAAAATAATAGCTAAAATTCTGGCCAGAAGACTGGACCGGTTTTTACCGGAATTGGTACATCCGGACCAGACGGGTTTTGTTGCGGGTAGATACTTGTATCATAATATGAGGAGACTCCTCAATGTAATATGGAGGGCTGCCCGGGGGTGTAAAGACATTGCAGTGCTTACAATGGACGCTGAGAAGGCCTTTCACCACATTGAATGGGATTACCTATTTGCGGTCCTTCGGAGATTTGGCCTTGGGGATAGATTTATTGGATGGGTTGGTTGTCTATATGAGGCTCCGATGGCTAGGATTCTGGTGAATGGGGGTCTGACTGGGTGGTTCGCTCTGTATAGGGGAACCCGGCAGGGGTGCCCCCTTTCGCCCCTCCTTTTCGCTATGGTGATCGAGCCACTGGCGATAGCCATTAGAGACTCTGAAAGAATTAGCGGGGTAGCTGGGAGCTTGGGAGAGGAACATAAGATTGTACTCTATGCCGACGATATGCTGTTGTTTGTTCGGGACCCAGACAGGTCTGTCCCACCACTACTAGAAGTGATAAAGGAATTTGCCACCTTCTCCGGTTATAAAATTAATATTCACAAATCTGAAATTATGTTGTGGGGGAAGTTGGAGAGGGAGCATGGGGAAACCGCGTGGGGATTGAGAAAGGCAGAAGGGGATTTAATATACTTAGGTATTCGAATAGGCCATGAACTGAACCAGTTGTATAAACTTAATTATAGGTTGATGGTTCAGAGTGTGGAGCAGGAGTTAAGAAGATGGAGGGGCCTCCCACTGTCGTGGATGGGGCGAATAAATCTATTAAAGATGAACACGCTACCACGTATCTTGTATCTGATGCAGATGTTACAGGAGGGATTTAATAAGAAGGATGTTAAAAGACTAGAAAGAGCCTTCTCAGGGTTTTTATGGGCGGGAAGAAGCCCAGGGTGAGTATCCGCAGGTTCCAAGCAGACTCAGACGGGGGGGACTGAACTTTCCAGATGTTAGGAATTACGCATTGTCATGCAGTATAGACTAATAGGGGATTGGGTGAATAGACCGCAGGGACCAGGTGGCTGGACTTGGGGGAGGGGTAAGGCTGTCTGCATTTTGAGGATAGGAGGAAAGAAAGCATATCTAGTCTGCCAGACCCTAATCCCCTGGTAGTTTCAGTGCTGGATAGTTGGGAGCAACTTCGGAAAAGGATGGGGGTCAGTATGAAAGAAGAGATATTGTTGCTTCCGCTTAGGGGGAACCCTGAATTTTTAGCTGGTATGGAAGATACTGAGTTTCAGCGGTGGGAAGAAAAAAGGGGTGAAGTGTGTTGGGGATTTTTGGAGGGTAAGTGGGGAAGGGTTAGGGGCAGAGTTGAGAGGGGAGAAGAGGTTAGGCAGGTTCCGGATTTTTCAGGCGAGAGACTATGCCAAGAACATTAGGAAAAGCCGGGGGAAGGACTCACCCCTCGAGGAGGTTGAGCGATTAGTGCTTAGTACCCGGAAGCAGGCAAAGGGTATCATAGGAAGGGCAGCGAAGGTAGGGTGGAAACATAGGCCGTCTTTGGTTTGTAAAACTAGAGCACTCTGGAGTAGAGACCTTGGAAAAGAGTTGGGAGGTATTGGTACAACAACATAAAGGTCTATTGATCTGTAATAAATATCAGGAATCCTTTTATAAGTTTTTACATAGGATATACTGCCCCCAAATTTGGTACATAAGTATCGTCCGGAGATCTCACCCCTATGTAAAAGGTGCAAAACTGAAGTAGGTACCTATATACATTGCTTCTGGGAGTGCCAACAACTGACGCAATTCTGGGAAGGTGTGGCTAAAGAAGTAGGTAAGGTGCTGGGAAGGCATGTGGGGAAAAATCCATTTTTTCTTTTATTTGGAGTAGATGATTCAGTGGAGGAGGAGTGGGAACCTTTTCTGAGATGGGTGAGAGTTCTGGTTGCAATGGCAAGGCATTGTATATTAAATACATGGATTTCAGGGGATATCCCTACCCTGCAGCAATGGAGGAACTTGTGCCTGCAGGCTCTCGGCATGGAGAAGCTATATTATATTGCGAAAAACAGGGAAGAGCAATTTTGGGCAATATGGGGTGCATATGTATTTTCGCCCTCCCCTGTTGAAAGGGAAATTATGGAAAAAGGGTTGAAGAGTTGAGGGGGGTGGCTCGGAATGCCAGGAGGCTGGAGGTCTAAGGGGAGGCGGGGTGAAAGGCCAATGAGGAAAGGAAGAGGGGGGAGAATGGACTAATGGAGAAGCCTGTGGTTGGAGCACTATGAACCAAAGAGGTAGTATGAACCTTGGAGTTATTGTAAAATCAAGATCGATGACTGAGTGATGGGGGTAGCGAAGAGAAGGCACGGATGGCAAGAGAGATGAATAAAGGGAGGGGGACTTCACAGAGGGGAGTGTGTGTGTGTTTTTTTTTTTCTATCTTTTAGGGGGAGGGTGGGGGGAAGGGGATGGATAAGGGGATTAATGTGAATGGACTAAGATAATTGGAATAAATGTGTGTACATGTGGTGGTATTATGGAAAAAATCAAACAATAAAAATATTATGCAAAAAAAACAACTATACAGCAGAGTGGACTGTGAGGAGAGGGTGAGGGAGTTAAAGAGGGTTCTGGATAGGCTTCAGGGGTGGACCAATATATAGCAGTTGAAATTTAATGCCAAGAAGTGCAAAGTGATGCAAACAGGAAGGAGGAACCATGTACTGAGCAGTGTGTGGGGTTGGGTTAGGGCTAGCAATAACATCTGAGGAAAAGGGACCTGGGGTCACCAGCAGTGGCTTCCTCAAACAAGCCAGTCGGTGGAATGGGGATTTCAGCAATGCAACAAGGATGTTGGGGGTGCATTGGGAGTGGATTTGACAGTAAGAGAAAGGAGGTGATGCTAAATCTGTACAGGCCTCTGGTGAGGCCTCATCTGGAGTACTGTGCCCAGTTCTGGAGCCTGCACCTCCGAAAACAAAGGAATAGACTGGAGTCACTGCAGCAAAGGGTCACCAATATGATCCAGGGCCAGCAAGATAGTTCCTATGAAGTATGGTTGGAGAACCCAAACATGTACTCATTGGAGACCACAAACAAGAGGGGTAGCATGATAGAGTTGTTCAAGTTCCTGAGGGGCTATAATAGAGTGAACAGTACAGGCCTATCCACCAGGAATGGGAATGCAGTCACCAGGGGACATGAATGGAGATTAGTCAGTGAAATCTTCAGGAAGGATGTGAGGATGTTCTCCTTCCCTGAGAGGGTGGAGAACTAATGGAACTGATTACTGGTAGAAATGGTGTAGGCAGGGACTATAAATGGGTTCAGACACAGCTGGGACAGGGTAAAGGGGCTGATTGTTCCAAGAGGAGGAGCTAGGGAGGTTGGGGACTTAGGAAGAGAGGTTGGTACAGATACCCCCTCATGACGTTAGGGTCAGGGGAGTGAGGAAGGAATCTCTTTCTGGGCAAACTAGATGGACCATTGGTCTTTATCTGCTGGCAATATCTATGTTTCTATGAAAAACTTCATACACTGGATGTCAGACAATCATTCAGTTTTTTTTTCTACAAGTGTGAAACTGAGGACATTATGAATAATAAAAAGTAACTGTTTGTCTCTTATGGTGAGTTTTCAAAGGGACACAGCCTTTAAACAGACCATATAGAGGCAGGTAGTCGCCACAATAAATTTCTGGTACGCCAAGGTAAGGAAAGTACCACCAAAGGACATTAAACCATGCTCCACTAGGAGTGCAGCAGCATCAGTGGCAGCCTGAAGGAATGTGCAAGTGACAGATTTCTGCTACCTGGTCCACAGTCCACGTATTCACATTGTATTGTTGTGTGGACTCACAGGCAAGAGAGGATGCTAGATCTGGGATTTCTGTACTCCAGGATCTATTTCCAAAGTAATCCTAAAACTCACCAACCCAGGGTACTGATTGGAAACAGAAACATAGAAGTTGACGGCAGAGAAGGACTGCCTGGCCCACCTAGTCTGCCCATTTCCCTACCTACAGTCAAAACTCCAGATTCTATTTGATCTGCAGCATGCCTTCTCCTCGTTACCCCTAATTTTGCCTTCTGCCTGTTCCATGCATTCTTGAATTTGCCAACCTTTTTTGCTCCCACATCCTCCTCTGGGAGGCTGTTCCATGTACCCACCACCCTTTCTATGAAGAAATAGTTCCTCACATTTCCCCTGAGCCTTCCCCCTTCCAGCCTCATATTGTGACCTCTTGTTCTTGCTCATCTCCTTTTCTGAAAAATACTGCCCTCGAACTCTTTTGAACCCCTTGAGGTATTTGAATGTCTCTATCCACTTTGGATTGTGTAGTTACATCACAAAACAGACAATTCAGGTAACAGGGGAATTATACATGTACGTCAAGTTATGTTGTTTATTTCATTTAATGAAAGAGATTTCCTCATACAGGGTAGTGTAGTGGAGACAAAGCAAGCACTCCGTACTAGAACAAATACGCACAGACATACTAGTCATTTGAAGATGACTGAAAAATCAGTGGGGTGACACTTCTCTCAGAATGATCACTCAATCTCGGATATGTCAGTAATGGTCTTAAAAGGGCATTTCAGAAGTACACAACAGAGACGGACTTCTGGACTTCCGGTGACGTCATCAAATGAGCGGCTGATCTCTCTACTCGCTCCGTGGGTCACCGCAGCTTAAAACAACAACTGGCAGCGTTAAACTACCCAAAACAGAGTAAAAATTGTACTTACACCGCAACACTATGGCTATGGAATCCAAAGGGAGAAATTCAGAGGCGACGAAGATTCGGCTACTAATGGATGCTGATCGACCACAGGCCTCTCAGAGTGATTCACACCCGCCATCACCGGTTGCTAGTATTGACAATTCAGGAGATGGTATTGAGCCCCTGGATCCCAGTGCCATAATGGTGAAATTGGATGGCATTACAGGGTTTTAAATAATTGATTAGCAGTTTTTTTCTTGGGACAATGCTAACTGTATGGAAAGTATTTATATAGGTTTTCTAGAAGTGTTATGTTTGTTAAACACAGTGAGACAAGTGCTATGCATTTTTGCAATGTTTTAGCACTTTTTTGAGCAAAACGCTAATCAATTTTTGGAGTTAAATAAAACCCTGCATTATAAAAACTTTGCACCGTGTGGAATCCTCTGAGGCAGATGTAAAAGCTGATATAAAACAAATAGACCAACGAACCTCAGTGGTGGGATGAGTGGTGGGGGAACTCTCTGATTCATCAAACCAACATGATCACACCATATTATATTTACTTACCAGAGAAAAGGAATTGCAGCTTAAGATTGACAACCTAGAGAATCACTCACGCAGGAACAGTTTCCAAATATATGGAGTTCCGGAGGGTATGGAAGAATCGCATTCATTAATGGAAGATTTTATACTCCATGTTATCAGGTCAGTGATTAAAATACCAGAAGAGCAAAGCATGATGGTCGAGAGGACCCACCACTCCTTAATAACCCCCCCAAAAGAGTAGAATGCCAGGCCACACTCAATCATTGTAAAGATGTTGAATTATAATGATAGGCAGCTAATTTTAAAAGCAGCATGGCAACAGAGAGAGGTTAGGCTCGGTGGACAGAGACTTTCCTTTGACCAAGATTTCTCCGATTATCTAAATACCCAGAAAAAATAAGTCAGAGACATTATTAAGCAAGCAAAGGAAAAGAACTTAAAGATGCAAATGATTTATCCAGCATGCCTTAAAATTCAAACAGAGAAGGGGCCAGTAATCTTTGATTCCCTTTACGAAGTGGCACCCACTCTATGCAAGAAAGGCCTCCGATTTCTGGACTTTCCAGCAATAACACTCACGCACAACATAGCGAAAGGGGCACAGAGAAGAGTTGGGAGGTCTCACAAAGGACAGCTGACTTCGGTAGCTTGTGCCTCACACCTCAGAGTGGATATACACAACCTGTTAGCCAGAGAGAGTAAATCAGGAATGGAAACAGACCAGGTTTCCCCGGTCTCTGCAGCAAATCCCTATACCTGAGAGACCCGACTAGATTTGGGTCATGAATAGCACAGATTGTAGACATTTCCTAGGGTCTGAAGGGACTCATCTGTAATTGTTTTCTACAGCACTGGATGGAGGCTAACTGGGCAACAGTGGCTTCAGGGGAAATGTAAATCGGTGATGACTTTTTCATGTATTGGGAGTTACAGAGACAGTGACATTATGACTGCATAATTGGAAAGCTGGCAGGAGGGAAGGGAGGATTTTTTATTTTTTTTTATTTTCTTCCAGCAAATTTAACAGAAAAAATGGGTGGTGGCCCTTGGAAGATTTATTTTACTATTTTATTTCTTATATTACTCACGTACGTATGAGGAGGTAGTGGGAATAGCTTGTGACTGAACAAGCTACAACAGCTTTCGCTGCACTCTAAGTTAAACCTTGGAAGTAGTTTAGTGTTTGACAGTTAATTGTTGATGGTTTATCTGCAGTTACAAATGGTTCGCTCGGTGCTTTCAAAGTTAAAGGCACAGAGCACAATGGTTTTATCTTGCACCTGTTGTGCAAAAATTATGAGGAATTTGGCTGGTATCGATAGAATTATTATTGATTTAAATACAGACTACAACTGAATGGTACCCAGACAAGAGGAGGCTCCAGATAACAGAGGGTATTATAAGAATGGAATGAGGGGAAGGGCTGAGAGACAGGTTCCAGACCTAGTATAATGGGTACCCTTAAGATCGCATCCCTGAATGTTCAGGGCCTAAACTCTCCAGTAAAAAGAACAAAGATCCTGCATTACCTACAAAAATCCCATATTGATATTGGCTTTATACAGGAAACAAGACTTACTCCCCTGGAACATGAGAAACTTAGAAGATCATGGGTAGGACATGTGGTGAGCTCCTCACACCCTAAAGGGAAACAAGCAGGGACTGCATTTCTTATTAAGAGGGGCCTTCCCTTAGAGATTACCTCAGAAATATCATGGGGTGAAGTTAGAGGGGTAATTGTATCAGGGAAGCTGTTTTCTCAGAGAATACGTCTTATAAACCTTTACGCACCCAATAAGGACGATCCCTCCTTTTACAAACATCTCTTTGGGAAGGTGGCAGAGCTGGGGGGAAGGTAAGATCTTGACAGGAAGGGACTTCAGCTGCATTCTCAATCCAGTTTTAGACCACCTTCCTCAGAATATGGCCACTAATAAGAACATGAGAAGAATAATTAAAGAAGGAATCCAGGAGCTAGCACTGGTGGATGTCTAGCGGGATTTGAACCCTCATACTAGGGACTTCACCTTCTATTCGAACCCGAACCAGACGACCTCAAGAATAGATTTATTTCTCTGTAGTCAAGTGGAGAGACATAAAATACAAGATTGTACCATACAACCGAAGTGGGTATCGGACCGTGCAGTGGTCTTCTTGTGGCTTCAGTTAAGGGACTGGGAAAGAATCACTATGTGGCGACTTAATACTTCCTTGTTGGAAAGGAAAGATTTCAGGGACAAATTTGATTCAATTATAGAATATTATAAACATCATAATAAAGCAGAAGAGATAGTGTGGAAGTGGTTTGGGGATGGCCTGAAAGCTACATTAAGAGGGAAGATAATAGCATATTCATCTCACCTGAAGAGGCATATCTTAGGGAAACAGATTGCCTTAGAAAAATGGCTGGCTCAGTTAAAACAAGAACATAAGAGGAAGGGTAAAGGAAAAGAAAACAAGGAGTTACAACAGGTTAAAAAAGCTTACAAGAAATACTGGATAGACAAGTAGAAGGAAAATTACGTTTTGCAAGTCAAAAATATTATGAGTAGGGGAAGAAAGCAGAATGGTTGCTCGCTTTCTGCTTGCAGAAGTTGCAAGCTGAAAGATACATTACGAAACTTAAAATACCAGATGGTACCAAACAACTAGAGGTTTATACCCCAAAAGAAGTAACAGAAGGTTTTCGGGGGTACTATGCTGCTCTGTACTCTGATGAGGTTAATACAGTAAAAATATGGACCAATTCTTGAAGGAAATATCCTTTCCCAGACTTTCAGATGAAGACAGGGCAGCGATAGACGCCCCATTTACGATAGCAGAAGTAGCACCAGTGATAAAAGAAATGAAAAAAGGCAAATCTCCTGGGCCAGATGGATATATAACTGAATTTTACCAAAAGTTTTCAGAGCAGTTGGTCCCATTGTTGACAGCAATGTTTAATTCCTGTGACAGCCCAGATCACCTCCCAAACTCTTGGAGACAAGCCCTGATCTCTCTGATCCCTAAAGAGGGAAAATCTCTAGAATTTAACACCTCCTATAGGCTATCATTACTGAATGTAGATTCAAAGATTTTTACAACGGTATTGGCCATTAGACTAAACAAAATTTTACTGGCTTAGGTCCATCCAGACCAAGCAGGTTTTGTCCCCCAAAGACACCTTCAAGAAAATATCAGAAGGTGCCTCAACATACTGCACATATGGAAACAAGCCAAGGTCCAGCAAGTTGCTATAATGATAGATGCTGAAAAGGTGTTTGACCACCTGAGGTGGGGTTACCTTCAAGAGACGCTGCTCAAATTTGGATTCGGGGAGAAATTCTTAACTAGGGTGGGTGCTATATACAAAACACCAACAGCACAGGTCAAGGCAAACTGAACCATTTCAGAAGCACTGAGTATGCAGAGGGGTACAAGACAGGGATGTCCCCCATCTCCCTTGTTGTTTGCATTAAGTATGGAACCTTCGGCAGAACACATTAGGAGAGATCCAGGGGTAGAAGGGATAAAAATAGCTGGAGAGGAACATCGTGTCTCGCTATATGTGGATGACACAATGTTATATTTAAAGGATCCAGTGAAAACCTACCCTATATTAGCCACTATTCTGGACAGGTATAGTGAGATCTCAGGCTTTAAAATTAATTTGGATAAGACCGAAATAATATTAGTCAGTGGACTCATATGCAGCAATTGATACAGACACTCTTTTTCAGGTTGTTGGCAACAAAAGCAAGGTATCTGGGAATTCAGATCCCATTGAGCCTGACAAATTTATATCAGGTTAACTATGACAAATTGATGAGAGGTCTGTGAAGACCTACGCAGATGGAACTTTCTGCCATTATCCTTAATGGGGAGAATAGAGTCCATTAGGATGAATATCCTGCCAAGGTTTTTGGTTTTATTCAGTTCTCTGTCCCTATGTGTACCCAAGGTGGACTGGATAAAACTGGATAAAGCTTTGAGGGGGTTTGTGTGGAATCAAGGGAAACCCAGGGTAGCTTGGAAAGGTCTCCAGAAACCAAAGTCACAGGGGGTCTCGGGCAACTGAATTTAAAATTGTATTATGAGATGGCACAGATCACATCATGGGTGGCATACCTTCAAAAGGAGCCAGGTAATGTCTGGGTAAACATGGAGGATAGCTGTAGTATACTATTTAATCACCTTTATATTTGTAATATTTCACATTTTATAATATTTAGCCTTCACCTTTTATATTACTAACTGTTTTGTAATCACTTTCTTTAGGAAGGAATATTGAAATGTTAGAAAGAATCTTTCTGATGATGGTGTGCATTTGCCTTATCAAACAGCATGCTTGGGCAAAGTATAAGATAACAGCAAGTTTAGACACTGAATTTTCGAACAACCTGAAAAGGCAAGCCTTAAGTTGTTGTACGTTGCTATGGTGTGAGTGAAACTCATTGTTTTACTTATGCCAGTGGGTCAATCTGACCTATGTATCAAGAAATATTGGGTAACAAAAATGAAGTAAACTGTGGAGAAGTACACCACACCTTGGTATCAACTTGTTTACTGTTTTATGATTGGCTTATACTGAAATGTTGGTATTTTTAAAGATAAGATTGTAGAATTTAGCTTATAAAAACACTGTATGTAACCTGAGTAGCTCGGCTCCAAACTAATGATCAGAATGAACATACATGTTACTCTGAATGAACCGCAATAAACTCTTTGAAGAAATCTGAAGGCTCGAGTCAAATTCTTTAACAAACACAACGCAACATTACAATAGCAGTACTACAGTGGGAGGATCCCGAATGGGTTTCACTGCCCCGCCAGACATCTTGCTGAAGGCAACGTTGTTAAATCCATGGCAGGAACACTCATGCAGGGTCTGGGGGAAAGTTAAAAAAGAACTTAACATACAACAATCCCTTTCAAACCTACAAAAATCTCTGAATACCATGGTTTTGAACCTCCCAGACAGGACCACACATTTCATATCTGGGGTAGATATGGGTTGCTCCTTTTTTCCCAATTTCTGAATCAGAGTCAGGTGAAAACATTTGTCCAGGTTCAGGGGGAATTTGGGATACTTAAAATTCACTTTTTCAGATATCTCCAGGTGGTGTCCTTTTTACACCTGGATAACAATAAACAAAAAGTGCAACAAGACCCGCACCCTATAGAACTACTAATGAAAAGAGCTGTAACCAACCCAAAAGAAGGACATCTGGTTTCAAATCTAGTAAAGGTACATGTGGTCAGCAAGAAAAGGGAATCCCTGAAGTGTCAAGGAGGTTGGGAGAGAGAGAGAGAGAGAGAGAGAGAGATGGGCCAGGGAACTGGGAGACCAACAATGGGAAAATATATGGGAAGGTGTATTTCACACCTCAGCATCCCAAAATTGGAAAGAGTTTTGATGGAAAATCATAAGCAGATTCTTTAATACTACCTTGAGAACCAAGCATTTTAAGCCTATGGAGTTGGAGCGGACTAATTGGCTCGCACTTTCATATCTTTTGGGACTGCCCTATAATCAAGCCCTATAGGGAAGAAGTAAAAAGTTTATATGGGGGATTAATGGGAATGGATATAGTGCCATCTTTTGACCACCTGATAGTCGGGATCCCACCTAAGAAGAAAAGCACTAACAGTCAAAAATCATTTCAGGGTATCTTGCTGGCCGCAGCCTGCAAGGCACTCACTAGGAAATAGTTATCCCCAGAATCACCTACTTTTCAAGAGTGGATAGACATTATCAAAAATATACAAAAAGAAGAAAAGTTCACAGCAAGGCTTCGGCTCCAGACAGATAAATTTAATGGAACATGGCTCCCATTCATGAACCTCATAGAGAAAAGGGAGATCATTACAGTTTTATCCCAGTAGGCCACCCTCTGAGTATATAAGGTAGAGACCCCTACCACTGAAGAGAGGAATAGTAAAACTAGGCACTGTTGTTCTGTATCTAGAAGTACACAAGAGAAATTTCAGACTAAATGAAATATCAGCCAAACAAGTAGATTTGGTTTTATTTTTTTAAATCTTTATCTAAGATATAAGTTATGTTATTGCTGTGTTTAGGCAATGGTTGAGATGGAGTTATGGAATTAATTGAAAGGAACTTGATCAGTTTGAAAGCCTACTCGTGGTACACTTAGGTTAGCAGGTGAATTTCGGAGTAGTTGAGCTGAGACATCTCAACCTAAAACAGAAAGAGAAAGAAAAAGAAAATGAATATGACATGACAAGTATAAAACCTTTCCTATTTTCTCTATGTACAAAGTATCTGTTTTAAACATGTGTAATATTTATATGGATGGATTTGAGACACTAAGATCATGATATGTGTACCTGTATTAAATGTGGTATGGAAAAAATAAACTTCATAGTTCAAAAAAAAAAAAGAGACAGGCTTCTGAGATCAGGCTTATTTTACTTCTCAATATGGGGGGAAGATGGCATAAAAGTAGATTTGGGGTGTTTGTCACATTATTCTACTTAAACTTCCACAGACTTTTACTTCAAAGGATGACATATAATAGGACGTCAGCGTGTCTTTATATATATATTTTTTGTTTTAATATGTATAGAGTCCATTTTAACTGGTAATCAACATGTTGGTTTCCCACCAAAGAAACATATATATGTGTATGTGTGTGGGGGGCATGGGGGTACTTTTTTATGAGGGGGGAAGGTGTGTATGTGAGGAAAGTATGGTAGGGGTTGTGGTTATATTGAGGTAGGCTTATATTCAGGTACATGATATAATGATGCTGCAGTGTGTTAGGACTCTTAGTTCACACACGTAGTGAATATTTACTTTCTTCTAACTAGTTTTTCCCTTGGGGGTTGATTCCATTGGGGTTTTATTCAGATTCCTTAGACTATTGCTTTACATATAGCAGTTTGATTATATACTGTCACTTTTTGAACTCTGAGCATATTGGGATGCATGATCTCACTCACTTGGGGGTCCTTGATAGGTTTAATTCCATTGGGTCGATATTGTAGTGATTGATGTAAAGGATGGTGTGTTAGGACTCTTGGTTCACATTCATAGTAAATATTTACTTCCTTCTAATTAATTATCTTCCACCGGCGGGGGGGGGGTATCTCTATTGTGTTTTTATTCAGATTCCTTAGACTGTTATTGTACATATAGTAGTTTGATTATATACTGTCACATTTTTGAACTCTGTACATATTGGGATGCATGATTCCATTTACTTGGGGGTCTCTAACAGGCTGAATGCCATTGGATTATATTATAGTGATTGGTACATATTGAACCCTTAACATATTAGGATGCATGGTCTCATTTTCTTAGGGGTCTTTGACAGGTTTGTTTTTCAGTTTGGCTCTTATACTGACAATTGGTATTATCTTGTATAATATCATGTTATAGCACTGAAGATCTTTAGATTTATGGAATATAGTAATTAGTTTAGTGTATAATTGGGAAAATGTCTCTCGATAGGTTGTTTATGGTATGAATATGTGAAACAGTTGCTCACATTAGAGAAACTCTAATTTAAACCCTCTTTATGCCATATATAGAAAATTTATGATATATATAATACTGGTGCGGTAGCAACGGTATATTAGGGTTGATGTAGGGCAGTGCTATGGCCTGGGTCATGCTTGAAAACGGTCACTGGGATTAGTGCACTTTCCCAGTTATCAAAGTCATAAATAAATAAATGAGGGTGCTTAATGTTAAAGGCCAATGTGTGCAGCTTAATAACTTTGGAACCGTTCGCTGGATTTGCACAAAATTTGGCACTCCTAATCTCTAGGGCTAGATGTCTTAATGTTCCAAATTTTGTGTGGATCTGTCTTGTGGTGTCTGAGATACAGAGTATTGAAATTACAGAAGGTTTTGTGATTTTTGCTGTTTTTTTTTTTTTTGCCCACCTGCGTCTCAGGAACTGTTTAAAACTGTAATCTGAAATTTCCAGGGTAGAAAGCCTTTGGGTCACAGTTGTGCCTTTTGAAGGTTTGGTGAAAAAAGTTAATCCATTGAAAAGTTATTAAAGTTTTAATTTCCCATTATTTCCAATGGGAAAAAAAATAAGTGCAAAAGGGAAAGTAAAACAAGCTTGTTTTTGCAAATATGTATCTTGTTTTCACATATAAGTATCTTGCTTTTGCAGGCAGGGTTACATAGTGTTGCAGGGAGCCTTCTCCATCATGAATTTTTGAACCTTAAAAGAGAAGACACCTGTTTATTTATGAACTGGATATTTCTGACATATTTTTCATACATTACATCAGTTATCACAAGCATGTCAATAAGACATCAGTCATTGCTTCTGTTGTAACACATATCTAGATTCCGAGGCACAGACACAAGCTTGTGAAGCTTCAAGCCAGTCTCTATGTATATGCAAATGAGGCACTTGTAATACAACCCCTCCCATTCTTTGATGTCACTACAGCAACAGCTCAGAAGAATGAATAAGGTTTTTAATGCTTCCTATTTGTATTTTATGTTAAGTTTGCAATGGCTTAAGACAATCCTGTCACACCACTCACATGGTGTGTAGCACTAGTAACTTTTATTTGTACATAGCAGAAAATCTAAAAGTATTTCATTCACAAGCAAAAAAAAAATCTATTTCTTTGTGCTGCTTATATCTGACTGATAGACAATTGTAACCTCATGGAAGGAGTAGACTGAATGTTTCCATTGCCCAGATGACACATATCCTCCTTTCAGCAGCTGGAGAAATGGACAGCTAGTTTAAAAGGTGTATTTTTTACATTTCAAACACTCCTTAAACCACAGTTGCTGACTGGAAATACCAAGAGAGGGAATGAATATGACATGGGAGCAGTGAGATAAGCAAATACACAGCACTGCATACATGAAACTTTTCCTTTAATAACTTTGGAACCGTTCAACGATGTGCACGGAATTTGGCATGCATAATCTCTAGTGATATGTCTTTTGACATACTAAATTTTTTATGCATCTATTGTGCATTTTTGAAGATACAAATTCTCAAAACATCCTGAATTTACATGTTTTTGCCATTTCTTTCTACCGCCATTTCTCAGAAACGGCTTTTTGTTGCTGTCTGAAAATTTCTGTGTCTAGTGGCACCCCCAGCCACTGATCACTGGCCACTGTTCCCTGCTCTGTGGTGTCTAGTGGCCCCCCACGCCCTCTTTATTTATTTATTTATTTCATTATCTTTGACACAGAGATGCTGACTCCCAGTGTCAGATCCCCCACTTAGTCCCTTCTGTTTGTTTTTTTAATTGCCAAGATCATGGGGCCCAATCCCCATGTCAGCACTGCAAGACTACCCCTAAAAGAGTGGAACACTGGGGAGCCCACTCCCAGTGTGCCCAAATGGTTCTTTTGATTCCTGTAAAGAAGAAAACTGCCCCCGACATGTTTTTGGTTTTTTGGTCCTGAAATAAAGAAATTAGTCCTTCATCGACCCTGCCATCCCCCTTCCCCATCCCCACCCTCCCACTGAGCACCCACCACCTCACACCCCCCTTACCCCATACTTATCTCTGGATGTCATCTGCTGTTACCTTCTGTGGACTAGGGCATGTCTGCACTCTTCAAAGCTGAACCATGAACTGAAAAATCAAGGTACTTGCCATATAATGTATTTCAATGGTATTTTGAAGTTATGGTGATATTTTTGCCATTGTGAAGTATTTTTTCACCAGATTTTCAACATGGGCTATTTGGGACCCCACCTCATGAACACTGACTGTTGTTTTGTTATTTGGGCTGGGCATGTGATTTTGTGGTCATCTTACAGGACCTATACTAATGAAATGACAGTGCCACAGTTCATGAGGTGGGTTCCCAAAAAACTCATGTTGAAAATTTGGTGAAAATATTCCTAAAAATGGCTGTTATGAGCAGTCATCGAAATATTTCTATGCACATGCATAACTCTGGTAATTTTCAATATTTTGACTCCAAATTTTCAACATAACCATTTTTCACACCACCTCTTGAATAGTTAAGCTGTCATTTTTCACTTCCTGCCTCAAATGTATTTTCATACACGTGGCACAGGATGGCGTTTTGCCACAGATTTAAACATTTTTACCTATGAGATTTATGAGGAGAGGTCATAAGAAGAATATGTTCAAAATTTGGGGTCAAAATATGAAAAAATGCAAATGTTACAGGCAAATAAGAATACAAGTAAGCTATCTGAAAAAGTAAGGAAATTCATTGCAAACAATTTGTCAGTGAACCGTTAGGGTTGAACCATGAAAAGTAGGGAAATTCAATCTTAGGGTTCCCAAATGTAAGACCACGCCCCCACTGTGCACGCAGGAACAGGTATGAAGGATGTGTTTTGGTGTTGTGAATCCTAATGCTCACCCCATTCCATGAGTAAGATAAGATAGGTACAGTATATGACAATGGGATGAGTATTACGGTTCACAACACCAAAACACATTTGTCATACCTGTTCCTGCATGCACAGTGGGGGTGTGGTCTTATGCTTGGGAACCCTACGGTTATATTTCCCTACTTTTCCTGATTCAACTCTAATGGTGCATTGACAAAGTTTTTGCAATTTTGCAATATATATATGCTAACTGTATCCCCATGTACAGTATATATTGTAATTTCTGTATCCTTCTGCTACATTGTATCTTTGACTGTGTGCTTGTATATACTTCCTTTGCTTGTCTTGAATTGTACCATTTAACTGACCCAGGTCCACCTTGCAAATGAGTTGTCTCAACAGTGTTTCGCTCTGATAAATAAAGATATATATATATATATATATATATATATATATATATATACTGTGTGTATATATATATATATATATATATATATATATTGCTTGTTTTAGCATACAATATCACATTTTGACATGTACTTAAGTTGGTATTGAATCTAAAGTTCTTGTTTTTCATTAGACAGTATTCACAAAGCACACTGAGACATTTATAATATATGTATGGGGGGTGGTGGTGCTGGAGGCCTCGTCTGGGGAAAAAGACCTAGGGGTCATTGTGGATACGTGTATGAATAACTCTGAGCAGTGCAGAAGAGTGGCTAGCAAAGCAAACAGGATGTTGGGATGCATTGTAAGGGGGATCACCTCTAGGAGTAGGGAAGTGATTCTGCCGCTGTACAATGAGCTGGTGAGGCCACACCTTGAGTACTGTGTACGGTACAGGAGACCACACTTATAGAGGGACATACAGCTCCTGGAGAGGGTACAGAGTAGGGCTACCAGGATGATTCAAGGACTGGGGGAGTTGACATATGAGGACAGACTTGAGGAGCTTGGCCTGTATACTTTGGAGGAGAGGAGAGGAGAGAAGGGGAGACATGATCAAGGTCTTCAAGTACCTCAAGGGAATAAATAGGGTAAACATGGAGGGGATCTTTAGACTAAAGGAGGGAGGTATCACCAGAGGGCATGGTTTGAAGTTGGAAGGAGGAAGGATCGGGGGGGAAAGAGGAGGAGGTTTTTCATGGAGAGGGTGGTGGATCCTTGGAATGCGCTGCCTGGAGAGCCGGTCCAGATTTCCAATGTGGAGGGCTTCAAGAGAAGGTGGTACAGATACAGAAAGGGGTATCAGAACACAAGGGGGAGGGCCTCAGTTCCCAACAGGGGATCTGAGGTTCGAGCAGACGTGATAGACCATAAAGCCTAATCTGCTGGCAATTAGTATGTTTTGTTAGTATGTTAGTGGAGCTTTCTGCTTGAAGAGTCCTTATCTCATTTTAGAGACATTTGACCTTCAAAGGCTCCTTTCTTTAAAACAAACTGGTGAAATATGATTCCTCTGAGTTAAACTGCTGTTATGGTTTAAATGAGTATTTTAAACCAATGAGAATGCTTTCTGATTTTTTTTTTATGTCTGATCTGGGTGTTAATAGTATGGGATTTTCTAAATAGCTGTCATAAGCTTCCAAGCAAGGACCTGGTTGGTCTGAAAGTTTAGGCACTTTGTTCTTTTTGTGACGTCTAAGCGGCTCAAATAAAAGGTATCAAACCATTCGCTTCTGGATCTGTTCTTACAAGGACCAATATGGCAACTAAACTAAATCTGTTTCCCAGAATACTGTATTTCCTGCAGACATTACCAATAATACCAGACAAAATGGATTTCCAATCATGGAACAAATGTATAGCTCATTTTCTTTTGGGTGGGGGCTGCCCAGGAGTTAAATACTCGGTGCTGCACTTAACAAGGGATAAAGGAGGGGTGGAACTCCAAATCCTTTGTAACTCTGCTAGAGTGATGCATCTACGTACAGTACATCTATGGAGCACAACAACGTATAGCTCTCATCACAATCAGTTTAAATGATTTCTACCCTACAGAAAATATTTGTTTTCTTCCCCAGCTGGGTACATTCCCTTTGCTCATTTCCTAAACTTCACTGCTACTAATCTTAAGATGCAGGTTATTAATAACCTCAACTATTAGAACACTAAGAATGTGGACCCACTCCCTCCCACACATGCAGGACTGTCCCTTAAATAAGCTAGATATCACTCTTACTAGATAGAGTCACCTGGGATTAGTATATCTGCACCAAATCATAAATGAGGTACTCCCTTATGAGATGCCACTCTTACTAGATAGTCACCCGGGATTAGTATATGTGCACCAAGTCATAGATACATATAAGGTACTCCCTTATGAGAACCTACAATGTCTCTGTTCTCTACTGCTTAGGGACCATTTCAAATACCTACAGTTTTGCTCCTATCTGGCCCACTCTTATGGTGAAGTCATTACAATGACAGATAAACCTAGAGTTCTCCATTGTATTTTCATTTGATCTTAAAAAGGGGAACTTTGGCAACACCTTACTGGAAATCTCTTTAGATGTCTAATTGAGAAATCACAAGAGTCTACTGCTCATATATTAAGTAAATGGAATTCAGCATTAAACTCAAATCATTCCATGAAAAGCTGGCTACAATATGCTTTGTCAGCATGTAAAATAATGGCCTTTCTTATCTCTGGGAATTTTTTGGGAAATTTTGATCATAGTTCTTTAGAACCCCAGTGATACTGGAGAGAAATATATAGGAGTGGCCTATGGGTTATGCTGGAGAGGGTGTGGGGCTAGACATGGAAATCAAACCCATATATTTTGGGGTTGTCCACTTTTGGAAAACTACTGGCAGGAGGTCAAGCAGATCTCAGAAGCCATTTTTAATTTTCCAAAGTTGGTCACTCCTGCCCTAGTGCTGCTAAATATCCCACCAGCTGAACATAACATCAAAGGCAAGACTCTGAAACTGCTGCTGTTATTGGTTACAGTTACAAGATTATGGATGAGTCTAACCACACTGACTAGACGAATATGATTTACAGTGATTAAATATATCTATAATCTGGAATGTCAAACTGCAATATGGTCAAACACACAAGGAGCCTTAGATGGCTGTGGTGTAGATGGATTTTCTATTATGTGGAGATTGATTCTACTTTTGTACCATAAGGGTGTTGCTGTAGCCCGTCTTTCTCTTCCTACGTGCCTACCTAAAACAGAGGTTAAAAGAAAAATATGTATTCTCACAGTATCTTCCAATAGTATTAGATTACTGACTATATATAGTATACTGGTTGTTATGGCTGTACCACTATACTATATTTGTTTTTTCTGTATCTGGAAAATGGAAACTCAATAAAACTTGAGTTATTGAAGAAAAAAAATTAGAAACTCAATACCTTGAGCCTAAATGTGGTGCTCAAGGATCTGTGATAGGGAGTTTATAAGGGGAAGATGGGACAGTAGCTGCCCACCTCGAGTCTTCCCCTTTCTGAAGTGGGATCACTCTGGCCAGCCTTCAGGTAAAGGGAACATGACCAGTTGATAGGGACCAGATGAGGATCGTGGAAGTTGGTTTGGCCAGAGAAGCTGCAGCTAAGATTGGTAATCTGGTGTTCAACTCATCCGAATTGCAGCTTTTGCTGGGGTTTCAAGACTTAATGCATCTTATACCTCCAAGTGGAGACTGGAGAGAAGCTAAAGGAGTGAGAGTCTAATAATGGGAAAAAAAAGAACACCAGTAAGTGGGATCCACTGTGTGAGGATGCATGATATTCCTGGCACGATTTACAAAGTAAGTGTTGAACACAGATACTACCGCTAGCGGATTGGTAGGATGGGTAGTACTGCATCTGAGGGAGGGGTGCATGGCTAGCTGAGGGGTTCAAATAAGTCATGCACAATAGAGAATCCCTTAGTTTTAGAAGGGCCAGCAGGTTTGATCTGACCAAGGGTAAATGTGCCCACTGCTACCCTGGTCCTCCTTAAGGGAGCATGCATGTCCCACACAGCCTTGTAAGAGAAGTGCAGGTACTGTAAGGCAGTATTTATGTTAGTGGCAAAATGCAGAGCTTCTCCCACCCCCTTTAAAAAGGGGCTAAAATCTTTTCTGTTTTTGCATTTTGTGCCAAGTGTACCTACAAATGTTGATATCTGTGAACTTCATTTTACTGGGTTGATAATATTTATTCTGTCTTGAATCATTGACTGTTTATTTATGTTTGCCTGATTAATTTTATTTGATGCATCTGTAATTCCCTTCCTAGTCTAGGGGTTTGAATGGCATCATTCATTTACAGGAGGGTGGGGGGACATACATGAAATTAAATCCTTTTCACCAGCTTGACCCCCTGGGTCTGGGATGACCATCCAGGTGCTCGGACATCCTCAGGGCCATTGCAAGCTGCCAATTTTTTTTTAACCAGGAGAGACACACTAAGCTGAAGCTTGTTTACAGGTGCGACCTGCTAACACAAGGAAGTTATATGACTTGCTCAGGGTTACACAGTATGCAAGTGGGGGCTGTGGGATTCAACCCCAGGTCTCCAGGTTTGCAGCTCAGAGCCTTAAACCACTGCACTATACTGCCTCCTTGAGGGGATCCCTCTTCAATCAAGGGGGTTAGCAGAACTTGTTTTATCAATTAAGTTACTATCCCATCTGGGATAAAGTCCAAACAATCTCCATTTAAATAAAATAAAAGCTCATGAACATGCCAATAATGGTACAAAAATAACATTTCAGTTTGAGGAATGTATGTGCTTTGGATCCCACGGGGGTGGGGGGGGGGAGAGTCCAAAGCGTAGTCCAGCATCCCTCTTAGGAGGAATTAATTCACTGCACAGAGCTCATTTTCTTTGGGCTGCACACAACCCAGAGGCACAATAGAATTTCAGTTATCAGCAGATATTTAATCACACATTCATCCTGGGGTAAACTAGAAACAGAACGTAATTCTGTAGATATCATACACAGCAGGGAGTGGAATGTGGATGAAGCTCGGAGCATATCACTTAGAAGCTTACTTGGGAATACCATCCTTCCAACTTTCTCTAGACCTGGTACCCACTTTGCTGCTGACACCCAAGGAGGGTACACATTAGCCACATTAAGGTTCCTGTATGTCCTCCTCGCAGGAATTACACAGCCAACTATGGGACCCTTGAGCCTACAAGATCTTCCCCAATTTCACACTGTGGTCCCCGTTAGTACAGGACCTGTTTGACACACCACACAATTTGATACTGGCAATGGAGGTCATAATCCCCTTGGGGTCCCAGTCTGGCCTCTCACCCTCTCTCAAGCATGACCCTCATGGTACAGAGGATATCAGTCCAAATCAGCCACCACCCCATTGCAGTTTATTCCCCTTGCTACCCAGCAGGGAGGAGGCACCAAAGTACCTGTCAGATATTTCTTTAATTTACACTTTACCACAGAGGCTGTTCATTTAGCCCATTTCAATTGAAATTAATTGGTCCTTGGTAGATCTGACAGTTTTATGGGGGTGTCCACCCCACGAGACAGTGGGGGGCACAATGAGACAGCCACCACCAAGATCCTACAGTTGATGGTGGGTTCAACTCCAAACTAGGCCTCATAGTTCCTCAGTAGGTCTGCATACAGCTTCTTTAGCTGACGTCAGTCGACTGATTAACTTGGAGTAAGCAACTTATGACTTATACTCTCCAGCTACTGGTCACCACCCTACAAGCTCCCAGCCAAATCAGCTGACTGGGAGGTACCCAGGCAGGTTGGAGTTTATTTTTTTATCACCGTTTAGTGACCAGGTGAGTACGCTAGACACAGTTGTGCCTATTTTCAGGTATGACCCGATAGGTTACAAGACAGTCACTACAACAGTGACATGCAAAGATACAATGCAGTAAGTTACAATACAGTGAGAGCCATAAATGTATGTATTTATCTAAGAGTTTCACCAGGAAGACATACTGAGCAAAGTGCTTGTTTCCAGATGCATCCTGGTAGTATAAATACTATAATTACAACACAATGAGGAGCAATGCAGCAAATTAAATACAACAAAGCATGTAGTGGAGCAGAAAGATAAAAACACAAATACATGATATAGTAGTAGTTGAAAAACACATGAGCAGGCCAGAAACCTAGTGAGCTACAGGCTGACTCGAATGCATAGGCAACAAGAGTGAGAAAGCAAATGAAATGCACGGTCTTCTAGCACGTTGTAGCTAGTGATGGGAAATGTGCATGTACTGGCTCAGTTTAGACCTGCTAATGGCAAGTCTAAACAGCCTGAGGGCAGGGACATCCTGGATGATCACATGCAGGCACAACTTGAGTTGGCCTTTAGGTGAACTCACAGAGACTTTTTAAATTGAAGGTGAGAGGAGGAGCTACAGACTGCAAATGGCCCTGGCAAGGACTAGGTGGACATTGGGTGTAAGGCAGTTTTTAACTCAGTTATGCAAGACCAAGCTCGGCATTTGCGGTCCTACAAACATTGTGGATGTGGAGAGTGAAGTTGAGGTGCGGATCAAGTGTGACCCCAAGGTATTTAAAAGGATAGTGCCACCTTCAGTGGAGTTCCATCGGTGCACTTGTTAGACAGCTGGCTTGACAGTTTCTTGGTTTGGCAGGGGAACCAAAAAGCATAGTCTGAGTCTTTTATTTTTTGTATTATCTATTTACCTCCTCTCCTTTTTGCCAGCCTAGCCAGCCTCTCCTTCAGGTGGCCAGCACCCTCCACCACGATCCTCTCACTGCCAACCACTGCCCCATATTTTGCCATCTGGCTGACCTGAGGGATCCCTTCATCGGGGGCCCCCTTTCACCTGTGGAAGGTGACCAGGAGGGGAGACTTTCCAGTGTCCATAGGCACCTTCATTTCTAGATGGCGCAGCGAGGGGGCAGCACAGGGCATACCTGGGCCACCGCAGTGGCGTGAGGATGGACCACCATCATCCAGCAGCTAGGTGGCCATTTTTCCTAGTTTCTGTTTCCCTGCCTACTTTGGACGCACACCGTGGCGTCCTGATAGATTGTGCATGTGATGTATGGTCACCCATGCTGCAAAGCACGATACCAAACCTGGCTGCCAGGAGATACCAAAAGGTGAAGCATCCATGACCCTCCCCCTCCAGAGTAGAGTGTCCAGAGGCCCTACCCCAGGCTTCGCTTAATAGTAGGCAGACACAATAGGCTTGATTGCAGAGTCTGAATGGGTTGGACCTTGTTTAGCTGATTTAAAGGTTTACAGACAGGTGTAATTTTGTTGAAAACATTACATTTGCACAGGTAATAATAGCGGTTGCCAATATGTGGGGAGTGAAAGGACTCCAGCATCAGGTTCTGGTTAGAGATAAACAAGTGGAAGGAACGACAGACAGTGGCAAATTATGTAATAAACAAGTTTATTACAAAAACACAGACTTACAAACTTCAGTAAAACAAATACTGGGAGAAACAAGTTCCCCTACGTCTAGAAGCAGCAATTTTCGGCAAACCTTTCTAGAACCATGCTTCTTATAGTAAGATAAGGAAAAAGGTGTGACAGTTCTCATTGGCTGAAGCAAGTGGTACCATTACATTGCTGGATAGAAAATGTAGAGTCAGCAGAAAGAAAAGCATTACGTTATACAGAAAATGTAGCATTAGTTAGAATAAAGATGGCACAGAAGTTGTAGCAGGTGCAAGGTCATTATGGTGCAAAGCAGTGTCAGCAGAAATACATGTGAAAAAGAATACTTTGGTAAAAAGATATGGTTAGACCCAAAGCACATATGCCTCATATAAGCAAATGAACATTACATCTAACAGAAAACTAAGAAATAATGCTGTAAAATAAATGTATACTGTATAGTGTATACACTTAGCAAGCATGACCCCTAGTACCCACGCTTGTACAGTGGATACACATTACTACATATTAGTGCAATACAGCAATATCACAGTAATAATAAAACATCTGTCATTGGCGTCTGCATGAGGGTGCAAGGGGTGTGGGACCCACGGGCAACAGAGGTGAAAGCTGTAAGATCTGTAAATTGCAGGTTGAATGCATCAGTAATTGTCTTTGTATTGCTGCAGTGTGCTCCTCCTACCAGAATGTAATTGGGATGCTGCTTAGAGGAGCTTCCTGCTACTGTAGGCCCCTGATGTTTTTTCAGAAAGACGTTGACTCCTTTGCAGAGGCAAGCAGGGTTTCACAGCAAAAAACACTATTGGTGGTGCAGATTTTGTGCATGCAAATGTTTTGCTGCCTTCTGTACTCGTGTAGGTCAAATAGAGATTGTGACACCTTATAACAGTATCACTTCCTGGCTCTCAAAGGCAAATGACTTACAAGGGGGACAAAAGCCACCCTGGGCTATTTACTCACCCATTTTCAAAAAAATGGCTTCTTCACCATTTTGGCAAAACACCAGATAGGCCTTCCACACCAGGCCCTTGTGTGCAGGGAAGGGCCCTAACCTGCTTACTTGGCCACAAGGGAAATGTGGCTAAATTAGAGAGCACCATGAGGGCAATGTTAATGAACTCATAATAAGAAAAAAATAGAGATCCCCTTCTAACTTGGGTTTTGTCATCCAAATACCTGAGGGCTCATCCCCTAGATACCCTGGGAGATTGTGCCCAGTTGACCCAGGATGCCACCCATGGGGCCATAAAATTGACAAGAAAAGAGAAAACCTTTGAGCCGCACCAAGGATTCTCTTAAGAACACGAAAGCATTTGACATTTGCGTGATAAGTACAGCATGCCATTTAACCACTTGCATTAAACTGCTGATACATGATGTCCTGACATAAACCGCTTACAAAAATATTTGAGTATGGCAGTATAAAACAGTAGAGAAATAAGTGTTCAGACTTTAAAATATTATACTTATGTAATCCCCCCTCCCCATAGGGTTTACGAGTAGTGTTTCTTTAAGAGGGCAGGGAACCTCTACATTTATGCCAGTTCTCTGTGCCCTTGAAGGACTAGGATAGCTGGAATGCCCTGGCATTCCAAAGGGGAGGAGTTAGAGCTCTCTGTTTGAAAGAAGAGAGTTCTGAGTCAGTTGGTAGGAGGCAAGTGCCAGGCACACAGTGCCAGCTTCCGATGTTCCTAAAACCTTTTCTCAGAGTCTGGCTTCATGAAAAACTACTAGTTCTTGGTGGCAGCTGTTGAACTAGGACATGCACAGGGAAGTGCCCCTCTCCTGAAGAAGGAAAACCCATTTCCAGAAATTCAGAGGTTCTTTCTGTGTGGAAGGGCTGACAGACTGTGAGGGAAATGAAGATTCTGAGGTGACTTTTTAATTTAATTGAACTGTGAAGCCAGTGGCACCCAGCTGTGCCTCAAGCGAGGTGGCAATGTGTCAGGATGCTAATTTCCAGTCAGAGATTGGGAAAGCAATAGAAATGTGTAATTTGAGCTGAAACTGCATTGGATGTGCCCGGTTGACACCGCAATCATGCCCAGTTTAGGTGCTGAGTCGGTGATGGGTATCACAGTAAAGAAAAAGTTAAGGTGCATTGAAGGATTTGCTCTGTGAGAAAACAGAGTGGCTATGGGAAGCAATTGCTCACAGGATCAATGTGGCACCACGCTGATGCACTCTAAGAAACTGTGATACTAACCATGTGGCTAGTGACTAGTGATTGGGCTATCAAATGCCCATGTTTAATTCTGCCTGGGTTCTGAAATGAAGGACCCCTTATAGAAAGTGCTTCCCTTCAAAGCCATTTGGAAAAGGAATAACACTCCTTACAGGAATATCTGATGCCCAGTGGGGTTTGAGAGAGATTGCCAAATTTTGCAGTGGGAAACAAATGAACTGTGCCAGCTGGTGAAATACAATCTACCTCCGAGCTCTAAAAATAAAGGGTCCTGTTTAGGCTTTATGAGCTGTGTGGACCTTCATTTATGTTTAGACTGCTTGTTGCTAACCCCAATTTATGGCAGCCCTGACTGGCCCCAAGAGGTGTCCAGGTGCTCTGGAGGTCAGCCCCAACCTGGGAGGTCAGGTAAGTGCATCGGTCAATTTGTACACTCCCCTCCCTTTAATTCCATCTTCATAGCCCTCGACATGGGAGGGGGTTACAGTTATAAAGCTCAACTGTAAAACAGTAGAAAACTGCAACCAAGGCCACAGATGTAAAATCCACAACTTTAAGAATTAGTTGCTTAAAATGTTTTTGACTTGGCAAAAGTCCAAGTTAACATTTTTTTATATTTTTTTGTGTTTTCAAGGTAATGGAAGAAGGGAGACCTAGCTGTCCATCTAGGGAGATACTCAGCGTCAAACAACCCTCACGTGGCAAATCCAGGCCCAATTGGACAGTGTTCTAAGTCAAAAGTAAACACCCATCGGGCAGACAGTCTTAAAAATAAGCATGGATTAGTGTATTAAAGAAAAAGGGTTTATCTCATCCAGTCCATCAGGGAAGAGGATTCTTCAGCCTCTTCCTCCTCTTCGTGATAGGCCGTCGAAGTCAGGATCTCAAGATGTCAGGCAGGTGGTGGCTGAAGGGGCCTCACGCTCCCCCGGGGGAGGTCTAAGAAAGCAGCAACAGTTGCAGATCTGTCAGCTTGTCAACTTCTGGTGCCAAGAGGGGCCAACCACTTTTTGTCCTTCTACATTTCCAGGCAGCCAAGAAGGGCCCCCCCCCGTTAGGGTCTTCAGTACCGCAGTAATAAAAATCTGGATCTGACTTAGTTCCAGGTTTTCCTTCAGAATCCCTAGCTGATACCAGATAATAGGTTCTTCCTCCATGCAGGTGGAGGAGTTGAATGTGGTTCTACATGACTATGAGCCCTTCAAACATCTAGGGCACCATTAATCTGCCTTGGACTTAGGCCTCATGAAGGTGGATGGTATCTGAGAACTCATTGAACCCATGTTTACAATATCACTTGTAGAGAGCCGCTTCATATAACCAGACCCTCCGTTTAGCCTCAGTATCATCCCACACTTATTTGGGATGGTAGGGGTGGGAGTACTGGGGATAGTCCAGTTTCACCCATCTTCTGTTTATCCTCTCAGCTTGTGACCGGGGGGGGGGATCTCTTGGTTACATCCCCGCTGGGGGGCCTAGTCCAGAGGCAGCCAGCTGAGGTTACAGTATGCCTCAACTCATTCTTGCCTCAGCTTCTCATCATATTGCTGCAAAGCTAATACTTGTCCTTTTCCTGTCCCAAGTCCCACTGGGGGTGCTCAGTGGACTGAGAACCTCGGGGGTGGTAGCCGGTAAGTGAAATCCTTAGATGGAGGAAGTGGAGCAAGCTGCATTTGGTAAAAGCTTTCTTTGGTCCAGGAAATTCCCACTCTAGCAGGGCTACAGCAGTGCCATCCAGGATGCAATACAGTACCTTGCAGGAAATGACGTCACAAAATATTGCATGACTGGATGCTTTAACTGCCATTGAATTACACGGATCCCTGCAGTGTACTGCAACACTATGCAGTTATACGGCAATAATACTGCAAGGTACTGCATTGCATCCTGGTTGATGCCACAGTAGTTGTCCATTCCACCCTCCGGCATTGTTCAGAGATCACTGCAGTAGGTGGTACCCCACTGGAAGTCTGTCCAGCCCCAGTGGTCAAAACTGGTTCCACATAGGTGGATGGTTTGGCTGTAATCGGGGTTACCTTGATACTGAGTTCCTCTCCAGGTAAACATCTCTGCTGCTCAAAGAGTAATGGGGTCATTGGCTGGTTACAGTGCTCAGCCCTCTAGGTTGTTATTACATGATATGCCCCCTCACACAGAGCACTGTTTTCACTTTTCTCTTTAGGCAGGAGGGTTTCCTTTTCTGGTGTCACAGGGAATAGTATGTGGGGTGCAGAAATTGGGGTCCTTAATGATTTAGTCAGTGAGGTCTGAGTTGCAGGAGTTGGAGCCCTGATGGGGGAGGGCATCAGCCAGGCTGCTAAAGGTGTTCCATTGTGGGCCGATGGTCCAGCATAAGGCTCTGTAGTAGAAGACCAAGACTGCACTCCTGAGTCCAAGGTCCCAGATGATTCACACTATCTCACAGAAGAGGGTGGAGTAGGCAGGTCTTGAGGTTCAGGAGCCAACTTGATAGTTTGCCACCGTTCTCCTCCTCAGACTCTGTACTGGTGGCTCCTGTAGGTGTAAGACCCATAGGGGGCACAACTGTGGGACTGTCTCCCTTCATACAGTATATGCTTCAAAAATTAACAGGGCCACCACGTCTCTGACCTTATGGAGGCAGAAGTTGTAGCAGGGGTACACCAGCTTGGTCGGGGATTAAACATCTGTGTTCCAAAATATTTTTCCTTGGGGCCATTCTAAGATACATGTCTCCTTTAATGTTATCCACTCAGAAACGTGGCACAGCAACAACAGGCCACCACCTCTGCTTCCACCACTTCCACTGGCCATCTATTCTCACTCAAAACCTCTGTTACTGGGGTGGATGCTTTTGTAAACAACTTGCAATTCTTGAGGGCCTCCCTTTTTCCCCCAAATCCTCCCCAGGATCTGTAACAAATGAGTAGTAAAACAAATGCAACCCTACCTCCACCTCCTGTGCCTCGGGGTCCTGATGATAATGATGATGCAGAGGTGGCGCAAATACAGTTCTATTCCAGGAAACCAACTGGAATGCTTAGAAGGCCTTACCTTGCCCACAGAACTCATTGACAGGGAAATGAGGTCTCCAACTGCTGGTACCTGGAGAATATTCTGAGCTTCTGGTGGAAAGATGACACTGAAGGGGCCAAGGTGGTCTTTAGAGCCGAAAAAGCTCAGAACTTAAACCTGATGCTTGCTGAAATCACTAGCCCCCCAAGGATAGTAGACAGACCAGAAACTAGAATAACTCTTTTTTTTCAGACGCAGCTGGGTATCAGCTGCCCAAAGACGTTCCCCAGGCACAAGACCTCCACTTTTCCACCAGGGGGATTTCCGACAAGTGAACATGGCTCCCTTCTTACTGTTACACTAACCTCCTGCACTTTATTTGGGCCTCAGTCAGAACCTGCCCCAGACACAGGTATGGCAGGTTTGACAACACGAGATCCCATGCAGGCTACCAATTCCACCCTTGGCAGCGTGCCACACTGGGTACTGCTCTCAAAGGCCCTACCACTGCCCTTGAAGCCACACTGCAGCACTGCCACTGCTGTGGCATCCCCACTGCCAGTGCACTCTAAACAGAACAGGCCCCTAGGCCTACCCCAGTGCACCTGGCACCAGTGGGCCAGAGTTCTTCTTCCCTCTGGAATGTTGACTCCCGTATACCCAAGAGGCCCCATTCCTCAGATGCTTGCCCCTGCACACCACCCAGCAAACACCGTATGAGGAACCAATGCCGCAGATTGCTGACTGCCACTCCTGGGCTGGGGTTCAAACCCTCGGCTCCACTTGCACCAGTTCTTTCCTGCCAACCTCCTCCTTCCTACCTCCCCTCCCTCCCTTTTATAGCAGCAGGGGGAGGAGGACACACCCAAGGGGTGGGCCCAAGCTGCCAAACTCTAGTGCCTGAACTGAGAGAGAGGGAGAGAGGGAGAGAGCTATTGTAAGCCCCACTCCTTAAGGGGGGGGCTTACACAAATTAGGGGAATGTGTTCTTTAACAAACATCCTTCCTGCCTGTACTCTCATTTTTTTCACCGGATACAGTCAAGATCTCAAAAAAATAAATGCATGGTCAAAAGCCATGCGGTCAAAACAGCATACGTGGTTTGGAGTTAGTTTATTTATATTAGCACAGTTTTCAACCACGCGCTTTTGGGGTGTCCACACAGAATGCTTTTTGACCATGTGAGTTTTGACCGTGCATTTATCTGGTGGACCCCAGCACACTGTCTTGGGGCTCATGTCTGCTCCTCGCTTACCTCCAATATGGCCACACACTGACGTCTCTACCAGACACTAGGTGCCAGCCACTCCTCCAGTCTGACTCTCAGGCAGTTCAGACTTCCTGTTGGCGTCTGGACGGGTGTTACATCTGCATATTCATTTGGGCATCACGTTTTCAGGTACAGGCAGTACTAGGCAGCAGATAAAAGGTAGACTATAAAAATACATTACCTGGCTTCGATTCATATGCATAGACTTTGAGCATGGGCGTGCCCATACCTCCCAACTGCTATGAATTTTGCATAGCGCTATGATTTTCACACTCAAATGTACCCTTGCTCTGCATAGGTTTATGAATGTTCTTAACAATGTTAGAGCTATTTCTGGACACACCAACTATTAAATCATTAAACTAAGTTAATAGAAACATTTCTGATCACTAACTATATGGCGCCCAGTATTTGTAGGCATATTATTCTTTAAAATAAGAAAGTGCTCCACATTCTGACCATCTGCTATGATTTTTGAAGTCCAGTGCTATGATTTTTAATGCTGAGAGGATGGGAGATATGAGCGTGCCCCCCCCCCCCCGGACTCATGCACTACTCCACTGGTCCAGCAATGATAATCCAGGTATACAAATTCACACAGGGGCACAAGCTCCTTGAGGGCACGTTCACAGTCCAGCCTGATCTATCGTTTGTTGGTCCTGCTGTCCTTCTGGGGCTAAGTACAATCACAGAGGAGTGTACTTAGCCCTGCGAGAACAGTGGGACTGGAAAACATCTGATTGGAGTTTATAAAAGGTGTAACATACACTGCAGGCTACTGAATCTCCCACTGCTGCAGTCCTGCTCTGATGTCAGATGCAGGGGATTCTGAAATTTGTAGAAATGTCAGTTTGGAAGTAAGCGAAATTAGATACAATCTACTATACTATAGTAAACAGAAAGTAAACAAATGGGGTAGGCAGGTCTTGAGGTTCAGGAGCCAACTTGATAGTTTGCCACCATTCTCCTCCTCAGACTCTGTGCTGGTGGCTCCTGTGGGTGTAAGACTCATAGGGGGCACAACTGTGGGACTGTCTCCTTTCATACATGCTTCAAAAATTAACTGGGACACCACATCTCCTGACCTTATGGAGGCAGAAGTTGTAGCAGGGGTACACCAGCTTGGTCAGGGATTAAACATCTGTGTTCCCAAATATTTTTCCTTGGGGCCATTCTAAGATACATGCCTCCTTTAATGTTATCCACTCAGAAACATGGCACAGCAACTACATGCCACCACCTCTGCGTCCACCACTTCCACTGGCCATCTACTCTCACTCAAAACCTCTGTTACAGGGGTGGATGCTTTTGTAAACAACTTGCATTTCTTGAGGGCCTTCCTCTGTCCCCCAAATCCTCCCCAGGATCTGTAACAAATGAGTAGTAAAACAAATGCAACCCTACCTCCACCTCCTGTGCCTCGGGGTCCTGATGGTAACGATGATGCAGAGGTGGCGCAAATACAGTTCTATTCCAGGAAACCAACTGGAATGCTTAGAAGGCCTTACATTGCCTGCAGAACTCATTGACAGGGAAATGAGGTCTCCAACTGCTGGTACCTGGAGAATATTCTGAGCTTCTGGTGGAAAGATGACACTGGAGGAGCAAAGGTGGTTAGCCAGCAGAACACAGAATGCAGCCAACACCGGAATGAAAAAATAAAAATGCATATTTAATGAATTAATTAATAAATAATTTATAGATGGGTCAGCTCCATGGAGCTGGAGGAACAACAAGAAAATTAGTGGTACAATAGTGGCAGTTCAAATAGCATGAATACGGCATCCTGTCCCAAACAGATGGCAGCCATAAGGCGGGACAGACTTCACACTGCTTCAGAGCCAAAAAGCTCATAACTTAAACCTGATGCTTGCCGAAACCACTGCCCCCAGGGATGGTAGACAGACCAAAAACAGAATAATTCTTTTTTTTTTCAGGCGCGGCTGGGTATCAGCCCAAAGACGTTCCCCAGGCACAAGGCCTACACTTTTTCCCTAGGGGGATTTTCCACAAGCAAACATGGCTCCCTTCTTACTGTTACACTAACCTCCTGTGCTTTATTTGGGCCTAAGTCAGAACCTGCCCCAGACATGGGTATGGCAGGTTTGACAATACGAGATCCCATGCAGGCTACCAATTCCACCCTTGGCAGCGTGCCACACTGGGTACTGCTCCCAAAGGCCCTACCACTGCCCTTGAAGCCACGCTGCAGCACTGCCACTAGTGTGGCATCCTGCTGCCAGTGCACTCTAAACAGAACAGGCCGATAGGCCTACCCCAGTGCACCTGGCACCAGTGGGCCCGACTTCTTCTTCCCTCTGGAATGTTGACTCCCAAATACCCACGGGGCCCCACTCCTCAGATGCTTGCCCCTGCATTCCACCCAGCAAACACCCGTATGCGGAACCAATGCCGCAGACTGCTGACTGCCACTCCTGGGCTGGGGTTCAAACCCTTGGCTCCACTTGCACCAGTTTTTTCCTGCCAACCTCCTCCTTTCTACCTGCCCTCCCTCCCTTTTATAGCAGCATGGGGGGGGACACACCTAAGGGGTGGGTCCAAGCTGCCAAACGCTAGTGCCTGAACTGTGAGAGAGGGAGAGAGCTATAGTAAGCCCCACTCCTTAAAGGAGGGGGGGGCTTACACAAATTAGGGGAATGTGCTCTTTAGCAAACATCCTTCCTGCCTTTACTCTCATTTTTTTCCACCAGATACCATCAAGATCTCAAAAAAATAAACACGCGGTCAAAAGCCATGTGGTCAAAACAGCATATGTGGTTTGGAGTTAGTTTATTTATATTAGCACAGTTTTCAACCACACGCTTTTGGGGAGTCCACGCAGCATGCTTTTTGACCATGTGAGTTTTGAGCATGCGTTTATCTGGTGGACCCCAGCACACTGTCTTGGGGCTCATGTCTGCTCCTCGCTCACCTCCAATATGGCCACGCACTGACGTGTCAGCCAGACACTAGGCACCAGCCACTCCTCCAGTCTGACTCTCAGTCAGTTCAGACTTCCTGTTGGCATCTGGATGGGTGTTACATCTGCATATTTCTTGGGCATCACGTTTTCAGGTACAGGCAGTACTAGGCAGCAGATAAAAGGTAGACTATAAAAATACATTACCTGGCTTCAATTCATATGCGTAGACTTTGAGCATGGGCGTGCCCATACCCTCCAACTGCTATGAATTTTGCATAGCGCTATGATTTTCACACTCAAATGTACCCTTGCTCTGCACAAGTTTACAAATGTTCTTAACAATGTTAGAGCTATTTCTGGACACACCAACTATTAAATCATTAAACTAAGTTAATAGAAGCATTTCTGATCACTTACTATATGGGGCCCAGTATTTGTAGGCATATTATTCTTTAAAATAAGAAAGTGCTCCACATTCTGACCATCTGCTATGATTTTTGAAGGCCAGTGCTATGATTTTTAATGCTGAGAGGTTGGGAGATATGAGCGCACCCCCCCCCCCCGACTCATGCACTACTCCACTGGTCCAGCAATGATAATCCAGATATTCAATGATGTCCTAAACTTTATCAACTCGCATCCTCCCGAAACTGAACTTATTCTACTAGGGGATTTCAACATAAACTGGTTAGCATCGAGTGCCAGTGCCTATAAAGACTCCATCTCAGCTGCTAACCTCACGCAATGGTAAACTCCCTACTAGGATTAACTACAAGACTGGCACCAGTACCCTCTTGGATTTGGTCCTCACCACTCACCCCACAACGATTTCTCGTACGACCATTCTCCCAGACTCACTCAGTGACCACTCCCCAGTCATGTGTGCATGGTCTAACAAATTCCTTAAGCCCCCTCCCAAAATTATCGCTAGCAGAGTCCTTCCTCATGGAGAACTTCCACATCTCAAACAACACCTGCTTCTACAAGACTGGCTACCCATCTATGAAGCAACAGATGTTAACTTGGCTCTTGATCACTTCATCTCAATTTTCAGCAAAGCCTACGACCTCTTTGCCCCAAGCAAAGGCGCAAAACAAAATCTCTCTCTCTAACCCATGGGTCACCGCGCTCTTCTCTCACAGCTGAAACTAAGGGATCACCTCTGGCAGTTGCCAGGCCACTGGCAAACAACTGGACATCCAAAATTACAAACAAGCACGAAATGCCTGCACAAAGCCATACGGCTAATGAAATCCACCTATTACAAGATGCACTCACCAATACATGGGGAAATGGTGGGCTTTCTGGGACAATATCAAGGATGTCACAGGAAGCAGCCAAAACCTCTCCGGCCATGTTAATGGTTGATGGATCCTTAACCCTTGACCCCAAGGTGATCGCAAACATCTTTAACACGGCTTTTTCAGACCTTAGTGCTGTTCTACCCCATGACTTTTTCGAAAACAGGTCCTACTCCCCAAATACCTCAGCCCCTCAGTCTAATCATCCCCTCTTCTACTTCAGGCAGGTAAGGCTGAATGAAGCTCGCCGCTATATTACTGCAGCTATCTCTAAATCTAGATCTAGTAGCGACACCCTGGACCTTAAGCTTCTTTTGCTCACCCTCGATGAGGTAATTCATCCATTAACAAAAATCCTAAACCTCTCTCTCAGCTGTGGAAAATTCCCGGACCTATGGAAAACAGCCACCGTGACACCCATCCATAAAAGTGGGGACAAGACGATTCACTCAAATTATTGCCCTATCTCCATACTGCCCCACTCTCTAAGGCACTTGAGCGCATCGTGGCTGATCAACTTACCGACCACTTGGATAAATACAATATACCTTGTCCACAACAACACGGCTTCCGGAAAGGTCACAGCACCACCACAGCCCTTCTTGAGTTCACTGGAGCTTTGCACAAATCCCTTTACAATGGCCTTCTCACAGGGGCTGTTTTCGTCGATCTCTTCAAGGCCTTTGATACAGTACACCATGGATTATTAATACACCAACTACTGAATGCTGGGCTATCACCTGACTCTTCTCTCTGGTTTAAAAGCTACTTAGAAAACCGGTCACAGAGAGTAAAAATTGCGGACGCTCATTCTAACACCCTGCCTGTTCGCTTGGGTGTCCCACAGGGATCCATACTGGGCCCCCTCCTTTTTAGCCTTTTCTTAAACTTCCTCCCCTTACCACTGCTCTGAGCAGATCATACTATATGCCGATGATGCTGTTGTAGTCTCCACTCACAAAGATCCTGCAACTCTTCAACACAACCTTCAACTTGGTTTCAGTTCTGTAGAGACATGGTTTCTTAATCATAAACTGGTCCTCAATGACAAGAAAACCAAATCTGTGCTCTTCTGCAGCTCTCATAACCCACACAAGCTACACCACTTGGCTATCTCCACCACCCAGGGTAACACTCTAGATCAGGTGGGGTCCTTCAAATACTTAGGGATACAGCTTGACCCTAATCTCTCCTATGGACTTCATGTAGATAATGTAACTAGAGCTGCTAATACACGGCTTGGTCTCCTCTACAAACACAGACCACACCTCACGCCAGCAGCTTTGAAGGTTGCAGTCCTGAGCTCTGTGATCTCTGTAATAGACTATGGTCTCATCATTTATGGCTCGGCCACAACCACAACCCTTAGATGCCTCTCAACTACCTTAAATAAAGCATGTCGGCTCATCACTGGTGCTCACCGTCTCACCCACACATGTGACCTGTACACTCAGACCGGCTGGCTCCAGCTATCAAACCGCATAAAGTTTCTCACCTGCTCCATGGTGAAAAAAATCTACCTTGGCCTTGCACCTTCTGGGGTCTCAACTCTGTTACAACACTGAATTAACAAATGGCACCTTAGGAGATCCACGCTACAGCTACTGAAAGTCCCCCACTGTCACACTTCACAGGGACAACGCTCTTTTGCTTATCGAGCGACACTCTGGTTCAGTGGCCTCAGCCCAACCAACTCCTCTGCCCCAACTATTGGTATGTTTAAAACTAGGCTGCGGGACTATCTTACTACCAACAGCTCCTGTGATTGCCCAACTTAACCTTGTTTCTCCACTTCCCTTTCTGCTCTAGTTGTCCCCCCCACTGGATTCTACCCTCACATCTTGGTATACCCAATGCTGCACTTTTCACCCTCTTGCCACCGTTCCTACATTCCTTCTCCCCCCCTACCCTCTTCCCTCTCCCTATGACTCTGGCACTTCTTATCTGTTGTCTGTTTTCTCTGACAAATGCCGCTGGCTGCCTTGTTATAATGCTACCCTTGAACTGTATTAATCTGTACTCTGTTTGCAATGTCCACATTGTTGTAATGCCTGTCTTGATGTTCCCCATAATTTGTATTTCTCTGACGTGGAACCTTTGTAAAAGAGCCATGGCTCAAAGGTACTTGTAATCCTAGACTTGATAAATAAATAAATAAATAAAAATATACAAATTCACACAGGGGCACAAGCTCCTTGAGGGCACGTTCACAGTCCAGCCTGATCTGTTGTTTGTTGGTCCTGCTGTCCTCCTGGGGCTACGTACAGTCACAGAGGAGTGTACTTAGCCCTGCGAGAACAGTGGGACTGGAAAACATCTGATTGGAGTTTATAAAAGGTGTAACATACACTGCAGGCTACTGAATCTCCCACTGCTGCAGTCCTGCTCTGATGTCAGCTGCAGGGGATTCTGAAATTTGTAGAAATGTCAGTTTGGAAGTAAGCGAAATTAGTCAGATACAATCTACTGTATTATAGTAAACAGAAAGTAAACACATGCTTTTGCACACAGACAGCAAACTGGGGCCAGCTCCACACTTCGGCATTGGGCTATTGTTGCTGACAGTTCCCTTTAATGAAAAGAAAAGCTCATAAGCATATCAGAAAGGGTACAAAAATAACATTCCCGCTGGGGGAAAGGATCTGCTTCATATCCAACAGGGGTATTAGTTCATAGCATAATCCAGCATCTCTCTTGGGAGAAACTACTTCAGGGCACAGAGCTTCCGCAAAATCAGAATCTATTTTCTTCGGGCTAAGCTCAACCTAGGGGCACAATAGAATTTCAGTTATCAGCAGATACTTAATCACATAATCAGCTTGGGGTAAACTAGAAAAAGGAACATAATTCTGTACATATCATACACAGCAAAAAGTGGAATATGGATGAAGCTATGGAACATATTACTCGGAAGCTTACCTGGGGATACAGTCCTTCCAACTTTCCTTAGACCCAGTACCCACTTTGTTGCTGAGACCCAAGAAGGGTCCACAGTAGCCACATCTTGGTTCCTGTATATCCATGTCCCAGGATTACACAGCCAACTATGGGGCCCTTGAGCCCACATACTCTTTGCCAATTCCATGCTGTGGTTCTCGCTAGTCCAGGACCTGTGTGGTGCACGAGACAGTTTGACAGTGAGTTCCCTTTGCAGTCCCAGTTGCCCCAGGTCTGGCCTCTCAAGCTCTCCAAAGAATAATCCCATGGTACAGAGGGTCCCAGTTCAAATCAACTACCACCTCATTATAGGGTATCTCCATGCCACCCAGCAGGGGGAACCACTGAGGCCTGTTACAGGCATGATGCTAAAGGTGCCACGAGATTTTCCTCTCAGGAGTGATATTTTCCTGTCAGTAAATTCTCCTGTCAGGAATGACAGTCTCCTGCTGTTAGAATGATATTGTTCTGTCAGGAAATTATCCTGTCAGGAACCTCCTGGCACAGTTTTAACATCTACAGCTAAAGAGCTCAGTTTCATTGCTGTGCCAGCTTTGTGGTGTAGTGGTAAGGTCTACAGCCTCATAAACAAGAAGTTGTGGGTCTGAATCCAGACAACAGCCCCTCACTTTTCTTTTCTCAGAATTTTACTTGAGTGGTGATCCATGGCATCGTGGTATTAGAATAGTAAATCTATATGGGAAGAGGGACTTATATGGCAGAAGCACTAAGTGCAATAAATGGGTCACCACTGGTGTCCTGACAGGACAGCTCCCTAACAAGAAAATCTCGTGGCACCTTTACTAGGCTTGCACCTGTTCAATAGTTCTTTTAATTTTCACTTTACTCCAGAGGCTGTTAATTTAGCTCATTTCATTGAAAAGAATTGGTCCTTGGTAGATTTAACAGTTCCATGGCTTGTCCACCTCATGTGGGCTTGATGAGACAGCAGCCACCAAGATCCTACAGTTGATGGTGGGTCTAACTCCAGAGTGGGCTTCACAGCTCCTTGGATCTGCATATAGCTCCTTCAGCTCCTTCCGACTGACAGATTAACCTGGAGTAAAGAACTTGTTGTGACTCATACTGCGGCATTTTCAAAGGGTTGCGTCCGTTTTCTGGACATGGCTGCCTGACATCCGCCCACACCGATAGACCAACTAACAGAAGGTTAAACTTCCAAAGCACAAGTCACAGCAGTCATGCTCCAAAACTGATGCATGCATCAAAATTTTGACGCATGCATCCTTTTTTTGCTGTAAACTGCAGCAAGTGTCACAAATGCATCAGGAAGTTTGAAAATACAATGCAAGCATCCTGAGACACTTACCTGGACTCAACACGTGTCCAAAATACAGATGCAAATGTTGCGTCCAGCCCTTTGAAAATCCGTCATAGCCTTTAGCCGCTGTCCACCCCCCAAGAGCTCCCACCCAGTCCAGCTGACTGGGAGGTACCCAGGCAGGTTGGAGTTAACTCATTACAGTCCAATGCCTATGGGGGAGGCAGAACCTACTCTAGGCTACACATCTATGTGTTTTTTTGCTCTATTGTTTCTTGTGAAGTGCCCTGAGCCTGAGGGATAGCACGTTTCCTTCCTGCTTTTTCTCCGTGTATTTTGACTCTGGCTTCTCTGCTTTGCAGCTGTACTTCTACACTTTAGCATACACTAGGCACATTTGAACCTTATGCCAGTCATTTTTTATGACTTCATTTGCACTGTGCCCAATGTACTCACCTGTCCTGGATTGAGCTGCTATTTACATCCAGTTCGCAATTAATTTTATCATACAAATACACTCTTCTACTGAATTATTACCTTGCTTTCTTGTCTCCCTTGTACCATTTTCCCCTGGATCACTCTGGAAATGAGCGGTTCCCAGCTTTATGGGCCTTTTCTGTTAAAACATGTAAATAAACCAATATTCAGATATTCTTAGGGCATTACTTTTCCTTGCTCGTCCCCCTGACATAGCATTAAACTGCTTCTTAATAGTGTGACAAAAATGCATTTGGAAAATAACTTTATGACCGGGAACACGTCTGCACTCTTCGAAGCCGACCTTGAACTAAAGAAATGCCGGTTAGCTGTATAATGGCATAAATAGGGTTTTTTTCAACTTTGATGCATATCTCAGGCATTTTTTGGAATTTTGGCACCAAATTTTCAACATGGGGTTTTTAGGACCCCTCCTCATGAATTCGGCTACTGACATGGTGTTATTTGGTCCCGAACGGCGATGTCGCGGTCACTGCGTGGAATCACCTTTTGGAACCTATTAATGAAACAACAGTGCCAGTGTTTGTGAGGTGGGCCCTCAAAAAGTCTATGTTGCAAATTTGTTGGTAAAAATCCAAAAAATGACTATTTTACGAGTGTGCGTTGCGCAGTTGCTACGCACGCTCGTAACTTCACAAATTTGCAATATTTTCACTCCAGATTTTCAAGATTGCCATTTTTCTGCACCTCCTTATGAACAGTACAGCTGCCATCTTTCACATCCTGGCCGAAATATGTTTTCGCACTTCCGGCACAGAATAGTGCAGTCACTGTGGAAAATCAGTGTTCAGGACACATTAAGAAAATCACAGTGACACTGTTCATGAGAAGAGGTCCTAAAATGCCTATGTTGAAAATGTTATGAGGACAGTCCGTAAAATGACTGTTATGACCGTGCATTGCGCAGTTTGCGCGCACGCTCATAACTTCGCAAATTTATAATATTTTCACTACAGATTTTCAACATTGCCATTTTTCCACACCTACTTATGACCAGTACAGTGGCCATTTTACATAACCTGGCCAAAATGTGTTTTCGCACTTCCGGCTCCGAATAGCACGGTCGCTGTGGGAAATCAGTTTTCGGGATGCGTTGCGTAGTTTCCACGCACACTTGTAACTTCGCAAATTTGTAATATTTTCACGCCAGATTTTCAACACTGGCATTTTTTTACACCTCCTTATGAACAATATAGCTGTCATTTTTCACATCCTGGACGAAATGTGTTTTTGCGCTTCCAGCGTAGAATAGTGCAGTTGCTTTGGGAAATCAGTGTTTGGGACAGATTAAGATCGACCAAGTGAGAGAGGGGGACTGGCCGAGCTCACCTGAGCTCTGTTGGGACTGCTGTGGATTTCTTTGTGGGCAGAAAAAGGCACCAATGCAGGCAGGACCCCAGTACAAAAGGGCAACCTGCAACGCCGGGAGAAACAGAACTATTGAGTGAGGGAGGAGGAGTGAGTGAGCGCAACAAAGCTCTCTCGGGATTGCTGTGGATTTCTTTGTGGGCAGAAAAAGGCATTAATGCAAGCAGGGGCCCAGTACAAAAGTTCAGCCTGCAGCGGTGAGAGAAGCAGAATGAGCGAGTGAGAGAGGGGGAGTAAGCAAACTGAACTGAGCTCTATCGGAACTGCTACGGATTTCTTTGTGGGAGAAAAAGACACCAACATAGGTAGGAGCCCAGTACAAAAAGGCAGCCTGCAGTGCTGGAAGAAATGGAACGAGCGAGTGAGAGAGGGGGAGTGAGCTAGCTCAATGCAGCTCTGTTGGGACTGCTGCAGATTTCTTTGTGGGCAGAAAAAGGTGCCAACGGAGGCAGGAGCCCAGTACAAAAGTGCAGCCTGCAATGCCAGGAGAAACAGAATGAACGAGTGACACAGGGGGAGTGAGCAACCTAAATGGAGCTCTGTTGGGACACCTGTGAACTTCTTTGTGGGCAGAAAAATGTGCCAATGCAGGCAGGAGCAGAGTATAAAAGGGCAGCCTGCAGCACCGACAGAAACAGAACAAGCGAGTGATAGAGGGGGAGTGAGCGAGCTTAACGGAGCTCTGTCGGGACTGCTGCAGATTTCTTTGTGGAAGGAAAAGGTGCCAATGCAGGCAGGAGCCCAGTACAAAAGGGCAGCCTGCAGCTCTGGGAGAAACAGAATGAGCGAGTGAGAGAGGGGGGGAGTGTGTGAGCTCAATGGAGCTGTGTCAGGATTGCTGCAGATTTCTTTGTGGCCACAAAAAGGCACCAATGGAGGCAGGAGACCAGTACAAAAGGGCAGCCTGCAGCAGCAGGAGAAACAGAATGAGTGAGTGAGCGAGGGAGAGGGAGCGACCTCAATGGAGCTCTGTTGGGACAGCTGGGAACTTCTTTGTGGGCAGAAAAAGGTGCCAATGCAGGCAGGAGCCCAGTACAAAAGGGCAGCCTGCAGCGCTGGGAGAAACAGAATGAGTGAGTGAGAAAGGGGGAGTGAGCGAGCTCAATGGAGCTGTGTCGGGACTGCTGCAGATTTCTTTGTGGGCAGAAAAAGATACCAATGCAGGCAGGAGCCCAGTACAAAAGGGCAGCCTGCAGCATTGGGAGAACTAGAATGAGTGAGTGAGAGAGGGGGAGTGAGCGAGCTCAATGGAGCTCTGCCGGGACTTTACAGTTGCCCACCTTCCTGCTCTGGGTCCTCTGTGGTCCTATATTACAGCAGGCTCTCTGAAGTGGAGACAAAGCAATGATTGGATACTTTAGGATTGCTGTAATAATACAGATTTAGTTGTTCTGTTTATTTCTCTAACTGAGCTGAGTAACACTTGGAATGCAATAGGATGTCTAACTGGGCTAAGTGAAACTATATGACAGCCGAGAACAAAACGTATGGTAGCTGAGGGTTGAAAAACAGACAAGGAGGTTTTAGGATTGCTACAGTAATACAGTATCTAACGGATGAGATTTGAGACTGAATTACCCCCGGTCAGCAAGGGGTCAGTAGGAAGACTAGTGTGGGGGGGGCAGGAATTTGAGTAAATAGGGTAACAGTTGTAGTAGGATACAGAACCTGGGAGTGAGAGCCTGTAACATAAGATGGAAGCCAAAATGGGGCAGGTGCCACATGTCAATAGGGCGGGCATCTTTGGAAGGGTGGAGGGGTGTAGAGAGTGTGGGTCTGCCATGATGCTGGTCTGGGCTTCAAGGATGGGGGGGTATGGTCTGTAGATGACTGGCTAGTTTGAGGGAGGAACTGTGGAGGTTAGGGAGGAATGTAAGTGGCATGGCAGATGAGTATGGTAGGCATCCTGAGGGGAGGAATAGGGGATGGCAAAGGGGGACGGAGGAAGAATAACTAGGGACTGAAACTGCTGCCAGTATCAGAGGCACTAGCAGAAAAGAGAGAAGAAGGAAGGTGCCCGAGGGGAGGGCGGGGTGGCCTCCTGATGGGGGAGGAAGAGACCATGAGGAGTACCAGGGGAGAGAGCAGATGGCTGTGGGTAGGAGGGAGGGACCAGGGGTGCCACGGAGGGGAACAAGTAGGAGGGGGGGGAACTGATAGGGGGAAGAGATATTGGACAGGTATCAACTATGAATAGATTCGGACCTCTGCTATTGGACAGAGAGGGAGAGCAGGAACATACTGAAGGGGGGGAGGACAACCGGGGCATGAGAGGGATGGCAACAGGTAGGGAAAGAGATAGCGATGACAAAAGGGTAGAAGGGGGCTAGTAAGGAAGGAGGAGGTGGTGACTGAAGGAGAGAAGGCTACGGGAAGGGGGAAGGATGGGAGGGGCATCACTATCGGGGTAGAAGGGAATGGGGCTCTAAATCGACAACAGCGGGGACAGGAGAGGGGTTGGAAATCAGCAGGGGAGGGGGGGAGGTTGACATGGGAAGCCCAGTAGGAAGTAGTCAGGCTGGGAAGGGGTTCAAGGGGGATGAGCAGAATAAGGCAGAGAAAAGGGATGAGGCGGAAATAGGGGTACAGATACAGAAGTCACAGAGGGAGCAGTTGGCGGGGGTTAGGGACAGGGAAGAATGAATACTGGGGGGGTGGAAGGGGCATTAGAAGGGAGAGGGGTAAGGGGCGGGGGGTACTCGTCCTGGGGAGTCTATGCTGTAATGGGTAAGATGAGGGGGAAAGGGACAGCCATATTTGGGTTGAAGCTGTCCCCAGGCTGATTGCAGGAGGGGCAGGGCAGGCACTGCTCATGCATGCAGTGAGGGGAGGAAGAAACCTCATTTACTGTTGTATGTGGCTACAAACGACTTGCCGGGGGACACTGTGGAAATAGTGAGGGGGAGGTTTGAGTACTTGGGCAGGCAGTGTGAGGGGGTGGGGAAGTTGGTGGCATTCTTGGAGGTACTGCCGGTACCATGTGCAAGCATGGCGAGGAAGGGTAGGCTTGAGGAGTTCGTGTGGCTGAGGGATTGGTGCCACAGGAAACATTATGGGTTAGCGACTAACTGAGGTAGGGTCTGGGTGGAATAATGACTTGTACGCGGGGGACAGGGTACACTGGAGCAGGAAGGGGGGTATTAAAGGCAGCATTGCTGCTGGGCCACTATCGCTGAGGGTTGAGGCACTGGATGCCACACCTCGCGCCACACTGCCAACCTGGGTTCGGACGCAAGCCCGGCCCACCAGGGGTTGGCAAGGGAGGGATAGGATTGAGTGTCCGGAGGACTGCTCTCCTATACTGGGGCGGGATCCAGGGATCCCTGGTGACGACCGCAGGCGCTACTACAGCGGTGTAGTAAAGGGTGGTGGAGTGTGGCTGATGTTGGCATGCTATGCCTAAGTATCATTGCATGCCTGCACTCCGCAAAGGGGAGAAAAGTGGAAAATGGGCTATGGTCATGCAGCATGAGCTTCCGACACCCCCCCGCCTGCCCCGAATGGCGCCTCCTCAACTGGATCCAGCTCCGGTGGGTCGACCCCGTAAGCTCTCACCACCCCACCACAGGGGTAATCTGTGGAGGTGAGCAGGTTGGCCTGATGTCGGGGGCAGGGCTAGGGGGTCGGTCGGGATGACCAAGCTGACCATAGCTCAGTGAGAAAATATGTAAAAGAAAAAAAAGGCAGAATTAGAGGGCATATCTCTACTAAGGTGGATTTAAACAAATGGGGGCCAAAAGACTGAGGTTGGCAGAAAGGTCCAGACAGGGGAGCCTGATGGTGTCACCGCTCTAGATATAGGTAAAGGTGGAGGTGTAGTAACCCTGCAAGGGGGCAGGCACAGTGGTCTGAGTGTAATACAGAAGGCATCACCACCCATTAAGAATAAGTAGAAGAAAGGGTGTGGACTACCGGGAGGAGGGACACAGGCCAAGGAAGAGAAGAGTGAGGAGAAGGAGGGGTAGTGGTGGAAGATGATCTGACTAAATGGATAGAGAACTAGTTACAGGGTAGGGTGCACAGGGTGTTGGTGGTGGGGTAGCTCTCGGTACCCAGAGCAGTGACTAGTGGGGTGGCGCAGGGCTCAATGCTTGGGCCAATGCTATTTGGGCTCTTTACCTCCAATATAGCACACGGATTGGGGAGCAATGTTAGTCTGTTTGCACAATATACCATATCAAAAGCAAATAGTTATAGTAGCAGAGCCCCCCACCCCACTCACACACATACACATTCCCCGAAAAGCTGCTTAAAAATCTGCAATTCATTCAAAATCAATTCCATTTTCTTACTTACTTGGGGTTCAGTGCCAACAAGTGTAAAATCATGTACCTAGGGCATAGGAACCCCTGATGCTGGGTATAGGATGGGAAGAGGTACTGATACTCACTAGACATGAAAGGGTCCTTGAGGTTATTATATCAGAGGACCTCAAGATGGCAGTACAGTGTGACAAGGCTATGGGCAGGGCAAATTGGATTCTGGGGTGCATAAGGAGTGGCATCTCCACTAGGAGGAGGAGGAATGTTGTGCTGCCATTGTATCACTCCCTGCTATACCCCCAGCTAGAATACTGTGTCCAATTTTAGTCCACACTTCAAAAAGGACATAAGGTGGAGGTTTTGCAGAGGAGGGCAGCTAATATGGTTCAGAATTTTCACAGGAATCCCTACAAGGAAATGCTGAAGAATCTCAACATGTACACTGTGGAAGACAGGAGGGCGAGAGGTGACATGATCAAGACCTACAAAGTACCTCACAGGGGTAAAGAGGGTACAGTTGGGGAGTTTCCTTCAAACGAGGATGAGCACCCAAACCAAAGGACATACAATGAAGCTGGGGGAGGAGGGCATTCAGGATAGATGTGAAGAAATATTTCTTTACTGAATGGGTGGTAGACGCCTTGAACAGACTGCCAGGAGAAGTGATGGAAGCTAAAATGGTAGGGGGCATAAAGCATGCATGGGATAAACATAGGGGTATAGGGGTATATTAGAAAAAGGGGAAGGAAGGGGTCAATGGAGATCAATAGGCCTATGGAAGTGGAGTAGGTTCAAGTTCATTGCAGGAAAAATCCATTAAGCAATCTCATTCACAAGGAGGTCCTGATGGATGCAGGTAGAATAAGACATGCAGTAACATATACAGGAAGGAGTTACAAGTAGGTAGAGAACACTTGGGCACACTGGGTGGCAGTAGCGGCTCTAGCCACAAATGGTTACCAGGGCACAGCTGAGGCACAACCAATGGCAGCCAGGGCACTGATATATTATTACTATGGGGAGGTTCTGCACCATATGGGGCACCAACTGGGGCACAGCATTTTTTTACTGGGGCACATGCCCTGGCGGGTCCTGGTGTAGAGCCGCCACTGCTGGGTGGGCTGAGCGGTCCTTTTCTGCTGACAAATTCTATGTTTCTTTGGCACCGTGTGTTAATTCAGGTGCAGTGTTTATTTAAAGTTGGGCCTACCATACATCCAGATGTAAGGTACAGTAAATTACTGAATTAGATGCAGCCCACTTACAGTACAATAAACAGAACCCCAGTAATTCAAGAAGCCTCTACTCTTCATAAGACTGCTTAAAGAACTGGGGTTCTATTTGCAGTGTCCACACCAGTATGCTGATCTTAAAATTGACACCGCATCTTAATGAGTACCTGATTCTTGCTCACTCCATTTCCTCCCCACTTTGAAACCTGCTTGTCCTGAGTTAGTTTTGGGCTGGCAGCACCTCGCCTGTGTTGGAAGATGACCAATAAGCGGCATTGAAAGACGTCAGACTTCACAGACTGTGAAGGCAGCTGCTCACGGACAGACATAAGGCAATTCTACTGGGGGGGTAGGAGGAAGTAAGCTGTTGATTAACTAGAATCTGCAGCTTATCCATCAGGTAGGGACATGGGCAGACTAGGTGGACAAAGCGGTCCTTATCTGCTGTCAAATTCTATGTTTCTATGTTTCTCACCCACCATCTTGGCAAGAAGAAGGCTGCAGCTGTGGCCACTGATGATTGTTGCGGTGTGGGGATGGGCAGACTAAAGGGGACACACATAAGGAGATAAAATAATTATAAAAATTGTGAGAGCTTCACCAGCTTTTCAAAATGCTTACCAGTAAAAGAACACTCTATGAAGTTTTTCAAATGGCAACACAATCTGGTGAGCCCTCTGTGTGCCATCTGATACCAGGCATCAACCAGCATAAAATTGCCTGAAGAAGGCAGTGTGGTCATGTGGTTACTGAAATACTGGAGATGACAGATTTATAAGAAAAAAAGAATGTCACACAGAAGCTGGCACATATGCCTATAGCAGCTGTCTCCTACTTCTCAGTAGGTATATTTATACCCTTGAAGTACTTGAATGTTTCTATCATATCCCCTCTTTCCCGCCTCTCTTCCAGTGAGTACATATTGAGGTCCCTTAATTTCTCCTCATGAGTCTTGTGTTGCAAGCTCTCTACCATCTCATTCGCCCTTCTCTGGACCATCTCCAGCCTGTTAATATCCTTACAAAGTTTGCGACCTCCAGAACTACACACAGTACTCCATGTGAAGCCTGACCATGGTTTTATATAATGGCATCATTACCTCCCTCCTTATGCTGGTGATACCCCTGCCTATGCACCCCAGCATGTCACTGGCCCTCCCAGCTGCCTTACCACTTTGACATTTTCAGGTCATCTGAAATAAAAAAAAACAGGCCCTTTCCTTCTTTGAGACTGTCAGCAACCCCCCCACCCCCAATCCTGTACCTTTCCTCAGGGTTTCTTTGTCCCAGGTGCATAATTTTGCACTTTTTGAATTAAGCTTCAGTTGCTAGTCCTCAGACCATTTCTCAAGCTTCCCCAGGTCCCTCCTCATTTTCTTGACCCCCTCTGGGTTATCCTCTGTGTTACACATCTTGGTGTCATCTGCAAACAGGCAGACCTTTCCCTTCAGCCCTTCTGCAATGTCACTAATGAAGACATTGAACAGGACTGGCCCCAGGACCACTCCCTGCAGCACCCCACTGGTCACCCCCCCTCTCCCCAGACTGCACCCCATTTACCACCACTCTCTGCCTCCTGTCTGTTACCCAGTTTCTAACCCAGTTTACCACCTTTTCCCCCATGCCCAGCCTACTCAGTTCGTTTATCACCCTTCTATGTTGGACCTTTGCTTACATCAAGGTAAGCGTTGTCCACTGCCCCAACCTGATTTACTTCCTTTGTCACCCAGTCAAAGAGATCAACCAGATTTGTCTGACATGACCTCCCCACTGTGAATACATGTTACCTATGGTCCTTGGCTCCAATGGCTTCTAGATGCCCCACTATCCTTTCTTTAACCAATGTCTCCATGATCTTCCCCACTACTGAAGTGAAGCTGACTGGCCTATAGTTCCCCGCCTCCTCCCTACTGCTGGATTTCTATAGAGGGACCACATGTGCCCTCCTCCAATTCTCTGTTACCACACCTGTGTTGAATGACTCAGTGAACATGGCTGCCAGAGGTACTGCTATTTCCCTTCACAGTTCTTTTAATATACTTGGGAGTATGCCATCTAGCCCCATTGCTTTGTCCACCTTCAATTTACTCACCTTCTGCAGGATTCTTCTGCCTGTGAATGGACTATTGTCCACCTCTTCATGCCTTTGCAACTACTATAATGCTGCGGCTCTTGCCCTTCCCCCTCTTCTGTGAATACTCAACAGAAAGACACAGTGGATGTCTTGGGGAGGGGGGGGGGAGCACATAACAGTTCTTAGGCTTGGTACTGTCACTTCCAAATACCTAAACAGCACATATAAGCAATCAACATTCAGCACTGAGAAATGCTTGTTTTTGTACATCGTAGTGGTTTTCCAGAAAGAAATTAATAAGAAAAGGCCAAGAGGCAGTCATATAAGTGGATATTTGCTGTAGAGAATTTAATACCATGATTAAGTGTGCTTGAAAAGACTTACAGTGCAGTTTGGCCCACAACAAGTTAAAGTGACAGCATGCAATAATATCTAACTGAACTGCAGTTTCCATAGTTACTGCTGGAAAACTGTCCACAGCAGGGGTGACGGCCACCTTGTTTGTGCTGTACCATCACAGTAAATGCATGCTTCAGGCAATTGCTTTTTGCCTTTTGTCTAGTTACCCTGTTATTTTGTTTTCAATTAAAGTATAGACACCAACCAATTATTTTCAACACACTGCTTTAGCTAAACAGCATTCTTGTTAACTAAAACTAATAGCTAATAGTGGGAGGACGGAAAGGGAAAGTAAATCAGAAAGCCAAGAGGAGCATCAAAACACTGCCCTGAGATTAGAACCGATGACTAGGATGGGCACAGCAATTCTGCAGTTAAGACCATAGTGTCTTCAAAGCTCTGCTATTTGTTAGTGAAGCTACTATGAGTACCAGTACAGAAACTCAAACAGATGGGGCCAGTCCAGGGGATACAGAGATGCCCATGAGACAAATGATGTTAGTTGAGCTCTCATACTACAGTGCACTTTACAAATGTCATATTATTTAAAGTTCATAGATACACAGACACTGTTGGCAGATAAGGGCCTATGGCCCACCCAGTCTGTCCATTTGAGCTTGTAAGTTCCCTTTACATTTTTCTAGAAGTCTGTTGCCTCTTACCCCATATCTCCAGAATTACCTTATGTTTATCCCATGCATGCTTAAATCCTGTGATTGTTTCAGCCCCCACCACTTCCTCTGGCAGGGTGTTCAACATATCCACCATCCTTTCTGTGAAGAAATTCTTCCTTATATTTCCTCTGAATCGCCCTCCCTCCAACTTCATCCCATGCCCTCTTGTCCTGGAACATCTTTTTTAAAATAATGTGTTTCTCTGTACGTGTCTTCCCTTTATTGCTATTTTGAAATATATTTTGGCTCAAAGCAGTAGCACATGTTATAGTAAACATTTTGTACAAATATCTTTTTTTATTAAATTTAAATATATTTTTTCCTTCTGTCTTGTAAGGTTCCATTCTTTGCCCATTTAGAGTCCATCTTTAGCAATTCTTTTAAGATATGAAACAATTAATGGCTGGCTTCTAGGGGAATCCTCACAGAACCCAAACTACAGGAATTGGACCAGGAGGTCCTGATTTACAACATCACAAAGACATTTTCTTAGCACCTTTACTTTTGTTGTAATCCTACCCTATGTCTGGTTGATCCTGCCACACACTGTGCACCATTCCCTGCTGCTGTTGTAGGCAGAACTGTGCTAGAGGCTGGATTCCTTTTTCACATTTATAGATCAAGGGAGAGCTCATAAGCAATCGGAACATTCCTTTTCTCTGCTAGTGAGACTTTCTTGCTTTGTGAAGAGTGTTTTACATGCAGGTGCCCTGGAGAGTATTTTTCAAATGCACTCCTCATCCCTGGTAGTCTAATTGTAACCCTCTCCTGCCTGAACCCGAGTGCAGTAAAGAATTCATGTAAAATTATTCCCATTTAGTCTAGTAGTACTCTACGCCACCTGATCCCTGAGTGCAATACAGAGTTCTTGTAATATTATTCCCTTTTAGTCTAGTAGTACCCTACGCCACCTGATCCCTGAGTGCAATACAGAGTTCTTGTAATATTATTCCCTTTTAGTCTAGTAGTACCCTACGCCACCTGATCCCTGAGTGCAATACAGAGTTCTTGTAATATTATTCCCTTTTAGTCTAGTAGTACCACGCCACCTGATCCCTGAGTGCAATACAGAGTTCTTGTAATATTATTCCCTTTTAGTCTAGTAGTACCCTACGCCACCTGATCCCTGAGTGCAATACAGAGTTCTTGTAATATTATTCCCATTTAGTCTAGTAGTACCCTACGCCACCTGATCCCTGAGTGCAATACAGAGTTCTTGTAATATTATTCCCTTTTAGTCTAGTAGTACCCTACGCCACCTGATCCCTGAGTGCAATACAGAGTTCTTGTAATATTATTCCCATTTAGTCTAGTAGTACCTCACGCCACCTGATCCCTGAGTGCAATACAGAGTTCTTGTAATATTATTCCCTTTTAGTCTAGTAGTACCCTACGCCACCTGATCCCTGAGTGCAATACAGAGTTCTTGTAATATTATTCCCTTTTAGTCTTGTATGTGATCCTGCTCCATGACTGTCAGATGGTGACCAGCTAGGGAGGTGATCAGAGGGCTGTACTGGCCACAGCTGTGCTGCCATGGTAATGGTGTATGGTAACCAGGATGTGAGGGGGAAGTGGGTCAGGGATCCTCAGAGGGTGGGGCGGTTGGTGATTGGTCAAGGGTGGAGACCACTAAACCAGCAGGGGTATACTTTAATATCCCAGGATGGATGATCGGGGGGGGGGTTGGAGGGGCCACTAGATTACCAGGGATAGACATACTACATGCTGGACTGGTGAACGGGGGTGTATGGGGACGACTGGACTATCAAGGAACTGAGAGTAGAGCACAGCATGGCCTCTAAGGGGCTACTACATTGCATGTAAATTAGCCCATAATTGGCATGCACCTGGCCCGTGAGTGCCTTGAATGCTAATTTTGTATGCTAATTTGTATGCTTGGGCTGAATGTGGCCCACAGCAGCCCTGGCACTACCCTGTTTTAGGCAGCACTGTCTCCTGTAAGCCATATGCAACCTTGGTCCAGTCAGATCTATTTAGCGCTATGTCGACATGGCCCAATATTCAGTCAGCTTGCTCCACTAACTAGCTGAATGTCACTTTCAGCTGGCTGTACGGTATCACAAGAACAATGCAACAGGCTGCACTGTGGTTGCATCCAGCTCTGTATACAGGGGCCATAGTATGTTGACCTCTAAAACTGGAAAAGAGTTTCATGTACCCACAATAAGCCGTGAAAATATTTTTTTCATCTATTAGTTCTAAAACTGTTAACCCTCAATTGTTTAGTGTATTTCCAATTTTTGGTAACAGCATTCCTGTATGTGAGTCCCAATTCTGACATTATGCCAGTGTCTGTATGAATGTTAAACATTAGTAATAGAGCTAGGTTAAGTTCATTTAATCTTTCTGTATAGTTTAAGGCTGATAGCCATTACCTTATTTTTGTAGCCTTTTGTTTGCTGGCTCCTTTAAATATGTGCTCTTTCACCTATGCTAGTGCCACCCCAGAACTGTGAACAATGATCCATTAGAGGCCTTGCATAAGTGTTGTATAGGGGTAATAATACTTTTTTGAGCTATGGATAAAGTATTTTTTTATTGTATTTAGAATAACATTTGCTTTATTGTTTAAGGTTTGACAATGACCTTTGCTCATGAAATTTGAGTTCAGGATGTTTTTATTTTTTATTTAAACATTTGGTAACCGGAAAAGGCACACTGAGCCAGGGCTCGTTTCCAGGTGCGACCTGGGGGAAAGGGGTACAGGCATGCTACAAGCAATTTACAGTCAAATTACATTTTTTTGACAGAACAAGCAGCAAAAGAAAAAAGAGAAAATGTAGTACAGAGAAGCAGAAGCACAACAGGACAGGATGTCCAATACAATTAATTAAACACTACTGTGTGGAAACATTTTGTACAATTAACTCAGAGGCATAACATGGCAGGCTATACAAATACAATTTATAACATAATACATAGTGGAATTTCAAAGCAGATGAGATGCAGACAATGCACTCAAGATAGATAGATACACTTGTGAGAGATGAGAACAAGACCTTTACTGAAGGGATTGGGTACCAGAGTGGCAGAGGCATACGGGGGGAGGAAGTGCTCGAAAATGCTGTTTGATAGAGTAAAGCGAGGGGGATACTCTTAGGAGGGGGATAGTTTATTCCACATGGAGAAGAGCCTGTAAGAGAAGGCAGATTTGCCTGAATTGGAGGAAGGTGGGGGGGGAGGCAAGGTCTGGTTGTCCCTGGATCTTAGGTCATATGGGGATGGATTAGCTGGGGACAGGCTCTCAGAGAGACAGGGAGGTAACAAGTTGAACCAGTGTTTGGCTATAACTGCAATAGAGTGGATGTGTCGGTGATGGGAGAGGGATGTTTGACCGAAAGAGGAGTAGAGGGAACAGTGGTGTGTTCCAAGAGGGGAGTCTGTAGCGAAGCGGCAGAATGCATTTAGAAGGGTGTCCAGTCTGGATAAGGATGAGGCAAGGGCAGTGCTGTAAACCACATCAGCATAGTCAAAAATGGCTGCAATCATTTTGTTTAAGATTACGCGTCTGACTGGCGAGGGGAGGACATCTCTGTTGCGGTAGAGCATGCCGAGCTTTGGGTGTAGTTTAGAGGTGATGGTATCTATGTGGGATGAGAAAGTTGAATTGGGGTCCAGTCACATGCCTGGGTATTTGTATGTTGTAACTGAGTCGAGGGGTGTTCCAACCGAAGAGGTGATGGCAGGGGAGTAGGGACTTTAGCGAGTTTTTGCACAGTCCCAAAAGTCATTGACACAGTTTTTGAGATGTTTAAGTTAATTTTTCTGAAACCAGGGCTGCATAGACAGGCCCTGAGGAGAAGAGCATGGTGTCATCCACATACATATGTATCTGGAAACTGGAACATACAGGGGGGAGGTTGTTTATGAATATCAAGAAAAGGATAGGGCCGAGGATAGATCTTTGGGGTATACCGGCAAGAATGGGGAGAGGGGAAGAGGAGGCATCACCTACTTTAACAGACTGGAGCCTGTTACTTAAGTAGGAGTTAAACCACTGGACTGTAGGGGGGCCAAGCCTGCTGCCTCAAGTTTGGCAAAGAGGTGGGGATGGGAGACAGAATCGAAAGCCTTAGCCAGGTCAAGAAAAACTGCTGCTGTTAGGTGTCCTTGGTCAGAGGAAGAGTGAATGTGTTTAGTGACTCAGAACAGGGAAGAGATTGTTGAATAGTGTTTTCTGGAACCAGATTTGTAGGGGGAGAGGAAAGTGGTTGATGTGAGGAAATCGGATAGTCTGGGGAGGACAAGAGATTCCTGAATTTTGGCAAGGGCTGGTAGAAGGGAGATCAGCCTATATTTTCTGGGCACTGAGGCATCACCACCTTTGTGTAGGGGGATTATACATGCCGATTTCTAGGCTTTTGGGACAATACCAGTGGAGAAAGACAGATTTAGAATGTGGGTAAGAGGTGACACTATTTCCAGGGCACATAGGAGGAGCAAGTTGGGGTGGATCCTATCAGTGCTGGACTTGGTGATGTTTAGGGAGCAGAGGACATCCAGGACTTCCTGAGGGGAGATGGGTGCAAACAGTTAGGTATTTCTACGTGAGTTGAGATGTGTGTTTGGTGGGGGTGGGGGGATGGGGGATGGTCAGGGAAGGCACAGGAGGTGAAGAATTTATTTAGTGTGTCTGCAATACTGGTGGTGTCAGGGATAATTTGGCCATCTTGCTTCAGGAAAGTCATGTTGGATTGAGTGGGGAGATCCAGCAAGGAGTGTATCACCTTCCAGAAGGAGGAAGGGTGAGCGTTATGCAGATGCGATCTAAAGTAATCAGCTTTTGCACGTCTTATGGCCTTCGTGCAGGCATTTACATAGAACATAAAAACATAGAAGTTGATGGCAGATAAGGACCGCAAGGCCCATCCAATCTGCCCATTTCTTTTTCTACCTTATAAATGTGCCATCGTCCTTTGTTGTCAGTAGCCTATCTAGTCATACTCATCTGTATTGCTCCCTTATGCTTATCCCATGCCTGTTTGAAGCCTTGCACTGTATTTATAGCCACCACTTCCTGAGGTAGGCCGTTCTATGCATCCACCACCCTTTCTGTGAAAAATAACTTCCTCACATTACCCCTTAATCTGCCTCCCTCTAATCTCACGCTGTGTCCTCTTTTCCTGCTATTTTTCTTATATTGAAACATATTAGACTCTTTCACCTTGATAATGCCCTTAAGGTGTTTGAATGTTTCTATCATATCACCTCTCTCCCTCCTTTGCTCTAGGGTATACATATTGCACTCTGTTAATCTGTTCTCATATGTCTTCTGATGTAGTCCCTGCACCATTTTGGTTGCCCTTCTCTGGACTGCCTCAGTTTGGTTAATGTCCTTGTGAAGGCGTGGCCTCCAGTACTGCACGCAGTACCCCAGATGGGGCCTAACCAGTGTCTTGTAAAGAGGAATTATTACCTCCCTCTTACAACTTGTGATACCCCTACTAATACACCCTTACATCCCCCTAGCCTTACCTACTGCTTTAGAGGTCTGCTTGGATGATTTCAGGTCATCGGTGATGATGATGCCCAAGTCTCTTTCTTCCTTTGTGACTGCCAGCAACTCCCCTCCCAGCCTATAGGTGGCTTCAGGGTTTCTCTTCCCTATGTGCACAATCTTCACTTCTTTGCATTAAATCCCAGTTGCCACTTTTCCGACCATTTTGCTAGTTTATCCAGATCTCTTCTCATTCTGCCCACCCCATCTGGATCATCTACTCTGTTGCAGATCTTGGTGTCATCTGCAAATAGACAAGCCTTACCCTCTAGTCCATCTGCAAATGTCACTGATGAAGATATTGAAAAGGACTGGCCCCAGGACTGATCCCTGAGGTACCCCACTTGCATCTCTTCTGACTGCATACCATTTACCACCACTCTCTGTTTTCTGCCTGTCAACCAGTTTACCACCCAGTTGACCAACTTCTGACCCACCCTGAGCCTACCCAGCTTGTTTATTAATCTTCTATGTGGAACAGTGTCGAAAGCTTTGCTGAAGTCAAGGTAGGTGACATCAACTGCTCCCCCTTGGTCCACCACTCTGGTTACCCAGTCAAAGAAATCTAGGAGATTAGTCTGACAGGACCTTCCTTTTGTAAACCCATGCTGTCTTGGATCCTGTGCCCCTATGAATTCCTGGTGTTGCACTATCCTTTCCTTAAGGAGTGCCTCCATAATCTTGCCCATTACTGAGGTAAAACTGACTGGTCTGTAGTTCCCTGCCTCCTCCCTCCTACTACTCTTGTGGAGCGGGATCACATGAGCCCTTCTCCAGTCTTCTGGGACCCCACCCGTGCTCAGAGACTCACTAAACAGTTCTGCTAATGGCTCTGCTAGTTCCACTCTTAGCTCCTTTAGTACCCTGGGATGTATGCCATCAGGTCCCATTGCCTTGTCCACCCTGAGCTTAGCGAGCTCTTGTAGGATCCTTTCTTTTGTAAAGGGAGTAGTGCTCACCTCCCTTCCTCCGTGTCCGTGGTGCTGAGCTGTGGGCCCCTGCCCTTCCTTCTCTTCAGCAAATACTGAGCAAAAGTATCTATTTAGGATAGATGCTTTTACAGGGTCCTCCTCCTCCTCACACACACCCTTTTCTCCTTTGAGCTTAGCAATACCCCCTCTGGACTTTCTCCTTTCACATTTCTGCAGGTGCTATAGATTTACCTGGCTTGTGAAGTCTGAAAGGTTTGAAATGGGACCATGCCTTGCCTCGGGCATTGCACTGGGCAATAAGTGGGGCCGAGACCCATGGATGGTGATGCCTTTTTAACCTGGATTTTATTTAGGGGGCGTGGTAGTCTCACACCTTGGAGGAGATGTGCAGAAATCGAGACAGTGCCATGTCAACGTCTACAGCTGAATAGACCTGATATCAATCAACGTTTCTAAGGTAATGCAGGAGAGCAGAGCTGTCAAGCAAATTCAGCAGGCGTATTTTTATATACTTAGGAACAGATTTGGGTAGTTGGGTTTTCCTGATACAGTACGTGATGCAGTGATTGCTAAAGGCATTGGCAAGTACGCTGACAGAGGCTATTCTGTGCAGATGGGAGGAGAGGACCCAGTTGGTGAGTGAGTGGTTAGAGGAATGAGGGTTGTAACGAGTGGGCTCTGTGATTAACTGGGTGAGGTTGAGAGACTCGATTTTAGAGGTGTTGGTTTTGGAGAAGGGGAAAAGCCAGTCGAGGTTGTAGTCGCCCAGCAGTATTAACTCATCTTTTGCTGTGGGTTGAGGCAGGGCAGTGAGGCATGAAATAAGTGAATCGTGGGCTAGACAAGGGGAAACATAGATAACCCCTATGAAGATTGGGAGGGTGGAATGGAGGGAGATTTGTAAAAGGAGGAGTTTTTGGGAGTTGTGGCAGTTTTCTTTCTTGGAGACTGAACAGGAGAGGGGTTGCTTAACATAGATCATAACCCCACCACCTCTCTCTCCACAGTCTTGTCAGAACAGTGTGTAGTCTGGGATACTTAAAGAGGAGACTGGGGTCCTAGCAGACAGCCAGGTTTCCGTTAGGCAGAGAATGGCTGGGGAGTGTTGAGTCACCCAGCAGTTAACTAGATCACGCTTGGGTAGGAGACTCCAGATATTCATGTGTGCAATACATAGGCCTTTGTGGGAATTTAGCTGTTGGAGTTCAATTAAGGGGCCGGAGATAGATTTGATGTCACCAGCCAGGAGTAGAATGAGGAAAAGAAAGGAGGATGTAGCAGGGAGTTTATGTCTTCTGATGAGAAGGATGGACTTGAGTGCTATTCTAGCAGCCCATAGTAAGCATTCTTGTTTTTCTAACTGAGGGGGTACGGCACTGGCGTTAACCAAGAAGGGGGTAGTAGGGAGTGATATACATGGAAGAAGGAGGCTAGACAGGTTAAAGAGAGCAGGGATAACCGTGACATATGGAGCACAGGGGACAGGGTAAGAGCAGTTAGAGTTTGGAAAAGAGGAGGGGAGTAAAGTAGATAGGAGGCATAGTAGATGAGCAGGATAAGCATGTGCATTACCAGTGGGGAGGAAGGGGGCCTGAGGTGCCGGAGAAAGAGTATAATAGTATTAATCTATCATCATGCACCACTGAGGCACTGATGATTCAAGACTGCTGGATCACTATTAGGGCTTGCAGTGGAAGTGATACAGTTATGAGCAGTGTGACTTGAAATCTCAAGGGTAATGCAGTGTAGCTTACTTGGTGTCAGTATAACTAGCAGGAGCAAGGGAGGGGGCGCTGTATGAGGTTTTAAAGAGATTTCAGTCAGAAAAGTTGTTTGTGGTATAGCCTGGAAGATTGGGCATCGAGCTAATGGACAGACAGTGTGCTGCAGACCAGGGTTTAAAACCCACAGCCTCTGAGTATAGTCACCAGTCGGGGGCAGGTGGGAGGGACCTAGGGGAGTTAGACTTATAGAAAACACCATACAAAGAGGGAGTAATTCAAAGGAGAGGGGGACCAGTGAAGGGTCCACTCTATCTTTCCGGAGGGGTTGGAAAAGTGGGCTGGTTGTTTCTGACAGTACCTTTAAAGATAGCACCACCCCTGGGTGGGAGGGTGGTTGGAGCAGGTTAGGTGGGCAAAGACAATGCAGTGCCACATAAAGTGTGGTGCTGCACCCTGGAGTACAGCTCAGCTGACTGTACCTGCTACAAGGATACAGGTGCCGGGGATCTGATTCCGTGGCCGGGACGGGGGGGGTGCTGGTTTTCCTGGCCCTCAGAGAGCTGTAGTGCCTAATGGAGGAAACAAAATGGAGCTCGTTACTGGACACACCTAGGGGATTACAGGGTCAGATGACACAACAAAGGACTTTCCAAAGGTCAGGGCAGGAAAAGGCTGAAAGTCAAGGGGGAGGGGGAGCAATGGTGGGTGGATAACTCGTGAAAAGGTACCAAAAACAATGGCAGGCAGCTAACAAATAACAACATAACATGCAGCAGCAATAAAGGCTCCAACTGTAACAAATGCACAACTAAACCTCAAGGTACACTTGCACATGCACAAGTAATTGACTTAAGGCGCAGCTAGAAAACAAGTTAATTCATCAGGTAAAACACAGAGTCTTAAGGTGCAGCTTGAAACCCAGTTTATTCAATGGGAAAAACACAGTGAGTGCACCCACAAATCCGCTAATCTGGAATTGCACCAACGATCCTGGCTGGCCCATATTCAGAAGCTCCGGGGGTGCCAGTGCAATCCCACAGCACCCAAATTCTATAATACCAATGTGTCTATGCAAATGAGGGGTACCCCATGCATATCAGCACTGTGGTATCTTCAAAGATTTGTGGCAGTGGTAAGCAGCCCCCCCAAAGAGGCACTATTTACCGCTACCGAAAACCACCACTTAATGAGGCGCCCCAAGCCCCCTGAGGGAAGGGCAGCTGTACTGCAGCCAGCTGCACCTGATCACGTGTTCTGCTGTAACATATAGTCCCCTGGTGTCCAGTGGCATCCCTACCCTTGAACACCTGTTCTCTATGTTGAAGAATTTTCCCTGGTGTCCAGTGGCCCCCTACTCCCCTGGTTGCCCATTTCAAATGATTAAATATGCCCTTGTGTCCAGTGGTTCCCCCCGGGCCTCCAATCACCCATCAACATAAATAAAAGTACTTATTGGTGGTCCTGTGTTCCCCACATGCCCTGCCTGCTCACATATCACCACCCATCACACCCTCCCATTACCAGGGTGTGTGGCGATGTCCAGTGAAGCCCAATATGGTGACCAGCACAGACGTCCTCTCACCTCCTCAGCTGGCCACTGTATGAGCTATCAGTCAGCATGGGTGTAGTCTTACACAAATGCTGAGTAGTAGTAAAATGAAATAAAACACTTTAAATTACCAATTCTTATTTTTAAGTAATAAAATGACTGGAGACCCAGTTGTGCTGGAGCTATACATGAGGCGACCTTGCTCTCCAGCCAGAGAAACAAATCTGTTAGCTGCCAGGGTGGAAGGTGGCTGCAGAGTTTTTCAAACACCCATTCTAAATTCTAAGTTCATTTCTTAAAATAGGGTTTGTCTCCGGGGCATCTGTCTCTGTGAAGATTGATGCAGAGTGAAACGGTAAGTAATGGATTCCTGGGGTTAGAAAGTAAATCCCAGGGAAGTCGGGTGATGGGGCGTGGGGGACCGGTCCTGTTAGGGGCTGGTCAGAGTGACCAGGTGGCTAACACAAGGTAGAAGAAAAAAGAGCTGAAGGATTTGATGAGATGCGGAGGACCCATGGGACAGCAAATTATAATTAAGATTTTAAAATACCCTAAACAATATACTTATCTGAGATGAAAAAAAGGCCAACAGCACATGTGAAAGAAAGGAAAGAGGGTATTGGTGAGAGGGAAAAATACTCATAAAATACAGCAGCATTTAAAGAAAGCTGAAGCCCAAGGAGGATGTCTGAATGATCCTGTGTTGCAAAAATAACATTTGGGAACTTTTGTCTTACTAGGCTAACAACTGCCATTCACTGGCAGCCTATTGTGTACGTAAGGGTAACTGGTGTCTAAAAGTTTCCTGGTGCACAAGTGGACCTCAAAATGATTTTATTAAGTTTGTAGTCCAGTAGATTGTATGAAGGAAAGCATTAGTGGTGGAGTTAAAGAGCTGGGTGGTGAATGAGAGGAGGAACAAAGGAGGAGAGGTAAATCAGGGCTTCAGCTTGCTAGATCCCAAAGGAGGCACTGTGGTACGATGCATCTAAGCAGCACAATACACTGCTGACCCTACAGAATCCTGATGGGAAGATCACTATTGCAAGTCCAGATGGAGAAGCAGGCAGCAGGCTACATGCACGTGGGGAGGGAGGAAGCCGAGTCTCAGCGCCTCACTCCCCCACTAGTAGAGACTGCAAGCCATAATGCAGTTGAAGGGAGGGTTGGTGCCTTAGGGAGATGGGCATAACTAAATAAATATATAGGACGTAATCAACAGCAGCAGGGGCTGCATACAGAATGCCAAAAAGTAAAGTAAACAAACATGCAATGACTATGCACTTCTCCACCCTCTGACCCCACCAAGGGCTGCTAGGAAGGGGTCAGGGGTTACAAATCTTTAACCTGGGAATCTGGGCCAATCCCCAGCTTGCAAGCTGTGAGAACTGTATGCACGCTTTGCAAAACTGGACTGGCATTCCAGATCCCAGTCAGTTAGGGGATTTTCAGACCAATGGGGCATCGGGTTCAGTTTATTATAAAAGGAGCTTGCAGTAAACAATCTAAGCTCAGTTGACATGTTCATGAGACAGAGGAAGTTGTGAGAGCTCTGCTTTAGTAATTGATTCCCCTGAGGACAAAAGCTTACCAGAAGGTGTGATATTGCAGCGAGGACTGTGGCCTTTTCCACTAGTTGGTGCTTGTCGAGTAGCAATGTGGATGAAAAATGAGTTGGAGAAGAAGATCACCGTATGGAAGGAATAAATACTGGCACATCTCTACCAGGCTAACGTGGTGTCCCGCAGTGCATCCAGCCACCAAGATTAACCCTGAACTGTTTGACTTTGGCAGTTCACTGATAACAGACATATTTATTTATCTGTGGAACCTGAGTAATAAACTTGCCAAATAAAAAGAAGTAGTCTCATTGAGTAAGTGGGATGTGGGTGTGTCAAGGGTGAGGACCACCACAACTACTTTCATGATGACAGATTCCTAGAACGGTTCAGATGACTATCCGTTGTGGACATCGAGGACGTCCAGCGCCAATTACAAGATCTTCAAATGGCTGGGATAATCAAAGAATCATGGAGTCCATACGCCTCACTGACTGTGGTGGGAGAAAGAAGTCTGTGCCTGTATGGATGTGTGCAGACGACAGAACACTTAACAGAAAGCTGGTGCCAGATCAGTACACTCTACTCCAAATGGAAGGCACCCTGGCAAGCTTAATGGGAATGCAAGTAATTTCCTTGTTAGATTTCCATAGTGGCTGTTACCAAATCCCCATGGCAAAGGAGGATAAAGAAAAAAAATGCATTTATCTGTCCTCTGGGGTTCTACCATTTTGAACATTTGCCCCAAGGTATATCTGGGCTCCAGCTTCTTTCCTGAAGCTAATGGAGAAGATAGTAGGAGACATGCCTCTACTAAAGGTGTTATTGTGCCTTGACGACCCAATCGTGTTTGGCAAGATACTAAAAGAGCACAAGAGCTGACTGATGAAAGTACTGGACAGGTTGGAGGAGTGTGGACTAAAGGTATCCATTGACAGATGTCAGTTCTGTCAACTGGCTGATAAGTATGTGGGACATATCATCTCAGCCAATGGGTACAGACTGACCCTGCCAAACTGGAGGCCCACACCATATGGCCTTGGCTCAACAACCTGACATCATTGCAGTCATTCTTAAGATTCTGTGGGTGCTACAGGCAGTTTGTCAAGGAATATTCCATTACTGTTCTCCCTTAAAAAAATGTCACCCAGGCTTGTCTTCCTACTCACAAAAAGATAGCCTGCATTGTGGGGGACAATTCTCCCTGCAACTACCTGAGAATGAATAAACCCTTTGGCACCAGGTGGGATGACCATTTAAGGAGATCATCTATCATCTACATAGAAACATAGAAACATAGAAGTTGACGGCAGATAAGGACCGCAAGGCCCATCCAGTCTGCCCATTTCTTTTTCTACCTTATAAATGTGCCATCGGCCTTTGCTCTGTCAGTGACCTATCTATTCATAGTCATTTGTATTGCTCCCTTATGCCTATCCCATGCCTGTTTGAAGCCCTGCACTGTATTCATAGCCACCACTTCTTGTGGTAAGCCATTCCATGCATCTACCACCCTTTCTGTGAAAAAAATTTCCTCACATTCCCCTTAATCGGCCTCCCTCTAATCTCATGCTGTGTCCTCTTGTCCTGCTATTTTCTTATATTTAAACATGTTAGACTCTTTCACCTTGTTTATGCCCTTAAGGTGTTTAAATGTCTCGATCATATCACCTCTCTCCCTCCTTTGCTCAAGGGTATACATATTGAGCTCCATTAATCTGTCCTCATATGTCTTCTGATGCAGTCCCTGCACCATTTGGTTGCCCTTCTCTGGACTGCCTCAATTTGGTTAATGTCCTTGTGAAGGTGTGGCCTCCAATACTGCACGCAGTACTCCAGATGGGGCCTAACCAATGTCTTGTACAGAGGGATTATTACCTTCCTCTTACGACTTGTGATACCCCTACTAATACACCCTAACACCCCCCTAGCCTTACCTACTGCTTTAGAGGTCTGCTTGGATGATTTTAGGTCATCAGTGATGATGATGCCCAAGTCTCTTTCTTCCTTTGTGTGAGGTGCCTGAGCTGTCCTTTACTGACTCCAACAAGTCATACATCCTACACACCAATGCCAGCTTAAGCAGTCTGGGAGCGGTCTTGTACTAGGAGCACCTGGAAGGACTGCACCCTATTGCCTTCACCAGTTGAAGCTTAACGACTTCTGAGAAGCACTACCTGGTGCGAGAACATGAATTTCTGGCACCCAAGTGGGCTGTCAGAAGAATGGAGGTCTTGGCCATAAGAAGAGCAGACTTCAGTAAACTCAGAGGGGTGGTTCATGACAAGTTAGACGGGGTTTGCAGCACAGAAGGTGTGGAAGAGAGATGGGGTAACAAAAGGGGGCAATCCTTGAAGCACTGCAGCTATGCTTATGAAAAGTAACCAAAAGACATAAACTCAGGAGACCACTGTCGTTCCTGGCAAGGGTTAGGGAAGTGATAAGGACCAAAAGGAAAGCCTTCTACAGGTTTAAGGAGAAGCAGGTGGAAGCAGAATGGGAGGAATACCTTCTGAGAAATAGGGAAGCAAAGAAGATGATTAAAGAAGCAAAAGATGACACAGAGCTGCAAACAGCCAATGGGATCAAATGCAGAGAAAACCAATTTTTACGCTGTATCAGTGAAAAAAGATAAAGAGATGGGGGAATAGTTAAGTTATCAGATGGGAGTAGGGTGATAGAGGAGGATGGGCAAAAGGCTGCAGTCCTGCATGACTACTTTTGCTCCATCTTCACCAGAGAGGATAGGGGCCCCTTATCTGAGAATGGGATCAAAGCAGCAATGAGGGGGATTCTGGAGATGAAGAAGCCAGTATTTAGCAGGGATAGGGTCCAGAATGGGCTAGCAGCCCTCAGGACAGACAAGACCCTGGGTCCAGATGGGATACATCCAAGGGAACTTAAAGAATAGGTAGATGAATTAGCAGAATCTTGCAGGCCAATTCAATAGCTCAATTCAGATGGGGGTTGCGCCAAAAGATTGGAGGGTGACAGATGTGGTTCTGCTCCTCAAAGGGGGAGCAAGGAACAAGCAGGAATGTATAGACCTGTCAGTCTTACCTCTATTGTGGGGAAGCTGATGGAGTCACTGCTCAAAACAAACTTTGTGGACTATCTGGAGGGGAATGTTCTCCAGGATAATAAACAGCACGGCTTTGTATTGGGAAGGTCCTGTCAGACTAACCTAATAATCTTCTTCAACAGGGTGACAGAGAACCTGGATAAAGGCCATGTCATGGATCTGCTGTACTTCACTTCAGCGAGGCTTTTGGCTCTGTGCCTCACAGACACGTACTAAGGAAGATGGAGGAGCTGGGGGTGGCTAGGGATATAGTTAGATGAGTAGAAACTGGCTAAAAGGGAGGCAACAGAGGGTTGTAGTAAATGGAAGAGAGGGAGGTAATGAGTGGGGTACCGCATGGGTCTGTCCTGGGCCTGGTCCTTTCTAACATGCGCATTAGTGACATCAGAGAAGGGATCCAGGGTAGGATTAGTCTCTTTGCAAATAAAACAAAACTCTGTGGAAGGGTGGATAACACCAAGGGAATTAGAGAATTACCAAATGACCTGCAAAGACCAGAGACGGTCAAATATTTGGCAGCTGAAATTCAGTGCAAACAAAATTGCAAGGTAATGCACTTAGGAAAAAAGAACCACAGGACAGAATACTGGATGGGAGGGGTAAAACTTAGTACCACAATAGAGGAATGTGACCTACTGTAGGAGTCATCATCAGTGACACCTTGAAACAGGCTAGCCCATGTAGCAAGGCTTGTATTAAAGCAAACAAGATTCTGGGAGTATTGGGAGGGGTATTGCTAGTAGAAAGAAAGAAGCAATACTCCTCCTCTATAGAGCCTTGGTGAGGCCTCACCAGGAGTACTGTGCCCAGTTCTGGATCCCTAACCTTAGAAAGGATAAGGTAGGCTGTAGGCGGTACAGCATAGGGTGACAAAAATGTTTCAGGACCATCAGGGAAAGTCCTATGAGGAGTGTCTTAGAACATCGAACATGTACACGCTTGAGATCAGAAAAGAGAAGGGTGGCATGATAGAAACCTTCAAATTCCTGAGAGGAATAAACAAGGTGAACTATTGTACAAGGAACTATTTAGCAGGACCATCAGTTCAACAACACAAGGGCACAACTGGAAACTGACAGGGAGAAGGTTCAGGAGGAATGTGAGGATGTATTATTTTACTGAAAGTGTGATGGAACTGCCTGCCAGCAGAGGTGGTGGGAGCTAAAACTGTGGGAGGCTTCAAACAGGGTTGGGACAGAGTGAAAGTAACAGTGCTCACTTGTAGCGACGAACCGGGGTAAAGAATAAGGAGACTGTTGGGGAGGGTTAAAGCCCTGTATCAACTCTAGGTTGTGGGGTTATATATGGTCTCATGGGCAGACTTGATGGACCATTGGTCTTTTTCTGCCATCACTGTCTATGTTTCTGTGTTTCTATGTCACTGAGAAATTTCCTGACTATTTATACAGCGCCATGTTTACAGTGCATATAAACAACAATCCCATCTCGTATGTAAACTCTACTGCAAAATTGGATGGGCGGGACACCGGTCTGCATTGTCCACTTCCAACTATGGCTTGGAGTACCACACTGGTTGAACCAATATCAGTGCTGAAGCCTTGTCCTGGTGTCCACATCCTGAGCCACCCGGTAACTCTACAGCACTCCCTGCTGCGGCAGTGAGGGCAATGTGTTTAAAGTTTGAAACTGAGGATCATGTCACCCCTGCCAATCCAGTCAGAGGCATAGACATGCTGGGAGCTTCTCCAAATTAATTCTCAGCTACTTACCTTAATTTCATGGGTTTGGATTGTTCATCTTTGCCTCAGCCAAGCCATCCAGATCTTAAACAAGCCCGGCGGAAGGACTTTATTTTATGTGCGGTGGTAGGTGCCCTGAAGAAAGGGTTAGAAGCAAGCAAGGTTCAGATAACTCATTTGGATATTTCACTGCTGTTGCGTGAATGGCCCATGTGATCTTTAAGAGATGGGCTGCTTATCTGGGCAATTCGGGTTGCTGCCCACCTGGGATTTCCTCAAAAACAGTTGTGTGCAATGGAAATACAGAAAAACTGTCATCAGATTCCACCACGTTGACATGGGTCACCTGGGAATGGACCGCATGCTGAACCTGATGCAGGCCCTCGTCTACTTTGGCCATGAAGGATGGCAGTGTGACAGGGGAAAGCTAATGGGATTCTGTACTGGGAATGTACCAACCCCAGAACAGGGGAGGTGGTCACACAATTGATGGTACCTGAGAAATACAGGATCCAGATAATGCAATTGGCTCATGACATGCCCTTAGCCAGACATGCTGGCAGGGGTAGTACCTTACAATGGATTCTAACCCAATTTTATTGGCCAACTATCCATGAACAGGTGTCAGAATATGTATGGTGTTGCCCCAAATGCCAGCCAATAGCCCAAACTTAGAGGAAGGATTGGGTTCCCCTTCAGACTATTCTCCTGGTGTCACAGCCTTTTGAGCATTAGCCATGGATATAATGGGTCCCTTAGAAAGGAGTTCCAAGGGAAATAGATTTATTCTTGTCCTATGTGACTATGCAACCTGCTGTCCCGAGGCTATACCAATAAGATCTGGTATTGCCCCAAGGTTAGCAGAGGAACTGGCTAAGTTATTTAGCACAATGGGGATCCCCCAAGAAATATTAACCAATAGGGGAGCCAATTTCAATGCACAGCTGCTAAAAGAGTTTTGTACAGATTGCTAGGCATAGCAGCAGTATGTACCTCCCCTTACCATCCCCGGATTGATGGACTGGTAGAACGCTTTAATCAGACACTGAAGAGAACACTCATAAAGTTCATCAGTGAGGAGGGAAGGGATTGGGATAGGTACCTCCCCTATTTCTTGTTTGCATATAGAGAGAGATCCCACAGGCTTCTACTGGTCTTTCCCCCTTCTCCCTGCTACACGGACGAAACCCAAGAGGACCCTTAGATGTAGTCAAGGAGCATTGGGAGGCAGGTGAGATAGTTGGGCACTACAATATCATAGACTATATGACCAAATTGAGGCAGCGTTTGATTGAATGTGTGGAGCAAGCCCATAGAAATCTGGAACACAAACAAGCAGAACAGAAGATGTATTATGATCAAGGGGTAGGTAGTAAATCCTTCCAAAGTTGGGACAAGGTGCTCTTATTGTTACCCAGTACAGAGAACAAGCTGTTGATGTGCTGGCAGGGTCCCTATACCATGTTAAGGCAGACAGGGGTGGTCAATTACGAAATTGAGATGCCAGGTAGAAGGCCCCCTAAAAGGATTTACCATGCCAATTTGCTGAAAAAAATGGCATGAACCCAGTACCCCAGTATGTTATATACACCCTGACAGTAGAGAATCAGAGTTGGACACTGCCTACCAACATTTAGAAAAGACTGGGAGTATAGCTGACATACACATAAAAACAGACTTAACCCCTAAACAACAGAATGACCTACATACAGTATTAGAAGAGTTTGACAGTACTTTCACAAATGTACCAGGCAGGGCTAAGGGGTTTACAGATGAGATACATGTCACCCAGGAACAGCCCATACATCAGAAACCATATAAGTTGCCTGTTGAAGTTCGAGAAGAGGTCATCCAGGAGATCAAGAAACTAGAAAACCTTGGTATTATTGTTCCATCTAAAAGTCCCTGGTCCTCGCCCATGGTGGTAGTAGGCAAAAAGGAGGGTGGGATTCGCTTCTGCCTAGACTTTAGGAAAATCAACATCTCACTTTTTGATGGATGCCCTTTGCCAAGAATGGTAACACGTGAAGTGGGCGCATGAGGAAGGGCACCGTCCATTACGGCGATGCCCTCCTTGTGCAATCCACTCACGGTGACCGACAGGTAGGGAGACCAGATGAGGGGGTGTGTGAACTAGGCGACAGGATGTCGCTATACGTATGCGTGCGGGGGGATGGGAGCGAGCATGGTGAGCATGGGCTGGGAGGGGGTGGAGAGGCTATAGGGGTGGCACTGCGGTTGTCGGTTGAGCTGCGGCGTGGTGTCAGGGATTGGGCAATGGCTGGGGTGGCTGAGGCACTGGGTTCGGGTCTGGGCGCTGGTGCGATTTTTGTGCACCGGCCTGAACCTTTATTTTACTACTTTCAACCCCCGACGCACCTCGCTGGAGTTGAGAACTCTTACAGAGAGGTGCGCACAGCCTCCAGTACAGAAAGTAGTAAAAATATGTCCTGGTGCCATTGTGCTGGTGCGCCAGGGTTGTCAGAGTGCTGAAAATGTGTTTGGCACTCTGACTGAGCGATAACGGTGATCGCCTTTAGGCATTCGCCATTATCACATAGACCCGACGAGAATATATGACATTACTGACTGGCTGGGAAATGCCCAGTACATCTCCACTCTCAGTTTAACAAAAGGGTATTGGCAGATACCCCTCTCTCTGAATCACAGAAGGTTACTGCTTTTATTACACCGTTAAGTTTATATCAGTTTGTGAATATACCTTTTGGGTTACATGGGACCTCTGCCACCTTTCAGAGGTTGGTGGACCTTATGCTTAGGCCACATAAACCATGTTGTGAAGCTTATTTGGATGATGTGGTGATTTTCAGTCCTGATTGGGATTCACACATGATACACTTGAGAAATGAGTTACAGTCCATTAAGGAGGCTGGAGTTACAGTAAACCCTGCAAAATGTGCCCTGGGAAATATAGAGACCCGATACCTAGGGTTCATCATAGGGGGTGGGAAAATCCAGCCAAAGGTTGAAAAGGTAACTGCAGTGGCAAATAGCCCTATACCAACAACTGAAAAACAAGTGAGATCCTTTCTTGGTTTAGCAGGCTATTGCCAGAGATTCATACCCCAGTTCTCCTAGACCTCACCAAGAAAAGGTGCCTCAACAAGGTACAATGGTCTCCCTCCTGTGATGAAGTATTTTGGACCATCAAAGCCATCTTGTGTACTACTCCGGTACTGCAAAATCCAGATTTTACACAACCATTTGAGGTACATATGGATGCAGCCGTGGCTGGTCTTGGGGCTGGTTTGACCCAACGAATTAATGGAGAGGAACACCCCATAGTGTATATTAGCAGAAAGTTACACGGAAGAGAAAGCATGCAACTATTGAAAAAGAGTGTTTGGCTCTGAAATGGGCTATAGAATCCTTAAAATACTATCTATGGGGCACTGAATTCAAAGTCTTGACAGGTCATAATCCACTGTGCTGGCTTCAGCAAATGAGGGAGAAAAACCTTTGAATAATGAGGTGGTACTTGGCTCTACAGCCATACTGCTTTACTGTGTCCCATTGGGCAGGGACAGCCCATCTCAATGCAGATTACTTGTCTAGATATGGTACAGGGATTAATAATAATGCTTGAACTTCCTTATATTTGGTCTAGGAGGTACTGATATAAATATAATTTGAGAATTGATTAAGTATTGCTGGAACATGAAAAATAGCAATGTATATGTCCTAGGGGTAAATGTATGGCTATAATGATGAAATCCGCTATGTGTTGATGATACCTTAACACATACTTGCGTTGATATTATAAGGGACCCTGAGATGGAGGTTCTAGAGTGGGTGGGCAGAAGCTCCATCCCCTTCCAGGGATAGGGAAGGTGGAAAACAGTCACTTAAGGACTGTTCCCCTCTTGGGGGGGGGGGAAGTGTGACAGAGGAAAGCCCTGTCCCTGAAATGGACCATTTTTTTCTGCTACTCAAAACTACTGTTGCAACAGTTCTCTTTTTCTCTTCACTTTATCCGTCTTATCTTACTGTTCTATTCTGGAAGGTTGGCCACCTTTGGGTGCCCCCCACTTTGCCCCCTAGTCTGTCTCCCACTTTGTTTCTTGTTTCCATTTTTGTTAATTGGTCCAAAATATATGGGGAGTTAACAAACAATGACCTCCAAGTACATATTAGTAAAAGACAACCTTGTGGTACCCTTGTGTATGGGTGTTTGGTGCCAAGAAATAAAGAGGGTCTGAATCCATGTGGATTTTAATGGAATTAAATTAAAAGTGTATTACTAATAAGCAGACGACAACAATGATTATGGCAAAAACTATAACATGAAATGAATTAATTCATGTCTTTTGCTTTAGCATTTATGGCTGGTGCAGCAAAATCTTTTTCTTACTGGAACATGAAACTCTATTAAAGCAAATGCATACTAAACAGTAGGAATGGTATCCCGCATCAGGCTGTACCCCTTTTGCCACATAAATGAAGCGGCCGAATGTATAGGAAGTCAGGCACGCCTGTAAGAGGAGCAGAGCCACCAAGGCTACCGCTGCATGTGACCTATGAGGTACGGTTGGGATATGAAGAAACAGCTGAACCTTATGTCTCCAGGTACAAATGGAGAGAGAGAGAGAGAGAGAGAGAGAGATTACCTTAAGCCCAGACATTCTCACTCTGTTTTTCTCTCTCTCTCTCTCTTGTAATCCTGTTTCGGTCTCCATGGCTGTCTTTTCATTTATCCAGACTGCTGCGTTTGCCTAGGTCACCCCGGGTGCAGAACTAGTAAAAAGGACAGGGTTACTGGAATCCCCTTCTTTCCTCTACAGAGGAAATAAAATAATATATTTCTCACATTATCTGGCCATTGGGTATAATAAGGCCAAAATGAAATGTTTTACCGACGGCTTGCAATTGCAGCCACCGAACCGCCATTCTGTTGATGTTAGTTTTTTTTCTTTCAAACATGACATAGAAATGTTTTTCATGCTATTCTTCCCCTATATAATAAATAAAGGAGTAAAAATACATATACAGTAACTCCCACGTTAGCTTGGTTTCTCATATATTAAATTCGGGAAACAGCAGGTTTCTTTTGTGGGTTAATAACCCCAGAGATATCGTACATGCCTATATCAGAACTTAAAAACCTAATTTAAAAAATAAATAATCTAAAAGTGTTGTAGGTGACCTATACTTACCATTTAGATCTCCTGTTCAGGACTGAACAGTATGCAAACTGAATGGTTCCCTATAGGGCAACAGCGTCCCCTATAGGCCATTTTTGTAGAAACACAACTGTCAGTCAAAGACAGAAATACAGCCCATGCATGTTTTCAAAATTTATTTTGCCTTTCGAAATTTATTTTTATATCAAGATATTATTATGGTGTTACTTTGATATCTAGAAAGCTCTCTAACTTTATATAATTTAAAAAGAGAGCTTAATAAAATAGTTTATAAATGTGGTGATGCTTGGAGCACATGACCTTGGAGGTGGGGTATAAAAGGTCTGTGTCCAGGATAGTCTAGAAGATAGGGTCAGTACTTCCTGGCCATTGTAGGTGAAGGACTGAGGGGAGTCCCTTGCTGCAACCCTGTGTAGAAACTGTTGTAAAGTTTGCCACAGCCTTGGAAGTTCCGTTTGTCATTAATTTGTTTGTTTATTTGACTGAAGTATAAGTCTTTATTTTTTTTGGTTGATGTGTTTATGAAGTAATAAACATTGCACCAGTCAAAGTGTGTTAACCTTACTTTTCCTTGTGGTGTCCATCTGTTACCCCACACTCCTTTACAGGCAGATGTGGAAAAGCACTGCTGAAACTGTTTCAGGTGTTTAAAGAGAAAGACTCTGCCAAAAAAGGAAGCACCAGTGGTCAACATTCAAGCCAGTAGACCCCTTGAACTTATGTAAGGACTTCTTCTGTTTTGATACCGGCAGTAAGAACATAGGTAACATTCTTGTCATGACTAACCAGTACATCCCTGCCCACGCATATCCAATGCAAAGATCAAAAACCCAGAACAGTAGTTCTGCAACAATACATCAACCACTATGATATCCCACAGAGGGTATACTCAGACCAAGGCGATACTCTGAAAGTCGACTGGTAAAAGAATTCTTGACCCCTTGTGGGATAAGGAAGTCAAGAACCAATCCATACCACCCAAGGGGAAACCCTCAGCTTGAATGCTTTAACGGGACCCTGTTGGACATGTTGGATACCATGGTGCCAGAGCAGAAAGCCAAGCGAAGTCAAAAAGTGAGTTCTCTGGTGCATTCCTATAATTGTACCCAAAATAATGCCATTCTACGATCACCTTTCTACCTGAGGTTCAGTAAAGAAGCTCATCTACTAGTCAATCTGTATTTCAGAGTCTCAGCAGATAAGGCATTAGAGGATACATACCCAGAGTACACCCAGTGCTTGAGCCAACAGCTACAGAATACCTATCAGCTTGCCTCTGAGGCTGACACAGAAAACAGTCTGGCAACAAGAACCCCTTACCAAGTGCTACAAGCCAGAGATTGAGTACTACTGAGGAATCTAGGCCAAAAGGAAAACATAAGATTGAGGACCTGTGGGCTCCCAAGTCCTACATCATTGTAGAACCACTACCAGATGTTCCTCTGTACAAAATCCAGCAAGAAAATGAAGGAGACCTGGAAAAGACCACATATAGGAATCGTCTGTTGCCCATTGAAAAATTGTGCCAGGCACAGGACCAGAAAGCAAACCTCCATTAGTCTGGAGGCCAAGGACTCAGAGTTGTCCACAGATACATAGTACTAAACCTGTGCCCACTGAAACTCCTGTAGCAGAGTCAATCCCAGCCCTATCTCCACACAGGAACTTTTCACATACTGAATCCTTCCACTCTGCAGCACTGTGTGCTAGAGGAATAAATCACAGAGACAGACATACTGCCGGTTATCGTTGAGTCAGAGGAAAGGGAAATTCATCCTACTACAGCAATGCCACTGGACACTGATGTGGAGCTGGAAATAGAGGACACAATACCTGAGTCTAATGTCATTTCTGTCATTCCTGACATGACCCCTGTGGGGGACACAGATCTGGAAGATGGAAGAGCTCACCCTATTCCTAACGAAGAGGCAGTTTTACCCAGGAAGTCTGAACATGAACTAAAGCCCATAGTAAAGGTCACCTATGACACTCCCAGTGCCTCCTCTGACTTGCCCCTTCATATGGCTCATAAATTAATAATGCCTGAAGCTTGCGCAGTACCAATTTTCCCCAGATACCGTTCAGAGATGCAGGTTAGAGTTGGGAAGTGTATTGGGATGTTGCCTATAAAACTTGCTGTCTCATGTGACTAAACAGGCATAATTTGTCTAGCCAGAAATGTGATGCTACGTGACACTGTATGTAACTGCACTGATTAGACAGGCATCAGGTTGGGGGGGGTGGAGCCAACTTCCAGCACAGTCGTGTTCCTGAACTGCTCCCACCCTTGGGGCATTTAAGTTAAATTTTCTTGACCTACAGTTTTAGTAGACATTAAAACTTCAGTGGCAGTCAGCCGGTATAAGGTTTCTAAATCCTTAAGTTTGAGCCATTTCTAATATGGGAAACCTGAGAAAAACTGATGGAGGAATGGGAAAGAAGAGACAGTGACATCCTGAGCCTGGCATGAGCAACCCACCTCAGGTGCCACAAATGATGATGTGCTGCTGGTGGTCCGAGGCCTGGAACAAAGGATCATTGCGTTGGATAACAAAGTTACAGATTTTAACAGCAGGCTACAGCTTTGTGAAACACAGTTGGGGGTGGCCTGGCAGAACCCAAAGATACAGTGGTGGCAGCATTAAAAGCAGCTACAGCCACTTCTGATAGTATTAGCAACCATATGCCGATATATTGTGTTTGGAATAACATTAAAATAAAGCCCCCTTCTAAAATCATTAATTATAGGAAATATGATCATTATGATTGTAACGCTTTGCATGTTGATTTAACAGGACTGGAATGGTCATAGTCGGATGTTATTCCTGACCCTAAAGTTGCAGTGGATTTTTTTTCTAAAAACACTGCTTGAATTACAAGATAAACATTTTCCCTTACTCAAAAGAAGGGTAAAAGGTACAAATAATAAATGGATTACACCCGAATTATTTAAGTTAATGAGAGAGAGGGATAGGCATTGGAAAATTTCTGAAAGTTCCCTAAGTGGTGAGGCGTTAAATAATTATCTCAAACTTAGAAATAGATGTAAACTTCTCATACATAAAAATAAATCTGACTTTTTCAGAAAACTCAGACAGATACTTTAGGTGATTCAAAAAAGATTTTGGACATCTATCAAAAAATTAACTAATCCAGGGTGGAATACAGGTGTTAGAGCCATTATAATAAATGGGAATACAGTTACTGACCCCAAAGAAATCAGTGATCTTTTCTTAAAAAAGTTCATGGATCTGTCTAGTCTTACGTCTAATTTCGATATATTGTGCACTTTAAATGGTATTAAGTCTGGCTTATCCATAGATTTTTCTCGTCTTATCTGTTTTCGTATTATTAGGCCACAGCAAGTATACAATTTATTATTACAGATGCCTATAAATAAAAGTGCAGGATCTGATGGCATTGAGCCCCGGTTTTTGAAACTTATTTCTAACTTTATCTATCGGCCTCTAACACAGATATTTAACTTATCCTTGAACTCTGGTGTATTTCCTGAAGTTTGGAAACAAACATACGAACACATGAAATTTGCCAGCAGATAAAGGCCTAGAGGTCTATCAAGTCTGCTCGAATGTGCAGCTAGCATCCCTTATTCTGCAGCTGCCCCACCCTTCCCCTTCATTGACCCCCCCTTGTCCTGTCCCATCCCCTTTTGAAGCAGTCCACTTTTCTTCTGGATACCACTTCTGCAGGTAACGCATTCCACCCAGCCACCACCCTCTCTGTAAAAAAGTGTCTCCTCATCTCCCTCCTGAACCTTCTTCCCTCCAGTCTCATATCATGGCCCCTGGTGTCCCTCCCCTCCCTTACTTTGAACAGCCCCTCTGTACCTGTCTTGTTTATTCCTTTCATGTACTTAAAGGTTTCAATCATGTCCCATGTCCCTCCTCTCCTCCAGTGAGTACACGTTCAACTCCCTCAGCCTCCTCTTGTATAAGTCCCCAGCCTCTTGATCATCTTTGTCACCCTGTGCTGCACCCCCTCCAGTAACTTAAATGTCCCTCTTCAGATACGGGCACTAGTACTGCACGCAGTACTCCAGGTGCGGTCTAACTAATGACCTATACAGTGACAGAATCACCTCCTCCCTCCTCGAGGATATACCCCTTGCAATACAACCCAGCATTTTGTTGGTCTTTGCAGCTGCCTTCCTACATTGTGCTGAGTTGTTCATTGCCCTGTAATGAGCACCCCCAGATCCTTCTACTTCTCTGTCTGGGCTAGCTGCACTCCCTCCAGCTGGTAACTCCTCCTTGGGTTCTTCATCCCAAAATGCAGCACCTTGCACTTTTTGGCATTAAACCCCAGTTGCAAGATGTCTGACCAGGTTTCAAGCTTTGCCAGATCATCCTGCAACCCCTGCCATCGCCTAGGTCATCCACCACCGCTCCTACCTTGGTATCATCAGCAAACAGACTGATCTTGCTCTTGATGTCCAATGATATGTCTGCAATGAATATCCCCAACAACACTGGTCCCATCACCGAGCCCTGTGGAACACCGCTTGTTACTACCCTTGGGTGTGAGAGCTCCCCACCCACCACCACCCTCTGTTGCCTTCCCTTAAGCCAGTTCCCTACCCATCTCACCAGCTTTAAACCTGCCCCTGTGCCTACTAACTTCCATCCCAGCCTTCCATGTGGCACTGAGTTGAATGCCTTACTGAAGTCCAGATACAGGACATCCACTGCATGGCCCCTGTCCAGTTGCCTAGTTATTCAGTCATAGAACTCCACCAGGTTGGTTTGGCAGGATCTGCCCCATATGAAGCCATGCTGTCTGCTGTCCTGTAGTCGTTTGGCCTCTAGGAGGGCCACCAGCCTCTCCTTCAGGATAGTCTCCATTAGCTTATCCACGATGGATGTGAAACTCACTGGTCTGTAGTTTCCCGGTTCATCCTTGGGTCCACTCTTGTGGAGGGGCACCACATCAGCCATACTCCAGTCCTGAGGTACACACCCTGAATGTAGTGAGGCATTAAATAGGTCTGCCAAAGGTCCTGCAAGGACCTCTGCCAGCTCCTTCAGTACCCTGGGGTGGATGCCATCTGGGCCTGGCGCCTTATCCACCCTCAGTGCCTTCAAACCCTCCCAAACTCTGCCCTCCATGATTTCCCCATCTGTCACCCCTCCCCCCATGTTTCTGCCATTTCTCCCCCCTTGGGCGTTACCCCACTCTTCTCTTTAGTAAATACTGAGCAGAAGTACTCATGTAGTGCTTCTGCCTTATCGCACCCTGCTTCCACCCAACGATTATTAAACCTATACCTAAAACTGGCCCACTTCATGCTCTTGATAATTTTTGTCCAACATCTATATTATCTCCTTTGAGTAAGATGTTTGAAAAAATTATCAATGTCCAACTGACTGAATATCTGGAGGCTGAGAGGCTTCGCTCTCCGGAGCAGCACGGCTTTCGGATGTTTCATGGTACTGGTACTGCACTGGCACATTTTACAAATCATACCCTAAATTCAAGGGATAAGGGTCTGTTGATGGGGGCAGTGTTTATCGATTTGTCAAAAGCTTGCGATTTAGTTAATCACATTATGCTGCTCTGGAGACTGAAGGACTCTGGCCTGATGGATAAGCCTTGCGAATTGTTTAATAGTTACCTGATGAACTGCCCTGTAAATGTAAATTATGGTGGGTTAAATTCATTTAAAAGTATGCTTCAATAGGGAATCCCACAGGGGTCCATTTTGGGACCCCTGTTGTTTTCCTTATTTATTGATCCAATTTCTAGAGTTTCAACCATCTCCAGAGTACCGCTTTATACAAACAATATTATCTTGTGTTCTAGCTCTGCAAAAATAGATGGAATTAATGCTGCATTGAATCTCAGTTTTTCTGCTTTAAATAAATGGTTAGAACAACATTGCTTAATACTAAATACCAACAAAACACAACGTATCTTGTTTGGTTCTCCACCTAAACTGTATAACGCTAAACCATTATTAGTGTTTGATTTGGTCGGATCTTTGATAAATCAAGTTATAGAGACTAAATATTTAGGGGTACTCATACCTCTCAACCACCTGCCTCATAAATCAGGGACAAGGCTCAAAACAATCAGGGACAAAGGACTAAAATCAGGGACACATCTTCAAAATTGGTGTTATCCACTCAGGAAGCTGGTAGAATAAGGGCATTGGTGTAAAATACATTTTCTAAGGAAGAACAAGTCTGTAACTTTAATTTTTGACATTGTTTTTTAGTTACAACCCTCACTGTTTGGTCACAGAAACACCATTTTTAGGAGGGACATAATAAAATTTTGAGGCAAAATCAGGGATGTCCCTGAAAATCAGGGACAGTTGAGAGGTATGGGGGTACTACTAGATCCTAATCTTATGTATTCATTTCATATTAGAAAGACAGTAAAGATTGTGAATCAGAAACTTGGTGCTTTGTATCGCATTAAAGATTGCCTTACTAGCTAGGGAAACTATAGCTAAAAGTGTATTATTGTCTACATTTTATTACAATTCTTTTTTACTAACAAAATTTAATTCCACATGTAGATTCATTTTGGCTAAACCTTACAGAACGCATCATTGTGTTTTATATAATACCCTTGGTTGGTTGCCCCTAAATTGACCTCTTTATATAATTTGGGTTGTATGACTAAACGTACACTTCTGGGTAGCAAATCTACATTATTTGCTTTATTAGATATTAGACAGGGATCACGATTGATTCACTCCTCTAATGTATTACATTTATCCATGCCCAAGTTCTCCACTTTTATGGGAAACAGGGCTTTTTCTATCCAAAGTTCTCTTTTCTGGAATTCTTCGCCATCCAGCTGTGTAAATGCCTCTGAAAGCACAGCTTTTAAAAATTTTCTCTTTAGTCACTTGCAATGCTTATCCTTGTGCAATTGTTTTTAAATATGTACATTTATCTTGTATTTGTTGTACTTTTATATTTGTATATGTTGTACTGTCAATGTATTTTGTATTTTGTATAACATCTTAGCTTCTTATTGATGAAGCTCCGAGTCGTTCCTGAAAACGGGCTTAGGCCCAGTGTACTTAACCGCTTAATAAAGTGAATTGAATTAAATTAAATTGAATTGAACCTCCAGCCTCCAAAAAAAAATAAAGGGCTCCAATTCAGACTAGCGGCATTGGAAAACTTCATGACGTCTAGCAACATACACCTCTTAGGCCACCTGAAAGGATTGGAGGGGGATAACACGCAGGATTTTGTGGGTAGCTGGCTACAGCACAATCTTAAAATGGACCCAGATCCCCAGATTGCTCTAGCTTATTGACTCACACCATGGAAGAAGATGGACCTGGGTTTGGGTCCTAGAACAATATTGGTTGTGCTGGCCAGATCTCTGAAAGGGACAGAGTGTTGGAACCTACTAAATTAACTGGCCCCTTGGAAACTGAAGAGAAAGACAAAGTCTACAGATACACCAACCTCAGCTACTCCACACTAGTGAGGCACAAGTCCTTTGATGTGGTCCAGGCCACATTGCAAGCTCTTGGAATAAACCATGTTACGCAGTATCCAGCCCTGCTGCTAACAGTGTACTTGGGTAAAACCTATGTCTTAGGGGACCCAAAGGAAGCAAAACAACTAGTAAGAAAGATTCAGTCAGACTTTGGTGCTCAGAACCCAATTGCGGACTCTGATGTGAACTGACTTCCACATGTTATGTTTAATTCCTAACTAGAGAGTATGGGATGGGAAGATTTCATGAGAAGTGGGGAGGGGAAAGTGCCATTGTTGCCAGGGCGCCATAACAGGGCTAAGCCTCTGTGTGTGTGTGTGTGTGTGTGTGGGGGGGGGCTATATCCCACCATAGTACATAGCTGTGGTGAAAGTTTCATGTATTATGCTTTCCATTTTTTTAGTGTGTGGATTGGATGTTACAAACAAGATGGCCTTTGCCTGGTGGTGACAGGGATAACTTCCTCTTGTGCCCTCCACCCTCTCTGTAACTGCGTGTCAGTTGACATGAAAAATGATGAGTTGTTGCTTTTGGTTCTGACCCTTTACAAATGTTTTTTTGTTATCACATGCTGGGACTTCCATGATGGACTACTATGTTTTGCTTGCTGGCAACACGAATGTCATAGGTTCCAATTTACAACTGAACATATGGTGGCCTTTACTTATGTGGGACTTAATGAGGTTACTTCTGAAGTCAAATGACAACAGTTTTATGTATTCCATATGTTTAAATTATTGGGCTTGATTTTCAGAGCCTTGAGAATACTGTAAGCCCTTGGTGCACTGATTGTTTGATGCACGGTGCGTGCACTATTCTCCTGGCCAACCACTGGGATTTTCAATCCCAAGGGCCAAATGCCACAAGTTAGATCAAGTTTCCCCTGGTCTAACTTGCGCCATGTGGGGGACCCTTTTTACAGGGCTTGCACCAAGTATTTGGTGCAAGCTGCCATAAACTGTGAAAACTGCTGCAACTGCACCTGATATACTAAAATCGGGTACAGTTGCGTCAAAGGAGTTTGGCACAGCTGCGCCAAAGAATGGGGTTCATGCAGGGCTTGACACAAGCCCTACATAAACCTTTGAAAATTGAGCCCATTGTTTCAAGTTTGCTCTTTTTTCATATAAGCTCTCTGCCTACTACACTTCTTAAGGAGACAGTATAGTGTGGTGGTTAAGAGCACCAAGCTGCAAACCTGTGGACCTGGGTTTGAATCCCATGGTTCCAGCATGTCGGTTTCACATCAATTTCATCAACCGACACTACAGCGACAGCACAATGCTGATGGCGACCATGTCACCTGGCAAGTGTGTTGCCTGACCGCCGTCATGGCAAAACATTGGGGCACATCCCCCCGCACCCCCCACTGCAGGGGGCTTTGTCTGCTGCACCCCCCAGAAAATAAGATAATCACCTCTAGGTCAGAGGTATAGGGGGGAAGAGCACAACACCCCTGGGGTGGAAAGACAGCAGGCACTGCAAAATCTCGATCGACGGAATGACTGTCAATCGGGTTGCAGCGCCCACATTATTGTGATGTAAAGGTTTTGCTGGGCTGATGGCACACTGAATTGCATCAGCCCCCACTTGCATACTGTGGGACCCTGAGCAAGTCACTTAACTTACTTGTACTCCCAGGTCACACCTGGAAACAAGTTCTGGCTTAGTGTGCCTTTCCTGGTTAAACAATTTCCTCTATCCTCCTTTCCCCTTTTCATTAAGATGTTTATTGGTGGATTAATCCCACCTATAGCTATTGCTTGCAGAGGGTATGTGAGGGTATGTGAAGCTCCAAAGGGAAAGGACAGTCTCGGTCTCACAATTTAACATGTTGTACTAATGTTCCCTTATGGTATGGCCCACATGGCTTAGGTAGTGACTTCTGTTCAGATGATATATGCTGTGGGGTTTCTTTGGTCCCTTCTAGGTGGTGGACTTTTGGTTTTGTGACGCTTATTATTGATAACAAGGATGACGTTTTTCATCACTAGGGAGCAGCCCTCCAATGACAGTATTAACCTGGGCAGCAGGAGTATGTACCCTGCTGTACCTATGTGTATGAACTTTTGTATTATGTTCCTTTGCTAAGCAAAAGCAATAAACAGATTTTACAAAAAAAAAAAAAAGGCATCAAATGATGGTGAGACGTGTAAATATTTTAGAAGTAATTGCTTATAGAAACAGAAATTGTCGGCATATAAGGACCGCCTGGCCCATCTAGTCTGCCCATAAGCCCTTGTACTGGATTACTGCTTCTGACCCAGCTGCTGTACCTCTATGGTTCCCCTATGCTTGTTCCAAGCATTCTTGAATCCATCCACAGTGTTCGCTCCCACCACCTCCTGAGGCAGACCATTCCATGCCTCCACCACCCTCTCTGTGAAGAAGAACTTCCTCACATTCCTTCTTAACCTCCTACCTTCCAATTTCATGTCATGTCCCCTCGTTCTTGTGCTCCTCCTGTATTGGAAAATGTCTCCCCCGCACCTTGTTTACACCCTTGAGGTATTCTTTCATGTCCCCTCTTTTCCTCCTCTCTTCCAGTGAGTACATATTGAGGTCCCTTAAGTTCTCCTCATAAGTCTTGTGTTGCAAGCCCTGTACCATCTTAGTCACCCTTCTCTGGCCATCTCCAGCCTGTTAATGTCCTTACAAAGATGCGGCCTCCAGAACTGCACACAGTACTCCATGTGAGGCCTGACCATGGTTTTATATAATGGCATCACTACCTCCCTCCTTCTGCTGGTGATACCCCTGCCTATGCACCCCAGCATGCCACTGGCCCTCCCAGCTGCCTTAGTGCTCTGCTTTGACATTTTCAGGTCATAGGAAATAATAACCTCCAGGTCCCTTTCCTCCTTTGTGACTGTCAGCAACTCGCTCCCCCATCCTGTAGTTTTCCCCAGGGTTTCTGTGTCCCAGGTGCATAATTTTTTACTTTTTTGAATTAAACTTCAGTTGCCAGTTGTCAGACCATTTTTCAACCTTCCCCAGGTCCCTTCTCATTTTCTCCACCCCTTCTGGGGTATCCACTCTGTTACAGATCTTGGTGTCATCTGCAAACAGGCAGACCTTTCCCTCTAGCCCTTCTGCAATGTCGCTAATGAAGACATTGAACAGGACTGGCCCCAGGACCGATCCCTGAGGCACCCCACTGGTCACCTCCCTCTCCGCAGACTGCACCTCATTTATCACCACTCTCTGCTTCCTGTCTGTTGGCCAGTTTCTAACCGAGTTTACCACCCTGTCCCCCATGCCCAGCCTACCCAGCTAGTTTATCAGCATCCTATGTGGGACGGTGTCAAAGGCTTTGCTGAAATGAAGGTAAGCAACATCCACTGCCCCACCCTGATTTACTTCCTTTGTCACCCAGTCGAAGAAATCAGATTTGTCTGACATGTCCTCCCCACTGTGAATCCATATTGCCTATGGTCCTGGGCTCTGATGGCTTCTAGATGCCCCACTATCCTCTCTTTTTGTTTTCAATTCAAAGTTTATTAATTTTCACACACATAAGAACAGTTCCAAACGTGACAAGTAAAATTGCACATATAGTCAGAAAAGAGCTTTCACTACATACATTGGAGCTGTTCTCCCCCTACTCAATCCCGCCTCCCTACAATACACCCTCCCCAATCAGCACAGCTCTAACTACTCAGGTGGTAAATCATCCAGAACCACAAAACTGCCTTAATATTAACTAAGTGACAAGCAGCGTGTTGAAAGGATCCCAGATTTTCTTGTATCGATTCATCCTATTACTTAGACTAGACACCATTTTCTCCATCCTGAGATTAGCCAATATTTCCTTAAGACATTCCAAAAAAGGAATATCTATGTCATCTTTCCATTGTCGGAGAATAACCTTCTTAACCGATAAGGAAATTAGTGCCATATAATACCTTTTCGATATCACAGGAATAAGGGAATAATCCCCTAATAAAAATACCTCTGGAGTAAAAAGGTCAGAGAGGCCCAATAAAGGATCCATCCTCTGTTGGATATCTCCCCAGAGGGTGGAAATCTTAGAACGTGACCAAAATATGTGATAAAGCGTACCCTCTGCCTGTCCACATCTGGAGCAGGAAGGGGAATCAATGAGACCATACTTATATAACTTTTGGGGAGTATAATATATGTTATGTAATGGAACTGCGTAAGTCGTAACCTATCCTGAGTAACATATTTATGACAATTTGCCCACAATGCTGCCCAGTCTATCTCCAAGTTGGGAAAACATGGTGCTCAATATCTCTCCGGTATAAACACCTCCGGATATTTACAATTATATAAAATTTTATAAATGTCGGATACTGAGTGAGGGCTACCGAACATCGAAACTAGCACATCCTGAAACTTATTCCTACATCGTTGAGGCGGAACCGGCCCAAATATCTTCGTTAATAAATGTTTCAACTGGAATACTTTAAAAATAGACTTAGTGTGGATGTTAAGGCTACTCAATATTCCAGTAACTGAAAGCCAAGAATCGTCCAGAGCAATGACCTGAGAAAGCTTAACATTTTCTAGCTGAGGGAGCCATTTAGACAAGATTGGCTTGTTACTTATTTTTAAATTAGGGTTACCCCCAATGGGCTGAGCTAGGTCTACAGTATGACCATATTCCATAAATGAACATATCTGGGAGTGCACCCTGATCGAAATCGCAATGGGGTAGATTTCAACAAGGGGGGGAGGGCACTCGGCCTGATGTGAAACAACGAAGCTGGCGATAGACCACACTGTTTAATTAAAGATAACTCTATTTTAAGCCAGATAGGTAGCCAGCCCACAGAGTCCGGCTCTCCCATGCTCTCCATCCATCTAACGTATTTTGCCATGTGACTCGCCCAATAGTAAAAAATCATGTGTGGAAGACGAAGACCCCCTTTATCTTTGGAAACTGACAGTTTATGAAATGCAATCCTGGGTCGCCTATTAGCCCAAATAAATTTTGTTATCAGAACATTAACTTTACGGAACCATGAAACGGGAATCCAATTATTAAGCAACTGCAATGGGTGAAAAATCCTAGGGAAAAATTAATTAAATTCACACACCCCCAGAGTGAAATAGATAATTTGGCCCACCTGTCTAAGTCAGCTCCTAAAATTTTAACTAAGTCCTCCAAGTTCAACTTCTGAAACAAAGTGGGATTTCTAACTACTTGTATCCCTAAATATTTTAAAGAGTTCCGGCGCCCAAGACATACCGTATTCTACAACGCTTGATTTAATCACTTTATGGCTAAGTGGAAAAACAAGAGATTTGTCAATATTCAATTTGTAATTAGAAAGATTGGCAAATTCTTGCATGGTCATCAACACAGCCGGTATTGAGTTATTCGGATCCGATAGCTGCAAAAGTAAATCATTGGCATATGCCGATACTTTAACCTCATATCCCTGGATGGTGATTCCTTGGATCATCGGAGAAAACTTTAAACGGTGAATGAGGGGCTCCAAATATAAATTTAACAGTAAGGGTGATAAGGGACAACCCTGTCGAGTTCCTGAATGCAGTGGGAATCTTTCTGAAATAACCCCATTAACCATTACTCTGGCTGATGGGATATTATAAAGGGCTTTGATCCAATTTTGAAAAAGCTCAGGGAATTTATAAGCATTAAGGGCCCTAAATAGAAAGTTCCAATCCACCCTGTCATATGCTTTCTCAGCATCCAGGGAGACCAAGACCGCTGGAAATGAAGCATCCCTGGATGCCGAGAGAACGTGTGACAAGGTTCTGAGATGATCTAATGAGGAACGTCCTTTCATGAATCCTACTTGCTCCGGCCCAATAAGATCGGGCATCACCAATGCCAAGCGATCCGCTAAAATCTTGGCCAATATCTTGATATCTTAATTCATCAGGGATATAGGGCGATAGCTCGCGAGCAATTCTGGGTTTTTCCTGGGCTTCAAAATTAAGACTATTAAAGCCTCCCACAAAATAGGATCCGTCTGGGCGCCCAATAATATGCGTTGAAATAAAGGTAACAGTAAGGGGAGTAGCTGATCTAAAAATACCTTATAAAAATTTGCCGAGAAACCATCAGGACCAGGTGATTTATCCGAGGGTAGGGTTTTAATAATCCTGGAGATTTCATCGGTCGTTATTGGAGAAAGTAGCCATTCCTGCTGGGATTCCGAAAGTGGGGTTAATCTAGATGCCTCCAAATAATTGTCTATATTGTCACCAGATACAGAGTTCGTTTTAGAACTATATAAGCTGGTATAATACCTCTGAAACTCTAAAACTATGTCCTCTGAAGTTGTTATTAGGACATCATTTATCTGGGAACGTAGTGACAAAATATACTTATTCGCTTCCTTTTGCTTAATCTGAAGCGCCCAGCAGCTTCTTCTCGCTTTCTCTCGCTGCTCTGAACAAGCTGCTTTAGCTTTAAGAATCGCAAATTCGGCCTTGTCCCTTAACATTTCCAAGTAGTCTTCCTTTAATTTAACCAGTTCTTGCTGTTCGGGTTCCGAAAAACATTGGCCTAACATTGTTTCCTTTAAATAATTTTGACCCACTAGTGAGACTAACTTCTTATCTTTTTCTTTCTTTCTGTGTGTAGCTATACTAATTAAGACACCCCTAATAAATGCTTTAAAAGCCCCCCACATCAAGTCTGGTCTGGAAATAGAGTGAGTATTAGTTTCCATAAAATGTGTTCACTAATAATTTTAACAATGTGATCATCTTTTAACATTTAATTATTAATCTTCCATCTGGGAGACTTCCTAGAAAAGGTTGAAAGAGCTAACTGACATGTGACCAGCGCATGATCCGAAGGTGGGCCTGGCTGTGTAGAAGCTTCAATCACTCCGGAGAGAAGAGTTTGGGAGAGAAAAATATAATCAATACTCGTGGCCATTTTATGTACTGGGGATAGAAAAGTAAATTCCTTCTCCGAAGGATGTAAAACTCTCCATACATCACACAAAGCATAATGCTCCAAGAACTCTTGAAGGGCCCTTTGAGCAGGGGAGCAACCTCTTCTCATAGGAGAGGAACGGTTCACTAAAGGGTCCATACCAGTGTTCATATCCTCCCCAATAATAATTGGTAAAGTAATATATGGATGTAGTAGCTCAGTTAGTTTCACAAAAAAGTCAGGGGAATCCACAATGGGCCCATACAGGGTTCCCAGGAGGACTTCGGTGGCATACAAAAAGCAATGAATAAACAAAAATCGACCCTGTGGGTCCTTAAGCACCTGCTTCAAAATGAATGGGGTCTTCCTATTAATCAGTATCAATACGCCGGCACTATTAGTAGCAACCCCAGCAGACAAAACGTAGCTTATCTGCTGCCGTCTCATACAATTAGCTTCCGTATCCAGTAAATGTGACTCTTGTGTAATTGCAATGTCTATGGACAAGGCAAGGTGCTTAAGGATTTTATATTGTTTGACACGCTGCCTTAATCCTTTAACATTCCATGTTGCAATTTTTATTATATTAGTCATTATTGCGAACTCCCAATAATGTAAGATGCACAAAAATAAATCTTTCAGAAATATACATCCTTGAAAACCCCCTATGAGCTATGCTGATACCCACCCCAAATTAGCCCCATCCACCTCCACACCCCGACCCATTAGAAAAAAACACCATAAAAAAAAACCCTTCCCCCTCTCCCCCCGATCTGTTATAGGTTCCGCTCTGCAGCATACCAACACCTTAGCCCCCCACAGCCACCCTCAGAAGACCCTGCATTTAAACACAAACTTAATAAACAAGGGAAACACTTTCCGAATGTCCTTCCAAGCAGGTTTAAAAACCAGCCTAGTTCGATGAGAGACCATATCTACTTGTCCCAGCTCTTTCTCCATTAAAGCGCTTTTGTCTCAGAATTACATATAATTTTCCCAGTTCGTTTTGCATTCTAAATGAAATAAAAATAAACCCCAACAGTGCAGACTATATTATAATGATCTGTCTACATTCCCCTGCAAATGGAGTCCTGAGTAGTATCATTTCTATAGCCCTGCTGCCAATTTCCATTCCGTATTTAAAAAAAAAAACCTTATTTAACCTACTGGCCTTTATTAGAACCCCATGAGGAATTTCAATTATAGAGCTGAATCTCGAATAGCAGCTACGAGTTCACTTCATTTGAAACTGAAGCTGAACTGTGTTAAGCACCCGCCAGTATCTGCCTTCATTAATGTTATCCTGCCAGATTTGGTATCCTAACTTTATAAATGGGAAGCGATATCGAACTAGGTACAGCCTGTAAAATAATGAACATCATCCCTTGGTAATTAGTTTCGGGTTGGGTGCTCTCTATTACCTCAGGCGCCAATTACACCGCAAAATTGGCAGGTGTCCTTCAAAAATTAAATTGGTTACCAAGTATTTGAATAAGTTACAAACTGCCCCCCATTTTATGTTTATCAATTTAGCATACCCCTATTCTCTTGAGGGGAGAGCTGTAAATTAAATGCTAACTCCAAATCGAGCACTGTCAATCCAGCAAGTGAAGCTGCGCAATAATTCAGTAAAACAATATCCCCCTCCTAACGGTTTAACTGAGCTATAACAAGCTTGATCCCTTATCTTGGGAGCAACGAGAAAATGACCCCACTCATGCAAAGCTTGGCCTGAGTTTTCCCCTTTCTGAGCCCGTATTAAGTTTAGCAACCTAATTCTTCTGAATTTAAATCCAAGTGCTCACATACCTGGGAGTCACAAAAATATCCGCAATAAAAATTCAAGAACCCCTTAGGAAGAAAAGACTATTCAGCGCCCCCTACATTTAGCTACATTACATTGAGGAGAGTGACCCTGTAATAAGAACAAATAACAAGTCATAATTATTCGATAGGCAAACCTTCCCCTCTGAAACTATACATAAATCCAGGAAGTCTAGTTTTCATTACTTCCTCGGATCCTAAACACTAACTAAATCTTTCATTAAAAGAACTTGTAACAAATAACAGTCCAGCAGAAAACTTGAATCCCCGATGTGGTTAACTTGCTTCTGCCACTCTCATCCTGCCAAAGGGTGTCCGCTAAGCATTCTGGAGGTAATTCTTCCCCCTAACTCATAAGCAAAGAACAAAGAGGGCTGGCATCCAAACTTTGATCCCTGAGCACATTACGCTTGCAAAGTCAACCAAAAAAATACACCTCAGACTTCTCGTCGGAGGTCAGGAAGCAGTTCTTTTAGTCCAGACCGGGCCATCTCCGGATCGTTAAAACTGTGCCATACCCCCGATATGGAAACTTGTAACCTCACTGGATATAACATTTTAAATCGAATGCCAGCTGCTGTTAACTTTGACACGTAAGGATGAAAGGCAGAGTGCTTCTGCCGGACCGTAGCAGGGAGGTCTTGAGCCACTCTTACTTTTTTACCTTCCCAGATGATACCTTGCGCCTCCTTGACTTTCTTTAGGAAATACTGGTGCTCAAGATAGTTGAGGAACCTAAAAATCAGGGGTCTAGGCGGTGATCCCGAAGGGGGGGGTGGTCTAAGAGCCCGATGCGCCCTCTCAATAGCATATTTGGCCCCATAAGGTGAGGGCCCAGCCACGCGCTCCACAAACTTGTGAGTAGAGAGAACTGCATCTTGCCCCTCTTTGGCTTTGGGCAGCCCTATCAGGACTGCATTATTTCTTCAGCTTTGACCTTCAAGATCCTCTAATTTGGACTCCATTCTAGTCATCTTCTGCCTCATAGTTATCAACTCTGATTCAACTTTCTCAATTCTCTTTTCCAAAGAGTGAATTTTCACTTCAGCATCTGAGGTGTGCCGCACTACTTCCTCTAAAGCTGATGACAATATCTTGATTTCTGCCGTCATTGATGTTATTTCCTCCTTAAAAGGCTTGAATTCAGCAAGAAACTTGGCCAGGGTTAATGACTCTTGCTCAGTAGGGTTAGGGGTTACTTCTCCCGGATCAGCTGAAGGCGCAGGCCTAGGCTTCTTAGGGCCTTTCTCAGGAGTGTAAGGCGGCATTCTTTTGGGGAGATTTTTCCTCATTTCAATCTCCATTCACGCTATCACTATGACTTGAATCGCAAAGAGCCTTTTCAAAAACTTTTTCTTTCCCCTTACCGAATATTAGCCAAATTTTAAACATGAAATTAGACCAAAATAGCGATCGGGTGGCTGGAGAAGATGGTAGAGGCTTGCAATCGGCACCTACATCATGTGGCCAATCCCCACTATCCTTTCTTTAAGCAATGTCTCCATGATCTTCCCTACTACTGAGGCGAGGCTGACCAGCCTATAGTTCCCCGCCTCCTCCCTGCTGCCAGATTTGTGTAGAGGGACCACATGTGCCCTCCTCCAATCCTCTGGTACCACCACAGTGTTGAATGACTTGGTGAAATGGCTGCCAGAGGTTCTGCTATCTCCCTTCACAGTTCTCTTAATATCCTTGGGTGTATGCCATCTGGTCCCATCGCTTTGTCCACCTTCAGTTAAGTGAGCTCCTGCAGGATTCTTTCCCCTGTGAATGGACTATTGTCCACCTCTTCACCCCCTTGGCAACTGCTGTACTGCTGTCCCTCCCCCTCTTCTGTGAATACTGAACATGCTTATGCCAATGCCACTGCCAGTTTAACTTTGGACATAATGGACCTTGTCTTGACAAGGACACCAGGTGTCAGATTTGCAAGGATGACACAGGGTTTGAATCAAACTCATGTACCACCACAGCTGTGGTATTGCTGCAACTGTACCCACTTCTAAAACCTTGGGCTCAGATGCAACAGTCAACCCTATTTATGATAGCTTGTGGTAAATCATGGTCGAAAGCTGTGTGTCAGAAGTCCCTGAGAATGATGCAATCTAGACCACAAAAAGATGGTCTAGTGAGCATCAATTCAACAAAAGGAATGAAAAATGCCTCTAGATAGCTGCAAGTACAGTGAGACATTTATTTGATGCACCTGGGGCATGCAGCTATTCTAAAGGATAGAAAGTCTGGCTCCAGGAGTCTGACAGAGGGTGTGAGTAAGCCGGCCCAAAATGGGGCTTATCTTTATGGGGTCACAGGCCCCCGTGATGTTTCTCTTTCTTCCCCCAGAAAATCCACTTGGCTGCTTGTCACTCTCTGGCCCACCAATGTTCTGGATTGTTGTAAGGGGGGCTGGTAGGGCAGCGCTACATTTTCTCCTTACAGGAGACTGGGCAGGAGTCATGCTGAGTTCTGGCAGTCTGCAGCTGAAGCTGCACTGTGGTCTCATGATCCCAGACCCCAGGACATGCATCAGGGCTGGGAATGGAACAAGAAGACTGTGTCTTTGGGGTCAACAGGTACTTGACTCCAGAGTAGGCAGTGGGGTCCAGGAGAAGAACGAGCAGATGACCAGAGTGAGCTCATCCACATATACCTGGCAGCATCATAAAGGAGCCAGAGCTTCACAAACAAGGTGGCTATGTGGCTGCCAACACAGCCTCTGACTCTGCAATGGGATACGTGCCCTAAAGAATAAAAGCAGTCTTGGCTTCAGGTTGGGCAGTGGGCCAGGACATGTAACCATTATCCCCTGTGGGGTTAACAAACAGCAGCAGAGATTGCATATAGAATGCCAGAAGTAAACAGTCATGGAGACAGCCATGCACATCCCTGCATTCTGCCCACATCAAGAGCTGATGGAAAGGGGTCGGGGGTTAGAGATCTTCAGCCCAGGAATCTGGGCCACTCCCCAACTTGTAAGCTGTGAGAGACTGCATGAATGCTTTGCATGACTGGGCTGGCATTCCAGAGCTGAGCCAGCTTGGAGATTTTTAGACCAATGGGGTGTCAAGTTCAGTCTATTATTAAAGGAGCTTACAGTAAACAATCTGGGCTCAGCTGGCATGTCCTTGAGGCAGAGGAAGCTGTGAGCCTGTGTTCCACTTCCTACCAGGAACTGCAGCCCTGGCAGACCCTTGCAGTGTGCGCACACCTGATTAAAGTCAAGAAGGCAGTTTACCTTAAAGGGGAACTGTCAGCAATAACAGCCTCACACCCAAGTGTGAAGCTGATCCCAATTTGCACCTTCTGTACAAAAACATTTTTTTTACTTACTGTTTACTGCAGTATAATAAATTAAATTGTTAGGCTAATTTTTCTGCCTTGTAAGGTGACATTTCCTGTAATCAGAAATCCCAGAATCCCCTGTAGCTGACATCAGAGGAGGGCAGCAGAACTGTGAGCTTCAATAGCCCGCAGTATATATGTTGAAGATTTTATAAGCTGAAATCAGATATTTGCTGGTCTTGCTGTGTTCACTGGGCTTAGTACATTCCTCTGTGACTGTACCTAGTCCCAGGAGAACAGCAGATCGGCAAACAGAAGATTACAGCTTATAAAAACTCTAATATTCACTGCGGGTTATTGAATCTCCCACTACTGCAGCCTCCTCTGATGTCAGCTACAGGGGATTCTGGGAATTCTGGTTACAGGAAATGTCACCTAGCAAGGCAGCAAAATAAGCCTGATATAATTTAATTTATTATACTGCAGTAAACAGTAAGTAAATAAAAATGTTTTTGCACACAAAGTGCTAATTGGGATCAGCCTCGTGCATGGGAGTGAGGCTCTTGCTGCTGACAGTTACTCTTTAAGCTGAGAAGGTAAGCAAAGTGTGGAGCTGGGTTTTTCTGCCCTACAGTGACTTTCCCTCTGGGGAGTAACCTCCACAAACAAGCTATGGACTGAAGAGGCTATTGGCTACCACTGGGTCTCCAGATCTCCTTTTCTGTTGGCTCACTGACTGAATTGAGACTGGTGAGAGACCAGATCTGCTCCCGAAAATTCTGCCCTCCATTTAGAAGCATACAGCATCTCGTCTGCTCATCTGTTTAACCCACCAAAGGTGTCTTAGAATTCTGTAAAACCATGAGTAATCTCTGGGGTCTCTGCTCTGAAACTTGGGCATTTGTGTAACTGGGACAGAGGGAACAAGCCTTGGGTGGACTGTATAACAAATGCTAGGCCCAGGCAGAAGATCCAAGGAGGTGACACGGCTACCTGTCTTTGGATTACAAACAAAAACAGGTGCCCCTTTTCACAAGTGGTGCTGCTGTTCTTTGACTGTGCAGATGTGGTTTATGGCACTGCTCCCTCCACCTCCCTGGTCAGACTGGAAACCCTTTGCAACCCCTTCTGCTGCTTTGCTACCAGCTCCTCCCACCATACTCATCCTTGTTCACTTTACTCCTCCTTAGCCATTCTCCCTCTTCCCTCATGTCACCAGACCCACTGTGCCTCCTTCCCTCTTACCTTTCATCACTCCTCTCCCTCATCCCCTCTGCCTCCTGCTCCAGGGATACTCGCACCTTTGCCATTAATTATCCCCATTCCTCTGCCTGGCAATCAGCCTTTTCCTATCAGCTCCCCTCACTTTGGAACCAGCTTCCCTCATCCTTCTGCTTCGCTACCTCCCCAGGCTCCCTCAGGTATCATCTGAAACTCCCCCCCCCCGCTCCTGTTTTCCCTGTCCCTGACTGTTACCCATGCAGTTGCCATCCTACCCTTGCACAGTTGTGGCAGAATCACCTAATTGTTTTTTGCCTAGTTTGCTCATTTTGAACCTACTCCTACAGTAATTGTGTTCTCTGCACTTTATTGTAACTGAACTGTGTCTGTGCTGTGTATTTTGTAACCTCTATCTATTCTCTTCTCCCAGGTCGCACCAGGAAATGGCCCTCAGCTCAGTGTGTCTTTCCCATTCACCAATTTTTAAATAAATGAATAAATAAATAAATAACCAAATAAATAAAAAAATAAGTAAAGTTTGTTTCGTTCAACATTGTTTGTGTTGCAGCTGTTTGCCTACCAAATTAAGTGTACCACTGTTTCACCCATCCTACTAACCAATCAATCAGTCAATCAAAATCTTTATTTATCCAGGTGGGCACCATTGAGCAGGGCTCATTTGCAAGATGGACCTGGTCATACAAAAATCATAGTACAGTAACATGGTAAAACATAATGCAGTATTATACAAAGAAGAAAAAATATACATATGTACATCAACATTTGAGTGAGAGGGGCTTTACAACAGATGGGCTCATAGCTGGGTACAGCAGGAATGTTCACTTAAAAGGAGAGAGAGAAAGGCAAGGAGAGGGATGCCAGCTAAGGGAGAAATGCCGGGGTTGGAATAGTTAACTGGCATACTTCAGGGAAGGGGGAGGAACGTGGCCATGGCTAAAGAGAGGCAGAGAAGCCGGTATTTTGGTAGGTAGAGAGAGGCGGGGCAGAGGCAGGGCGGGAGGCAGGAATGGCAGGAGGGAAACTGGAAAATAGGTGAGCTAGTGATACATAGATACATAGACAGTGTCAGCAGATAAGGGCCTATGGCCCACCCAGTCTGCCCATTTGAAAAATGCAAGTTCAGTTTATGTTTTCCTAGAAGTCTGTTGCCCCTTACCCCTGACCTCCAGAATTCCTTTATGTCTATCCCATGCATTCTTAAATCCCGTGATTGTTTCAGCCCCACCACTTCCTCTGGCAGGGTGTTCACTTGTCCACCACCTGTTCTGTGAAGACATTCTTCCTCATGTTTCCTCTGAACGTCCTCCCTCCAACTTCATCCCATGCCCTCTAGTCCTGGAACATCTTTCTCGCTTAAAATAGTGTAGTCCTGCCCCTGTTCCTCCTGTAAGATACTTGTATGTCTCTATCATATCCCTCTCTCCTCCTCTCCTCCAGGAGTACATATTCAGTTCCTTCAACCTGTCCTCATAGGACTTGTGATGCAATCCATGTACCATCTTTGTTGCCTCCTCTGACCTTCTCTACCCTGTCTATGTCCTTACGTAGGTAAGGTCTCCAGAACTGTACACTGTACTCTAGGTGGGGCCTCACTAGTGTCTTGTATAGTGGAATTATGACCTCCCTTTTCCTGCTGGTGATGCCCCTGCCTATGCATCCCAGCATCCTATTTGCTTTATCTGCTGCCTTGTCACACCGTTTCCCTACCTTGAGGTCATCAGAGATGATAACCCCAAGATCCCTTTCCTGCTTGGTGCATGCTATATCCTCACCCCCCAACTGATATATTGTGCCAGGGTTTTTGTTCCCCATATGCATTATCTTGCACTTCTTTGCATTGAATTTCAACTGCCAAACCCCTGACCATTCTTCAAGTTTCTGCAGGTTCCTTCTCATTCTGTCTACACCCTCTGGTGTGTTTACTCTATTACAGAGCTTTGTGTCATCAGCGAACAGTGAAATTCTGCTTTCTAGGTCCTGCGCAATGTCACTGATGAAGATGTTGAATAGGACCAATCCCAGCACTGATCCCCGTGGTACCCCACTGGTCACTCTTCCCTCTATGGCGTGACAGCCATTTACCACCACTCTCTGTGTCCTGCCGCCCAGCCAGTTACCTACCCACCACACTACTGTCCTGCCCACACCCATATTGCCCAGTTTGTGTAATAGTGTTCTACGTGGCACAGTGTCAAAGGCCTTGCTGAAGTCCAGATAAGCCATGTCCACTGCCCTCCCTGATCCACCTCCCTAGTCACCCAGTCAAAAAATTAAGCGAGGTTGGTCCTGGCACTTGACCTCCCCTGGTGAAACCATGCTGCCTTGGGTCCTGTAGTCCATCGACAACCAGATGTTCCACCAGTCTCTCCTTCAGTAGTGCTTCCATGATCTTCCCACTACCGAGGTGAGGTTGACTGGTCTGTAGTTCCCTGCTTCCTCTTTGTTCCCACTTTTGTATAAGGGAACTACATCTGCTGTCCTCCAGTCTTTGGGTACCTCCCCTGTTTCCAGTGATCGGCTAAACAGGATAGCCAGAGGTTCAGCCACCACCTCTCTTAGTTCTTTAAGGACCCTGGGGTGCACCTCATCTGGCCCCATTGCTTTATCAACTCTTATTACTTCCAGTTCCTTCTGGACCCTTTCTCATGTAAAGGGACTTGTGTCCATTTCTGCACCATTCTCAGCCCTTGTACTCCCTACAGACCCATTACCCTCCTCTTCCTCAGTAAAGACTGAGCAGAAATACCTGTTCAATATGTCAGCTTTAGTGTTGTCATCCTCCACGCGGCCCCCATCCTCCACCTTCAGTCTTACTATCCCTCCCTTTGCCTTTCTTTTTTCACTTATGTACCTGTAAAAGGTTTTGTACCCTCTACCCACTGATTTTGCAATGTGTTCTTCTGTCTGAGCTTTGGCTTCCCTTACTGACCTCCCTGCCTCCCTTTGCTTCTCCTGGTACTTCTCCCTATCCCCGTCTGCCTGTGTCTTTTTATATTGCCTGAATGCAATCTTTTTGGCTTTCACTTCCTTTGCTACCTCTTTGGAAAACCATAATGGTCTCCTCTTCCTTTTCCTCTTGCTAACCTGCTTAATGCATAATTATGTTGCTCTTGTAATCCCCATTTTAAATACTGCCCACTGTTTCTCAACCCCTGATTCCTGCTCCATTCCCCTTAATGCCTCTTTCAAATTCTCCCTATTTTCCCAAACTCTGCCCCCCTAAAATCCAGGATACATGTTTTTGTGTGGTTTGGTTCTGCTCTTTCTGTGATTTCAAACCACAATGAATGGTGGTCACTGTTCCCCAGGTGCTCCCCCACTGTTACCCCCATCACACTGTCCCTGTTTGTGAGCACAGGGTCAGTATTGCCTTCTGCCAAGTTGGTTCCATGACCAGTTGCTTGAGGAAGGCACCTGAAGGAGTCCAGGATAAATCTGCTCTAGTTGATACTGCTGCTAGGATGCTCCAATCCGTCTGGAATATTGAAGTCTCAACCAGTACTACCTCACCCTTGTCTGCCATCCTTTGGATGGCTAGCATCAACTCCTATCTGTTTCTTCCTCCTGGGCTGGTGGTCTATAGACCACACCTGTGCGGATGGCTGGCCCCATTTTCCTTTCCAGCTTAACCCACAGTATCTCTCCCCCATTTTGTCCCTCCTGGATTTCTGTGGCCCTTATGTCATTTTTCACATACAGTGCCACTCCTCCTCCCTTCCTACCTGCCCTGTCTCTTATGAATATGTTGTAGCCAGGTATGGCCATCTCCCAGTCGTGGTTATCATTACACCAGGTTTCAGTGATGGCCACAATGTCCAGGTCTGACTGCACCATGACAGCCTCCAGATCTTCCATCTTGTTGCTAAGGCTCCTGGCATTGGCACACATGGCTTTCCATGATTTGATCTCCCTAGACTGTTTTGCTGTTTTACTCCAGCCCTTTCCTTTATCCCTGGTTCTCCTTGCTGTCTGCCCTTCTGCTGAATTTTGCCCCTTTTCTGCCTATCCACCTCTTGGGTGCTAATATCCATTTTTTGCACACTGCTTTGTAGAGATAGCCACTCCTCCGGTTCACTGGTTCCACTGCTAGCTGTGGGAGGTGAACAAGTCGGTACCCTCCTTGCTGGCCTGCCACTCCCCTTTGCTAGTTTAAATGCTTGTCAATGTAACATTTAAACTTATCCTTGAGTGCTTGGATTCCTCTCCAGGATGGATGCAGGCCGTCAGGCTTGAACAAACCTCCATCCCTTCAGGTGGGTCCCCAGTCACCAATGAATCCGAACCCTTCCTCACAGCACCAGTTCTTCAACCATGAGTTAAAGTTCCTGATGCATGCACCCCTGTGCTCTCCCTTGCCTTTCACAGGTAGTACTTCTGAAAAAGTGACAGAAGTAGCTACTTTGAGACCCCTCCCCAATTCCTAAACTCTTCCTGAACTTCCTCGTGCTCCCCATTTGCCAGGTCATTAGTACCTAGGTGGATAATGACATCCAGCTCACCCTCCTGTCTTGCATTCCCAGTGATCCCCAGGATCTTCCTTCCATCCCTCCATGCCGTGGCACCTGGTAGGCACCTCACCTCCCTGTTCTCCCCTTCCTGTGTTCCTAGCTGGATCCCTCTTATGATGGAGTCCCCCACCAGGATTCGCTTCCTCCTCCTCTGGGGTCCACTGCTCTCCCCGCTGAGGTCACCTCCTTGGCTAACCTCCACATCCTTTCCTTCCACTTCTCTGGGTACCTCTATTTGGTTGTCCCCGTTTACCAGTGTGGCATATGAGTTCTTGAGTGGAATAGGATCTGGGATGTGCCTCTGCCTGTCCACTCTAACTCTCCCTGAGCCCACTGTCGCCCAAGTGCTCCTCGTTCTTGGCATCCTTTGAGGCAGTTGCATTGGACTGGGTGGTCTCTGGATAGGGGTGATGGTACTCCTGACCCAGTTTACTTCCGCTCTGAGTCTGGCTACCTCATCCCGCAGTCCAGAGAGATGCATGCAGATGGGGCAGCACCTCAGTGTCCAGAAGGTCTGCCTGAATATGGCTGCCCCACAGCCACTGCATTGCACCACTCTCCACATTATACTGCAATTATACTGCTATTCCACTACTTGTCTGTTACTGAAGCTCTCCTAGTTCCCTTTTTATTAATTTACTGCCCTAAAAATTCTGCCACTGATCCTCAGACACTTTTCTTTAAAAAAAAAAAGAAAATAAACCAATAAATGAGTCAAAACACTTGTTGTGCTGAGCGATGTGGGAAGCATTTGCAGAATTCCTTCACGGAGAGGTCATAGAGCAACTTGAAAATATTCAGGCTAACAGGACAGCTCAGCTTCCAGTTTTTTTGCATATTGTTCCACAAGAAAGGCAACGAGAAACATATGGCAGCTCTGCCGAAACGAGATTTGACCTTGGGTAATTGCAAGGCAATTAGGGAATAGCTTCTTAAAGCATAGGCATCTATCACACTTAGGGGAATACAATCAGAGAAGTATAAGGGGAGCTTGTTGGTAACCGCTCTGAAAGCCCATAGAGCGGCATTTCTATTTCTCGTATAATGAAGGGAAGTCCAGCCCACCGCAGTGTACAAGGAGCAATGGTGTGTGGAAAGTGGAAGGCCCGTTATGAACCTGATTGCTCTGTGGTATAGGGTGTCCAACTTAGCCAGGGCAGAGGTACCACAATGGCTACAGAGAAGGTCCGCATAGTCTATTAATGAAAGGAACGTGGCTTGAACCAACTGTTGCTTGGTATCCCTAGTAAGGAAGTGGCTAATTCTGTAGAATAGTCCTAGTCTTTGTCTTAGTTTCTTCTGTAGTTCTTCGAGGTGTTCAGAGAAGGAGAGTTTATGATCGAGCCATACACCCAGATATTTGAATTTTGGCACATACTCTAGATTTTCTCCAAGTACTGTGGTAATCTGAGGGATAGCCCCAATGCAAGCGGGGTTTGCCACATAGGAGGAAGGGGAAAAGAGCATTGCTTTGTTTTTTTTCGCATTAAGCAGAAGGTTTTGCTTATGAGCTGGTATTGCAATAGGTTAAATTCAGCATGGAGGTCTTCACAGGCTGTTTCTGGCATAGGACAACTCAAATAAAGTACTGTGTCATCAGCGAACAAGTGGATATTGGCCTTATTGATGTTGTTAATGTAAACTGCAAACAACAAGGGACCAAGGATAGACCCCTGAGGTATACCTCTCTGTAGGGGTTTAAGTGGCGAAAGATCACCTTCAGCCTTAACCTGCTGTTTCTGATCTGCAAGGTAGTCAGCAAACCAGCACATAGAGTTAGGGTCCAGCCCTAGGTTACATAGGGAGGAAAGAAGCAGACTATGTTCGACTGTGTCCAAGGCCTTACTTAGATCAAAAAAAACATCACAGACAAAATTCCTATTGTCAAGGTCAAGGAGCCAATTATTAGTCACTTTTTCTAGGGCAGTTATGGTGCTGTGCTTTGCTCTGAATCCAGACTGCACTGGGTTTAACAGACTCCTGGATTCAAGGTACGCCCTTAGCTGACCACTCACTATCTTTTCCAATAATTTAGACAGAAAAGGGAGGAGAGAGATTGGTCTGTAATTATTAAGGTCGCAAGGGTCACCTGATTTGAGCAGAGGGATGACATGGGCTACTTTCCATTGCAAGGGGAGGCTTCTCTGGGATAGTGACAAGTTGAAGAGGTGTGTGATTGGTACTGCCAACACATGGTATGCACATTTCAGAAAGTAAGGCTCTATAGAGTCCGAACCTGCACCCTTCTTGATATCCAACTGCAGCAATAGATCTTCAACCTCTTTTAGAGAGGTAGGCAGGAAGGAGAAGGCCTCTTTGGTAGCAGGAGACTTGTGAAACAATAATCTCTGCTGAGTGTGGATGGCATTAGCAGGGGATGTGTCAAATGCTAGCCCAGCGGTTGCGAAATGATTATTGAGGGCTTCCAGTATCTCCGATCGGTCTGAAATGGTGTTACTACCGGATATAATTTTTGATGGGAGGGAATTTCCAGGTGAATGACCAGACATGTCCTTTATTATTTTCCAAAATTTTGAAGGATTTCTTGAGGCAGATTCTAGCTTAGTGCGATAGAAAGCGGCCTTGGCTGCTCTGACCAACCTGGTGCACTTATTGCGTGCCCTCCTAAACTGACACCAATCCTAGTCATTCTTGCTTCTGCTTGCTTTTTTCCAAAGCGTATCCCTACCTAGCATGGAAGCTTTGAGTTCTGGTGAAAACCAGTGGCAAGTGTTGCTCCTTACAAGTACCTTTACCATGGGGGCATGCCTGTTTAAGGCCACAGTTAGTATTTCGTGAAGGATAGTATATGCCTCATTAACCGTTTTGGCTAAGTAGAAATCCTGCCATCACAGGGAATGTTTCAATTTGTCGAGGTAGGCAAACAAGTCGAAGTTGCGTTTGCACCTCTTGATTGAGAACTTTGCTACAAACTGTGGATTATGCACAGATCTGATGCTGGCAATGAAACAGTGATCGCTGATGTCAGAGAAAAATGTTTCTACATGGGAAAACAGGTGTGGTTTGTTAACCAAAATTACATCTAAAGGGTGCTGATACTAGGGTTCTTTTTATTTGGGCGAGTGGGTTCACCAATGAGTTGCACCAGCCCCAAGGTGTCACAAAAGGATTTCAAGGAAGCCGAGGTGTTTGCTAACCAGTCATAGTTCAGATCGCCAAGAGTAATAGTTTCCAGCATACTAAGCCCCAGGGCAGAGCTTAGATGTGACAAGAGATGTGACCCTGCAGACGGGGGCATATAACAACCTATTACACAGAGTGCACAAGAAGGTGATAGTTTAACCTTTAGGGACAAGCATTCAAATTCATTAATGGAGGAGGATGATTCTAGACATGATACAGAGAATTTGTCCCTGACATAAATCGCCACCCCTCCGCCTCTCAAATGCCTATCAGCTCGGGAGAGCAAATAACCTGGGATGTTGATTTCCTTGTCAGGAGTGGCTGGTCTAAGCCAGGTCTCAGTGATCACCAGAACATCAGGTAGGATGTGACTAACCCAAGCCTGGATCATGGTGATCTTTTTCAAAAGGCTGCAGACATTGACACGCAGGAATGACATTCCTTTAATTCCAGCAAGGTCGGAGAGAGAAGCAAAGGAATCTAGAGGCCCCGGGTTGAGCTCAACATTGCTTGAGCACAATAGCAATAGAAGCAAAATCCTTTTTAAGGCAGCAAAAGTTAATTTGTAGTCTCTGTTCTTTGAGCATCTGGGAGGGCAGTAAAGTGGAACATAGTTATCTCCACTCCTGGTGCTATACTGACCTAGGGTTGCAGCCACTAGAGTCCTGACAGAAACATGCCAGGAGAAGAAAGTATAGAGATGGGAGGGAGGGAGGAGTACCCTGCAATGGCAATTCGGGAGATGTCCCACTTCCAGGCAAATACAGCTGTATGATCCAGTAATCATGTAGAAATTCATGAGAGGAGTTGTTGAGCACATAACAGGGAGAGGCGCAAACCTCATCCCCAACCTGGGAGGAATGTGAGGTCTGATAGAGAGAGCAGGGCGCTAGCAAGACAAGGGACATACAGAGAAGCCAGCTGTTCCCTCCCATAGTAAGGTCTTCCTATATGCCACAGAATAGGGCGATGAATGTCCCAGACCTAGAAACTGATACTATAACCTGTGGTTGTGCTGAAACTGACGAATACCTAGGATAGACTAAAAAGATAAGGGATGGACCTCTGCAGGGAGATTAATGTGTAAAAGACAGCAGATAGTTAAAATTAAAGTGGAAGGGGCACCAGAGGGCGTAGAAGATGAGAAGAGGTGGGATGAAGCGTATTTAATAAATGGAGAAGGTGGGAATGGATGGGTGGGCGTGAAATTGCAACTTTTGCCGTACCTTGTGAGGACTAGAAGTGTTAGGGGAGACTGGTGGGTAGAGGATTGCAACTTACATGAGTTGTTGCCCTCTTGTGGCTTTAGAGTATAATTTGCAAATGGAAAAGTAGACAGTGAATTTGCAAGCAAATTGATGAGAACTTTTCTACACAGATGCTAAAGGGAAGAAACATCAAAGGTCAGTGTTTCTCAGCAGTCTTATGCCCTAGTCCAATGATTTCAGCACTAGCTTCAGCATTGGTCAGGGAACCAATGTCAGCGCTCCGGGCCATCTGGAACCTTTAAGTTCCCACTGGGAGGAAGGCTCAAGAATCCTCTTTCCCTTGTCCAGGACCAGAAGTTACCTTATGAGCCAAGGTGGAATGTGGGCAGCAGGCACCTTATCGGCCTGTCCTAGGCAGGTGGGTTGCTTGTGGAGGGGACTGCATCAGCGGTACCAGCCCAGTGGTACTAACAGTGGTACAAACAGTGACTATGTTCCCAGTGAGGTACCCACTGCAACTGAGAGTGCTCTTACCCATGGTTTGTGGGGAACTCTATGTTGGGTGCACAGGCTTTGGGGATTAGTAGGACTGCCAGGGTTTGGGCATTTTGTGTGTGTGGATATTTTTCTAGAGTGTAAGAATTGTATTGCTACTCCATTACTTCTGTGTTTCCTTACTGCTCCCTTGTTCTTGCCTTACCCTCCCCTATTTATAAATAATTGTTGGAATTGCTTTTCCCAGTTTGGGGGTCATTACTGTTTCCATGTTTCATGTTCTGGGGAGGAGCTGTATGGGAAAAATATTTAGAGTTCTTAGGGGGTAATGGTATAGTGTGCAATGTCCAGGTGCCTCTTATTGCTACCTCAGGTGGAGGCACCATGTCACTGTTACATCTGAGTGCCCGGAGTAGCATAGTTCCTGTAAACCTAGGCCACTTCCTTGGTGGGTCTATAGAGGTGGACTACGAGGGCCCTGGGTTGTCACTACACATGCAAGCTTTAGAAAAGCTGGTAGTCCAAGAATATCTATGTTCTGAAAATATATGTTTTTCTAAGAGTTGTATGCTTGGACAACTTTGGGAAATGTTCAGGTTTCCGTATGAGTTCTAACATTTTCAACAAGAACAGGGTATGACATTCAGCATGGGTAATAAAAAGACATTAAGGATAAAACAATAACAGAATTCGCCTTAGAATTAAAAAAAAGCAAGCAAACAAACAAAAAAAAAACATGGGTACTGGAAAGTATGACTTGCAAGCTCAAGGTAGTTATCCTTTAAATCTACATGCACATGAATGACAGAACCTGGATTGTCTATGGGTAAAATCATCATTTTTGATTTATTTCCAAGGAAGCAGAGAAGAGATTTTTACTTAGGCCGATCGCTGGGTGTCAGGAAAAGCAACTTGGGCTTGGTGTCAAATTATTCCCAACAGAATTTGTGCGACAATCAATGCTTAGGGATATCCAGACAGGAGAATATATAGTTTAAAGAAAATGATGATTTAATAGTTTAAAATTAAAGGAGTTGACTCTTTGCCAATTGATGGAGGTCTGAAAAGGGGGGCAAAGACAGATAGAAAAGCTCAAAATCCAGCATTTCATTTGAACATTCTAATTGGGGTTATGATGCTAGGAGAGTATTATAGAGGGAATGACTGGTAAGGAGGTCAGCTGTGATTTGTGGCTGGTGGGGTCAGACTGGCTACAGACTATTCAGTTACAGTGGAACCTTTTATGCTAATGGGGTTTAGGTATGTAGGTAGCTAGGTCAAATCTTCATTTTTCGACAGGATGGGATCATTAGGGCTAAGGTGCCCTATTTTCAAGGTCATTCAGTGGATAAGTATTACAGTCATGTTAGAATACAAACAAGCTACAACAGTAAGTCATAAATACAGGTACATCTGAACAACAGCAGCTATTGTACAGTATATACAGTTGCAGACAGTATTCAGTTCAGATTGAAAAGCAAATTGAAATTGCTTCAGGGAATTCAACTGGCAAATTTATGGTGATAGTTTATTCTAAGACTGGGCAGCATTTGACTGAAGGGTCATTAAACCACATGTTTTATTTACTCTTCAACCTTTCAGCCCACAATTTTGAACTTCTGTTGGTGTATAAACTTGTGTCAGCTTAACTACAGATTTATGGAGGGTTTCTCGTGTATCAAGTATAATTACTTTAAAAAGCAGTGCTAACCATGCTTTTTCTCTTCTCGCCAGTGAGTCCCGGTTTATTATTTGTCATGTGCTGCAGTGCTTGGTTCTGTAAAAGAACACTTAAGAATAAATTCTGCTAGTTTAGGTATTAAAGAATAAGAAACAGGACATGCTTGGTGAGTTCAAGGCAGGAATTTCATCAGAGCAAGAACAAATGGAACAGACAGATCAGAAGGGACCAGTCAGATTGGAGGCAGTAGGAGGAACAAGTTGGGGGCATTGGGCTTATTACCGCCACTGGGAACTGAGATAGATGACTGATGATTACCTGTACTCCAGAGCAGAGGCAGTTGGGCACTGAGCGAACTCAGGGTAAGATTGCCATTTACTTGTCTGCACCTACTCCTAGCATACCATTTGTACTAGAAATGTGATTAACTAATGTTCGCTGTATGTAGATTTTCTTTTACGAACATACGAACATATGAAAATACCAGCAAATATTAGGCCATAATGGTCTATCAAGTCTGCTCAAGTGTGCAGCTCACAGTCTATTTTACTGGAGTTGCTCCCCTCCCCTTTCCCCAAGATTTACCATCCTCCACCCACTTACCATCCTCCCACCAGTTATGACTCTCCCTTTTACCCTGTCCCACCCCCTTTTAAAACTCCCACCAATTTCAATGAGACAACCTCCTCCGACAGTTCTTTCCACTTTGACACCACCCCTTCTGTGAAATGTGCCTTCTCATTTCCTTTTTAAATCTACTCCCTAACCCACTAATTTCAGACTATGCCCCTTGTGGTCCCCTTCCTTTTTAAATTGAAAATGTCCTCTGTTCTAACCTTGTTCATACCTTTTCGGTACTGGAAGGTTTCTATCATATCCCCCCTCTACCTTCTGTCTCCAGGGAATACATATTGAGCTCTCACAGTCTCTCCGATAGGGTTTGTCCCCTAGGCCCTGGATCATCTTGGTTGATCTATGCTGTACCCCTTCCAGTAGTTTGATGTCTTTTTTCAAATAAGGGCACCAGAACTGCACACAGTACTTCAAGTGCGGTCTCACCAATGACCTGTACAATGGCAGAATGTCTTCCTCTTTCCTAGAGGTTCTACTTATTATTCCTCCCCCTTATTGTATGTAACCTTGTCTTGCACTGCAGTCATTGTGAAAAATGTTATTCAATTCTGTATGTAACTAATTGCAGGTTGCCCCTGAAAAAAGGGACTTGCATGTCTCAGGGGGCCTATCCAGTCATCAAAATTCAAATAAATAAGTAAATCAATCAATCAATCAATCAATGTCTCCACATCCACAAATCCAGTCAGTCTTCATGAGAGCAAGATCCAGCATCTGTGGAAGGGACTTCTGCTTCACTCCAAGAATATTTTCATTTTTTCTGGTGCTTCCTCATTCAAATTGAGGGAGTAGGTGGATACTGAAAGGACATTTAACTAAAGGGACTCTGGGGGGAGATCACATGTGCGTGGGAACATGTGTATTGTAATCCAGAGAGATTAATACTGTTGTGGGCAATCTGACTACAGAGAGGTAAACTGAGGGCCCTGAAGTCATCCAGACAGGTTAATAGTACTTTTGACTCAGGATAAATGAAAAGATAAATTGGGTGGGCTGGAGGGGCCGGATTTGGCATGGCAGCCTTCTTGGGAGGTTAATATTATTGTAGACTTCATGTCTACAGAACAGCAACATTGAGTGGGCTGGAGCAGGAGTACTGGGCCCAGCAGTCATCCAGAAATGCTGAAAATACTGTAGGCTAGTGTATCTGTAGAAAGCGTCCCGATTAATGACAGGTTGTGAACTGTCAAAAGAAGGCTAGAGTGTTAACTACATAAATACACAATTCTCTGCCTCCCCAATGTCAACCAATGCCAATTAGTTTTATTTTGTAATTTAAAGTTTATTAACTTTTTTTAGGAGCATTATAGACATTAAAATCAGTTACAGTATGTATCCTTACAGAAAAAAAACATGGATTTTTTTGTGAACAGATATAAATAGCATAATATACTTATTAAATGTAAATATTGCATAATATAACTGGTAGGTGGCTAGTGTGTGCCAAAACTGTTCTGTTACTGAAATTCTCATTTTGAATTGAGTACATTAATGCGGTATAACTCTCCGCCATGGGACTGCCTGCCACCATCTTCTCGTGAGTGTAATATGCCTTTCTGCTGTGCCATCTTTGCAACTGTGCACTGACAGCGCTGTCCATTAACAAACCAGGAAGTGAACATTTCTAATGAGTTGAGTGGTAGAGGCTTGCCTTACATTTATGTGATGGTGGCAGGCAGTGCTGTGGCATTGGCGTTAAGGAGCACTCATTTATGTAAGTAGCCTCTCTCTTCACTGAGTTCAAGGCTGGTTACTAGAGGGCACTCTAAGGATTAAGCCTGACCCTGAGAGTTGTCCTCTAAAGGTGGTTTTGCTTGTAGACAAGAAGTTTTGGTGTTTGCATACAGAGTGGTCTGGCTCAGCTAGAAGCAGGAAACTCATCATCAGTTTGCATGGTCCTGTTTTTCCCCTATTGTCTATAAAAAGGGGAAGCTAACTAACAAGTGACACATAAGATGAATAGTGGGCCCTGTGAAGTCAAGACCAGCAAGGGAGCAAGGGAGTAGGTGGAGGTCTGAGGCCCAGCGATAGTGGCAGGGTCCCTGGGTTGGGGTGGTACTGTTCCCCTGGTGAGGTCTCCAGAGAAACACCAGCAAGACACAGCCATGAGGATGGAGCCTCCCAGGGTGTTTGCCTTGTGGATCCAAAAGGTCGAGACCAGTATGGCTCCACCAGAAGTTGTGGAGAGCCACTCCTCAAGATGTTTCCAGCATTGAATTGTTTGACAGAGAGCAACATCCAAAAGATAGCACACTTTTACGTAATCTTAAAGATTCTCTGTAATAAATGGAACCCCCAGGTACACTAGTGTAGAACTCCCCGGCATGGGAGCCAAATGAAATGGGTTATCAGGAGGAGGGGACCTGGCAAGAGTTGGGGTTTGCAGGTCCCTGGGATGGGACCAGGAATGAGAGCCTGTTCTTTGGGCCACCAGGGCTATCACTCTAACTGATGGAAGGAGGCAGGCATGGTAGGGCCAACTAATCAATTTAAATTTAGTGGTATGTCATAGTCTGACTTGCTTTCAGTAATGTATCCCTTGTGTGTACCGAGAGGCATGTGCCGGCACAGATTTTCCCCCAAGGAAGTGCTCACCCTACCTGGGAGAGTGCCGTTGCACAAATGGTCTCGGGAGTATTGGGGCTCCAGGGACCCTGACAGGGAGGCTAAAGAAGATGACTGGAATCTTTCTTAGAGAAAAAAGATGGGGTCAGATTTTTTTTGCCCAATTTTGTTGCACTGCTGCTTCAATTCAAAAGGAAAAATTTGGTTACATAAACTATATTGGCACTCATTAAACAACTTATCAGCTGGGTATCCTTTGGTGAGTGGAGTATTGTTAATTTGTTTAACTTTAAGAATATAAGCTGTATTTATTGAAGTTTTTATATGCCTAAGGTTAATCATCTTGGTACGTTGCAGGGTTAATAATACTGAATTCCTACCCAACATCTATTGTCGGTGTCCTCACTATGAAATCTCCTGCACTCACTGGCCCCTCAGCATCTATTTACCCAGATCTGTACCCTCTCCCTGCAACCTGGAGCTGCAGGACAACCTGTTGGGTCAGCTAGCTGAACATGCCATAACGAGTATGTCCCTAGCAAGCTGTATGCAGAGTGAGGTGATGGGAAGAACCCTGGCTGTAGCTCTTGCCCATCTGGTTGCTTGTTGGTGATTTGCAGTTACAGGTGGTGCAAGGTAATTACATAGAGGATAATGTATGGTCCTCTATCGGTAACCGGTCAGTTAACAGTCGAGAGGTTTACATCGCCATGGCAACCTCGAGACGGTTAAAATTGACCGGTTGCCGATAGAGGGACCATACATTATTTTTTATAGTGTATGGTCCCACTATCAAAAATTAAATGGCTTACATTTTTAAAAGTCACCGCGCTGACCCTTCAGTCCTTCCCCGCCGGTTTCCTTCAGTCTTGTTCCTCTGTCGAAAAGCGCTATTACGGCAAGAGATCATTGCTGTTGTGCTAACTTCCAGCGATGTGACGTAGCATCGATAGGTTAACAACATATCTACATCACATCGATAGGTTAACAACCTTAGGAAATGCTGATTCCCTAAGGTTAACAGCGTTCTAACATACATTATAGTGAAATTATGCAGTCAGCTGTGGACAATAAAATATATTTTTGGACCACAGTGGGATAAGTACAACTTTATGTAACATACTTAAAAGACCAATATTGTAACAGGACAAAGCTAAAGCCGTGCAACATCATTTAAGTCAAATGCAGCTGTTATAAGCATAATGTTTTTATTAATATTTTCATATTAAAAGATACCTCCTATTAAAGCCTGCATTTTAAACCAGAGGAACCAAGCTGGGTGTTCATTCTGGATTAATACCAAATAGAAACTAATACCTCTTTTTTTAATGCTAACATGCTGTGTGGACCTCAAAGGCCCCTTAGATTCCAGCAGAGAGTAAGATTCAATGTTTCCAACAGATGTCCATTCTGGTTTACAGTTTACCGTTAACATTAATATCAGCAGCCCTTTATCATGGCTAGTGGAATGAGTTATGTAGTTAACCTGATACCTGTCAGCAGTTTCTGACTGTGACTGTACAGGCAGTGATTTGGTACCTTTTGTCCATCGTCACAGCAGATGTGTTTGTTTCCCTGAAAACTGTCACCTTCCAAGGCGCTATTCTTGCCAAGGTGTCCTTTGTTACAAAAACATCTGTTTGACAGCCCAGCTCTATTAAGCAGAACATATGTTACATAATTAGAACATTCTGTCAGACATGGCAAACACTAGCAACCTTTTACAAATTAGATTTAACCTATAACTGTCAGAATCTCTTATTCCATATTGAAATGTTTAAGGATCTGATTTTTTTTTTAATTTATTTTGTAAGAGAAACACAAAGTCCAATACCCCATGGTACAATACAAAGACATTAGATATGTTTTACATAGCAGTGAAAACACATTAGTTCAGAATTAGTTTGCATGTACACAGTTCTTACCACACTAACAAGGGATCCATGACTATAGACTTTAAAATCAAATTAATACAGAAATAATAGATACTAATAGATATAGATAATAATCTGTATGGTCTTTAACCAAGGCCATGTTTAAGCACTGTAAAATACAGTCTTAAATTGAATTCAAGACTTGATGAAAGAGGGGAAAATTACAGCTGTAAAATAGATAATGTAACCTCTAGGTGACGCTATCCCAAGGGCTACTACCCCTGCCTGCGTGGCTAGTTGCAGGTTAAGGGGCCTGGGTACTGAAACAGGTGCCTCCACCCGGAGGACAGGGTTGTTAGTAGCAATACTAACCTGGGTACAGCCCTCCGGGACACTGTAACCCCCCTCTTTCCTCTCTAGTGGCCTAAACAATAAGCAACAAACACTTTCATAGTAGCCCCTATTCAGCATACAAATCCCCACACTGTTTGCACTTACCACCAAGGCTGGTTCCACCAGTTCAACCCTGGAGACCCCCTGTAAAACAAGGTTAGGCACAGCAAATAACAACAGTACAGTGCTTTTGGTACAAACTAGAACTACAGTCAAATTAGATGCAAAAAGAGTTAGATCTGATTTATTCAGGGGACTTGAACAAGGGATGGGTGTAATCAGGTTGATTGATTCTATAACTGATCTAGTCAGGCAATTATACATGTACTTTTTAGTCCCTTAACACAGTCACATACACGCTGGGTACCAAGTTGGTGAGATAGGCTAGCCTGATGCGTTGCCTGGGGTAGACCGGCGTTGCAACTGTTTGAGGCCCTGTGATGAAAAGAAAAGGCATGCACAACCACACACAATTTTTAATCTGGAGCCAGGAGGTTCAGTTCGTGATGATTAGACAAAACAATTAAATTATCTGACACACTTTGATTGAACTGTTGTTGCAGGGGAGCTACCCTGTTGTTTACTCAGGCTACCCAGTACAGGACACAAGATGGATGAAATGAAGATTTGCAGGATGACTTGCTGGTTTGCCAGGAGAAGCAGGGCCCACACGATTCACCGTGGTGTCATTTCTGTTCGTGATGTTGAGCCAGTGGCTGATCCCCAGGCAGGTCTCTCATCGATGGTGACCTCTGCGGCATGAGCAGCTTGCTGGGCCAGTGTGGCAAGGCCCAGGTCGGGTGATACAGTTCGGATCTCAGTCCGGTAATGCTGGATGCAGCTTCCAGCAAGCGTGACACAATTAAACAGTGGGGGGACCAAATTGTGACCCACTAACAGCATACAGCACATTTATAGTAAAGCAATCACCATACCACAATGCGGATTGCAGTCCGGCAGCAATATCAGTGTCTCTGAGCAAACCCAGGAATCCTATGGCAACTGGATGTCCTGACAGGCTGATCGCATACAGCAAATCTTCGGTCTTCTTCAGGCTTAAATCTAGTCACTCTTCAGTGGCTTTGTTACACAATTCAGATGCAGTCAAACTATTAAGCCTTCCAAAGATTCCCTTTGAGGGTTGGAAGGCAGATAGGCCAAACTCAGCCTTTCCACCAATCTCCCACACGAACTACGTAAAAGCAGCTGCTCGAAATCACTCGAGCTGTTCACTCTCTCAATTACAGCTCTAGAATGAATTCTACTGCAGGCAGCACTGGGACTTCCTTAGAAAATCCAAAAGGTTTGGTTGGCTGATCCATCTATCTGTCACAGCAAGAGCTCCCCCTTCAGGCCCACTTAGGGGCCAAAGTGTAAAAACTATCTTTCCTACAGATATTCACTCCCACAAGACCCCTGGGGGACAGACACCATTTTAGGGTCCCCAGAGGTACTGATTGGTCCCAATAGGCAGTCCAGAACCAAGATGGTGGTGCAATATAAAAATGTCCATGCTGCAAATGAAGGCAGGTTAGACAAACTGCAATATTATTATTAATAAAGCAGATGAACAGCAAACAGTCACAGATCCTTGTAGGGCTCCCTCTGTGCAATTAGCGATGGCAGAATGGAACGATGACACTGCAGCCCAGGTGGGACTCGAGCCTGAAACTACTCAGCCCCTGCCCAGATTAATTTTACACCACAAAATAGGCAGCTCTTAAAGAGACAGGCATGGAGGCTAGCAGAGCACTCACATGCAAACACTTTTAAATCGTTAGGACACAGAACCCCAGCCTGGCAGTGGGCATTTAGGCAAGCCCAAGGAAGACTTTGGGAACCCCCATTTATAGGGGGGTTACAATAAGAAACTAGATAGTACAAATGTAGCCCCCCCCTTAGGAGCTATGTTACTATCCCTTTAAGAGTGTCTCTCGACCTCTAGGGTGATGCCAGTTTCTATGCCCTTGGAGGACTGGGTCAGCTGGTCTTCCTTGGCATTCCAAAGGGGAGGAGTCAGTGTTCTCTGCTGGAGGGTAGAGAGTCTGCTGAGTCAGATTTGGTGGGAGAGAGCCACTGGCACACAGTCCCTGCTCTCACTACCCTGTACGTTTCTCTGTGGAATCTGGCATTGAGAAAAAGTGCCTGATCTTGGCAGCAGCCATCTTCTGCAGCCTCTGAAAAGGGGGTGCCCCTTTTCAGAAGGAGAAAATAATCCATCTGAATGAAGTTTAGCGGTTTACCTGTGAGGAAGAAGCAAGAGAGTTCTGTGGGCAAAGAATCTGAGGTGATGCTTAAGCTTTATTGGGTATGAAGTGACTGTGTTTAGCACTCTGCAGTACCATCCCTCCACAAGTGGGATCTGGTACAAAATTCTGACATGTGCCTTCCTAACACACAAGCATTCTGACTCCATTTGCCCAACTCACAACTGCCCGACATGCGTACAATTCTGATATGAGATGCAGGGGGCTTTTCCCCCGCACCCCCATAACTAAAATATAATCACCTCCACAGTGCTCAAACTTCTATTGTCGGTCAGTCTCACGTTGGGATTTTATGCTTGTCGGGCAGCTGTGTATCAGGCAACGGAGTCGGGATCTTGTGTGTGTCAGGCAGACACGTTGTCTAGGGGTATCCAGGTGATAAAGATAGGAGGAGGGCACTGTACAAGCCAGAAAACACAGTCCATGGAAAACAGAAATATGCTCATATGCTGGTTCTTCTGATGGCAGAGAGATGGCTTCGCTAGTTGGGGAGCAGGTGTTTCTTCTTAGTTTCAGTGGTGGGCTGCAGGGGGCAATGTTCGTTAGTGGGCACACAATTGCAAAGTTCAGACTGATTAAGTTCAATGTCCACTCCAGAATCAAATATGCAAAAACAGATTTAATGAACAAGAAAGTTAATGAACCACTCCATGGAGCGTGGGGTGGTACATACACAGTGGGGACATTGTATAGGCTGAAACCTGACATTCCTTGTGCAACAATCTATTTTTCTGACAGACTGATTTATTGCATGCAGACAGTCCCTCGAGCTGAAAAGACTGCATTCCTGACAGCAGCAATACATTGGACCAAACCAGGCTACACTCAGAGGTAATTTGAATGTAGCAGCACTTCCATTTCTTATCCCTTCTGTTCAATATAATCTGTACACAGGCACTTGCTTACTTTTCATTCTTGGATTCTCAAAAACTGGGCATACACTGGGGTCTGTGACAGCAAGAGATGTTTCTACAGTCCCAGTCCCATTTCCATTTTGGCCTTTCCTTAAACTTTCTCTAGTGGGGGGGGGGGATCCTTACAATACATGGAGCATTTTGTCTACTTCAAGGTCTTACACCATCAACTTGGTGTTCTTTAGCAAGAACCGAACCACCAAAGACCTGCTGGACATCCAATCACTGTTGTCATGCACTTTCTATTCTCCCCTGCAGAGTGCTGATCACTCCCGGACCTATAGAGACTATAACTCCCCTGCAGAGTGTCACACTTCTGGACCTACAGAGACCCAGACTCACTTTCTGCTCATGCAGCGATTCCAATTTCTGGACTGTCTTCACCAAGGGGACTGCTGCTTGTGCCACACAGAGCACCTGGACAGTCTGCCACCCTGCCAGGGTACCAGTCAACCATTCCTCACATGGACCTTTCCCTGCCTCCACAGGCTGCCCTACCTGAAGGTCCCAACACTGTAGGGGCCACCGACTAGGAGAAAAGGGGTAGTACTGCCACCACTACACCCACAACAGTCCAGGCTGCCACCTCTGAACTGCGCCTCAGGTCCAAACTGCCAGAGCAGGCCTGCTCACAGGAAACACACTGACCCAACAGGCTGCACTCGCCCAGAGGCAGGTGAGACTACTTCAATTACAGGGCCTCCACTGGTGCTTACCCTAGTAAAGTGCCAGAGATCACTTGGCAGGCCTCCATCTGCTTGCTGCACAGGTTCAAGCTCCCATTTTGCACCAACAAGCCCTGAACCTGTGCTCTGCTACTCCCCCTAAACTATAGCCTGAACCGCCGCTTTTCCATACGTGGGGTCTTCAAGAGAGGGAGGGGTCAGGCAAGTGGCCCACCCTGGCCCCATTGCGGCCCCTCTCTGCTGACCTCTCTCTAACTTTTCTGTTTTCTTTTCCCAGGCTCTCTCTCCCAAATGGCACCAAACCCTGATATTTATACCCCCTAGAGATGTGGCCCCACCTGCAGGCAGCAAGCATGCCCAACATCTAGACCTACCGGCACCAGCTCTCTCCCTCTCTGTCTAACTACACCTAGCAACCCAAACTAATTAGTAGGCTCCTAGAGGGTGCTTACACTTCCCCCCACTGAAAATGTTAACCCCCTGGTGAATGCCAACCAGGCCGCACCACCAAACCCCCAGAGGAGAGATATGTGCACTCTTCCTTCCCCCAAAAGTCAGGGCACCAAGCTGGCTACACCGCCAGACCAGTGGAAATTCATGCACTTTAAACCCTTCCATACTTAACACTCTTGCAGCTTTACTATACCTTACCTCAACGGCGACCCACCCGCTGGTTCCCACAGTCACCGGCCAGGTAATGCAGCAGAGGCGTTCCTCCCCCCATCATCACTATACACTTTTCTACACTAACTATTCCCCAAAATTAATAGAAAAGTGCTGCTGCCAGGAACGGGCATGAAGATTTTACAACACCCCCTAGTACTTTTCTTAAACTTCTTACCATAACAGCTTAAGCAACATTTGCCAGTTGCAGTATACTAACTTTTTATAATAAAATTGAGCAGCATTAAACATTCCACTAACTCAGGAACAGTCATACAACCACTCACCTCATTCTCACCTCCATTTACTCTCCAAGTCACACTACCAACAGGCAAACTTGAGGCACACAAACCATGTATATCTCTAACTTTTAAATGATAAACATTTAATCCTAATTATTTTTTTCAAAACACTGAACATTAATGTTGATTAGAATAAAAAATGTCACTGTTAAGGCAGCTGAGGAGTCAAGCCCCCTAAAAACATTTTAAAACACTTAAACAGTATCTATAAGTGGTTGATCTCACTCAGCCTCTGACGTTGGGGTCCAAAGTTGAGCAGTCCTGCCAACCAGCACCAGGGGCCAATATTAAACAGTCTTGGGTTTCTTTCCCCAGGACAGAACAGCGCTAAGAAGAAACAATCTAGGCAAAATAGAGCTTGGGGTCCGGCTTGGTGCACTCATCACTGAAGGCATCCTCACAGATAACATAATATTTGATTCTTTGGCCTTCCACATCCAGGACCATTGCAAAGGTGTTAAACAGTCACTCTAGTCCATACTGTTGAAAGATACATTTGCCTGGCTCTCTTGATGGCATCTTGCTCATGCCCTCCTGCCTCCAAAGCACTTCCATGGCTCTTTGACTTAACTTTGTCCAGGGTGCCCTGGAACACCCAGTCCTCTCTTTTCTCCTCAGTCACATCCCAAATCCTCTCTTTCACATATGGGTAATTCTCACCAGGGTAGTCCTTCCTGATTCGCTGATGAACCCAGCGCTCCGCCTGAGACCAATCTGAGATACTGCACACGCTGGTTATGGGGGCAGTACCCTTTAACAGCCAACTCCCTGAGGTGTACCTCAAATAATGGGGGTCAGTGGGACAGAGAGTATCCATGTCCTTCCTACGCTGAATGCAGAGCTGACACAGCCGTATGTCTCTTCGCTTGTAGCATCCACTTCAACTAATCTCTTCGCTGGACTGTAATGCCTTTAGCTTACAAGAATACTAACCATGTATGTTGTTGTATCTAGTATACATTTTTACTGACTTGCTACCCTATTGTTATGTATACCCTTACCGATTGTCTTTTACCTGAACCCAAATGTATTTTTACTTATCCTGTCTATTGCAGGCCTACCTGTACTGTTGTACTCTTGCATCTACTGTCTATTTGTCTGTATATAAATGCATTGTTACTTGACTTGTGTAATGCAGGTCCACCTTGTAAATGAGCTTGCTCAATGGTGTTCGCCTGGATAAATAAAGAATTTGATTGATTGATTGATTGATATTGTCTAGAAACTTTTTGCTGGGGAAACAGTATGACTTAGGGATGTCCCGTTCCCATAACTGATCATCAAAGGTATAAGACTTGTACCACACACCAGGTGGAGGGGGTACAGTATACTTCTGTTCTTCTCTCATATTGGAATCCCCTTCAGATATAATTTCCTCCACCTCCACATCAGGGCACTTGATAACTGGAGCCTCCACAGCAATGGAGTTGGGGGGGGGTCCTCTGGATCTCTTTGTGGTGCCTGCCGCTGAGGGGTATGGGCCCAATGCAGGGGACTCTGATGGCTCGGTCCTACTTGCCACTCCATGGCCTCTCCCTCTGCTATGGGGGGGGTTGGGCCCTGCAGGGGGAGAAGGCCTGGGCAGACTGATAGCGCCCCTCTTGCCATGGGCTACTTCACTGGTGTCAGCCCCCACTTGCTCCCAGTTTTCCAGACTACAGAAGGCAGCATTCACCAAAGCAGAGGTAGTAGTCAAACTCAAAGTGGGCTGGTATCCAATAACAGGGCAAGCTGGAAAAATGGCGCCACTACCAGCATAGCCCAAACAGATGGGCAAAACCTTCGCCACACCATGGAACTGATGGCAGATCATGCACTTGTCCTGCATTCCTCCCTTTTGGGCCAAGTCTCATAGCCATGCTAGTAGAGATGCTGGCACAAGAACCATGCAGCTTCCATCTCCTGAAGCCTCAGCCATGGTGGGGTTTGCCAAAGTTCTCAATACCGCAATTGTTTTTAAAAGTCCAAAGCACTCATGTGTTTCCTGTTACCGACATACTTGTGGCACAGTTCAGATGGTGTTCAGCAAAGATGGCTCTCTCTGTTCCATGCACATGACCCCAAGTCCCAGCTTGGCTACCTCCAGCCAATCAACAGTGGATCCCAAATTTCTTCATCCATTAAGTGGATGCTAAACAGGTTATGTTGCAAAATGGAACTGCTATGAAGCATGATGTTGCAAGAGTTCAAAATGGTGCCTACACAATACAGAAACTCCCCTGCAGCTCCCAAAAGTCAGTTCAAGTACAAAACTTACTCCTCAAATAGTTATTAAATATCCTGGATGAGCCTGCACATTGTAAGCCTCCCTCCCACTGTCTATGGGTATCCGGGTGATAAAGATAGGAGGGGGCAATGTACAAGCCAGAAAACACAGTCCATGGAAAATGGAAATATGCTCATTACCTGGATCTTCTAATGCCAGCGAGATGGCTTTGCTAGCTGGGGAGAAGGCGTTTCTTCTTAGTTCCTGCAGTGGGCTGCGGGGGGCAATGTTCATTAGCAGGCACACAATTGCACAGTTCAGGTTGATTAAGTTCAATGTCTACTCCAGAATCAAAGATGTGAAAACAGATTTAATGAACAAGAAAGTTAATGAACCACTTCATGGAGCTTGGGGGGTACATACAGGGTGGGGACACTGCACAGGCCAAAACCTGATATTCCTTCTGCAACAATCTCTTTTTCCAATAGACTGATTTGTTGCATGCAGACATTCCCTCGAGCCAAAAAGGCTACATTCCTAACAGCAGCAATACAGTTGACTGAACCAGGCCACACTCAGAGGTAGTTTGTATTTAACAACTTCCATTTATCCCTTCTATTCAATCTAATCTGTACACAGGCACTTGCTTACTTTTCATTCTCGGATTCTCAAAAACTGGGCATACACTGGAGACTATGACAGCATGAGACATTTCTACTGTCCCAGTCCAATTTCCAATTTGGCTGTCTCTTAAACTTTCTCTAGTGGGGGGTGGTCTTACAATACATGGAGCATTTTGTCTACTTCAAGGTCTTGCACAATCAAATTGGTGTTCTTTAGTAAGAACCGAACCACCCAAGACCTTCTGGACATCCAGTCACTGATGCCATGCACCTTCTGTTCTCCCCTGCAGAGTGCTGATCATTCGTGGACCTACAGAGACTAAAACTTCTCTGCAGAGTGTCACACTCCTGGAGCTACAGAGACCCAAAGTCACTTTTGGCTCATGCAGTGGTTCCAATTTCTGGATTGCCTTCACTGAGGAAACTGCTGCTTGTGCCACACGGAGCACCCAGGCAGTCTGCCACCCCACCGGGGTTCCAACCAACCACTTCCCGCACAGACCTTTCCCTGCCTCTACAGGCTGCCCAACCTGAGGGTCCTAACACTGAAGTGGCCACCAGCCAGGGGAAAAGAGGTTGTGCTGCCATCACTATGCCACAACAGTCCAGGCTGCCACCTTTGAACTGTGCCCCAGGCCCAAACTGCCAGAGCAGGCCCACTCACAGGAAACACACTGATCCAACTGGCTGCACTTGTCTATGGGTGAGACTACTTCAATTAAAGGGCCCCCATCGACACTTACTCTACCAAGGTGCCAGAGATCACTTGGCAGACCTCCATCTGTTTGCTCCATGGGCTCCGACTCCAATTCTACACCAACAGGCCCTGAACTTGTGTTCCAATGCTCCGCCTAAACTACGGCCCAGACTGCCGCTTTTCAACATGTAGGTCTTCTAGGGAGGAGTAGGGGGGCCAGGGTAACAAGGAGTCCACTCTGGCCCAGCCATGGCCCTCCAGTCAAACTTGTGGGACAAACACCATGACTCTTCTCTTCTCTTCTTCCCCAGGCTCTCTCTCTCCCAAATGGTGCCAAACTCTAATATTTATACCCCCTAGAGATGGGGCCTCACCTGCAGGCAGGCAGCAAGCAGGTCCAACATCCAGACCTACCGGCACCAGTTCTCTCTCATTCTGCCTAAATACACCTAGCAACCAAAACTGACTAGTAAGTTCCCAGAGGGTGCTTACTAAAGGATACTGTTTTGTTTAAAATATCCCCTTTTTAGACATTCAATGGATCCTATGCATGAATGGGTGCAGGTTACGCGCCAAAGGCGCGTAATCCACCCCCACAGCACCACACCTACGGACAGGTGCACACCCGGGGGTATGCACAACAGATGCGCACCTGTCCTTGGCCCTGCTCCCCGGCAAGCAGGACTCTGCAGGGCGGCTGAGGGCGGAGTTGTGGGTCCAGTTGGGCATCCAATTGGATGCCTATTCTGTACAGAGAGTGGATCCCTTGCATGGATAGGTGCAGGTCTGAGTGCATGAATGCCTGCCACAGGCACCTGGACCCGCATGCACATGCCCTGTGTTGGGCTGTTGGGATGGTGGCCCCACCCACCCACCACACTGTAGGGCCATGTCCCAGAATGACAACCCTACCCCCATTCCCTGGACCACGACTGCCCGTCACCCCAGCTGGCATGTCTGCTGGCCATCATTCCCTCTTGGCACCAATTCCCCCGGCACTATACGCCCATCCTCCTTACATGTGTGTCAGTGCCCCCCCGAGATGACCAGCAGCACTGCCCTCCACTCACCACCTTGACCACCAGCAATGTGACATATGCGGGTGCACATCAGCTGCTTGCACCTGTGTAGGCCAGATGATTGGTGGCCGTGGCGGTGTGTAGAGAGCTTTGACGCTGGCCATCCAACAGAGCGGTACCTTCATGCAGATATGGGGCTGGGGGGGTGGTGTCGGTACCATGGGAGGGTGGGCCAGGCACTTCTGTGATGGGGAGCATCAGTGCCAGTGGGAGGGGGGTGGTACTGCCATGCTGGCTGGGGCAGGGGCAAGTTACATGGGGGGCTGCTGAGATCCTGCCAGGTTGAGGGTGGCTTGATGTGCCGGGAGGTGGGCAGCTTTCTTGCTGCTAATGCTGGGAGGGGACCCTGTGGTTGTGTGAGCTTGGCCATGTACGGTGGTTAGAGCAGGGTCCCCCATGGCATAGCTTCCTGTCCTCTATGCACCCCTTGGATGCACTACACACCACTGTGCATGGTGCATAGTGCCACCATGCCCATCCCCCGTGCATTGTGGTCTGCGTGGTCCATGGGTCAGGAGCACTGGGGGCTGCGTGCCCCATTCTGTGCATCCTACATGGGGGCGTGTTGGGTGCGGAGTGGCTATGCACCCCAGATACACATGTGTAGCCCCTCTGCTCCAGTAGTGCATAAGGCCCACTGTGTTTTGCCTCCAGGTTCTGCTAATCCCCTTTTATCCACAGCTTAGCTAGCCCTGCTTTGTGTCATGGGAGCCCCTGAGGTCACCTTGGTGCTTGGGAAGTCAAGTAAGTGGACTTTCTGTTTTTTCTGTTGTAGGGTCCCCCCAGGTGACAGTAACATCCATAATACCTCTAGACAGCTGGGAGGGTCCACCCTACATTGTGGGCTGAAGTCCAGGATTTTGAGGTATCTTGTGGTCCCTGACATTTTGGAGGGTGGCAAGTGCAGCAAGACAGTACACAGAGGCTATATAAGCTCTGGTAATCACATTTAAACAGCTAAAATGCAGGACACCAGCCTGGCAGTGAGCGTTTAGGCAAGCTCAAGGAAGACTTGTTGGGAACCCCCATTTGTAGGGGGGTTACACTGAGACTGTGTGAGATCGAGAAATGACCAGGGTATTCCTTTATTGTTGCAGGAAATGGGACTGCTGAATAAAACTCACTTGGGGCAGCTTAATATGACCAAGAATGGCTGAGGGAGGAAACAGCATGGAGTCAGAGGTGACAATCCCTAGGTCCCTGTTGGACTTTTTTAAGCTGCAAGGCATTGGCGGCAGAGCATCAGGGGGAGTAAGTGTTGGCATGCTTCAGATGTAATGCCCAGGTGGCAGATGTAGCATACGTACCCCTGTGTGGTGCCTATAAAGATAGGGGCATATCTGCCGTACTAAGGGCCAAGTGGCTTGCATAAACATTAAAAGCAGGGAAGGAGGAGGAATCAGAAGAGTTTCTCTATGAGGCCTGGGAATAGCCCATCAATGGTAGTGAGGAAGTAGAGGAGCCTGAAGAATGTCCTCCCTCAGGTGAGGTTGAGCTAAAGCAAAACATTGAGGGCTGGACCATTTCAGATAGAGCTGACAGTCCCCAGTCAAGTGAGGCCAGCACCCTTGTCTTGGATAGTGCCACCTTTTTGAGGAGGAAAACTCTGTTATCCCCCCAAATCCCCTCAAGTGCCCTCAGTGGGGGATTTGACTAAAGTTCCCTCTTCCAGTAAGAAACCCACCAGTAGGGGAAAAGGAAACTGGTACAATTACTGTCTGCCACCTCCAGTGTACAATCCTCCCCAAAGACCCCCAGCAAGGGAAGGGAGCTTACTTCAACCAAATGGCTGGAAATCCTCAGTGGGGTGACCTCACAGCCAGTAGAAGAAGCCAAAGTTAATAAGGACTCCACTTTTGGGCATAGGTCCAGTATGATATCTGAGGCATTGAGGATGTATTATATTGATATCTGACTACCCCCCTGGACAGGCCTTCTGTACACATGTGAGATCATTGTCTGAGTGGAGCCAGGCAGAAAGGATCATTAGATGTAGAATGAAGTCTGACTATCCAGAACTTGCTTATCCCTATGTAAACCCCTCCAAATTGGGGCTTACCTTAGGTGGTCTCTGCGAGGTGTGGGTTTTTAAGGAGGACGCTGTTCCACAGTTGTAGATACTCAGAAGCAAAAATGTTATTGAAGCTGGACAATTACTGCAAACTTCAGACAAAAAAAACAAATAACAAAAAACTTCTTCAAAATAAACATGTTTCCAAGCAGCATCTCAGACACTAGAAGGCGCTAGTGACCATCTTACTGAAGTCAGAGTACTTCTGTACCCCACCAGGCAATCTACAGAACTGAATAAAGATAAGGCTTAGATACCAAAAGGGGAACATGTGACTTGTTTAACTCCTCCCTATACTTTTCAAAATTATCTTTAAACAACAGAACAAGTCTATTTTCATTTCTGAGCACAGAATAACATTTCCTTTTAAGTTGTAATGTTGTCAACATCACTATATAGAAACAACAACTGGTTAATAAAAGTTTAGTTTCAGACAATGCAGGAGTAACTCCACCTCCTAGTACTGTGCCTTTAAATATGGGAGGTGACCAGCCGGCCAGCTGTATAGTACAGGAAGTGAGACTCCACACAGAGAAGCAGATAACCTTCTATGAGGGAAACATTTGTTTGTATTATAAATTATTCCAAGAGAATGAATTAAAGGCATTCAAGCCACTTCTTAGAAGCACTTTAACTAAAGTAAAAAACACAAAACAAAAAAAAAAACACTTTTGTTTAACGAGGGTTAAGGCCAACAAACCACAGCGTTGTACAATTCGTTTTTATAGGCCTTCTTTCATTTTGTAGCTTGTTTAGGTCATGAAATAGTCATTTTGTAGTCTCTACTGAATGAATTCCTTTTTGTATGCTGCAAATAGAGTAAAATGCATGCCGTTTATTTATTTATTTACTCAATATGAAGCGCTTTGCGTGTTACTGCTGCCATTTAGAACGAGTTCCAAATCAGAAAGACCCCTTTTCAACTGCAAACAGGTTGAAAGAGACTTTGAAGGGGTTTTATATGCACAAAACCGGGATATTCAGCGTTTGGGAAACTTGAGAGGCAGGAACACTTCTAAAGCGGCGTTCAGTGTATTTGACCAGGGCTGCTCGCACGATCAAGGAGCCGCCACTCTAACCTATACAGGCTAGTTCTACCTCACAGTTGCTCTGAAAACATTTTGGGGCTGCATTTACATTATTTCCACAGAACTACTAGCCTGTAAAGCAGCTCTGACTTACTCCATATATTTATAAGGAGGGGACCAGAAGGGGGGGGGTACCTAACGCTAAACGGATGCAAACCAAGACCATGCGAAGGTTTGCATACATAAAGGGGTCATTACAGGACCCACACCATGGACATAAATAAGCGCTCACAATTTCATATCCAAATGAAATGAAATACTCATTTTAAGCAACTATTTTATTCCTGCATATCTCACATTAGAAAGTTTCTGAAACAGGGGCAACCAAAGAAAGAGCTGTGCAGATCTTCATATACCAGGGCAAGAACACTCAAGGGATAGAAAGAACGTTCTGTAGGTGGCCTGCCTATACAACGTGGAAAGAAAGATGAGGAATTACAGCAAGAAAGGAGGAGAGTAAAAAGGGCTGTTGCAACAGACTTAAAAAAAAATTAGATTTGCCTGGCATATGGAAGTATCTGTCACAGTCTCTGGCCCCGCACTGCCCCGCTCTGTCCTGTTAGTGGCTCTGGACCTTGGCGCCGTGTGTGTCCCCGCAGCTGTGGCTGCCAAATCTTTGGGTCCTCAGCCCATGTTCTGATGGGGACTAAGGTCTGATCCTGGTTTTGCACCTCCGGGCATTGGGGGAAATCTTCTGGTGGTCCCGGGGAGCCAAAAATACCAGACTGCTGAAATGTAAATAAACATGGCAGCACCATTCCCGCTGCACATGTGCGGCCGTCCGAGAAAGTAAAATTTAAAGGACTCACAGCTCTGAGACAGTTTTGGCTGGTTGGCCACTGTTTAATTATATCTCTGGCTCCAGGGCAGGCAGCAGGGCCAGGGATCAAAGGTCAGGACGCCTCCAGGCATATAATCAGTGGGTTTTACCCTAGTGAAGGGCATACAATTGAATAAAAAGGGACTGCAGTATTGGGACAAAATGTAAATAAAGATGGCAGCCCCCAGGTACTTCAGCAAGACAGGGACTGCTGGGAGTCATGTCGGAGGTCAGGGAAAATGCCCGGGCAAGCAGCAGCCAATTAGAAGAGGGCTTTGTAAAAGTAATAAAAGGGACTGTTTGCCCACCAAACAGGAGATCTGCCAGAGATCTGAGAGGGAGAGAAGTGCAGGAGAGACTGAGGGCTATCCAGCCCAATGCCTGTACCTAGCACCCAACAGACTGTTTGGCCCCAGCAGAAAGGGATCTGTGGAATGCCTTTTGTGGCAGGAAAAGAGACTTTGCCCATTTTGCCGCAGGAGAGGAAAATGGGAAATTGCTGCAGAGAGAGACTTTTTTGAAATTGCTGCTAAGAGGAGAGAGAATATCTGAAGCTTGCAGCTGGAGGAAGAAAGCTCGGCGCTACATTGTGAGAGCAGAGACTGTGTGTTGTACAGCCTGAATAGAAAAGTGCAGCAGTTGTGTGAAAGAAGCCTAGCGACCTGTGTTACCCCTCTAAGGGGCAAGTGTGAAAGCCCATTGTGTGCTGCAAGCAGAGTGACTGTGTGTGTTGGGGCCAGTGAATGAGCCAAAGCCCAGCTGTTTATTGAGCTTAAAAAGGGTGTGCAACTGAGGGGTCTAGGGGACCATGCCTGCCCTGTCCCTAGAAAGAAGAAGAAGACGACCAGTGGTGGAAGATGGTGAGAAGCCTGCCTGGTGAACAGTGTCCACAAAGGCCTCAGAAGTGAAGCTGGCAAGGCCAGGCAGGTAAAGACCAGAGTCCTTCAACTATCCAAGCTGCTCCTTGCTGCTGTAGTGCACCACCAACCTGATACCTCCATGGCACAGTCAAAGCCAGTTTGCTGATCCCCCCTTTGAACTGCTGAATTGTAAGTACTCCCAAGCTGCGGCTTTGGGGAGTCTTTATTTAGCTAGCTAGCCAGGCTGAAATTAGGGGGTTAGGTTCTGGGCAGGACTCTGCCAGAAAACTGTGCCCAGACCTGAAGTTTCATTGTTTCTACTGTTTAAAGTTATTTGGGCCCCAACGAAAGACCCCCAGCGACATCTACCCTGCACTGTGGTACCCACCAAAGGGACTTTAGAGACATTTTGGGCAGCTTTTATTGGGAAGCAGGATGCACCCATAGGTGGGAAGTTGGGATTGTATGGGGGGAAATTGTTTCAGCCAGTCGTTAAAATTGTGCTATTTTCCTTCCTTTCTCCCCATCCCCCAAAATAAATACCGTTAATTGTTAATGTTATATTCTGGTACTGTGAATCATTGCAAGAAGGGGGAATTGTTATTGTGTGGGGAAGGGTCTCTGGGGGCAGCTATTGTATATTTCCTGGGGGGTGGTAACCTGCAATCTGTTCACATGTATTTCTTGCCCTTACCCCAGGTGGAGGCACTGTGTCACTTCTCCCCACTTCAGAACCCGGGCCGGCTCCCTCAGAGGAGTGTGCAGTGTAGACCCGAGGGCCCCGGAAACAGCCAAGGTGAGTCTAGGGGCTGTTTCACCTATATTTCTGATGCAGTCTGGGATCAGATTGAAAGAAATAGGAAGGAGTGAGTCAGGAGAGCCATCCTGAGCAAAATCTGGAAGAAGCATGGCATAACGTACTCTTGCGATGTTGCTAGCTGGGGAAAGCTAATCGTGTGGTAGAGACCATGATCAATAGGGCCTATTTAGGACTGACCCTTTTCAAGACTCACGCCTTGGTCAAGACTACATCTGGGACTGTGGCCCACCACCGTGTGCAAGCCATGGACAACCAAGATGCCCATGTATGAAGCATGACAACATATTTTACTTTTGTAACTTCCCATATGAAGTGTAGCCCAGTGGGGCTGGACTGCTCCCAATAGGAGTAAAGAACACCCACCTCCTGTTGCAGACTGTTGCGGAATGTTCAGGTTAAATGTTTGCAACCATTTACATCGCACTCAATCTTTGCAAGGTAAGGGGGGATCCCGGGCCCTGAAGACTTTGTGAAGTCTTGTTGTAAGACCAAGATCTCCTGGGAAGAAGAAGAAGCAGAAGACCCACCACCCAGTACACCCCAGCGGCGGAGACACACAGTATCCTAGTGGGGACTGAAGGTTTGAGGCATCCTCTCTATGGAAATAGTGATGTACGTTTTTTTTTTCTTTATTATACATGCAACTTCCCCCCACCATGAGTTACGTAACTATCCCTTTAAAAGTGTCTCTCGACCTCTAGGGTGATGTCAGTTTCTATGCCTTTGGAGGACTGGGTCAGCTGGTCTGTCCTGGCATTCCAAAGGGGAGGAGTCAGTGTTCTCTGCTGGAGGGCAGAGAGTCTGCTGAGTCAGAGATGGTGGGGAGGTACCATTGGTACACAGTGCCAGCTCCCACTGTCTGTAAGTTTCTCTTTGGAGGCTGGTGTGAAAAAAAGTGCTTCTTTGTGATGGTTGCCATTGAACAAGGACCTCAGAAGGGGGTGCCCCTCTTCAGGAGGAGAAAAACACTTTTGAAGAAAAGTTCAGAGATGAGTCTGTGAGGAAAATTGTCAGAGAGTGATGTGGGCTCAAGGGTCTGAGGTGATATTTACTCCTTATTCAAAGTAAAGTGTGAAAGATGGTGCTCAGTCATGTCCTCTCTCTCTCCGAGAGAGAGGGATAGGTCCTGTCAGGATGCCAGTTCCTGTCAGCAGCAGGAGTCTTGCCTCAGAAAAGTGTGTGGTGTGGGCCATTCTGCCCAAAATGGAAGATGTTGTACCCAGTAGGCACCTCAGCTATGCCCAGATGGGCTCAGGGTCTGTGATTTCCATGTTACAGAAATGACAGTGAAAGAGATTACAGAAAGGATGTGCTCTGTGGTAGACAGAGTGGATCCCTGAGAATCCCTCACAGAATCAAGTGGCATCAAAATGCTGGCAGCAGAGAGACTGTGAATTAGCCCAGTGGCTAGTGTCTGAAAACAGGTTAGCAAAAGTCTGTTGGGTTCCCACTCAGGTTTAGAAGTGGGGGACTCCTGAAGCAAATGTGCTTCCTTTTGAGGCTAGGAAAACGTTAAATAAAGTACCCCACCAGGGTTGACTCTAGTCCCGAGGCACTTAGGAAAATCTTATCTTACGGTGACTGCAAAATGAAGTGTGCCAGCTGGAGAAAGGCCAACATCATCTGAGCCGAAGAAAAATAAAGGACCCTGTTGTGTTTTTAAATAACCCCTGTTTGGACATTCGTGTGTTATGCCTCCAAGTTTACTAATTCCTTTATTCCACAGATAAGCTAGACTTGGCGTGTGCCAGTGGATGCCCGGAGGTCACCTCAGTGCTTAGGAGGTCAAGTAAGTGGACTTTGTGTGTTTCTTAGTGCACAGCCTCTCCCAGGTGACTGCTTTCTATCCATATATCCCTAGACTTCTGGGAGGGTACACTCTACATACAGGTGGGACACAGGGTTTGGGACAATATGGGACACACTTTAAGCTACCTTGTGAGATGTGATTTAACACCCAATGACAATTTGAGGGAACTCTTTTTTTTTTAATATGATTTTTATTGAGGAATATCTTAGAGACACACAACTTTGTTTTACAAAATGTTATGACATGGGGTGGTAAAACACCTGCATATGTACATTTGGGTGATCAGTTAGCATGACATAGCAACGACATCCATTAGATATATAATCTTGAATTAAATGCCTTCTGCAAATATAAGACATTTTCACAATTTCGTGCTCACATGGATGATTAGTATCCAGGTACAGTACTGAGTTCCACTGCAGTCTCCCGTCTCCCCGAGCAGCACCCCTTTGGAGCTACAGGATGGCCTTTAAGAGAGAGAGAAAGCCTCAATCGATTTGTGCCATATACCATACCCATTTCTGCCACTTTGCAATAAAAGATTCGGTATGATCATGAACGGCAGCTGTTAATTCTTCTAATTAATAAATAGTACGCTGAATCGCTCTCCATTCAGTTACTGTTGGTATATGTGGAGTCATCCAATTACAGGTGATTGCTTTTTTAGCTGCTATTAAATATATTGGTAGGAGAGTTTTTCCCCATTTTGGGATAATTGATAGCAATACCATCTCATCTGCCAATTCAACGGGTTCTCCCAGGCAATCCTGTGCGTCATTTTGCATTGCACACCAAAATGGCATTAATAAAGGTCATAGCCAAAAAATATGCCCTAAGTCAGCTTCTTTGCATTTACAGCCCCTCCAACAATAACCAAATTCAGCCGGCATATATTTAAGCAACACTGCCAGTGACCTGAAATATCTGGATCAGCACTTCCATGCATATTCCCTCCATACTGAGGAATGTGTTATTTTAATAGCTGGGAGGGCACATTTCTCCCAGTCTTCCTTTGACACTTCTAACCCTAGTTCGGCATTCCATTTAGTTAGGATTGTCAGTGTTGTGTTTCCTTATGTGTCGCATAATACTTGATGTAGTTGACCAATAACATGGCTCCCTACATTAGCTTAGATGGTTTCAACTAAAAGCTGTAGCAAACGTGGTTTTGGGTGGGGAATTGTTGCCCTTTCTGGGTTCTGACTTTGGATATAGGCCTGTATTTGGAGGAGCTGAAAATGATCCTTATGCGGCAAAGCATATTCCTTTTGTAGGGCCTCAAATGAGATGATACTTGCCATTGTGAGTAATTGGAATATAAAATGGATGCCACATTGGTGTCAACTTTGAAATGTTAAGTCCATTCGGGCTGATTGAAAATACTCATCAATTGAAAAAAGTCAGAGGTAATAAAATATGGTTGAGAATTTCAGGTGATATTTCAATTGATTCCAGATTCTCAAAACTCCGGCAGTGATCTTAATGAAATTGCGCAGGGGGATGGAGTTACCTGGTGTTGAAAACAGAATGGGCATCAGATCATATAAATCATTCAGCGCATATTCTATATCTTGCTAAGGTGTAAGATAAGTAGGGGATAACCATAGAATTACAGTTTTAAGAAAAGCTGCTCTTGCATACCATTCTAGATTTGGAAGATTAACTCCTGCCAAAGCTAATGGGAATGTAAAATCGAGTAATGCACCCTAGGACATTGTCTGCTCCAAATAAAGTTTGATATTAATTTATTCCATGAAGAAAAGTAATATCGGGGAGCCACATTTTGGAATAAGTACAATAGGCGGGAACTCTCATTTTTTGACTCTTGCCCTGTGGGGCGCTACCTCTCTGTGGGACTAGAGATACTGTTCTTTGGGTGAGGGGATTTCAAAGTGAAGAAATGTTGGGAAATGGATTGTTTTATAATTTGGAGTTTGTATATGTAACCCCCCCCCACACTGGTTGGGGCTTACCTTGTTTGCCCCCAGAGCTCCCACCAGTCCTGGTCCTATGTGGTCCTTCCCTGTTACTGCTGCCAGCACCCAGTGTCCGTACCCTGATGGGGGGCCAGAGAATTGGACTGCACAAACTGCTACTTCGGCGGTTTGGCTGAGTGCCACAGTAAAGTGCATGTGTTCAAGCAGATGCCTGTGTGAATGTGTGAACTGGCGACTGCTCACTGGAGTGGCAATGAGTGCTGTGGTGCTCTGAGTAAAAAACAATCTGGCAGCTTATGGTCAGGTCCTCTTTGTGTTCTCTGGCCCCAGGGACACCAATCAGCACCAGGGGGCTTAGAAACACACTGGGGGGCATGAGAAAAGCAATTGGTAAATGTACTTAAAAGAACGCTATATCTTTAAGAAGCAGTCTGGCTGCTATGTACATGGAAGCTCTGCCTGTTGCCTGGGGGGAGAGCACTACAGCACTTGCAACAGACAGGGGGAGCCCATGTCTTGACCCATTCTACCGCCTGACACCAGGGCAGAGGTGCAGCTTTCCAGGCATGGGGGCAATTATTGTTAATGCAGGACAGAGCCCTATAAAATAAACTACAAGTTGGCACTTTGGACCACCTGAACTGTAAGCAGCCATCTTTGTTACCTCTGACCTCTTTCATAGCCAATGGGAGGTCAAGAAGCCCGAAGGACTTCAGCAATGGCTTCTGGGTAAAGGGAGAAGACTGTGCTCTTGGCACCTTTTGTACAGCCAATCATACATCAAGTGGACATTCTACGTACTAAAAAATAAAATTAAAGTGAGCAGGCGCAAAACATTGAAGTTTAGTGTGTGTGGGGCGATTGTGGCCTGTAAATTGGAATTTTTTTGCAAATTAAATGTTTATTATAAACAGTTTACTCCTGAGTGCGGTTTGCCTTTTTTTCTTTATTTATTCTACATACTAATTTGGTAGATTGACAGCCTGTTAGACCAGTTGGATGCTGCCATAATCTCACCAGACCCTGAGGGCAGATCCAGCTTGGGGCAGTCTGCCTGGAGCTCTCGGAGAGTGAAGAGGGCTCAGACTGTGTTCTTTCCGAAGGTTGGAGGCAAGCCTGACATTTCCACAGCCAGGTATCAGGAGGTGTTCCAAAAGGTTTCAGCAACCTGCATCCAAGTAGTTAAAGTAGTGTGAAGTGCTGTTTCTGCTGAGCAGAACCAGAGCACCTGCAAAGTGCTGAGAAACTGAATCCTACTTACAGCAGTAGGAGGTACTCCTGTTCTGCTAGAGCAACTATGCCACCACTGCTAGCCTGCAGTGTGGGGAAGGACAGTGTTCCTGAGATTCAGCAGGAAATTCCAAGCCTGCGGACAGTCTGAGGAATTGGCTAGTCAGTGCCACAGCTAGGTGCTGGCTATTGCTTCACCCTGAGGGCTGGATGCTGGGACGGGTTGTTGAGGTGTGTGGCCCTGGTCCCCGAGACTGGTCCTTCCAGTTTACCTACAAAAAAAGCAGAAGAAGTTCAAGTCTGCAAAGAGAGACTGCCATCAATTTGGCCATTTAAGACTGGCATCCTTGTTTGAAGCACCCCAATGTTGCAGCTTGAAAGACCTACAGCCTGAAAAGACTTAAAAACTGGTATCACCAGAACCGTGAGCATTTTCAGGGCTTGCCCTGCAATCAGGGGTGTTGTAAATAGTTTCCCCGAGGCTGCTGCTTTGGCCGTCAGGTCAGGAATTACAATTGTTTCATTCAAAAAAACATTTTTGCAAATGCATGGCCTGTAGGGGTTGGGTTAACTTATTTGTTGAAGTGCACTAGCACTGGTCAGCCAGCTGCTCCGTCATCATCAGGTCTGCACCGTTCCAATGGCTGGGTACCCAGTGAAGATAGCAGGAGCTCCCAATTTAGCTAACTGGGGGAAAACGGGTACCAACTGAGAATGGGTAGTGCTGCCAGTACAGGTGGGCAGGAAATAACTGGAAACTGTACTGTTTGCATTGCTGGTGGGGGTGGGCACTGTTATTGTTAATGCTCTTGTGGTCGCAGATTCTCATTACTGTATATACTTTACCTTAAATTCTATATATTCAATAACCACACCCAATGGTTATTCCAATAAACTCAGTTTATTGTCTGCACATACATATGTATGGGAGCCTCAGTTAAAAGACAGAGAGCTCCTCAAACAAAGGTTTACACAGTATTTTATAACACTGTCTCATTTTGGAAAAACATCAACATTTCAGTATTAGCCAATCAAAGTTCTCAGCAATGTAACAGAAGAAAACACATTGAAGCATTAGGTATTTTCCACTGGCTTATTTCATCACTGCTTGATACTTATGCCTGGGTCAAGCTGACCTAATAGAAACAATGAGCTTCACTCCTCCATGGTACCGTACAGCTTGGTTTCAATGCAACTACATGTTCTTATCTCTGCTTCTTGCCCAACCCTGCCAAGCTTGCTATCCAGGCTGGTACCATCAGTTCTGTTCAGCTTTATCTAAACTGCTATTTTTCACAACTTTAAGTAACTGGTTTCAGCCAGCATGAGCTATTGCCTTCTGCTTGCCTTAAATTCTTACAAACTTATAATGACCCTTAGCTTCTACTCAGACCTGGCTATATTCAACTGCACTAGCAGCTTATATGTTATAATCATAATATATATATATATGTTGTAACACACTTTACTTTATATGTAATCCACTCTATATGTATGCATAAAAGAAAGACATATATATATAAAAGAAATTCCTCCACACTCTTTAGAACAGTTAACAGTTATTTCTTTTTGCATCCCCCTATTCCCCATGGTTAACCTTTTTTAATAAATGGTAAGTTGTTCTTGTTAAACTGTCTCGTGAGCATATTATTAGAGATACAGTAGTCAATAATTGCATGTGCATTGAAATATTACAACACTGTCTAGTATTCCATGTGTGGGGTGACTGTGCAGGGAGGTGGGGAGGTATGGCATCTCAGGGAGTTGTATCACTCTATCATCAGGCCCACTTAAATTTCACTCTGTATAGAGGCACTGTGCTAGTTGTTATTCTGTTGGGAATGAACCCCATGTTTTGGAAAAACAGAGCCCAGGCCCCTCAACCTTGTTTGAGACTGCAGGGCAGGGGTAGTAACCGTAACATCCACAGTGACCCGGTTACGTGCATAAGCCCCCCAAGCTCCCCAAGTTGTGGGCTTACTACATTGCCCAGAAAGCAGTAGTGCCGGCATGCTAGGACCGTGGTCTGGGCAGGGCCCTGGCATCTTGGTATAAAAGCCGCCATGCAGCAGGAAATTGGGGTCTTTGTGCCTGCTGTGCCATGGAGTTTGGGGAGAGGAGAGTTGAAGGGTCGGGGCTGTAGACCGGGGATCCGAGGTGCGGTGATAACCACCCCAGCCCTGTTGAAGTTCAAATCCCTAAGGAGGTGCATCAGAAAAGGGCTGTGGTACATCGGTGCTATCCACACCCCTGCGGAGGTTGGGGCCACTCTAACTGCTATAAGAAGAAGAGCTGAGGCCTGGAGGAAGGGGGGCCTGTGCTGTGGTCTTTGGCACTGGGATGGGCCAGGCAGTCAAAGCCCTGTTTAACCTCAAGAGGCTGGTGGCTGCCATGGCGGATCGTGGCCCGGAAAGTGAGAGGCTGGGCCATAGGGATCTGGAGATAGCAGATCGAGGATCCCATGCCAGAGTACCATGTCCACCAATGTGAAGGGAGTGTCATCATTGGAACAAGGTTAGAACCCAGATCAGCCTACTTGGAGCTGCAGAATGTGGTGCGAGCTACACCCCCCCTGCTCGGTCTATGGGGTGGGCTGCAGTATAAGGCATGCAGTCTCTGCTTCGTGGGGTGAGAAAATGTAAAGTTGCATTTACTAGAATGGGGAGCCATGCTTTAAAGCATGCCTGCAGAGAGTAAATGTCCATTGGTTAAGCCCCACTGCTGAGAGTGAGAGGGGAGTATGAGCACAGTAATTAGGGATGTAATGAAATTGAATAAGTCTGCTGCCATCACAGCTGCCATCTAGAGCTTGCTTAGGCTCTGTGTTTTGAGGGACCCAGATTCGGGACTATGTGCCCCAAGAAATGTACTGTGGCTTTGGCCGCAGCTTCTAGCGCCAGATAAAATTGTACCCCAAAGCTCCATGGAGCTGCCGAACTAAAGTGGCTTGTGCCTTTATGAACTGTTGTTGGGATTTAACAAAATAAAACCCCAGACTGCTTTAATGTTGTTCCTGTTTGGACATTTGGCCTTCTACTTGAAAGAGTAAAAGTTGTACTATTATCTCACATACCAGTTCTAAAAAAGTTTTGTTCCCCAAGGACTTCCTGGCTGCACCCCAGTAACCATCTCAGCTTCCTGACAGAGCCAATCCATCCTTAAGCAAATCTGGATCTCAGGTACAATTTTAATTTCCATCTGAATGGTTTCTGGACTGTGTTTTCAGGCTGTAAGGCACCCCCTCCCCCACAAACTTACTATCTGAAATACTCCTAAACAAGGGAGGGGTGCTTACACATATGAAAATGTGAAAATTGACAAAGGGGTGTGGTGACCTTAGTAAAGAAAGCAGTAAATTGTTTATGTGTGGGGGTGGTTTGTTTCTTCTACAGGGTTCCAGTGACCAGATCTGTGCTACAGGGGGAGCTACAGGTAAACAGTTAAAAAGGGAAAATGGAGAATGTGTAATACCAGTGATACCCACTAGAGACGTAGATGCCAATTTAGGTACACAGGCAAAATATGTATAGTGACAGTGTAAGCCCCCCTTGCAGGAGGGGCTTATGCTCCCATTTAGAAATGCCTTTCCCCCCCCTCTTATCCCCTCCCAGAGCTGGGGAATTCATTAGTGCTTTGAGGATCATACCTGCTGGATGCCTCAAGGTGGCAGCAGAGGGCAGGTTAAGGAAGGTATATAAGGCTGGCGACAGGAAATTCCGGGGCCTTTTCCAGCCTGGGCATTAGGCCTGGGGCTGGAGGGGGCAGCAGGAAGAGCAGAGTAGGCAGTCAGGATGGGAGCTCAGCAGTCCGGATGGGCCTGTGGGGTGTGACCCCCCCAAAAGTGGCAGATAGGGTGGCCTCTGCAGTGATGTGGCATCAAGGAGTAGGGGAGGATGTTCTGTGGGGAGGATGGCCAGCCAGGTGCCTACATCATCGGGAGAAGGGAGGTGCAGGTGGTATTAGGATGCCAGGATAGGCAGGAGCCCTTAGCGATCCCATGGAGGTAATTGCTTAGGCCAGCAGGGTTGTGGGGACAGTGGCAGGGTCCCCAGAGGGGGAGAGGCTGGTTGAAGTGGCTCTCCCTTGTACCTCGTGTGGCAAGGTGACCTGAGGTTAGAGGGAGCCAGGGAGTCCTTTACCCATTTTAAAGGACCTGCTTGGAGGGGCAGGTCCTGAGGCACCGGCATTAAAGGGCCAGGTGGGTCGCAGACCTTAGGACAGACCTTGGAGGGTGGCCTCTGGCAGGAGCTTACCGCAAGCCCAGGATGAGGTAGCATGGATGTGGCAAGGAGCTGTGCCACCCAGAAAGGGTCATCTGGAAGCCCCAAGAGGATCTGGGCACTATCTGTAGAGGTGGGTTGCTTGGAGGGGCCTGGGTAGTGACAGGGCCTGGGGGTTCTCTCGTGGCAGGGCAGCCTGTATCAAGGTACTCAGGTACTGGAGCAGGGCTGGGTTTGAGGGTCGCTGCACCAGTAGAGAGTGGTACAGAGAGAGAGCGAGAGAGAGAGAGAGAGCGCTGAGCCGTAGGCGAGGGAATGGGTACTGCGAGGTTGGGAGCACCAGCAGGTTTAGGTTCACTGTAAAGAAAGAGAGAGAGAATAGATTACAGGGCCTGGGTCGGAGAAAAAAATCCTGGTACCCCTTGTGATTTGGCCAAAGTCCAGGGGCCAGGTGGGGGAAGCACCACACTTTCCCACGCTGGAGAAAGGGCAGCCAAATCAGTGCCATATCAGACAGAGATGGACAAGAATTGGTAACCCAGAATAGGAGAAAGAGAGAGAGATTTGGCTTACCAGCACCAGTGAGCCAGGAACCCATGGGTTTTTCCAAGTAGGGAGGTTCCTTGGGTAAATCATCCAAGAGGCTGTAGTGGGAAAAGCCCTGCTTGTACTGCCTGTAAACCATTCATGCTGCTCAGAATGTCCAGCCTGGGTATGTTGTTAAAAAGTTAAGATTGTCCCATAGAGTTGTTTTATTTGTTTATTCGATGAAGGATGTGACTGTCGTCGAGGCACAGGTCAGAAAGCATAGGGAAAACCCAGGAGCAATTGTAAAAATCACCAACACTTTATTTATTGTAGCAGTAACATAAAATAAAATAAACCTGTTCAGAATAACTATGTACAGAAGCAAAAATAAAATCTTTCTTGTAAAAAAATCTTTCTTGCAGCTCAGCTTAGCTGTTTTTATAAGTCCTTTTCAGCCCCCATCCTTTGCAGGCATCCTGTTCTTTGTAAATTTCAGGAGCTGCTAGAACATTGAGAACTTCCTAGGTCCCCACAGCAACTGCAAAAGGCTCAGGCATTTGTACTCAAGTAACCTCTAGTTTTCTACAGTCATCTCAAATCATAAATATATATATATATATATATATATATATATATATATATATACACACACATTTCAACAGTAACGCCATATTTTCTAAACAAAAGTGATCCCATTATCAGTTTCATTTCCATATATTGATTTGCACATATTCTTATATTACCAGATGTAGATATGCAAGGGGCGGGGGGGCGGACAGGCAGCAAGAGACAACAGAGAGACAGAGGCAAAGAATTGCGAGACTGTTCCGGTTGATCAAGTCTGAAGTCTCACAGGAAAATGTGGTTGCGCAACCAGACAGAGAAGAGAGAAAAGGAAAGAATACAGATACTTGCATTTACACACTTTCTCCAACAAATGGGACAGGATTCTATTCTACCCTGTCACAGTGACACTTGCATTCCTGGAATCATTTGGAGTGTAGGAGCTAAAATAAAGAAACAAGCTGGGAAGAGACTTGTAATGATTCTTTCTTTAAGTTTGGAAGGGAGATAAATTAAATGGAAAGCCCCCTTCCTTGTGTCTAATTTGTTTCATAAATTGTAATTCCAGAAGGTATCCATCAGGATGCATTGGGGTCAAGGGGCTCTAGGGCTCAGAAGAGACGGGAGATTGCCATTTGGAGATCCTAGTCACATTCGAGGGGAAAATAAATCCAGAATGGGAGGTGAGATCGAGAGTGCACAGTGAGATGAAGTCATCGAGAGGTAGGACAGATACTTTTCCTATCTTGTTTGGGGTGCACTGGCTCGAGTGTTGTGCTTTGTTGTAGTCCTCTCCAATGCCCCCTGGAATAACTGCAATGATGATTTATGCACCTAGACATAAGGGCTGGAGGGGTTACACGTGGGGCTCATCTGGGATGTTCTCTGTAGCCTGAGACTCTACCAGATATCGAGCCTTGAGGTCCAATCTGTTGGCAAGCTTCCCAGCCTGGTTAGGCCATGTGGCACAGAAAAAAATTGGTTGTGGGATAGGTCTGAATTACAAGTAGGCCTCAGTCTGCCTGTTGTGGTGTGTGCGTGTGACCTGCTAGTCACATGGTCCTCAGTGGGACTCCAATTGGATGATGGCTGTAGAGAAACTACAGCAGCTGCAGAAAAAGCATCATCTTGGGAAAAAAAAAATCAGAAGGTACAGAGCCGAGAGGGAAATAAAGAGAGCACCAGTGATCAGAGCCGTGAGATTGAGTTATTGTGCACTCACACCAAAACAAACAGACAATATCAAGGAAAGAAAGAAAGAAAGAACAACCAAAGAAGTGAGTGGGTTCCTTATTGTGGGTACTGGGAGACATAGCAGAAAAGACAAGCAGACAGCCCCATGGATTGGCGGTGGATTGTGTCTGGCAAGGACAAGATTGGAGCAGAGGTAACCTCCCCAGGAGGAACCACTGGCCACTGTTCCTACCTCACTGCTCTCCTGGCTCTGGAAAGCTGGGGAAAAGGACAAGTAAATGATCAATGCATGAGGTGTGGGTTTAGGGGAAAGGTGTTGCCAGGTTGCCCATGTGTAAAACATATGCATGTAACCCCTAGATGGCGCTATCCCAGGGGCTACTACCCCTGCCTGATTTGCCACTAACAGGTTGAGGGGCCTGGATCCAATGGCGGGTGCCTCCACCCAGAGGTCAGGGTTTGCAATAGTTAAACTAACTTGGTCACAGCCCTCTGGGACACTGCAACCCCCCTTTCTTCCCACTAGTGGCCCACACAATATATCAATTACCTTCACAGTATACACTTACCCCCAGGACTGGTTCAGGCACTGGGACCTCCTGTGAAATAAGATACAGTGCAACAATCACAGTACAGTACTTTAACATAGACAAATACCTCAGGCAGTATAACTTTGCTGAAACAAGCAGCTCTGATTTATTTAGGGGGATATAACAAGGACAGGGGGAAATCAGGTTAATTAGCTTATCACTCTACTCATCTACCTATGGCTCTGTGCACTGGCCTATCCCTACCAGTTACTGTCCCTGGGTACCCAAGCCCTAGTGGCTAGTCCAAACCGTGGCAGCTGGTAGGGGCCCTTTCACACAGAGAAAGAAAAATTAGTTAAACAGTCAGCAGTACAGTAATTCCATTTGGATTTAATGTGGCAATTCAACAGGGCGACTCTGAATTAGTACTCACGACCTCCAAACAAGATAGGGTCCTTCAATGTCAGCAGGGCTACTCTTGAGCTCCACGAGACTCCTCACACATTTATATGGCAAACAGGCAGGCTGCTTCTCTATCCCGATCGCAATTACTGCATAATACCCGGAGAAACACACAGCAGATTCAGTTCCTGACAGACCGAGTGCAATTCAGCTATTTCTCCAGTCTTCTACAGGTGAGCCTGGTTTCTACTCTTCAGATATCATTTGATTCTCTTCACAGGACGGATTCAGTCCTAACAAGCAGTTACACAAGCTGCAGACCCGGAACTCTGGGCCTTACACACGTTCCCGACTAAAACTGCACTTGAAAAGCACAGGGCTCCTTCCTTCTTCACTGTCAGAGCTAAACTGAAACTCCAACAGACAAAACCGGGCACTTCCTTTGAGTTCCTCCCAGTTCTTGACTGGATTGGCTGTCACTCACAATAGACTGCTCCTGTTGATCCAAAAAGGCGCCGAAGTCTAAACTACATCTCCCAGAGTCACTGCCCATACAATCCTCTTGTGGCTGGCTCAGATTATGAGTCCAAGTTCTGATTCGTCCAAGGCACCATTTTAGAGTTAGCTTACCCCACACTGATTGGTCCAGTTCAGCAGTTCAAAACCAGAATGGGAACTAGGCAGACACAGTTCTGACTGCAAAAGAAAGCAGGTTAGACAAACTGTAATTTCATTATTACTCTAAATGGTTTCTGGCAAACAGTTACATCTTTCAGATAGGTTCCCTTTGCACTCCTAGTGACTGCAAAAATGGAGTGAATTGGCAGCAGCTCGAATGGTACTCAATCAAAGAAACACACAGTCCCCCATACAAACTAATTATGTCTGCAAGCAGACAGTTCTTAAAGAGACAGTACCAGAGGTTCTAAAAACACTCACTGATAAATGGCTTAAACGCCAAACACCATTCAGGCTTGGAGCATTCAAGCAAGCTCCTGGAAGTCTTTTGGGAACCCCCATTTGCAGGGGGGTTACATGCAGGTATGCAGCCAGTTCCAAATTTGGGGTTTCCTCCCAGTTCTCCTGAGAGGTCCTACGTACTGTGGTCACCAGCTAGTGGGGATTCAGGAGCATTCGATGGTCTCTCCCTGGGGGAAAGCACACATGTCTATGTGGCCAAAGCCAGGAGTGTTTCCCCAGATGTTAACGTGAAAGCTGTAGAAGAGGAAGGTGCAGGGCAATACCCAAGAAAAGGAGGTCACGGGGAGTACAGCCATCTGCCCTACTACCCGCAGCTGGCTACCAGCCATCCGAATGGCAGAGGGATGGGCAGGGGTCTCAGACAACTGATAGGAGATCCCCCAGGGCCTGGGTTGTCCCTGCTTTGGCCTCTGTCCAGCAGTAGCCCACAGGCCCTGTTGACTAAGTCAGAGTCTACATCAGGAGCCAAGTTTAAGATAAAGCCCAGCAGGCTTGGCTCCGAGTCTGTTCCTGCACCAGCAGTATCCAGCGAGAGTACTGGTGGTCGAAGAGAGTTAGAGGAGTTGGATGAGGAAAAGTTAATTGGTAGCACATTACAACTCCAGAACTACCAAGTGGGTAGGGCAATCCCCAGGCCTTCCCACCACCCAGTGATCACTTTGGTGGACTGTACCCCACAGCTCCCAGTCCGGGCAAAGACCCTCCAGACCTGGATGGACAGGTTAAATCCCAGTGACCCCACTGAACATCAAATATCAAAGGGGGATATGGTTATCAGTTGGGCAAGCCAGGAGGCCAGTGCCAGAGACCTGTCAGAATGGAGCCAGGCAGAGAGGTGGGTCCATAGGCTGCATGTGGAGTATCCCCATTTGAATTATCTTTACATGACTGAGAAGATATGGGACATTATCAAGGAAATGAGGGAGGAGTGGATCTTTATGGAGCAAATGGAGCACTTGAAAAATCACCTTGGAGGAGGAGGAGGTGCCCCATCTCAGCAGTTAATAATGCAGGCACGGTCTATGTGTCACACAGGGACTTGGTCTGGCCTGACTCTGTTCAAACATTTCACCTTGGTCCAGGACTTGGCTGGGACATGGACCAAGTACTACATTTTGGACCGGGACCCTTTTGGGGATGTGACCACCAAGCCAGACCCATAGTATTATTTCCTTCCAGGAGAGGGACCTGCAACTTAGGCCTCCTGGATTTCAGTCTTCTGAACTGTGCCAGGACAGTTGCTCTATGGAGCGGGACATGGTGACTGCATATAGTTCTCATTTCTAAAAACAAGAAAACATTTTGAAACATAAAATTATGTTGCTGTTACAAGGAAAATTTTGTATCGTGAAAAATGTTGGTGTGGAAGTTAGAGAAGAATGGTGAGTGAGTAAGTGAGTGAATGATTTGGGAACAGTGCACAGAGTAACTTGTTCTAATTGGTGGGAGGTACAGTATATTGGGGTGTAGTGCTAGTTTTAGAAACTACCTCATTACTCTTTGAATGTTTAATGGTAAAGTGAAATCATTATGAACACGACGGTGGGAAGTTTTAAAAAGGCCTTAAAGACTTTTTTATGGGAGAAGGCATTTCCTGCTATGTTGTAATTGGTTTTTTTTTAGCTTTGTAATATTCGTTTTGTGTAGTTCTATTGTATGTATTGATTATGCTTGTGTTTTTATGTTTTTATGTACAGCGCCTTGAAAACATTTGAAAGGCGCTTAATTAAATAAATTTTATTATTATTATTATGGCTATCTGTTTTGATAAAAAAAAATTAAGGTTTTTCTAATAATTTTAAGATTATCTCCTGGCACGGGTAGATTTTAGTTGATAGGGTGTGCTTGGGTTAGAGAGGCAGGTTGGGTGGTGCCTGTGGCCAGGTATGGTGTGTTGTACTTCCAGAAGGCTGAGGAGTGCGCATACGCAGTTTGATGGGAGCAGACCATCACTGGACCCTTGCCATCATTCCCAGGAGGGAATGATTTTCTGGGTGGGGAGGGGCTTATGCTCCCTTATAGGAACCCCATTTCCTCCTCTTACCCCCCTCCTCAGAGCTAGGGAATTCATTAGTGCTCTGAGGGTCATACCTGCTGGACACCTCAAGGTGGGAGCAGAGGGCAGATTAAGGAAGGTCTATAAGGCCGGAGACAGGAAGTTTCAGGGCCTTTTCCAGCCTGGGCATTAGGCCTGGGGCTGGAGGGGGGCAGCTGGAGAAGCAGAGTAGGCAGTCAGGAAGGGAGCTCGGTGGTCTGCGTGGGCTTGTTGGGGGCAACCCCCCTAAAGTGGCAGATAGGGATGGCCTTTGCAGCAATGTGGCATCAAGGAGTAGGGGAGGAAGCTCTGTGGGGAAGATTTGCCAGCCAAGTGCTTGCGTCATCGGGAAAAGGGAGGTGCAGGTGGTAGTAGGATGCCAGGATAGACAGGAGTCCTTAGAGATCCCATGGAGGTAGTTATTCAGGCTGCCAGGGCTGTGGGGACAGTGGCAAGATCCCCACAGAGGGAGGCCGGTGGCAGTGGCTCTCCCCCATACCTGGTGTGACAGGGTGGCCTAAGGGTAGAGGGAGCCAGGGGGCCCTTCACCCATTTTAAGGGACCTGCTTGGAGGGGCAGGTCCTGGGGCACCGGCATTAAAAGGCTGGGCAGGTCACAGGTCTTAGGACAGGCCTTGGACAGTGGTCTCTGGCAGGAGCTTACTGCAAGCCCAGGATGAGGTAGCAGGGATATGGGCCAGGAGCTGTGTCCCCCAAAAAGGGTCATCAGGGAGTCCCAAAAGGATATGGGCACTATCTGTAGAGGTGGGTTGCTCAGAGGGGCCTGGGCGGTGGCAGAGCCCGGGGGCTTTCCCATGGCAGGGCAGCCCGTATCAAGGTAACTCAAGTACTGCAGCAGGTCTGGGTTTGAGGGCTGCTGCATCAATAGAGAGCATTGCAGAGAGAAAGTGAGAGAGAGAGCTGAGCTATAAGTGAGGGAACAAGTGCCATGAGGTTGGGAGCACCAGCAGGTTTAGGTTCACTAGAGAGAGAGAGAGAGAGAGAGAGAGAGAGAGTGGGTTACAGGGCCTGGGTTGGAGGAAAAAATCCTGATACCCCTTGAGATTTGGGCCAAGGTCCAGGGGCCAGGTGGGGGAAGCAGTACGCTTGCCCACGCTGGAGAAAGGGCAGCCAACCAGTGCCAGATCAGACAGAGATGGATGAGAATGGGTTGTCCAGAATCTGAGAAAGAGAGAGATTTGGCTTACCAGCGCCAGTGAGCCAGGCGCCTGTGGGTTTTTCCAAGTAGGGAGGTTCCTTGGGTAAATCATCCAAGAGGTTGTAGTAGAAAAAGCCCTGCTTGTACTGCCTGTAAACCATTCATGCTGCTCAGAATGTCCAGCCTGGGTATGTTGTAAAAAGTTCAGATAGCCCCATGGAGTTGCTTTATTTATTTATTTGATGAAGGATGTGACCCTTGCATCCTGGAATCATTTGGAGTGCAGGAGCTAAAATAAAGAAACTGGTTGGGAACAGACTTGTAATGATTCTGTCTTTAAGTTTGGAAGGGGGGATAAATGAAATGGAAAGCCCTATCGCTTGTGTCTAATTTGTTTAATGAGTTCTATTTTCAGAAGGTATCCATCAGGATGCATCGGGATCGAGGGGCTCTGGGCTCAAATGAGATGGGAGATTGCCATTTGGAGATCCTGGTCCGGTAGTCAGTATTCGGGGGGAAAACAAATCCAGAACTGGAGGTGAGCTCGAGAGTGCCCAGTGAGATGAAGATGTCGAGAGGCAGGACAGATACTTTTCCTATCTTATTTGGAATGCACTGGCTCAGGTGTTGTGCTTTGTTGTAGTCCTCTCCAATGCCCCCTGGAACAACTGCAATGATGATTTATGCCCCTAGACGAGGGGGCTGGGGGGGAGGTTACAATAGTTTATAGGTTAGCCTAGATAGGTAGTAGTCTTAAGAGTATTAATGTGTAGGATGTATTGCAAAATGCGCAGTGTTAGTCTGTTCTTTAGGAAGATAGATATGATGTTAGGTTCAATGTGCAGCTGCACCACTGTGTATACAGTAGGGTATTAGGGTCAAATATAGGTATTACATGCTCAGAGTATACTTGCATGGAAAGTATAGGAAGTACACTGCATGAAATGTTGCAGCATTCACTGCATGTATTAGGTTAGCTGTCAGGATATAGTAGTAATAGTGCAAGGTATCACTGCAAGAATCTGTGTAACATAGTAACATAAACATAGAGGTTGACGGTAGAAAAGAACCGTTCAGCCCCTCTTGTCTGCCCCCTTTTTCCTGCCTAATATAAAACTGCAGACCCTACATGGTCACCAGTCTCTGCCCTCCCACCCTCTAACCCTACCAATGGTGTCTTCAGACCATGTTTGGACCCCAGGTTTCCTTCCCTACCAGGTCTGGTGATACCCATGTGTTTGTCCCATGCTTTCTTAAATCCAGTAACCATTTTAGCCCCTACCACTTCCACTGGGAAGCTGTTCCAGGGGTCCACCGCCCTTTCTGTGAGAAAGTACTTTCTCCTTTTCCCTCTGTTCCTTCCCCCCTTCAACTTCATATTGTGCCCTCTAGTCTTTGACATATTTGTCTTTGAAAGATGCTTCCTTCCTGTACCTTGTTCATTCCCTTTTGGTATTTAAATATCTCAATCATGTCACCCCTCTCTCTCCTGATCTCCAGGGAGGACAGATCTAGATCCCTTAGCCTTTCCTTGTAGAGCTTGTGTTGCAGGCTCCACCATTTTGGTTGCCCTCCTTTGTACCCTCTCCATCCTGTCTATATCCTTGTGGAGATGAGGCCTCCAGAACTGTACACTGTACTCAAGGTGATTTTTGTAGTGGCAGTATCACCTCCCTCCGCCTACTGGTTATACCCCTTCCTATACAGTCCAACATACACTTTGCCTTTTCCACTGCCTTATAACATTATGTCGCCATGTCTAGGTCATCCAGTATGATAACCCACACGTCCCTCTCCTGCCCTGTTACCGTGACTACTCCCCCCAAGTTCATACGGGCCTGTGGGTTTTTATGTCCTAAATGCATGATTCTGCAGTTCTTTGCATTGAATCTCAATTGCCAAGTTCCTGATCACTCCTCCAACTTCCCCAGGTCCTCCTTCATCTTGTCCACCATCCCCCCGGTGTGTCTACCGTATTGCAGATTTTTGTATCATCCTGAAATTGGGACACCTTCCCTTCCAATCTGACCGCAATGTCACAGATGTAGATATTAAAGAGGACTTATAACTGTACACTGCATGATTATTTGTTTTTGGGACACTGCACGTTTTCAAAAGGAGGAAAAATGTCACTGCATGTTATGGTGGGTACATTTACATACCTGGTAGGGTACAAGGTACTTGCAGAAATAGTGTGTCTTGAAACGTAGGAGACTCTTTGTGTTGTGGGTGTACATTTGTAAGTGTTTTATGCAGGATTTTGTATTCAACTGAAATCAATGACGGAACTTGGAATAGCTTGAATTCCTTTTATGATTCAGGCAGACTGTTTGAGACCAGCTACTTTTCTTTCTGCAAACAGGCATAGTGTTGAGTTAGTTGCCCAAGGAAGGCTGTGTAGCTTTGGTTGTGTTACCCAACATGGCAGTAGGCCTGATGCGTCACTCTGGGTTTCCTTGGTACAGCACCACAGGGGTCTTGGGGGATGGTCTATCAGAGGAGCTGAGAGGATGAGAAAGACCTCGAGGCTTAGGGAGCTTCCATTTTCTTTTTTGCTTTTAGTCCAGTGCACGGCTAGCATAGTGAGCATCCATATTCCCTTTAGGGGCTGGCAGGTGGAAGGGTGGCCAACCCTCTGCAGGATGGGCCCCTGGGTGAAAGGTTATATCTCAAAGTCTCAATCACCGAGGATGTCCATCACTGAAAGTTGGGTGAGTGCAGCCCCCCCCCTTAGGAGCTGTTAATATCCCTGTAAAAGTGGCTATCTACCACTAGGGTGATGCCAGTTTGTATGCCTTAAAGGCCTGGGTCAGCTGGTCTGCCCTGGCCATCGAAAGGGAGAAGTCAGTGTTCTCTGCTGGAGGTCAGAGACTCTGCCGAGTCAGAATTGGTGGGACAGAGAGAGACAGTGCCAGCTCCCACTGCCTTGTACGTTTCTCTGTGGAACCTGGTGTCAAAAAATGGTGCCTGATCGTGGTAGCAGACATGTTCTGTAGCCTCTGAAATGGTGGTGCCCCTCTCCAGAAGGAGAAAAAAATCCATCTGAAGAAAGTTTAGAGGTCTGTCTGTGAGGAAGGTGAAGCCAGAGAGTTCTGTGGGCAAAGAATCTGAGGTGATGTTTAAACTTTATTGAGTGTGAAGTAACTGTGTTTGGCACTCTACAGTGCCCTCCCTCCACAAGTGAGGGATAGCATCTGAAATGATGCAGAATTCCTGTTCACCAATAGGAATTTACCTCAGAAGGAGACAGTGTGGGCTGGATTGCCCAAATTCAGAATATGTGCAGAGCCCAATGGCACCTCAGCCATGCCTAGGTGGACACAGGTATTGTGGTCTCAGAACTAAAGAATAAGTGTGAAATGGGGAAAAGGGATATGCTCTGTGGAAGGACAGAGTGGATCCCTGAACTGTGTCACAGGATTGAGTTGGTGCCAGTTCTGTGCCAACCAGTGAGACTGAATCAGCCAAGTGGCTACCAAATGTTAAAAATGTGCTAGAAGAAGCCCTTGGAGTTCCCATGCAAGCTGCAGGGGTGAGAGACTCTGTGAGTCTACGGTTCCTTTGTGCCTGCACAGTTTTTAACTCAAAATACCCCACCAATGTTGAAACCAACCCAAAAGAAGTGAGAATAAACAATGATCCATCTGTGATAATTTGTGAGGAAATAGACTGTGCCAGCTGGATAAAAGTGCCATCTTTACTGAGCTCAAGTTGAAAAAAAAAATAAAGATCTTGTTTTGTTTAAAATATCCCCTCTTTGGACATTCACTGTGTTTTGCCTCAGAGTTCTGCTAACCCCCTTTTACCCACAGCTTATCTAGCCCTTCTGTGTGTCATTGAGCCCTGGAGGCCAACTCTGTGCTCGGGAAGTCAAGCAAGTGGACTTTGTATTTTCTGGTGTAAGGGCCCTCCCACGTGACCGCAACATCCATGATACCCCTAGACAATTGGGAGGGTCCACCCTACACAAACATTAACTGTGACCAGCTGATATTACCAAGTAATGTAATTAAATACATACATACTTTTATGTTTTTATTTAATACATACTGTAGAAAATAGTAATATAGTAATTGAAGGTCAGAGGAAACTCTAGGCCCTTCACATTTGACCTCAACACACATTTCACAATAATAATTTATGGGGAGTCCCCGTTTATAGATATGCAGTATTGTTGCAAGTTGCCAAGTAAGAACACTGGACCAAAGGTCCTTTTACTGGCACAACCCAGCTAATAAAACAGCAGCATAGCAAATGGATATATCGTTATAAAATTGTATTTATATATTTAGGAATTGGTAACTGGGAGAGGCACACTAAGCTGAGTCTCATTTCCAGGTGCAACCAGGGGGAGGTGGTAACATAGAAACATAGAAGTTGACAGCAGAAGGGGCCCATCAGGCCCATGCAGTCTGCCCATGATCCTACCCCCCACTCCCATTAGCTGCTATTCAGTGTTATTTTGCCTTTGAACCTATCCCACGCATGTTTAAAGGATCCCACTGTTTTCGCCTCCACCACTTCCCTTGGAAGTAAGTTCCATGCGTCCACCACCCTCTCAGTAAAGAATAATTTTCGTGTGTTGCTTCTGAATTGGCCCCCCTTCAACTTCATGCCATGCCACCTTGTTCTTGAGTGTTTCTTGCTTTGGAACAGGTCCTGAACCTGCACTTTGTTTATACCTTTTTGAAATTTGAAGGCCTCTATCATGTCCCCCTCTCCCTCTGCTGCTCCAGGGAGTACATGTTTAAGTTGCGCAAGCGTTCTTCATAGCATTTGTTGTGCAGCCCATGCATCATTTTTGTTGCTCTTTGGTAAACTGTGGGAGAGGAAGTAGTCACAGCAATTAAAAAGTTGCATTTTACTGTAGGGAACCTAGGGGAATTGGATCAAATTACCATTTCAAGGCAATGGGAAACTTTAGTGTTGTCACCGCTGTACAATATCAAAACAGTTAAAACAGCAGTGTATGGTGAACAACAGTAAATACAAACATATCAAGAACATTTAATTAAATATTGCAATAACAGGTGCAGAATACATACAAAAATTAATCATGTATTACATTTGACAGTTAAAATTTTAGTTTGAAAGACGCTATAGAAAAATGAGATGTATTGTGAATGTATTGTATTTTTTTGACACATCAGGAAGTCCAGTAGTAGGCCCTGGTATGATACCAAAGTATTTGATTTCTAAAATGTGATGACCCTGTATAGAATGCCACCCTGAATACCCTTTTTGATTCATATGCTTCTACACTGACTGGGGCTTGACCTTGACTATGAATGCATTTCACAATCAGCACAGCATTTTCAGTAGGACATTTAGTATACATGACATTTCAGTTTTCCCCATCTCACCCAGTGAAATGTCCAATCACTCTGATTTAACAGCAGCTGAAGCACTGGCTGATGGATTATTCTTGACGCTGTTGGATTATGACTGCAAAATCTATTTTCTGATTCCCAGCTTTCAAAGGGCAGGGACCAAGTGTACTCTTTGGCTTTTTTCATTCCTCTCTTTTCAGGGCTAAATACTTGTTATTCATGTAGAGGAACCTATAATTTGTCTGAAATAATGATGCGTCATTTAAGTACATTTCAGACTTTGTACAATGCTCTCAATGTGGAGCCCTTTCAGCAAATAACATACTGCAAATGTCCTCCTCTGTGTTTTTTTCTTTTTTTCATGTTATTTTTTTGTCCCCTTCCTGTCATTGCCAGGGAATATTCTGTCGATCAGGGATATACCCTCCTCAGGTTTATTTGCCATCATTTGGGCAGAAGTTTTTTTTTTTACTTCCCACATTTTTCCTCCCTTGCATCTCCTTCCTCCCCATGTGTGGGTTGTGCCCTTGGGCATCGGTGATGCGGCAGGCCACTGTTGCAGAGTAAGATCCTTACCCACCAACAGGGGTAGCAGCACACCAGAACCTGCCACCTGCACTCCCTGGCAGAAGGGGGGAAGGGGCTGCCTGCAGCAGCTGCCTGTAGCCTGGCCTGCCTCTCGATGTGGTGAGCAGAGTCTGCTTCTGAACTCTGGTTATCTACATGGCATGACAGCATGCTGTCACTTGGCCATCGGAGTGGCCCTTGGTCTGTTTTCTGCTTGCAAGTTGTAGAAAATGAATGGCATCATACAATAGTTTCCTTCACTTTCAGAAATAGCTTCACACTTCATATTATAGACTGCCTGCTAGCTCTGTGGCACTGGAGGTTGAGGCGCTGGTCGTTACACCTCACGCCACACCAACGACCTGAGTTTGGGAACAGGCCTGGACTGCTGAGGGATTGCAGGGGTGAGGAAGGATCGAGTGTCCGGAGGACTGCTCTTCTCTCTCGGGGGAGGCAGGCTTGTCATCCCACTCATTGACTGTCCTCTGGCCCGAGGGCAGTATGGGTCAGGAGACACATGCCGGCGGCGTCCCTATGTCGGGAGGGGAGGAGGATGGGAGAAAAGGAGGAAAAGGGAGCTGGCAGGCTCCATGATGGCTCCGTGTCCCTGTGCTGCCCCTCTGGTTTCTGGATTGTGCTCTGGGGGGGGGGGAGAGAAGACCAGCACTCTCCACCATAGCTCTGCCATGGGGGAAATACCAGGGGGTCGGCATGAGCGGGGACGTGCGGCTCTGGAGGATGAGTCCCTCCGAGGGAAGGCCATAGCCACCTGCCAGGCTCCGGGAGAATAAAGGAAAAAAAAAAAAAAAGACTACCTATAGTACCCATCAACTTTTAGGATTTTACAGAAAGCCTGGCCTGTGAAACAAAATACAGCTGCAGTATCTACAGCACCTAAGGAGGGTGATGGCTACCCCACTTTCATGCACCACCTGCTGGCCAACCAAGGTCAATGCAACAGTCCCAGATGAGTGGAGACAAATAAACATCTCCAACTCCAGTGGCGACAAACAGCACAACTACTGGGTGCTCAACTCTGAGGGATAATGATAACTGCAGGTAGTGGTGAAAACTGCTCCATTGTCAGGTGGTAGTCCCCTAGCTTTTCACAGGCCCATAGTTCCAAAATCAAACTCAGAAGAACCACTCACTTAATAATTGGGAAAGGAAACTCACTTTTCTTGATACTGAGGCCCTGTACAGACCTTGTTGGTGGTGCCCCTTATCAGAAGTGTGAAAAGACGAAGAAACATCCTCATCCCTGTGATGATCGCCTCATAAATTCCTGTTCAGCTAGCTTTGTGTCATTTTAACAATCTCCTTGAATTGGAAAGATGACAAAATGCACACATCAGCCAAAATAGTAGAAAAAAACTGGGCAAAGGACACAGAGGACGTGGAAGAAATACTGCTAACTAGACAGCAGACACTTTTGGGGGTTCCTTGGCTCCAAGGGTCCTCTGCAGATGCACAGTTTGCACTGTGCCAGGGTGGGCTCTGCTGCAAACTCTTTCAATTGAAAAGCACAAATAAATGGCCCACTATAATGTACAGGATTCTAAAGCAAGGTGTACTAAAAAGTAACAAAACCGATCCAAAACCGTAAAAGCACCACTAATGCTCCCCCAAAGTTTTGCATTCATCTTACGCTTCTGGAGGTCAAATAATGTGCAGCATTTGTGATAGATATGAAGCTGATATGCTCAACTAATTCATGCCGTCTTCCAGAAAAACAGGATAATGGCAATTTTAGACATAGATTTGTTTGTCCAGAGCAGACAAAAAGGTATTTGAGTCATTACCCTGACAAATAATTGAGATTATCTGGGACTACCTGAGCAAATGATCTGTTATCCAGGCCTATCCACCAATATAAAAATACTTGCATAGTCCATGAATAGAGATCGGAAGTGGTTAATGCGCTCTCTGAGCATTTTGATTGTGAAGGCAGCTGCCACCCCCCGGGCTGGAGGAAGGGTATAACCATAGCAACTCCATCGTCAGGGTGGGAGTAGGAGTTAAAACAATAAAACAATATTAGAAAAACAGAAACAATTCTGCTACCTGTAGCTGTTTATATTTCATTAGACTTTCACAGCAAAACACGGCTTTTGCATAAATTGTGGTAGAATCATTCTATATGAAACCAGAAAAGAATGTATGGTTCTCCTCTAAAGGAATGTCACTGGTACCTTCTAATACAGAGCCAATATTATATCTGGCATTGGTTTCTCTCTCTCTCTCTCTCTCTCTGGAGTAGTTGGACACCTATTAATTGGGTCAAATTTGCATATCAATATTGATGACAAGACAATACATTTATATAAAGTACATGGATGTAATCATGACACATCAATATATTCTGTTCACATTGATGTATTACATTTACATCCCTGTAATGTTTTGTTCCCCTCAATATAAATTTACAAGACAATATCTTTTCAACCATGAATGCAAGAAATGCATGCAATGTACTGTATACAGTAAGTGTACCTATTATGTTGCTGTAACAGCACAATACATTAATGTAAACATATAACACAATTTTTAGAAAAAAAGATTATTTAAAATAAAAATCCTTTATTAGCATTTTCCAATTTTTGGTTTGCACACATTGAATGCAAGGGAATATTCAAGCTCGGTAATCCTGAGGGACAAAAGTCAACATGGGCGTGGAGGCGCCTGCACCAAATACAAATCAGTACTAAAGAAGAAAAGAGGTCATACTCACCCTGATGATTAACAGAAAAGGTCTCTTCTCATATAGAACAAATAGCTTAATATGGCCACCAGCTAATGTTTCACCTTTAAGCTTCCTCAGAGCCTGTGGTCCATTCTTTTAATACAGTAACATCCAAGAATCAAAGATTAGTACGTTCTTTTTTTTTTTTTACATATGCTTCTGCATGTACTCCTGTGGTACTTCACTTGGCATACACACATCTCTGCCCTCATGTAGTAGCTGAAAGAGAAGTGGAAAACAGCTCTCTCAGCATCTGTCTAGATTTCAGAATTCAAATGAAATGGAAAGAAAATGCATTTGGTCATGGTGGCCTCATAGTTGGCAATTAGAAGGTTAAGAGCACTCTTTTGTTGCCCAGATTTGTAGGCTTATAGGACTCTTTAATGGGAAGATGAAGAGTAAAGGAACTCCCCACTGGGTTTAGAACTAAATTGTTGGCCCAGGGGGGGCGCTGCTGAGCAGCCACGCAGGAAGCAGTGTTTCTCATGAGCTCTGGAGAATATTTCATTTAATTCCTAATAAAATTACTTTTTTGAGTGCCTTTTCTATTGCATTGCCTGCTTTACCTGTGCCGAGGAACACTCTCCGGTGGCTCTGATGGGGAAGTCGAAGGGAGCTGTCGCTGCTTTGGCTGACTTTTTCCAACTGAAAGGGAAATGGGAAGAGTGGCCTGCACAGAGTAACATAGCCAGGACCTCTATTATAACTGCTGCAGAGGAGGTCTCTCTAGCCACTGTTAATGGCGATGCTGGGACAGCTGGACAGATGGCCCAGGATTTGGACTGTAAGTTTGATACTCTGACCCCTCGCATCTCGGCACTGGAAACTAGATGGACACTACAGACCAGGCGGTTTCTAAAATGGAGACCAATCTCAGCAAAACCATGGATGTCGCTACTAAATTGATTAAAGATAATACTATTTTGCGACAGCACCTGGAACAGGTGGAAAATCAAGTCTGAGAGAAAAATATCAGGGTGCTTGGGTGGCTGGAGACTGCTGAGGGTGACGATGCTCTGGAATTCTTCCAGACTATGCCGCCTGGACTGCTGGGCTTTGGGAAGGATGAGCCTCCTCTTTCCTTTGAAAAGGCTTATCGGGTCAATCCCCATAGGGCACCAGTGCAGAATTCAGCATCCAGAGCCCTCACAGTGGTCTGTACTGGAGTTGGGGACAGTGACTGCATCCTGTCGGTGGTCAGGCTGTGATGCCAGTTCAAATATGGGGATGCTGACATTTTTTACTTTCCAGATTTATCCTATGGCCCCCGCCAGCACCGCAAGTCCTATGATGGGGCAAGAAGTCGTTTGCGATTGTTGAAGATACCACACCAACTCCTGCTCCCCGCCAGACTCAGGCTCACTTAGAAGGGCAAGATTTACATATTCAATGACCCAAAGGATGCTGAGATGGCACTCACTATGATTGAACAAGACCTGGGCCAGGAACGCAGAGATGATAATGTGGATGGGGACTGATTATACTGCTCTCCTATTTCAGAGACTGTAAAGTATAATGTGCATGCATTTTAACCCATCTTGGAAATGGAGCCAATATGTAACCACCAAGTCCCCTTGGGTTACTAGAATCCCATCAGTGTTAGACTAGGAAGGTAATGGGCAGCCGGTAGAGGGTTTATTAGAAGCTCTCTACAGACCTCTCATTGTTTACCTAGCCATGCTGAGTGAGAAATGAATGAAGTCATTTAGAACTCTCACAGCAGCCTGAACCACAGTGGAATCAGCTGCTAGGGGAACAGTTTAGAATGTTGGGTTCAGTCAGAGGAAATCAGCAGTAGAGTGCAGTAGTGCTCTGAGTGTGGAGGTGCCTGCCAGCCTGTCCTGGGCTGGGTGAAGGACCTCTGGTCATTTTTCTCACTCCAGTGTGAGACAACAGCAGTACCACAGGAAATGGTGGAGACCTGTAATTTCTGAGACCCCAGTGGGTCACTTTTGTGAGAAGTGAATGGGACTGTGAAATCCAATGGGTCCAAGGGGCAATCCTCTGAGGGACTGGAAGATTGTCCAGCTGCCCAGATCAGAGATAAGGAGAGTCTCAGTAAAGCTACCAGAAAAGGGGAGAAGTGTGTTTCTTCTAAGGTCTGTGTCTGTAACAAAGGGACAGCCAAACTGTGAGTACGGCTACATGGCCATGTTCTGTGGGAGTCGGCTGGTGGTGTATGTGCCCAAGATAAGGCTAGATTACACTTCTCAGGACTCCAGTGTCACCACAACTATGTGCTGAATGTAAAAGTTGTGTGTGGATGCCTTTAGAAATCCAGGATAGGGGTTGAATGATCTGGTTTGTGTAACCTAGAAGAAATATCAGAGGCTGGCTGGGGACAGGGTGGGCAGAACCTCATCTAAAACTCCAGTCAGGGCTAACTGGTTACTGGAAGGGCACAAGGTTACCCTGAGGATGTTAACTAAGCCCATCGTGTCAGGAGGAATGTGTTTTTAAGTGTGTGGCAACCCCCACATACTAGACACTTAGAGAAAAGAGGAATGTTGAATTTGAAGTGTGTGGAACCCCCCACGTAATAGCACTTAAAGAAAGAAAGTCTAGAGATCCTTAGAAAAGAGAGAGATGGACTGTTTGTAGTTCTGTGGAAGAAAGAAATGTGAGAACACCCAAACTGTTTACTCTGGAGAAGGAAAATTTCTTGTGCCATGTGTGTTCTGTAATGTACAGTGCCAACCTGGGGGACCACCCCTTTCTGCTTTCCATCTGTGTCAGAATAAAGTCATACTATACAATCCCATTTCTAGTATTGGACAGTACATCTGTGCTTCCCAGAGTGAATAGTTTATGGGCCCCCCTCAGGATACATAGCATAGCCTTAGCACCTCTGTCACATAACGTGGTGTAAATATAAATGTTATTTTGCGCTCTAACCCACCGACCTCTTAGATGCTGAGCCAAGTATTTGCCCAAGTGCCAGGGATGATCCCTATGTTATATCAACTTGTGGTTTGTTGCCTTGTTTGTGATACAAGTTGTGGGGGTCCTGGTTGCAAGATGTCACTCTTGGCCTGTGTAAGGGTTGCAAATATTTTGTAATGGGATGGCTGAAGAGTTCTCTTTGTGTCTGTTTTGGTGGTGTTAAGTGGAGGGCTCTTTGCAACTGTTTGTGGGGACTGGAGCATAAGCTAATGTTTTATAAGGGACTGAAGTAGAGTCACTTTCACTTTTGTATGTATTAAGTCTATGAACTCCTGCTTGAGGTCATTTTAGGCTGTAGCCTGCAATTGTAATTTTGTGCCTTTTTTATTTATCCTCATATATTGGAGCTCTCTACCTATTTGTTATAGTATGTTGTCCATCCCAGCTATTTATGTTTAGGCTCAAGGGTTTTAAGGGTTTGCTTAGCATCCTATAAGTACTTGTTCTAGTGTGACTGTATACATTCTCCTGATTTAGTTACTTATCTCTAGAAGTTTCTGGAAACGCTTTTGTGAAATAATGTTTGGGATCTTTAAGGTGGAATTGCAGACTGGCTGGCTGGTATGCTATCTTGTTCTATTACTGAGCTATCTGGAATGTTTTTTTCCCCCGGGATCTTCCCTGGGCTGCATGCTATAGAGAAATGCTATGTTATTTCCTATTGGTTACTCCCCCTATGCAGTATTGACTGGGGTGTTCCTCATTTCTTTTGGATGTATGTACTTATCCTGTGGCTTATATGTGTAAAAGGGTTCCACCTGTGGGCTTATGCAGTGGCGGAGCCAAGTTTGGGAGCCTTTGGGAGCCGGGGGGGCATTCAGTCAATCATGGGCTCCACAGTGGGTACTAAACAGTGAATAAAGATGGTGGTGGGGCACCATTACTCACATTGGTGCAGCCAGGAGGGGCGACCACCCCCCCCAGCTGCCCCTCTAGCTCCGCCACTGGACTTCTGTTTTTGTAAGTTTTTCTTGCAAAAAACTCAATAAATATACAAAAAAAATGTTGGCCTTTTGGGTGGTAGACAGGGGTTGTAGATCTGGAACAGGGAAATAAGGAGTGGAGGTTACAGAGGGAACTGTAGAAGATTCTACCAGGTGCTTCAAATAAGTGAATGTAGTTGCCTCAAGGGCTGGGTGTAAGGTTGGCACCAAAACAGAGGTGAGTCTTGACAGGGCCAGAAAGTCAAGAAGGTTCTTCTTAGCAATCTCAACTGTAAGCTGAGGGAAATATATGACTTTCTGTGTTTTTGCCATGAAGGGTGAATATTGTGGGGTCTACCAGTGTAGGAAGGGAGTGCTCTAACAATGCAGAGCCAATGGATAAGGAAGTAGATCCCATTCACTCTGGCCTAGGCTTTAGGGTACCAGTAGGCTAACAGAGGTTTAAAAAGGGGATTCTCAGTCCCACAGGTTAACCTGCGTTTCTACCTCTCTAGTCACCTAGAAGTATGCTAGCATGATCTTGGTATCAGAATTTGTATGTTAAACAGATATCTAGAGAGTTAACAGAACTGTAACTGAAAAAAAAGATCACTATAGCCGTAGGTTGCTAAACAGTCAAATGTATATGCATGTGACCAATAAAATAAGAAGCATGTGCTCTGTGTAACCTTGTATATTCTTTGTCTAGTATCTACCATGTCTCTTGTAGTGCCCTGCCTGTGTTAAATAACCTCTTGTAATTGCTCTGGGCATGGCTGAAAATGGGCTTGTCTCAGTCTACCAACCTGGTAAAATAAAAAAATTAAATCTTGTACTTTCTCAGATTATTTAGGTAGCTGCACCCCTAAGGAAACATTGGAGTGGGGATTAGGCATCTCCACAGACCGTGGGAACACAAGGCAAAGCTTGCCTCCTTTGCCAACCTTCTGAAGCTGGTCCACATTATGCTATAGAGAGACAGATGAGCACAGACTGGTCAGAGACAGGAGCTGCTTCAAGGAGAGAAATCACAGAGATAAGAGTTTCTGCTTAATCTTCTGAAATGGTGGACCACATGTCAGTGAGTCTGGACTAGCAGCTAGCGAGAATGTATGGGAAGGCTGAAGAGTCACTATTGCCTGGGCCACACCAGATACTGGGAGGTGTTGGGGGATTAGTTCCCTGTGCTGGCACCATGGGCTGTTTCCTGAAAGGGCAGCACAGAAAAATCCTGAGATGTGGGCAGGGTGAGGGACTGAGGGAACCCTTGATGCTGGCATTATGAATAGCACCAGATATTGTCCATGAGCAGTAGCGTGGTCAGCACTGACAGTGGTGCTGACAGAGCTCCTGAAGCAACTGTGCCAAGTGTCTGTGCAGGACTCTTATATAGGAGAAAAGTCACCCTAGTGGGACACAGAGAAACTATTTTTAGTGCAAGCAGAGCCATCACAAATATAGCGTCAATAGTAATGACCTCTGAGCCTTTCCACAGGCTTTCTACCCCATTTACAGCTCAAGGGCAAGGGAAGGGTGGAGCTTCAGTGCTATTGAAGAGGATGAAAAGAGCACAGGTTGCTCTTGTTGCCCAGGTGGGATCAATCAATGGTCTCGCCAAGGAGCTCACCTTGTGACAAACAGAGGGGTCCTGTCCTTCTTAATTCACTACATCATCATAGCCTATAGAGATGGGTAACGGCTGACATTGTCGTAGAGAGGCCTAAGGCATGAGAGACAGACATTGATTGTGTGGATTGCGGGAACTAATTCTGGTCCTGCAGTGGCAAAGCTGAAATGTTGAACAACTGGAAACCGATAATTAAAAAAATAAGAAAAGAAAAAGAAGGTGAAAGCTATGTGGAAGACTGCTGTTGAAGAAGCTATACATGAAAAATAAAGTCCTGGTCCCAGTGAGGTTCACTGTGCTCTCAACAGTGGAGGGAAATGGGACTGAGGTGTTTTAGGACTAACAGCACCATTTATATGCTGATATATGCATGATGCCTTGAATTAGCAGTATACAGTATGTGGCATCACCAACCCAAATGTTTTAGGTTCTCAAGGGGCCTTAGTGTCTGTGGTGTTAAGACCATGAGTGTGACTCTGTGGAGGAGACTGGCTCTTTAAAGATCATCAGATTTAATCATTTTCAGCAATAGCAGGTAATTTAGATAATGGGAACTCCACCCCTGGACAACCAGGAATTTTATTTACAAAGCAGATACTCTCTATTATTTGGCTTACCCAGTAGGGGTAGTCCAGATAATGGATAATTTGGGCTGGGTAATCCAAATAATCATTCTGTTAATAACCAGTATTCTTTATTATCCACTCCAAATAAAAATCTGTTCCTTATGTAGTGGACTGCCTAGGGCTGTCGGGGTTCACCGCTCCACAACTACTTAAGGGGCCAGCCTGGGGTACCTGAGGATGTATTACACTGGGTATACTGGCGTAACATGGCATGGTGCCTCCACCAAGGATTGCAATATGGGGTACCTGGATGCTGACACATAAGCCTATCAACCCCCCAGGAAACAATGCATTAACTGGCCTCACAGTCCCGCCCTCAAAATATGTGACACAGGGTAGGCGCCTGGGAGAGGTAGCTAACTCTGTTACATTCTCAGTGGTGCTACCAGTCAGTGGAAGGAGGGGGGAAAGAAACCAAAGCATCAATAGCTTCAACAAGTGGTTGAAGGACTGGTGCAGGGAAAACAGTTTTAGCTACACTGGGGACTGGGGTACCACCTGGGATAATGCATGCCTATACAAGAGAGACTGTCTGCATCCTTCCATGGAGGGAACATCTGTCCTCAGTGAGACATTGATGTGCTTCCTTAGCAAGCATTTAAACTAGCCATGGGAGAGGGGGGGATGGACTGTCAGGAGCGGGGAGATACAGACAGACCTCCCCCACAGGTTAGGGCACACGATGAGCAGAATCAGGATGTTATGCCGGGGGGAAGATTCACCAGTAGCACAGGACAGAAAAGGCTGCATACAGGTCCAGATGATATCATCATTAACAAAGGTAGTAAAAGGGAAGCATCGCACAAAATATGTCAGGAGTAGTAGGATGAAACAAGGGGCTAAACACATGGATGGGCCAGGAGGATGTCTCTTTTCATGGAAAGTCATGCAGATGAATGCCTACAGTCTGGGGAACAAGGTCCCAGACTTGATGGCTCCAGATTGATCCAGACAAAGTGGCAATACCCTAGACCTTAAGCTGCTCAACCTGTCTCTAGACGTAGTCCTAACACCCCTGACCAAAATCTTGACTATGTCGCTATGCCTTGGTCAGTTTCCTTCCTGGTGGAAATGGGTGGTGGTCACCCCCATCCACAAGAGCGGTGACTGAACCTCCCATAATAACTACAGGCCTATCTCCATTCTGCCTACCCCTCTCAAAAGGGCTTGAAAAAATTGTCACAGACCAACTCACTGAATTCCTGGATTTACATAACCTCCTTTACCAGCAACAGCACAGTTTCAGGAAGGGCCACAGCACCACAACTGCCATCCTGGAGTACACCTCATTCATCCATGATGCCCTCGACCAAGGGGCCTTGGTTGGGTCTGTGTACATAGATCTCACCAGAGCCTTTGATATAGTTAATCATTCCCTATTATCAGTCTCTCTCCTTTCCACTGCCCTGTCCCAGGAGGCCACTGCCTGGTTCACCTAATACCTGCAAGGAAGATCCCGGCAAGTGAAGATAAATGGCACCTTATCCACTAGTCTACAGGTTCGCTCTGGGGTACTCCAGGGCTCCATTCTTGGCCCACTTCTATTTACCCTGTACCCAAACTCTCTCCCCTTGGCCTGCACTGGACGTCTCCGCCTCTATGCAGATGATGCAGTGATTTTCAGTCACCACCCTGACCCCACTCTGCTTCAACTGGACCTGTAGTGCTCCTTCAAGGAGGTTGAATCCTGGTTTTCAACCCATAAACTAATTCTCGGTCATAACAAGACAAAGGTAATGCTATTTTCCCACCACCAAGTACAAGACCTCTACCCTCTCCATCCTCAGTTCTCATGACACCCTCCTGGAATCCGTTCCCCATTTTAAATACCTTGGTATTACCCTCAATCCTGCCCTCTCCTTCCAAGAACACATTACCACTACCTGCTCTGCAGTTAATGCCAGAATTGGCCTTCTCTACAGAATTAGGTCCTGCCTCCCCCTGCTGCTCTCAGTCTGGCTATCTCCGGCTCTATCCTATCCTTGGTAGACTATGATATAGTCATCTATGGCTCTCCCTCAAATTCTGCCCTGAGCAAAATTAAACTTGCCTGAAACAAAGCCTGCTGCCTGGCCATTGGCTGTGACAAGTTGATGCATACCTGCGATCTCTATCAACACTCAGCCTGGCTAAATTTCCAAGGGTGTCTCTACTATCAGACTTGCCTAATAGCAAAAAAAAATCTCTATGGACCACTTACCCCCTGGCTGTAACCTTCTCCTCTCTCCATAGTAGCACAGGCGGGTTACTAGACACGCAGACAAAACTGCTTTCCAAGTCCCCTTCTATAGAACCACCGCCGATCAAAGGTCTTTCAAATATAGGGCCCCTTTATGGATGAACTCCATCCCCTGTTCCCTCCTATCCTTACCCAGGTTGGGCCCTTTCAAAAAAGAACCGTGGGACCACATCCTGGTTTCATCAAACTGCGACTACTCGTAACACTGTTGTAACCCTCCAGCTATTTCCTGTCCCGCACCTTGGCCTCACGACAACACCCACTGGGAGGCTTTCTGATCTATACTATTTTCCAGCTCTCCTTTGGTCCACTTCCTGGGCCTGTTTCTCACTTTCTCCTCCATAGCGCCATTCCTCCTGTCTCCAGTACTTATTTTTTCTCTTCAGTCTTGCCTTTACAATTTTTTTGTTACTCCCATGTCAATTGACGACGCTTATTGTAATGCTTCGTTATTAGATAACTCCCTATCGTATAATTTTCTCTTTAAGTATAATTATTGTCATTGTTCATGATGTCATGATGTCTGTAACACTTGCCTGCTACACTTTGTACTGACGTGGAGCCTTTGAAAAAGAGTCCCTGACTCAAAGGGTTGTAATTTCTAGACCTCAATAAATAAATAAATGAATAAATAAATTAATGACGGAGGCTGATCTGGACATAGTGGCCATAACCGAAACATGGTACACCAGGAACCACAGCTGGGACATAAATGTACCGGGTTATGCCCTGTTCAGAGAAGACAGGGAAGGAAAAAGGGGAAGGGGGTTGTCCTCTACAACAAAGAAAGCATCAATGCAACTGAAATTCAGAACAGGCATGAGGAAACAGAGGAAACTTGGGTGACCCCTTGAGCCAGGCAATGGAACAGCCATTCATTCAGGGGTCATTTTCAGATCTCCAGCTCGGGAAGAAGAAATTGATAGAACGCTGCTGAAAACATGCATGGCATGGCAGCAAAAGGGGAAGTACAGCTGATGGGAGACTTTAACATGCTGGAAATAGACTGGTCCATACCAGCAGGGACCTCAGCCAGGGCACAGGACTTTGTTGACTCCCTTGGGGGGCTGACCTTAGGCAACTGGTGCAGGAACCTACCAGAAACTGGGCAGTCCTGGATCTGGTACTGACCAACAAGGACAGGATAACAGGGCTTGAGGTGGAAGGTCAGGTAGGGCCCAGTGACCACCATATGGTGTGGTTCAAGGTGGACACAGGGATTCAGTCAACCCATACAAAGGCAAGAGTCCTAGACTTCAGAAGGACCAACTTTACCAGGATGAGACTTAGTCTTGGAGAAACCCTGGAAAAAAGGGAGATGGGGGGGATGTTGAGGAGAAATGGGCACACATCAAGGAAGCCATAGCGGAGGTCACAAAACAATGTGTTAGGTCAATAGACAAGGGAAAAAGGAGAAGAAAACCACTTTGGTTCTCAAGGATGGGGGGCTGAAAAGGTAAGGGCCAAGAGACTAGCTTTCAGGAAGCATAAGGAGACACAAAGAGATGAGAACAGGGAAATGTACCAGAAGTGTCTGAGAGAGGCAGGAAAAGCTGTGAGAAGTGTTAAAGCGCAAACCAAGGAGCGAATAGTTCAGTCAGTTGCAAAGGGAGACAAGACATTCTGCAGGTACATCAGTGACAGAAGGAAGGCAAAGGGGGAGTAGCTAAGCTTCCAGGCGCCAAGGGACAGATAGTGAAGGGAGATGGGGAGAAAGCAGCGATTCTGAATGAATATTTCCATTCAGTCTTCACTGTGGAAGTGCATGGACAGGGATCACAGCCAGAAATTAAAGGAATGGAGGAAAAGGAGGTAAACACCAGTCTGTTCACAGAGGAGAGGGTCCTAGAAGAGCTTGCAAAGCTGAATACCTTATAAATGTGCCATCGGCCTTTGCTCTGTCAATGGCCTATCTATTCATACTCATCTGTATTGCTCCCTTATGCCTATCCCATGCCTGTTTGAAGCCCTGCACTGGATTCATATCTATCACTTCTTGTTGTAGGCTGTTCCATGCATCCACTACCCTTTCTGTGAAAAAGAACTTCCTCACATTACCTCTTAACCGGCCTCCCTCTAATCTCATGCTGTGTCTTCTTGTCCTGCTAATTTTCTTATATTGAAACATGTTAGACTCTTTCACTTTGTCAATGCCCTTAAAGTGTTTGAATGTTTTGATCATATCACCTCTCTCCCTCCTTTGCTCTAGGGTATACATATTGAGCTCCGTTAATCTGTCCTCATATGTTTTCTGATGCAGTCCCTGCACCATTTTGGTTGCCTTCTCTGGACTGCCTCAATTTGGTTAATGTCCTTATGAAGGTGTGGCCTCCAGTACTGCACACAGTACTCCAGATGGGGCCTAACCAGTGTCTTGTAAAGAGGGATTATTACCTCCCTCTTCCGACTTGTGATACTCCTACTAATACACCCCAACATCCCCCTAGCCTTACCTACTGCTTTAGTGGTCTTCTTGGATGATTTCAGATCATCGGTGATGATGATGCCCAAGTCTCTTTCTTCCCTTGTGACTGTCAGCAACTCCCCTCCCAGCCTATAGGTGGCTTCATGGTTTCTCTTCCCTACGTGCATGATCTTGCATTTCTTTGCATTAAACCCCAGTTGCCACTCTTCCGGCCATTTTGCTAGTTTATCCAGATCTCTTCTCATTCTGCCCACCCCATCTGGATCATCTGCTCTGTTGCAGATCTTGGTGTCATCTGCAAACAGACAAACCTTACTCTCCAGTCCATCTGCAATGTCACTGATGAAGATATTGAAGAGGACTAGCCCCAGGACTGATCCCTGAGGTACACCATTTGTGACTTGCATCTCTTCTGACTGTATACCGTTTACCACCACTTTCTGTTTTCTGCCCATCAACCAGTTTGCCACCAAGTTGACCAACTTCTGACCCACCCTGAGCCTACCCAGCTCATTAATCAATCTTCTATGTGTAACAGTATCGAAAGCTTTGCTGAAGTCAAGGTAGGCGACATCAACTGCTCCCCCTTGGACCACCACTCTGGTTACCCAGTCAAAGAAATCTATGAGATTAGTTTGACAGGACCTTCCTTTTGTAAACCCACAATGTCTTGGATCCTGTGCTCCTATGGATTCCAGGTGTTGCACTATCCTTTCCTTAAGGAGTGCCTCCATAATCTTGCCCACTACTGAGCTAAGACTGACTGGTCTGTAGTTCCCTGCCTCCTACCTGCTACCACTCTTTTGGAGCGTGATAACATGAGCCCTTCTCCAGTCTTCTGGGACCTCTCCTGTGCTCAGAGACTCACTAAACAGTTCTGATAATGGCTCTGCTAGTTCCACCCTTAGCTCCTTTAGTACCCTGTTATGTATGCCATCAGGTCCCATTGCCTTGTCCACACTGAGCTCTTGCAGGACTCTTTCTTTTGTGAAGGGACTAGTGCACACCTCCCTCCCCCCCCCCCCGTGTCCATGGTGCAGAGCTGTGGGCCCTGCTCTATCTTCTCTTCAGTAAATACTGAGCAGAAGTATCTATTTAGCTATTTAGGATAGATGCTCTTACATGGTCCTTCTCTTCATACGCTCCCTTATCTCCTTTCATCTTAGCAATACCCCCTCTGGACTTTCTCCTTTCACTAATGTATCTATAGAAAGTCTTGTCACCTTCTTTTACTGTTTGTGCTAGTGTTTCCTCGGTTTGGGCCTTTGCCTGCCTTACTGCCTTCCCTGCTTCCCTTAGGGAGGTTTGGTATGCCTCCCTGTCTTCATCCCGCTGTGTTCCCTTATATTTCCTGAAGGCCAGCCTTTTGGCTCTGACCTTTTCTGCTACTGTTTTTGAAAACCAAAGTGGTTTCCTTCTTCTTTTGCACTTCCTTTTCTCTCTAACACAATGGGATGTTTCTTTAAGTATTGCATCCTTAATGCTTGCCCACTTTGCCTGTATCCCCTCACCTGAATTTCATTTTGCCAGGGCTAGCTTAACTCTGTTGGCCATCTTATCAATGTCAGTGTCCTTGGCAATAATACTGTTGCAGAGTGACTAAAGTATGTCTTGTCTCTTCAAAGCAATTGGATTATTGCCAAGGATAGTGAATCCACTATCATATTATTGGTATTATTCTACAAGTTTTAAATATGAGGTTTAAATTTTTTTTCTGTCCTCTTAACTGTTATTTGTAACAGCCCCACCCCTGCCATAATCTGTAGCACTAACTCCCCTGTCCACTTTCTCTACATAATACATAGTGATCAATGTAATTCTCACCAACTCCAGCCAGCTGTCAAGTACCATGCCTCAATGTCCCATACCTTAAAATAAAAGCAACCTGTATTGTACTCCTAAGCATAATGTCAGCACCTGTTTGCACTTGAAGCAAACCAGAAAGAGTTATCAGTTTTATCTGTTGTGAGCAGGTCCATAAGGATTGTCATGCTAGGCATCTGCCTAGGGGCTCCAGTCATACAGGGCAGCCAGATGAATAAATCCTTTTTTTTTTTGACAGTCAGGACCAACCAATATGGTTGGATTTAGGAATTGTGTGTGTGTGTGTGTGTGTGTGTGTGTATGTGTGTGAGATACGAAGTTTACCTGGGGGGCACTACAGGACCTAAGGCCATCCCAGGCCTGTTCCATATGGTTTCAAACAGTGATAATGGATACCAGCAGTATCTGCAACACCAGTCAGTTACCAGATGACTGCTTATATGGCTAGGGCTAATAACCCACATTTAACAAGCACTTTCAAACCATGACAATCCCTGGTTTGTGATTGACAGTGATAATGCCTTTTTTTGGTAAAACCTTTTAAAGTTTTCAGCAAAAAACCTTACAGACTGTATTGCATGACAACACAGCAAAAACAAGCATTTTTCAATGCCGAATGTTTGCTTGCTGGCATTGGCACTGGTAATGTAGAAGTTACAGAGCTGCATAATAGAAATGGCAGTGAAGTATTGATCTAAAGCCAACCCCACCACCACCCTGCAGAGAGTGACAGGCATTGGGGTGTGCCTTTGGGTCGTCAGGCATAACGGCCACGCCATTTCATCACACCCTACCCTGCAGACACTGACAAGTGTCACGGTGTGCCTTGGGGTCTTTGGCCCTTATGCGCACCCCATTCCATCAGGAAATACGGTGAGATGGGTGCAGTATAGGAGAATAGGGTGAACTTTCGGGCCGAAGAGTCCAAGGCACACCTCGATGCCTCTCACTGGCTGCAGGGTGTGGAATGGTATGAGCATTACAGGCAAGAATCCCAAGTCACACCCCTGTTGCCTGTCTTTCTCTACAGGGTGGGGCGTTATGGTTGGAAACCCTAACACCTCAGGCATTCATTTGTATTTTCACTCCAAATTTTCAACATGTTTTTTTTGTGACCCCCACCTCATGAACAGTGGCAATATCAGTTTGTTAGCCGGAAGCTGCTTATGTACAGCGACTATGTCATTTAGCACCACAGGTGCAAAAACACATTCTGAACAGGATGTGAAAAATGACAGCTGTACTGTTCATGGGGAGGTGTAAAAAATGGCAATGTTGCAAATTTGCAGTAAAAAGTTTTAAAAAACTGGTGAAGTCACGAGCGTGCATAGAAACTGTGCAACGCATAATCGTAATGTAATTAGTTTGGGATTTTTACAGCAGATTGTCAACACTGGCATTTTGGGACCTCCGATCATGAACAGTGTCACTGTGATTTTCTTTATCTGTCCCAAACAATGATTTCCCACAGCAACCACATCTCTGTGCTGAAAGTGTGAAAACACATTTCGGCCATGTTGTGAAAAATGACAGCTGTACTGTTCATAAGGAAGTGTGGAAAAATGCCACTGGTGAAAATCTGGACTGAAAATATTACAAAATCATGAACTTCACGAGGTGCGTGGAAACTGCGCCAATGCTGACTCGTAACACAGTCATTTTTAGGAATTTTTGCACCAAATTTTCAACATAGCCATTTTAAGACCTCTGCTCATGAACAGTGCCACAGTGATTTTCTTAATATGTCCCATACATTGATTTCGCACACCGACTGCGCCATTGTGCGCTACATGGGGGGAAACATGTTTTGGGCAAGATGTGAAAAATGACAGCTATACTGCTCATAAGGAAGTGTAATAAAATGGCAATGTTGAAAATCTGGAATGAAAATATTGAAAATTCGCAAACTTACGAGCGTGCGTAGGGACTGCGCATCGCGTGCTCGTAAAACAGTCATTTTTAGGAATTTTTTCACCAAATTTTCAACATAGCCATTTTAAGACCTCTGCTCATGAACAGTGTCACTGTGATTTTCTTAATGTGTCCCATACATTGATTTCGCACACCGACTGTGCCATTGTGCTACATGGGCAGAAACACGTTTTGGGCAAGATGTGAAAAATGACAGCTGTATTGCTCATAAGGAGGTGTGGTAAAATGGCAATGCTGAAAATCTGGAGTGAAAATATTGAAAATTCGTGAACTTCGGTGATAGTAGGAACTGCATATGCAGCTCGTCACTGATCATTTTTAGGAATTTTCCACCAAATTTTAACATAGGCTTTTGAGAGCTCACCTTATGAACAGTGCAGTGTCGTTTCGTTACTCAGTCCCAAAAGGTGATTTCTTGCAGTGACTGCGAAATCACCATTTGGGCCTGATTAACACCATGACAGTGAGAGCACTCATGAGAAGGGGTCCCAAAAACCCCATGTTGAAAATTTGGTGCAAAAATTCCAAAAAATGCCTGAGATATGCAGCAAAGTTGAAAAAACCCTATCTATCCCATTATACAGCTTATCGGCATTTCCTCAGTTCGTGGTTGGCTTTGAAAAGTGCAGGCGTATTCCGGTCCACGAAGATTGTTGCGCGGATTCGAGGTAAGTATGGGGTGAGGGGTGTGGGGAGGCGGGCGTGCAGTGGGTGGCGGGTGGGAACAGAGACAGTGAGGACCGTTTTTCATTTTCAGGGTTTTTTTTTTTTAAATGGCGATCACGGAATGTTTGCCACAATGGAGTGGGCTCCCAGCGTGGCACAAGGATGGCTATGGGAGGCGTTGAAGCGATGGGATTAGGCACCCCCATCAGCCACAGCATATGTTGCCACACTGGGATGGGCTCCCAGTGTGGCACCCTGTACTGGGGGGTGGGAACAGTGGAGTCAACGGGGGATTGGGCACCCCCGTTGGTTATAGGATGTGTGGCCACGCTAGGGTGGGCACCCAGTGTGGCATATGGAACACTGTTTTAGGGGGCACACAGCACAGCAGACGGGGGATTGGGCACCCCGTCGGCTACACAGTGTGTGCATGGGGGGGGTGAACACGTGTGTATGTGTGTGTGTAGGGGGAGCGCGCATGAGCAGGCAATATCTTATCGCTGCTCACTGAGGCGTAGCTCCCCCTTTCAACTGTACGCCTCTGCATTTTGGACTGCTGTCATAGACAGCTCCAGCAGTCATTGGAGAACTGCGGCCACGCCTGCAAACACACTGACTGAATTGGAAGAGGGCTGCCACACCTCCGAAAACTCAGATGATGGTACTCTGTTTCTTGCACATGCGTGCAAGCAAACATAACAATATGTGTTTCCAAGGAATAATTATATTAGTATGGTTGACACTGGTTGCCCAGAGCGCTCACATTTCAGCGGTAAATGTCCAGAATGTCCAATGCTTAAGCAAAGGTCCCAACATAGTAAGATACTCATACCATATGCCACAGCCATAGAAAGGACCTTTTTTCATATGGTCAACCAACATCTATTCCAAGCTCCCCTCCTACCTCTGACCATCAGCCCACCTGCACTGATCCTTGCTACTTGTATGAGCTGTACTTCCCAGGATGCATATGTAGTTGGCACTGCCACTTCTAAGTAGCAGAAGCAGCAGTCCCGCGTGCTACAAGTTGCAGCGCGATTGGCTGCTCCATACTCTAGTGTAGTCCTGATTGTTGGCTGCCTACGCTACACTTCTGGGCATTTCCTATTGAAGCTAACCACTGGAGCACCTCAGCCACTTAGCAGAACTCCATAGTTACACAGTTGCTACTGTTTAGCCTGCTGTCTGCCTGCAATTACAGGTATTTACTACCTATAATTCTATACCTCCTGTCTTGTCCTGTCTTGTACCAGTCTCCACTTCAGTGAAATTAAAGGGCCCCTACATTGCTAACAGTTGTGGTACCGATCTTCCCTCTATAGGAGTGATTTGCATTCTACTTACATCCTGCAAACTGTTGGATTATCCCTATAATATAAAAAAAAATAAAGTGATGGGTAAATGTGACTTACAAGATGACAGTTCAGTCTCCAAGTTTATGGAACACCACAATCCACTCGGCCTTTGGGCTCATGGATTGTTCAATTCCATAAACCCTTCCATTGAATTATCAGTTTGTAATTTATACTTGCCCCATGTTTATTCTATATTTGGTCTCGCTTCCCTACTTCCTAGTCCGTAAGTTATCCAAGTGCAGCAAAGACATCAGTTTTTTGATGAATAGAAACATTTTACAAGATGAAGAGTTGAGTTTGCTGAGCAGCTGTGTGGGCTTGTTACAAATATTATGAGCCTCTTTATCAGGTTTGCAAGATAGAGATAAACAGCTTGTTGACCTTATTGTTCTTACTGCCATTTCTTATCAGACACAATATTTTTGGACTGTGGCTTTAAATCCATTCACACTTCTTACTCGCCTGTTTCAGAAGAATGGAAAGCTTTTGTAATTTTCAGTCTTTGGTGGGGGAGAGGGCTCTCTGTAACACAGACCTGCACATACATTTTGCATGACCCAATTGTGCTGCACAAATAATACATTATGACCCTGAATGTGATGCCATAAACAGTATTGCTGCTACACTTCATAGAGCTGAGTGGGACCCACAAATCCCATCAAGTAAAATGAAGGGTCCCTGGTAACGTCATTTTCTTTATCTGCTAAAACAAAGCTTGCTTCACTAAAAGAGCTCCTTTGTTGTTTGGATACAATTGTCCAACAGCAGTGATCCAGATAAGCAGAACTCCATACATTTTAAGTGTGACAGCCGTTGACCTATAATAGCTGCTGAACAAAAGAATACCTTGTATCTCAAAAAAGAAGCCCTTTAGGAAAGAACCAGGACATAAGACAACCAATACTCTGAGCTGCATAAGATGGCTAATCGGAGTCACACATTTGAAAATATGGGTAGGAAGCTTTTGCATTTTCCGTTTCAAAATTTCTGTCTGTAAATAAGACTTTTAATACTGGAGGAAAGAAAATACATTTTAATTATTTGAAATTTTTTTCAGTCTATTATTTACTGTCCTTGCTACTGAGCAGCTCACATCTGAGTAGCCCTGTCACCCACCATCTCCCGGTACTTACCTAAACCTCCACGTTCCCCCATGACTTGCCCCCTGGGAGACCAGGATCCAATTTTAAGGCAGGTTGTTGGTTGGTAGTGCAGGGCTAATGAAGGGCTGCTGGCCAGTTCTGCCCACTATGGTGGTTTCCCACCTGATTTTCTTGCAGCGGACTCGCAGAATGCAACATTGCAGCATGAGCATGTGCAGTTGTGTACAGCATGTTTCGGTATCCACAACAGTCCCCAACTGCTGAGGCAGCCATCACTGGGCAACAGTCAAGCAGCGGAGGATGGAATTCTCCCTCCCGGAAGGAGGAGGGCTGTCCAGTGGGATACCCATCATCGCTTCTTCCCAGCTGGCCCCCTGTAACCCAATCCCGTTCCCAAATGGATCACCAGAGTAGCGAGTGGATGCCTTGTTGTTGTGCTGCCTGGCTGGCTAATCCATTTGAAGTGTAACACATTTTGTCCCCTGTGCATGCCTGTCAGCAGTTTGTTCAAGGGAACAAATAATTTATGATTTTTTAAGTTCTTAAAACTGAACACTACAAACAGCAAAGGCAGCATGGTCAACTGGTTACAGCACTGCATTGTGAAACGAGAGATCACAGGTTCAGATCCAGTCATGGTCTCTGGCTATCTGTGTGACTGTGAGCAAGCCACTTGACCTCCCTGTGTTTCATTACCCCAGCTGAAAACAAATGAGTGGAATCAGAACATCACTGTGAATGGGGTTTTGCATCTCAGTTGGTTTATGATGGGTAAATTACATAAGTAATAATACAAAAAAAATTGAAATGCATACATCTCAAGTTATACTATGCCTGAGGTCAGACCTACTATTGATTACCCCATCTGGCTGCAAATATTCACATCTGCATGCGACATTAGACCTTTTTTACACCTCATATTATTTTGCAGTTAGGCTTCATTATTAGCCATGCTTACTGGGGGTAACACTGTATTTTCAGTAATTTACTGGGGCTGTCCATGAGGATGTATGGATGCTGAAGATGTAAGGATGCTAGTGCAGTATGCTGTCTGGCTGTTTGCATGCAGGTTTCCACCTTGTATGAGGTGTCAAGGTAGGAGTATTTGGACAAAAGGTAACAAGACCACCCCCTCCTTCCCATCATCAGGGAGATGGCGAGGAGGAGATGGGGGAAGAAAAATAATGCAGCCAGAACAGAGTGATGGTGAGGCTAGCTTAAGTAGTGGTCTTGGTAGGAGGTGCTACATAAGCTGCCTCAAGCCACGGATCATTGCCTTTCAATTCATTGGGGCAGTCCATGAGGATGCATGGATGCTAAGCATGTAAAGATGCTTATGAAATGTGCTGTTTGGTTGTTTGGATGCATGCTTCAACCCTGTATAAGGTGCCAAGGTGTGTGTACCTGGGCTAAAGGAAACAATACTGTTCAAAACAGCTAGACTGAAAAAACTTTCCAGCTCTTGGAAATAATAAGGGTGATGGATCGCTGCCTGAGCTAGAATGCTGCCTGAGCTAGAATGCTGCTTGAAGTACTGAAGCAGATGTTAGAACTACCATGAAGTCATGGGCGTTAGGACCATGGTGTTGGAATATATAACTGGTATTACAACATTCGAGCTTTAGAAACAAGTTTATCTTTTATGACCATCATCATTAAGGGAAGATATCCCCACCCCCAGTGGAGGAAATCTCTGGGGAACCAAGGCCTAGGTCACCATCATTCTAGACTTGTGTATGTTTTATTAGATCAAACCAGAGGATCACTGTGTGCTATGCTGCATTAGAAAGGTATTCTGGCTATCATTTAGCACCTGCTGCTTTGGATTAAGAGGGGGTTGAGAAGTGCTTTTCTTTGTCTCATGTAGGAGACTGCCATCCTCAGAAGGAGCCACCTGACACAGCCCAGTGACAAAAAAGCCCCTACTGGCAAGGATTTCCCATTTCTTACTGCATGAGTCCTAACTGGATGACCTTGAAAGAGTCATGAGTCATAGTCAATGACAAAGCAGTCTACACTCATAAGACTCCTTTAAGGAGGCTAAATAGGCCACAGAGATGGAGAAACATTGGAGCACAAAGACCCTGAGGAAAAAGAGAAGCTGATGAGATAGCTGCTTCAAGCTTGGTTACTCGATTCTCTCCTCTGAGTGTAAAGATTGCTGATTACCTTGTTATTGCCGAATCATTGAGGGGCATGGCATGGAAAGCCAGGAACTGGCTACTGATTTAGGAGTGGCATTGAGCACCTGCTGTAGAACATTAGCCCTTGAGAGCAGAACCATAGCCCTTGAGGGGAGTTATGGGTATGATAGAAACCCACATTAGGGCATGAATAGATAGAACATGGTTCATATAGATTTGAAAGCATGAACATGATGTGATGAATAAGTGGTGCACAGCTTTGTATTAGAGTACAAATTATTGTGATCCCCAAGGAGAGGATGACTGCTTGAGCAAGTTGGTGGATTTACTTTGGATGGAAGCAGTGGATGAAAGCTGTGAGCTAGGAACAAGTGAGTCTGGTTATCTTGACTCGGTAAGCAATGAGTATGAACCAGAGAAATCATGGACACAGAGCAGTCAACTAGCACAGGGGCAGGAGATCCATATCTGCATGGTTGCTGCACAAGCAAGGGAACCTGACTGTGATGTTGGCGTGGTAGAGGGAAAACCTTGTATCACGTAGTTTGATACATGAAATCAGAGGGATATGCACAATGCATAGAGTAGTACTATGTTTTTTTTCAGGCAACAACCATGGGATACAAAGAAGACATCTTGCAGAGTGGCAGGAGAACCAAGTACAATGGCTGTAGCAGTAAAGCTCAATACAGAGGTACGAAGCACTGCAAAAGTGGTGAACATATGGAAAATGTATTGATCAATTTTTTATTTTTATTTTACATTTTGTAGGTTTTTCCCATTTTCATCCATCCCTGCCTGTGCCTGTTTGGGGCACTGATGTACGCGAGTGGAGGCACATGCATGCCAGGCACTGCGGAGCACCCCACCCTACTAGTCGCCCCCTTCCCTGCCTACACCATCACCGGACCACCACCTGGTGGTGACAGGACTAGGGGAGGGATAGCGTCCACCATAGGAGAGGAGAGCTGCCGATAGGTGGCTCAGTCCTGCTTCTACCACCCCCCGGCCAGCTCCCAGATGACCCGAGGTTGTTCCCGAACCCAGGTTGCTGGCATGATGTGAGGTAAGGCTAGATGCCAAAAACCCTCTGCGCCACTGGGACGGCTCATATCGATCAGTTTTAGTCTTGGAATCGTAAGCCATATGCTTGCTATGTAGGTATGGAGGAATGGTCCAGATAATGGATATTCGAGGATTAGCTTGATGAAGATTGATAGGAGTGAGGATTGAAGTATGATTCTTCAGGTGGCAGCCGTGGAATGTGGAACTTGCTATGTGACAGGGGAACCATGGCTGATGGCTGCAACATGGCAAGATAAATGGCTAGTTGGAATGGGCATAGCAAGGCACCAAGGGGCTCATTAGTATGGAACTTTATTTAGGTATATGTGTTGTGGTCTTTCTGAGGAATTCAGAAGAGTGAGACAAATCAGAAAAGTTAGGTATCAAATTGATAGCACTTGGGTCAGCCATGGCTGCTGGAAACTGGATGATGGCTGATAAAGTTCGAGCACTGGGACAGTATGTACCAAAATGAAGACCGTCTGATCTGTGGAATGGGAAGCATGGGTTTTAGTTCCTAAGTGTATGTTAGCACCACTAAGCATGGGTGTTAGAACCACAACTATTAGGTACTTAGCAGTCATTAGAATTGCAATACATCTCAGTTGTTCATTGCATTAACATATGTCCTTGAATATTTTATGTTGTAATGTGATCAGTTATCTTTCCTGTACTATGTGAAATGTGTATGCAACATTACCTGTAATTAATTCCGGGGTCACCCCTGAAAAAGGGACTGTAATGGTTCCAGTGGGCCTACCCAGTTACCAAAATTAAATGAATAAATCAATAGGCATTAGAATCACGACTTTATGGAAGAGTGGAAGAACTGCTACAACTGTGGGAATTAGGACTATGGCTTATTTGTTACTTTACTGGCATTAGAACTGCTATACATGGGCGTTAGAAGCACAACTTGGGTATAGGTGGGCATTAGGACTAGAATGCATGGGCATTATACTGGAGTTTTAGGGATGAGTGGGTGTTAGAACTGCTACAGCTGTGGTATTAAACCACAGTTATTAGTCACTGTACTGGGTGTTGAACTGCTATGCATGGGTTACTACATGTTTAAGGATGAGCAGACAAGCATCAGAACTGCTCCAGTGTGGGTGTTAGAACCATGCTAGTAGGTACTTAGTGGGTGTCCTTAAAGGATGAGCGGGTGTTGAGACCTATACAGCTGTGGGACCTAAAACCACAGCTATTCGTTACTTCAGCATGTCTTAGGACCACTATGAATGGGCATTAGAACCACAACGTAAACATAGATGGCAGAGCAGGCTGATGAGGAAGCCTCGTAGTGCTCTATTTGATAGGTGGTATCATAGAGGACATGCTCACTGCAGTAGGCATAGATGAACAGAAGCACAGTGATGAGCATACGACAAGATGAGTATGGTTTTTCAGGTGGTAAAAGTGGGATGCGGGATAGTCAGGCTGCACGGAAATGTACCTTGATGATGTATGGTAGAATGCGAGTTGAAGTATGGTTATACAGGAGGCATCCTTGGGACACAGGGCAGTTGACTTGCGGTGTGGCAGGAGACCCATGGTGAAATACTGCAGCATGAACTACAGACCTAAGGGGCTGATAGAACCATGAGCCTAGGTGCCTGTATTGAGGATTGCCATTGTGTGGATGTTAGAAGCACGACTGATAGTTACTGTAGCATAAGTGAAGGCAGAGACTTATTTGAGCCATTGCTGTATAATTTGGAAGGAAGCGGAATGTTCCATGTCACTTTAAAGTCAGAGATGGTGGATGACCTTAAATGGCTGTGTCCCAATTGTTTTAGTGGCCCCTGTAGGTTGGTGCCACTGCTGCTGTGTACAGGGGCAGCATCAGCACAGGTGGGTGCATAACAGAGACAGGCTGGTGTTGGTCTGGAGGAACTGGTGGTGAAGAAGGTAGTGGCAGGGAATGAGCATAAGAGGCCACAGCAGGCCTTGCAAATGGCTCTGCAGCATGACTACAACCACAGCTGCACAATGAAAATAGAAGCAGTGGATGGAGTAGAGCAGCCAGCCAACTGAGCACTGACAGTAACAGGAGGATCCCCGGATAAGCAAGGTCCAAGGACCAAGGAAGGTGAACTTGAGCTGCAATTGATGGGCAGGCATTAGAACCACAGCAGAGAGAACTGCTGCCTTGTGAAAGGTGCAGACATTAGGGTCAAAGGCTGGCTGGAGTTTAGGTCATGTTTCATCTGCAGCATTATGAAACAGATGAGCAAGAGTCCAATCCATGTTTTCTTGCGAGTCCATTCCAATATTTCTAGTTAACCTTACTCTGCTGCTGGAAGGTGAGATTCACCTGCAACAGACTGAGTTAATAAAGGCAAGAGACACAGCAGTTCAAACTTTCTGAAAAGTAAGAACACTGGATTTAGAAAATAAAATCACTTTTGTGTTTGAAGGCAGCTTGTTCTCTTTCAATGCTACTCCTCTGGAGTTGAAACCATTTCAGCCATGCAGGAATCTGCTGTGCACAGATGAAAGCTTGTAAGAGAAAGTTTGTTCACCAGATGAGAGGACATTCACCTGAGCATAAGAAAGCCTTTTTCAGTCCTGTGATGTTACATCAAATGTGAAATCAGCTGTGTGAATCTGCAGGATTGAACAGGTCTAAAGGTTACTGAAAATAGACGTAAGAAGTAGAAACAAGGCATAGGAGAATGCTTTGCTGCCACATGTGTAGGGCTCTGCTACCACAATGAGAAAGAGGAAAGACAGACAGAAATGATAGTACTGAGCCGATGGTAAGACAACTGAGATGCAGCAGAAATGGTCTGAAAAAGCCCGCAGGTACATCATTTGTCAAGGACCCCCCCCAGCTGGGCCAGGCACAACTTGAGCAGTTTAGCTGTTCCCACCGGACCAGTCCATTTGATTTTTATCATTTTTTTCTGTCTGTTCGGGCTGGTCCACCTTCACCTATGTGAGGATGTGGGTGAAATCCAGACCACCAGACTTAGACAAGACCAAAATGGTAAAAGGACCTGTCCATTGGTCTGGATTTCACCTATACCCTTACCTAGATAAACTCCAGACCAGCGAAAACAGATGGGCCAAAATAGTAAAAACCAGACCAGCTGGTCAGGCCGGAACACAGAAACAGAGATTTTGACAGCAGATAAGGACCCACCTAGTCTGCCCATTTCCCAACCTACTTAAACTCCAAATTCTAAATAATCATCAGCTTACCCTCTCTTTCCTATCATTTGGGTTGCCTTCTGTCTATCCCATGCATTCTTGAACTCACCAATCATTTTAGCTTCTACGACCTCCGCTGAGAGGCTGTTCCATGCATCCACCACTGTTTTTGTGAAAAAATAGTTCCTCATATTACCTCTGAGTCTCCCCCCCAGCCTCATATTGTGATCCTTGTTCTTGCACATCTCTTTTTTTGAAAGATGCTGCCCTTCTGGACTTTGTTGATTCCTCTGAAGTACTGGAATGTCTATCATATCACACCTCTCCCTCCTTTCCTTCAGGGTATACATATTGCGGTCTTTCAGTCTTTCCTCATATGTTTTCTGGTGCATTTCTTTCACCATTTTTTGTTGCCCTTCTCTGGACCGTCTCCATTCTGTCAATGTCCTTCTGGAGATGCGGTCTCCAGAACTGAACACAGTATTCCAGATGTGGCCTGACCAATTGTCTGTACAGTGGCATCACCACCTCCTGTTTTCTACTGGTAATGCCCCTCCCTATGCACCTCAGCATCCCTCCGGCCATCCCCACTGCCTTTTCACATTATTGTCCACCTTCAGGTCGTCTGTTTTGTTTACCTCCAGGTCCCTTTCCAGTGTTGTTGTTTATCTCTCCCCACCATTTTGTATTCCTCTCCAGGAGTCCCGTGGCCCAAGTGCATGACTTTGCACTTTTGTGTATTGAATTTAAGGTGCCACACTCTTGACCACTCCTTCAATTTGCCTAGGTCTCTTCTCATTTTTTCCACCCCTTCTGGAGTGTCTACCCTATTGCAGATCTTGGTGTCATCCGCAAAGAGGCTTCCCTTCCTTTCCAGACCCTCTGCAATGTCACTAGTGAAGACATTGAAGAGGACCGGCCCAAGAACTGAGCCCTGTGGCACCCCACTTGTTACCCCCCTCTCTTGGGATTGAACTCCAGTTACCAGCACCCTCTGTGTCCTGTTGCTCAGCCAGTTTTGGACCCAATGCACCACCTTCAGACCTACTCCCAGGCTGCGCAACTTGTTTACTAACCTCCTTTGTACGACAGTGTCAAATGCCTTGCTAAAATCTAGGTAGGCCATGTCCACTGCCCCTCCCTGATCCACCTCCCTGGTTACCCAATCAAAGAAATCTATCAGATTTGTTTGACAGGAGCTCCGTGCTGTGAATCCATGTTGCCTCGGGTCTTGTGCCCCACTATTTATGCCAGATCGCCAGAACAGCCAGATCACACAAGTTGCACCCAGTCTGGTTGGTCCAGGTGGAATAGCCATTCTGGTTTTACTGTTTTTTCTGGTCTGGGTCCGGTGGTCTGGATTTTACAAAGTCCCTGTAATCTACAGAGTTAAACAGCAAGTGTATTGCCTGACGTTAATATTCACTTTCAAAAGTAGTAAACAATTTGTCTTATATCTGAAGTATTTATTTCTTTTCCCTTTTGCTCAGTAGCAGATTTTCTACCCGACGATACTTGGTGTGATATGCAAAAAAGTAATGCACAGGGAGATGGACATAGCTAGTTCTGTTCCTCTTCGTATATCATCAGCCCTATGACCTCACTGTCTGTGGCATCACAACTGACCGAGAAGAACCAATCACTTGCTACAAGACTGGTCACTTGTGATGTCACAGTAAGTGCCGGTGCAGTGCTGATGAAGTATGAAGAAGTGGAACAGAACTAGACGCCAGCATCCAGGTAACGTACTGCACTTCATATCCTTCCTAATACTACCAGGTAGAAAACCTACTGTACTAATCAGCAAACGGAAAAAGAAAAAATACTTCAGAAATGAAAAAAGTAACAACTGACTACGTTGAAAAATTAGCAATGCTTTCTGCCTGTTATTTTTTTGTGCTACTAACTCTTTAAGAAAGTCTCTGTGGGGCTATCACATTTATCTTTTTTGTGTAATAGGGACACGATCTAGATAATTGCTTCTCACTGGAGCAGATACAGGTGGAGAGAAAGAGAAAGTGTGTGATAAGCACAGCAGTCATTTATGACATTACTGTACCTGTCTGCTTAGCACTGGGGCTGGGTTTTAGACTTAAGAGCACCCCAAACAAAAGCACTTGAACGAGAATCATTTTAAATGCATCATGGACAGCATTTTTTTTCTGTTTTAAAGGGGAACAGTTGGCACAGCACACTCGAGTGCGGGGCTGGTCCCAATCTGCACTTTGTGTATGTATGAACATTGCACCAGCTCAAGCCTAAGGTATGTTCAGACTACTATTTATTTGCCATCCTGTAATCTGTATTACCTAAACCTCTGTTACAACTGTTATCTACCATCTCTCGGTTTCAGTTTGTTGTTGTATTCCTTGACACTAAATCGTTTGAAAATAGGCTCTGCCTAAACGGTTTTATGTGAAATAAAAATAAATGAAAATGAAATGAAAAACATTTTGGTTTACTTTGTGTTTACAATAGTATAGTATCAGAATCATTTTGCTTACTTCTAGGCTGTCATCTTCTGTATCTACAACTCCCAGAATCCCTTGCAGCTACAGCTGACATCAGAGCAGTACTGCAGCAGTGGGAGATTCAGTAGCCTGCAGTGCATGTTAGAGCTTTTATAATCTCTGATGAGATGTTTTCTGGGTTTGCTTTTCTCCAGGGGCTAAGTACAGTTAGCTTTATGTAAAACGTGGCAGATCGAAGAATCAACATGGGGCAAAGGAATTAAGGGCTTTATTTCACAAGGTCAAAAATGGTAAAAGAGGAGGCAGGTTTGCATTCTTCATTAAGGAAGGGATCTTAGCTACCCACTTTACCAATAAAATTAAAAAGAATAATCAGGTGAATCCCAAGATGTTATGGATCAAACTGACTAATTCCAATATCAAAAGCCTAACTGTTAGTGTCTGTTATAGGCTGCCAGACTCTACTCTTGATTCCACTGAGGGTTTCATGACAGAAACAGAATCTGCATGCGACATTGAGGACGCCATTATCCTAGGGGATTTTAACTTGGGTGACATTGATTGGAACTTACAGCACCCAGAAGAGCAGGTAAATGTCTCTTAGATGTAGCAGAGCAAATGTGGCTTTGCCAATATGTGTCATCCCCAACATGGGGCAGTAATATATTAGACCTTGTGGGCCCGATTTTAGAAGGTGGATGCAGGGCTTGCATTATGCAAGTTTGATGCAGCTGCGCCAATGTCCATGGATGCAACACAGTCTGATTTAAGCAGGGCTGGTGCAGTTGTGATACTTCAATCATTTTACGGCAACTTGCACCACACAAGGGGACACCCAAGGCCACACATGTATGCCAGGGGGGTTGGTGGCATGGTGGCATAACTGTGCTATGTTGCCGCATGGCTTCCAAAAGTGTGCTTGCCACATGGTTTGCCGCAAGTCACCACTTGTGGCAAACCCCACTGCTGCAAGTCCGTTGCAGCGACGCAGCCCCTTTGAAAATCGGGCCCAGTGTTTACATCAGCAAACATCAAAATTACCAGCTGCCTAACTAGTAACCCCCTGGCAACAGCAACCATAATGCAGTAACTCTTGAAACATTAACAGAACCCTGCTTTGTGTCCGGCAGTACTGAAATACATCAGTACAATAGGGCCGACACTCCGAGTATAATTACAGCTACTGTATCAGCAAGGTAAACTGGGCCAACCTATAAAAAAAAAATAAATCAGTGGAAGAAAGTGTGGCAGTCCTTCAGAGGTGTCAATCTGGATCTAACTAAGAAATACATCCCCAGGATAAAAAAATACAACATGAGGGGTATTCGTCCAAGACAGCTACCACCCAAAATTAAAAAGCTGATCAATAAAAAAAAGACAAATCATGCAAAACCTTCATAGTATCCAAGTCCCTGAAGAGAAAAAAAATGAAAAAATCTGAAAAATAATTCCTCTCCTGGTCCGGCATATATCTCAAGTAATATGTTACAAATATTAATAGACCACATCATAGTCCCCCTTCAGCATATTTTTCAAATGTCTGTTGACTCAGGACAGATCTTGCTAGATTGGAAAATTGCAGAGGTTATTCCTATTTATAAAAAAGTAGATAGACGTAACATGAGCAATTACAGACCCATCAGTTTGACTTCCATTTCAGGAAAGCTCCTTGAAGCATAATTATAAATAACATTCAATCCAGCATCTTTAACACTGACCTAGATCGACATGGCTTTACCAGGGGGCACTCCTGCCCAGCCAACCTCCTATGTTTCTATGAAAAGATCAGTGATTCACTTGATAAAAAAATACCATGTGACATTATATATATATCAAGAGTTTAGTAAATGCTAGTCATGCAATTGTTTATCAACCTGATTTCAAAAAGTTAACATTAGTGGCATATACCTGCACCTGGGCATGTAGATAGTGATGTACTGCAGGGCTCTGTTCTAGGGCCACTTATTTTTCATATTTTTATATCCAACTTGACTATTAACAGCTTCAGCTGGCCTTAAAAATATGCAAATGATACCAAGCTACGGACAGCATGTCATACTGAAGAACATACAGCAAATCTGCAATCAGACCTGGGCAGAATCTCACGTTGTGCTAATACATGGGAAATACAGATCAACCTTGAAAAATATAAAGTAATTCACATAGGTAATAACAATAAACAAATCAATTATTCACTTTGTGGCATCATACTGAATATAACATCACATGAGAAAGACCTTGTGGTACTAGTATTCGAGGATATGGAACACAATAAGTGGTGTAACAAAGTCATTAGGACAGCAAATAGGGTAATGTGGTCTATTAAAAGGAACATAAAGTCTTGGCCTTGATTTTCAAAGGGTGACACAGTCCTTATATCAAGCCCTGTGTCACACCAATTTTTTTGGTGCAGCTGCACTAAACACCTTTGACGCAACTGCACCCCATTTTAGTACATTGGGTGCAGCTGCAACAGTTTTCTTAGTTTATGGCAGCTTGCTCCTAAGCTTTGGCACAAGCCCCGTAGAAAGGGTCCCCCAAATGGTACAAGTTAGACCAGGAAAAGCTGCTCTAACTTGCGGCACTTGGTGCTCTGGACAGAAAATCCTGATCGCCGGCTGGGAGAATGCTATAAGCCCCTTTTGCCAAATGATCTGTGCTTCAGGAGCTTGTGGCATTCTCAGGACTTTGGAAATAGAGCCCAAGGGTGTCATCACACCACTTTAGATGGCATATGTAAGACTGCACCTGGACTTCGCACAAACAATATAGCATAAAACAAATTGTGAAAGTACAGAGATCTACCAAATCCATTACATCTCTTTCAAACTGTACCTATGAAGAAAGATTGATGGTTTTGAACCTAATGCCAGTAACTACAGTACCAGGAGGATGTGCGCTGACCTGCTTCTCATGTACAGCATCATAAATGATTCATATCTAATGTGTGAGCTAAACCTGGAATTCAAACTCAGTGCAACAGATAACTAGAGCTTATCCATTACAAATCTTCAGAAATAGATTTTGAACATTAAAAAGAAAATGTTTCAACACACAGTGAAAAGTAAATCCTTGGAACACACTTCCACTGGATATCGTTATCATTACAAATAAAACTGAGTTCAAATCAAAGCTGGGTAAATACATCCTGAGTGGGAACAGATTGTCTTATGCCCGTACTTAGATGGAGCTATATATGGGTTCACGCCTTCTTTGCTCCTGATCTCCTCAGTATAAACATCATTATGAACCTCAGAAGACAGTGTCTGTTCCTTGCTGATCTTGCCTAGTACACCTACCTAGTGTTGGGGTGGGTCTGCTCCTCTTTTCTGGTCTCCTTTCTCATGGGCTAGAATCTGCACTTCTCTGAGCTGAGACACTATTCTCAACTTGGGCACAATCCAGCTGAGAGAACTGGAGGGGGTGGGCTGCATGGTGCTGCAGCAGAAGTGTAGCACTGGACGTTCCTGGGAGTTGGTGCACAATTAAGGACACTAGTCCACTAGGCTTGAAGCATTTAGTTGAACTCTGAACAATTCTGAGTGCCTTGTTTGGCTTGCAGGTACAGATTGCACATATGATTAGATGGTTCGCTATGGGCAGTAAAATATTAATGTGGGAAACTGATATTCCCAGTTGCAGTTAGCTAAAGTGGGACCAGGAAGGTTTTCAAAAGGACTGGCATTGCCAGCATAACAGGGACTGGAAGAGTCCAGGACAAATGGTAGAGGTCAGGCTGCAGCTGCAGTGCTGAAACCAAGGATTACTCAAAGGAGTACCATGATTAATTGTGTAGATGTTGAACTGATTCAGGCCTCTGTGACCTGATGAATTAGCTGTTGTGCCCCATACCAACTGTCTCAGTAAAGGTGACTGAAGGACTAGATATCTTAGTATTTCCACCAAACCACAGTTCCTGTTTTAGCAGCTCCTATGTAAAGAAGAAAGGGTGAAGCAATCAAAATGTGTGATTGTTTACAAGGGACTCCTCGGTGGAGAAAAACTGGGACTCCACTATGACCTAGTTGTCTTTATGCAAAGTCCTGAGGATTGCCTCATGCATAATGCTGAGTATGGCATTTTCTTTTTTTTTTTTTTAATTTAGCGCACTTCATTACTCTCCAGCTACCAGCTGGCCCCCATCCATTCGTTCCTTCCACCCAGCCCCATCACCCGCCTTCTCCAGGACTTACCTGCTGCCCTCTGAAGTGCACCCTGTTTTACTTTCCAGAGTGGGGCCATTGGGGGGGCATACCCCCAAACGGGGGTGACTGATTTGGGGACAGAGTGACATAGTTGTCAGTGTGGGGGCAGATGTCCTCCTGCACAGCCTGGTGGTTTTTCTTATAATTTTCATCCCAAACCCCTGGGACACTGAGGAAGCTATGTGATGTGTGTCAATGTGGTGGCATTCACTGACGTCAGAGCATTTTGGCTCCCCCATCTCATTGTCTCCTATGTATCACCACCTGTGGTCACCCAGATGGTGTTAAAGCAGCTGGAGCTTGAACATCCACCCTCCCTGAGGTGGAGGGATTCCTGTGGGATGCTCATCACACCTCCCCCGGCTGGCCCTCCAATGTCCCAGGCTTGTTCCTGAAGCCAGGTCATTTGTGCCATGAAAGTAGCGCTACTGCTGTGCCAGTGGGCCAGTGTGGATGGCATTTCCTGACATGGTCCCTATCTGGTCTGATAGTCCACACAAAATAACCAGTATGCTGGCCATCCAAATCAGTGTAGAGGACCTCGTACATCCAGATGCTTCTGCCCACGTCCCAGGTGGAAACAGTTGCCTTGGCAACCTTGGCCATGGCTTTCTTTGCTCCTAACAACAAGAAGTAGTTGCATTGAACCTCCATGATTTCTCATAGCCATCTGGGCATATATGGAAAACAGTACTTATAGCAGGTCTTGACTCTTCATTAAATGGCATAGTCAGCTTGACAAAATTTCCCAAGTCATCTGACTTCTCCTTTTCCTAGTGGCAGCCTACACCCAAGCTATCATTTTTTCATTGCATCATCAATTCCCTGCTCATGGTGTTGCACTGCCACCCCAGTCTAGACCCCTGTTGGTTCTTGTTCTGGAGTTTCTGATGTGGTGGAAGCTGTCAAGGGAGGAGACGTGGAGACTCCTGTGGGAGACTCCAAAATGGCTAGATCCATGGCTTTCTCTATTACGTCCTCCACCACCACATCAGTGGGTTCTGGTTCTTCCTCTTCTTCCATTTTATCAGTGCTGCTGCTGTCCTTCTTGGGGTCAGGCAGGGCAAGTTGAGGACTGACCTCCAGTCAGGCCTCAGGGTCAACACCAGTGCCAGGTGACAAGGTCATGAAATCAGCAAGAGTCTTCAGGCCTGGTGAGCAGCCAAGCATGCCGGACTGCTGGTCACACTTACCTCTGACCATGACTCGCTCTCACTAACTGGCACACCAGACTCCTTGCTCACCACAGAGTCGGCCCGGGAGGAGGCTTGCGACCACACCTGGGTCCTCATCAGGTCTCCAGCTGGATGATCTGACCTCACTCCCTGCATCCCAGGAGTCACTTCCTAGATCTGGGGCTTTTCTATAAAATGGTCATCTCTTCCTTGGTGCAGGCCTTCAGCTAAGGTCTCCTCCACCTAGTACAGGTTGGGGTGGGTACAAGGGCAAGTGCTGCAGTCATCGTCGTCTTCTCTCCTTCTTTGGTAGGCAACAGCCCATGGAATCATCTGTGGTGATCTGGGAGGGTTGCTATACCAGGTCTAAAGACTACATGGTTATAGCAAGGTTCACACAGCTTTACAGTCAAAACCTTGCCTGCATGAGTAAAGCAATGATTGTAGTACCAAGGGGGACATTTGCTTGACAATGACTTCTCTAGGTCCACGGCTGGGCATCCTAGTAGCTTTTTTAAGACTTGGCTCTCCCTTTGGAGCCTTAGTGATTGCATTTACTGATGCCTGTGCCATTCTTCTAGTTGTGGCCCATGAAAGGACCGCATAATGTCTTCCTGTTGGTCCCCACTCCCTGACATGCCTGTTCTGACTTTTATCTTTGTAGTAAAATTCAGTTTTAAAGAGCACCTTTATAGCCTATTTTTTAAAATTGTCTCCATAAACAGTATAGGTGCCTTACCTGTTGCAAAGTCCACTGGTAGCAAAAGTACAGTTTCAATCTTGCTAGAGTTTGAAATGGAAGGGATTGTAATTTGGCTCAGTGGAGCCGTGTTGCCGATCCCTTCCACTTCCTAGTCTGCAGCGTCATCCTAGGGAAGAGAAACTCAAAGACAAAATACTGGCTCAATGAGGTCAAGCTCAATATCTCACAAGAAGAGAGGGGGGTCACCATATGTGACACTCTCAAGCAGACAAGCCAATGCAACAAGGCGTATAGCCAGGCAAATAGAATGATGGGGTGTGTAGGAAGAGGACTCAATAGCAGGAGAAAGGAGGTGATCCTCCCCCTTTATAGGTCCCCAGTGAGGTCTCACTTGGAGTATTGTGTCCAGTTTTTGAACCCTCACCACAGGAAGGACAGCGATAGGCTGTAGGCCATACAGAGAAGGGCAACAAAGACTATTCAGGGACTTCATGGGCTCTCGCATGAGGGGCGCTTGAAGACAATTAACATGTACCCACTCAAAACGAGGGAGACAGGTGATATGACTGAGTTGTTCAAATTCATGAGAGGTATAAACAGAGTACACTACTCCAACAGGATCAACAGCTCAACTACTAGAGGTCTCAAATGGAAGTTATGGGCAGGGAGCTTCAAGAGGGATCTAAAGAAACACTACTTTACTGAAAGAGAGGAGGAGCCATGGAATAGCCTGCCTGCTGAGGTGGTGGGGGATAGGTCAGAGGCAGTATGCAAGCATGGGTGGGACAGAGGAAGGGAAGAAAAAATTACTCACCTTAGTAATTATGTTTCTTCTAGTAGAGTCTTGCTGTATTCTGACATATGCAGTTAGGTCCTGCCTGTCAACTGCCCCAGAGAACAAAGGGTTAACTTATCTATGCCTTGCATAGAACGTTCATCACGAGCTTGGTTGAAGCCCCTGTCTGCTGTTGTTTCAACTGCAACCGTCAGATCTTTACGAGCAAAGACTCACTAGGTGTTCTGTGTGGAAACTGTAAAATTCTTACTAACCAACTGGCAAATATATAAAATGTTTTTGGTTTCAAAGGAAGGCTCAAGTCAGGAAACCCAAAAACCAAAACACATCCAAAGCAAAACAACTACCCAAACAAAAATGAGGGTGTAAAAAAGGACACCCCTAGGGTGCCAACACTGCTCCTGCCCACCCACATCCCAAAAACTAGGTTCTGAGAGGGGAGGTGGGGGGGAGGTCAGAATACAGCAAGACTCCACTAGAAGAAACATAATTACTAAGGTGAGTAATTTTTTCTTCAAACAACATGAAGTCTTGCTGTATTCTGACATATGCAGACTACCAAGCAGTACCTCCATGGAGGAGGAACAGAACCTACTTTGGGAATAGGCTCTGAAGTACCGCTAAAGCAAACAGAGCATCACTCCTAGCCTGGATATCCAGAGAGTAATGCTTGGTGAAAGTATGGACTGTTTCCAGGTGGCTGCTTGATAAATTTCTAAGAGAGGAATATCCCTGGCAACAGCCAGGGAAGCAGCTGTACCTCTTGTGGAATGAGCCCTCAGGCCTGAGGGTGGAGTTCTACCCAGTTTTTCATAGCAGAATTGTATACAAGAAACAATCCACCTGGCAATAGATCTGTTAGTGGCAGGTTTGCCTTTACCAACTTCTCCATTAGTAAGGAACAACTGGAGGGATTCAAACCTGTGACCCTTGGTATGCTCTGTGTAGTAGCTAAGGGCTCTTTTAACATCAAAACTGTGTAGCCTCCTCTCTCCCGAGGAGGAATGGTCAGTGAAGAAAACAGGGAGAGATACAGACTGGTTGAGGTGGAAATCTGAAACCAGTTTAGGTAAGAACTTTCTGTTAGTTCTAAGGACCACTTTATCTCTGTGAAAAGAGATGAAATCAGATTCCACTGACAGGGCTTGCAATTCACTGATATGTCTGGCAGAAGTAATGGCTACCAAAAACACAGTTTTCCAAGTCAAGTACTTAAGCTCTGCTGAGGACAAAGGCTCAGAAGGGGATTGCATAAGCTGAGCAATGCAAACATTAAGGTCCCAAGCAGGAGCAGGATCCCTAAAGGGGGGGGATTGGTGTGAAGCAATTCCTTGAAAAACTTACAGAATACAGGATGGGATGACAGAGAGGAAGGCTTGCCTACTGACAGGAAAGCAGAAACAGCTGCCAAGTGTACCTTGAGGGTAGCTGGTCTGAGGCCTAGGCCATTAAGATGGACCATGTAATCCAGAACCGTAGGCAATTCAGCAGAGTCTGGAGAAATATTCTTCTTAGAACACCAAATGCTTAATCTTTTCCATTTGGAGTTGTAAGTCTTTCTGGTAGAAGGCTTTCAAGAAGCCTTAAGGATATCCAGAACCTTTTGGAAAAGATGCAGATTTGCAAACTCTAAGTCTTCAAGAGCCAAGCCTTGAGATTAAGAGGCTGAAGATTCGGGTACCAAATCCTCCCCTGAGAGGATGTTAACAGGTTGTAATTCCTGGGAAGAGACAGGGGAAAGTGGACTGTTAGGGACAGCAACAAGGGATACCATGGCTGTCTGGCCCAGTCTGGAGCAATCAGAATCACTTTGCATGGTTGTGACCTTATCTTGACTAACACACTGAACAGGAAAGGGAAGGGGGGGAAAGCATACAGAAATTTCCCTTCCCAGTTCAGAATCAGAGCATCCAAGGGGACTGAGCCCAAGATTGGGGGTCTGCAATAAAAGAGAGGAAGTTGGTGATTGTCTAGGGCTGCAAAAAGATCTATCTCTGGAGTGCCCCATCTCGAGAAAATCACTTTCAAAACCAGAAGATCCAGGGCCCATTCGTGATGGCCCTGGGATATTCTGCTCAGCGCATCTGCTAGGACATTGTCCTTCCCTGGGAGGTAAACTGCTGTCAGAGAGGTTTGCAGGGGAATAGGCCAGGGACCACAACTTCATTGCTTCTGTGCACAAGGCTGTAGACCGAGTGCCTCCTTGCTTGTTGATGTACCACGTGGTGGTGTTGTCTGTTCTGACCTGAACCAGCTTGTTCTGTACAGATTTGGAAAAGGCTTGCAGTGCCAGAAACACTGCTCTGAGTTCCAAGAGACTGATGTGAAGCAGATATTCCTGCGGTGACCACAGTCCTTGGGTGGTAAGATCCCCCAAATGGACTCCCCAGCCCAGCAGGGAAGCATCTGTGGTGAGTATCACTGAATGAGACTGAGTGACAAATGAAACCCCTTGTCTCAAATTGTCCAGATCCTGCCACCATTGCAAGGCTTGGATTAGGGTTTGAGTCACTGGGATTAGTTTGGTAAGGGAATCCTTTTTTTGGGACCAAAAGGCTCTTAAGTGGAACTGAATGTCCCTCATTTGGAATCTTGCTCCCTGGACCACTGCTGTGGAGGCTGCCATGTGGCCCAGTAGCTGAAGGAAATGCCTTTCTGGTCGAGACACCTGAAGGGTGAATGAAGAGGCCAGTTCCATAAGGGTCCTTGCCCTTTCCAGGGGAAGGAAGGCTCTTGGCTTTACTGTATCCAGTTCTGCACCTATGAAGGTGAGGAGCTGCACTGGTTCAAGAACTGACTTTGGTAGGTTGAGAAGGAATCCTAAGGAAGTGAGCACTTGCTGGGTCACTTGCAGATGTGACTTGACTTGGTCTGGAGACTGACCTACCATGAGCCAGTCGTCCAAGTATGGGGAAAATGGAGATCTTTTGTCTTCTTAGGAAGGCAACAACTACTGCCAGGCACTTTGTGAAAACCCTTGGGGCTGATGTTAGGCCAAAGGGCATTGCTCTGAATTGATAATGGCCGGAGGGCAACTCGAACCTGAGATACTTTCTGTGGGAGCACCTGATGGGCACGTGAAAGTAGGCATCTTTGAGGTCCAGGGAGGCTAGCCAGTTCCCTGGCCTTAGAGAGGGAAGGATAATTCTCAGAGTTACCATTTTGAACTTTGGCTTTAAAAGATGTTTGTTCAGATATCTTAGGTCCAGGATGGGTCGCCACTCTCCTGTCTTTTTTGGGGGTTAGGAAGTACCTGGAGTACAATCCTTTGCCCCTGTGTAGGGTGGGAACTCTCTCTATAGCTCTGAGAGCTAGGAGAGAAGAAACTTCTGCCTCTAGGGCAAGGGTCTCTGAGAGATTTGCAGGTGGAAAAGATCTGGCTCTCATCTTGGGACATTTTTTGAAGCTGAGAACCAGTCTCTGGCTTACTACTTCCAGGACCCACTTGTTTGATGTAAGAGACATCCAGTCCTGGACAAAGTAAGCCAGCCTGACCACTACTGGGTATAGGAGAACTGACCCATGCAGACCTATCAGGGTGTCTGCTTGGCAAGAGCTTTAGGCTGAGGGGTGGATGCAGACCTTCTCATCTCCCTTCTGCCTCTCCCTTTAAAGAAGCCCCTCTGCGAAAAGGAAGAAGAGGAGGCCTGAGCTTGGTAAAAAGGCCTTTGGAAAGGCCTGCCCCTGGACTGCTGCCTTTGAGGAGTTGCTTGCCTTTCTTTGGCCTGAGCACTCCTGTAAGTGGTCCTGTGCTCGTTCATCTTCTTCTTGTAATTCTCTGTCTGCTCCCCAAACAGAGAATTACCAATTATAGGAAAATCCATGGCCTTAGCCTGGGTATCCTGTGAGAGGCTAGTACATTTGAGCCAAGCTATCCTCCGAAGAGCCACAGCTGTAGCCATGACTCTTGATGATACATCATTGGAGTCTATAGCAGCATGAAACTGTACTTTCGATGCCTCAATCCCATCTGCAGCCACCTTCTCCAGCTCCTTGGCAAGCTGGTCGGGAGCCTGTTTAGCCAGTGCCAGTACAGTGTCCCACCTGGACTTCTGGTACCTGGCTGTATAGGCCATATAGTTGGCCTGCCTGAGTCCCAAAGATGCTGCCATGTATTGTTTCTTTGCCATGGCATCAATCTTCCTGGAGTCCTTGTCTGGGGGGTGTGGTGCCAAGGGAATGTTTGCCTTATCACAGGCAGCAGCCTGCACAACCCCAACATGGCTACATTGCTGAAAAAGGAACTCCATGTCTGAGCCTGAGAGAGTGTACCTCTTGTCCATTCGTCTGTCCACAGGAGGTATACATTTAGGAGACTTCAGAATTTTTGGTGTCTGTTTCCCAAAGGATTTGTGGAGGGGAATAGACAGTCTCCTGGACTCTGGGATATCCATCATCTCAACATAATCAGGCTCTTCCTGATCCTCTACTGCTTCCTCCACAGGAAGCTGGAGGGTATCAGCCACTTTTTTGAAGAACGTGTAGTGTGAAGGGGACCCAGAAAGCCTAGGAGGAGAAACACCCGAAGGTCTGTTTGGGGAGATGTCTGGGTCAATAGGCACATCCAGACTTTCACCATCACCATAATCATCCTCATACTCTCCCTCTCCTCCTCCGGTTCGTAAAATTCCTCCAAACTATAATCCGGAACCAGGGGAACTGACCAAACTGAGCCCCTGCCAGATGGTGCCGGTTCGGTCGGAACCAAACTAAGTGATTGCACAATCCTAATCGCCTTGGCTATCTCATCGGCGGTTGGAGTATGAAATTCTGGGTCTGAATCGGTCGATTTGTCTTTTCTTTTTCCTTTTGTTGGAACTGATTCCTCAGAATTGGCTCTCCTTTTGCCCGAAGAAGTATCGCCCTGGTCAGAGGGCACTCCTTCTGGTTTGGTCGCAACCAAACCGGGCTGGCCATCCGGGTCAGCGGACTTCTCGGCCTCCCTTTCCCTCAGTCTACCTAATCTCTTTGCCAGGGTAGATTTGGGAAAATTCTTGCAAATTTGGCAGTCTGAATTGAGGTGGTCAAACCCTAGACAATAAACACAGGTGGTGTGGGGATCAGCCTTAGCAAAGACCTCCCCACACACACTGCAGTGTTGAAACCCAGTGGGCCCGGTTTTTTTCTTGGGTTTCTCAGACATGGCCAGTCCTAACCAAAAACTTACCCTTATTTCGGCAATCCGCCAGGCAAGACTCCCCTATCGGTTCCTGACCATGTCACGGGTCTTGGAAAAAAACGTAATTAAATCCGATTTTTTTACAACCGATACGGACCAGTAACCACACTCTAAAGTAAAGCACCCGTCTTTTTACCTCAAATTGATCGGTTCAGCCGAACTGATCCACAGTTTTCAAGTTCCACACAGAAAACAGAACAAAAACCTATCTAGTATTCACGGTACCATAGACAGAGACTTGAACCGACTATGCGGAAACAACAATTCGGTAGAAACCGACTGAAAACCGACACTTCAACCGACTTTTGAACTGAGCAGCAGGAGAAATCTCTGGAGCGACTGTTCAGTGAGGCCGAGTAAAGAATCAGATGGTTGCAGTTTAAACAGCAGCAGACAGGGGCTTCAGCCGAGCTCGTGATGAACGTTCTATGCAAGGCATAGATAAGTTAACCCTTTGTTCTCCGGGGCAGTTGAAAGGCAGGACCTAACTGCATATGTCAGAATACAGCAAGACTTCATGTTGTTTGAAAGAACTGTAACAGGGATGGACAAATATCACAAGGAGGGGTTAGGTCCTAGGACCCGTAGCAGGTCTTGGAAATCCATGGGCAGACTAGATGGACTCTTGGTCTCCTACTGACATCATTTTCTATCTTTCTGTGTTTCTAAGTGGGCAGAGGTCCAGGGGAATGCTTGCCTCTGCTGGACAAGTAGGGGTGGTGGTAAGGAGTAACCCAGAGATCTGCTGACTCCAAGAGTAGAGGTGCTGCAGCCACCACCAATGTTGGCTCCTCAGAGTCCTCGGGGATCAGTTTAAAGTGCTAAGGGTGATCCACAGCTTCTCTGGATTGGTGATTGATTTGGTCTCTCCACTGATTTGCTGGGGCCTTCATCTGTAGGTTCCACAGCTGCTTTTTGGTTGTCTTCCTCTCTCACCTCCATGCAGGGCTATTCTCATGTACATGAACACAGCATGTAGGCTTTCTTTAACTCCTGCCTATTAGCATACAGGGCAGGGCCTTCAAGACTCGAGCTCCAATCGCCTGATGCTATGCTTATTAGCTGTGGACACCAGCTGCTCCTCCTTCAGACAGTACATGCACAGTCAACGGTGAAAAAGAACTGAAAAGGTAACTTTTTTTTCTTAAGTACACAAACTTCTGGGGCCCATATCTCAGCAGTTTCTTGACTGATTTGAACAAAATAAACCTTTAAATGTGCAAGTGGTCCTGGGTCACCCTGTGCACTGTGTTCCCAGCCCCTACCTCTCCCAAATCCTCAGAGGATTGGCCCCCACATTTAAGGGCCAGGCACCCCCCTGTGTCTAGAGGTATATGGTGGCATCTCACTTCCAGGGAGAGACCACCTTATGCCATGAAACCTGTACCTCATTTACTACACCACCATGGGTCTGGGCAGATGGGGACAGGGGTGCCAAAACATATGTACCAGGGCACCAAAAACAGGAGACCACTCACATAATGAATGTTCATACTATGAGATGGGGTCAGCCAGGCTGCATATCTATTGCTGTCTGATGGTACAAAACTTAGAACGCTATTACCCTCACCAGTCACTTTACGTGCCATAAATTCATTAATACTCTGGCATGGTCTATACCAGCATTGTGACCCTACTACCATACTGCTTCTACACTGCCTCTCAAATTTATTGGGCATACTACTTCTTAGACTGTTTGAAAAGCCTACAGTATCTCCCATACCAGGTTCTTTGTGCACTATTACCCACAAGACTAGTGTGTGCTGGCAGCCTCCAAAGGCAGGGTGAGACACTACCTTGGGGGCAACTATGCCCACACTTCTTTCTGTGTCAGCTCGTGGTGACTCCAGGATCAGCAATCAGACTATGGTTTATTCCTACTTTATATGGACAGTCGATTCAGCCATGTGTGTACTTCCCTTCTGACATCACGGTGATGGTCCTAGTGACACAAACAAGGGACTCCTATGTCTGGCTCAACTCCTTGGGATTTAACTGACACTGACTTTTGCCGGGCCCCTTACCCCAATGAATCATTACCGTTAGTCATTACATTCATCTAGGGGTTGTTTACTGCTGTTGGTACCCTTTATTCCTCTGGAGTACTTTAGTAAAGGTTTACTTCATATTGCTCCCTCCCTTGCATATTCATTTATGGGACTGGATCCACAAGGATACTGCTGACTTCCTTTGAGAGAAGGCCTACCAGTGCTCCCTAGTGGCACAGGTGTTGCTGGTGGTTCTTCCCATTGAGGCAGGCCTCCTTTAGGTCTCCCTTCATTGCTGGTGATTTGGAGGTGCCCCTTTCCACCCCTGGAGGGGTAAGAAGAGATGAGGCTCCCTTTCATCTGCTGTCCTTGTATTCAAACTGTGTAATTCATAAGCGTCCCAGTCCTCTCTGGATCTGGATGTTCTGGAATCCTTTCTGGGAACTCAGGCTTCAGCCAGCCTTCGCCTGTAAGAGTGTAAAAGAGGCAGGACAGGGCAGGGCAGGGCAATAAATATTCATGTATAGACTTCTTGCTGAGTCAGGAATCACAGTGCACACACTCTAGACACCTCGGGCTCAATTTTCAGAGCCCTGAGAATGCTGTAAGTCCATTGTGCACCAATCTTTAAAGGGTACATCTACTAGTATCCCTCCCATGATATGTGTCCGCCAATTCTACAGTGGTATGGAGAACTTTCTCTATCATAGAGTCAGGCTGATGTAATACCTAGTCATAAAAATGTAAGCAGTTTTGCCCAAGACTTTAGACCACTATCCTTGACTTCTGTTATTGGTAAAGTAATTGCAGGTTTTGTCTGTGAATGAAGGTGCTACTCCATAAATGACAAAATCAATCCCAACCAATTTAGATGTCTGAAATGGAATTTTACTCACTTTCTGGTTAAATTATTTCATGATTTACATATAGCAACAGGAGAGTGGGATGCCAATTAATGTAGCCATATTGGACTACAGCAAAGCCTTTTATATGATAGACAACTTGTTGCTCCATAAAATGGAAATTATGGCTATTCACCCAGCTTTATTTAGGGGAGTGTGGTATAGTCTTGCAAACAGAATGGGGTTTATTTTTATGCTTTTTTGGCTATTGTTTGATTTTTGTTTTATTTTATGTCTTTTTTTTTTGTTTTGTTTTTAAGTGTTTGTCTCTCCAAATCTGTACCATGACAAAGGAGGTGAATGACTGATTCTATGGGAAATAATATGTACAGTGCTATCCACCAAGGTCAAGTGCTCTTTGTGGGATTTCACAGTTTCCTATGTGACACATATAGGATAGTGCATGTGGAACAGTTGACAACAGGGCTATTCTTTCACCGAGTTAGCACTATGATGACGGATTACCTCGAGTGCGCAGCTCAAGAGGTAATCCGTCATCATAGTGCCAACGAAGTGAAAGATTAGCCCTGTTGTCAGCTGTTCCCCATGCACTTTTCTTTATAGTGTATGGTGGAACGTCGTTTTTTGGGAAAAAAATCACTACAGCATGTTTCTGCTTCAAAACATTTTTACTGGGTTACTAGAAGGAAAAAAGAACTTTACATTTTGAACATTTTCACGCTTGACATTTTAACTGTTTAAGAACTTTACATTTTGAATGTTTTAATGCTAAACATTAGTATTGCTGCCGACATTGCTGCTTTCACTATGTGCCCTGTCTATGGAGTGAGCCCTAACTGTCAAATGCTGCTTGAGGACACAGTGTGTGATGTGCGCAGTGCAGTAGAACAAAAAATCCTTCTGCTGCACTGCGAGCGTCACTAGTGTAGGAGAACAACATTTCGACAGCGATGGATTTCGGTTGAGAACGATGTTCCACCATACACTATATTGGAGTAATCACCATGGTATTACACTGAGTTCCACATAGGAGTAACTACCATGGGATTACATTGAGTTCAACACTGGAATAATTTCTATCGGATTACACTGAATTCCACATTGGAGTAACTACCATGGGATTACACTGAGTTCCACACTGGATTACTTACCATGGGATTACACTGAGCTCCACATTGGAGTAATTACCATGGGATTACACCAAGTTTCACATTGGAATTATTATCATGGAATTACACTGAGTTCCACATTGGAGTAATTATCATGGGATTAAACTGACTTCCACACTGGAGTAACTACCATGGGATTCCACTGAGTTCCTCATTGGAGTAATTACCATGGGATTACACTGAGTTCCACATTGGATTAATTACCATGGGATTACACCAAATTCCACATTGGAATTATTACCATGGAATTACACTGACTTCCACATTGGAGTAATTACCATGGAATTACACTGAGTTCCACATTGGAGTAATAAGCACGGGTTACATGGAGTTCCACACTGGAGTAACTGCCATGGGATTACACCAAGTTCTTGCAGTGTTCTGCAAGATATTCCAAGCAAAACTATAATACTGCACTTGATCCTGGCAGAGGGCATTGTATGGGGTCTAGTTGCTAAAATGGGAATTCTCTGTTGTTTCATCTTTCTGTTTAGGTGTGAGACCTGTTTTGCTTTTGAATTTGCCTTACTAATAAAGAAATACATTTTAAAAAATATTTTTGGTTTGGTGCAATTCATGTGACCATCCAGCTGCTTCATTAGTGACTCACTACAGGTCTGGTGCAGTTTGTCCATGTAGCTCTTTCATGAGTGGCCACTACAAGTCTGGTGCACTTTGTGTGCCCATCCATCTGCTTTATTAGTAGCCCACTACAGGTCTAGTGCACTTTGTGTGATCATCCAGCTGCTTCGTGAGTGGCCCACTACAGGTCTGGTGCAGTTTGTCTGACCATGCTTCCTTCATGAGTGGGCCACTACAGATATTGTGCACTTTGTGTGACCATCTAGCTGCTTCATGAGTGGCCCACTACAGGTCTAGTGCAACAATAGCACAACTTGAAACTGGGCACTCACCAGCCAGTAATAGACAACTCCACCACTGTGAAATAAGTTGAATTTATTATTAAAAAAATACCAAAACAGGGTCAAATGCTTGACGCATTTCGGATCCTTGTGGACCCTCTATCACACACACACACACACACACGCAGTCTCAGCATAGTATCCTGCAGGCTTGTGCCTCACAACATCAGTGTTTGTCATGGGGTTTAACTGTACTCTTTTTTTTACTATATTATTTATTTATGATGTTAAAACATATGTTTGAAATCAGGGTTGTGCCTTGGTAGTCAGTTCAGTGGGATTCATGGGGTGCTGCATGGGAGTGGGAAGAGTCAGGGTTCAAAAACCCCTGTCGTTGCATTTCCTTACTTTCATTGCTTCATTAATAAACACTAACTTGTGCATTGACATAGTATTTTGCAATTAATATGCACTATAAATGTAAATTGTGCGAGTCCAGTTTTATAATTACTTGATTGCATGAACTGCAGTCTTTTTCTGTGGTTGCAATAAATGCAATATCTATCTATCTATCTATCTAATCTATCTAATCTATCTACTGTATCTGTCATATCTATCTATGATAAAAGAAAGTACATATTCAGCACAAGGCAAGGCTCTGTACTTGGTTGTCACACAAAGGGAGCTGCACAATCCAGTATAAGAAACACCCTCAAGCAGCAGGAATATAAAAAAAGCCTGCTTTATTTACAAAAGTGCAGGGGTGCAACAAAGTCTATTAAAATTACAAGCCACCAGCTCAACACTGCCAGATATACTGAAGCTGTGTACAGACCAATGCATTACATTTTCACACATGCAACATCATCAGAGATGCATCTGAGTATGCGATGGTGCCAGAACAACGTGCCGGGTCGATTATGGGACTGACATGAAGAGGATTCAGTTTTGGAGGAAGAACCTATTTGAGGACTGAGTGTTCTACCTGTGTTGCATGGCTTTGTCGGGTATTGGGGGAGAAGGGAACTGTTGGTAACCCAGAGATGAAGTTATTTTAATTTTATGTTTCCCACTTAGTTGGACTACATCTATTTTCAACTGCCCAGGAGCTGAAGCTCTGCCTCCCATCCCGAATTTCAAAGTTAAGTTCTATATGCCTTGTACATAAAGTTATTGCTTATTAGTACATATAACTTTGCTGGTTATTCTTGTATACTATCTGAATAGTGCCTTTTTGTTTAAGCTCCTAGTTAAATTTATGGTAAGTAGGCATTTTTGTACCTTAGATAAGTCACAAATTTGATCTAAAGTCCCAGGATTACACCCTGGATAGTTATTAAATAAGATACTTGCAGATTGTTCTTTTAGAGCATTTGCTCTACTTTTAACCGCTATTTAGGTGCACCTACTAAGGTGAGGCATGGTGTATATATAATTCGACCCTCTGGTAAGGTCAGGAACTGGGGATTTCTATAAATGACCATTACTTACTATAACATCGTGCTGCTCACGGACTCCTTTAACAGCATTTTTGTATCTACTGTGATTATTTTGAAAATTATTTGATTGGACCCCCCAGGTGACATATCTTTTAACATTTAATGGAATCTGTCGAGTGTTTTAAGAGGAGTGGCACCCTCCTGGTCATACTAATGTAATAATGTTATACTGAAAGTTAGTAACTGTAACTGTATGTTTGTTTTAAAATAATAAAGTAAAAAAAAAGAGAGATGCATCTAAGTCTGCCATATATCGATAACACATTGTCACCATTATATGAAACCTTGTGTTGTCATGGAGGAACAGGGTATGCTTGTCTTTATGTAGTTAGGCACAGCTTGTTCCTCCATGACATCACAAGGTTCTATAAAATGGTAGTAATGTACAGTAGTATCAATATACAGCAGACTTAGCTATATCTCTGAACTGCTACCAGCTACAGGTCAACCCAATATCTCATTTAAAAGAGCTTGCCATATGCTTTCAGACTATGAGGACACAGTACATGAACATTACCCTTGAATTGACTTGCTGAAGGTCACAGAGTGAATATTTGGCTCTAGGCCCCATTGCCTCTTAAAGTTTTATGTTTCAAGACTTCTCATTTGTGGTAATGTTGTTTACTAGTTCTAAGGGTGAAATGCAGCTGAATACAGAAACACAGCATATGTAATAATTAAGGATGCCAGAACTGTACAATAAATTTATATCCCAATCTGCTTGAAGAACCGAGTTGTCTGTTCCTGTATTTTTAAATATTTTTGTTTCATTGTAAGTGTGGCTAAAGTTTCTTTGAACTGTACTTCATCTCCCTGAACTACTGATGCAACATTATTTTGTTTATGCAGATATAGACATTGACAATAACCTTTTTTTTTGCACTAACCAGCAGGATAAGTTGACTCAAAATTGCACTAGCCAACTGACTGTTGGTCAAGTCCACAGTTATAACAAATAATTATTGTCCACGCATGTACAGTACAGAATGCAAGGAAAAAAATATTCCATGATTATTGCACATTTGTTCTGCTCCTTCTTCACTCTCTACGAACACATAAAAAACAAACTCTGGCCAGAGCCGATAGGGCTGCAGCCAAGGAATTTGGGGTAAAAATACTGAAAATTAGTTTTTTAATATTTGTACACCAGATTTTTAACATAGCCTTGTTATGACCCTGCCTCATGAAGAAGGGCAGAGAAAATGTTCAAGTCCTGGCCTAAAGGTGATTTTGTGCAGGGACTTCAAAATTAATGTTCAGGATGCAAAAACACAATTTGGGCAGGAGTTAAACAATGACAGCTGTCACATTCATGAGGTGCTGTAAAGAAATGGCTATGTTGACAGTTTGGGGTAAAAATATTGAAAATTACTAAAGTTACAAGCCTGCATTCACAAAATTCAATGTAGGCTCATAACTTTATTGTTTTTTAATATTGTTACACCAAATTTTTTAACATAGCCTTCTTATTACCCCACTTCATAAACAAGGGCAGAGAAAATATTAAACTCCTGCCCAAAAGGTGATTTTGCGAATGGGCCGCTAAATCACTTTTCATGATGTAAAAAAACATTTTGGGCCACAATTTGAAAAATGACAGCTATTGCATTCGTGAGGTGCTGTAAAGATATGGCTATGTTGTAAATTTGGGGTAAAAATATTGAAAATTATCAAAGTTATGAGCCTGCATTCTTAAAATTCAGCATAGGCTCATAACTTTATTGTTTTTTAATATTTTTACACCATATTTTTAACATAGCCTTCTTATGATCCCACCTCAGGAACAAGAGCAGAGAAAATTTTCAGCTCCTGCCCGGAAGGTGGTTTTGTGCAGGGACCGCAAAATCACCTTTGGGGACAGATTTGCCTAACGTCAGTGCAATTGTTCACGAGGTGGGGTTCCAAGAATGGCATGTTGGACATTTGGGGCAAAAATATGCAGAAATGCACAAGTTATGCCACTAAGTTCAAAACTCCATTGAAATACATTGAACTGCATAGCAGTTTTTTCAGTTCGTGATCTGGCTTTGAAGAATGAAGACATGTCTGCGGTCCAGAGAGGATTACAGCATTGGACCCCCCATGGATAAGTAAGGGCTTAGGGGGTGCGGGGTGGTGGGTGCTGAGTGGGAGGGTCAGGTGGGGGTCAGGAACAGCCACAAAAGACATTGATGGATGATTTTCTTTTTACAGGTGAAAAAAAATCATGACAGAGGATTCCCGATCTGCTGATTTTCATAGTCACCTGTTGCTCAGCAGTTACTAGGAGATTCTCATGTCACTGAGTCAAAACAAAACAAAAAAAAAAAACTAAAGCGTTGCTTTTTTCTAGTCCAAAAAACAATATGGATTTAGCTCTTAAGATTCAGTACTTGCCTGGGGAACTCCTCAAGACAGAAAACATTTTAAACATCTTGGTTTTGTGTTGGATAATACATTATATATTGAACACATTCTCCAACCTAGGGGCTCTATACCTTGAAGCTTAGGACAGCTTTACAGGGCAAAGAAATTCTTGCTTCCTGAGTCTTGTAGACTCTTGACACACAGTGTGCTTTTTTCGTTGCTGGACTTTGGGGCAATAGTCTACTCACTGGCACACGAAAGAGTTCTTGGGGAAACTTAGGGTAATGTTTAACAATACCTGTTGGTTCATAACAGGTTTACCAAGACTTGCACGTAGCTGTGTTCTTTACCAATCTCTGGATGTTGTGTCCTTTGATACAGAAATAAGTATGTTGCTGAATGAAGCACTGTGTAACCTCTGTGTATCTGTCTAATTAACTTTGTGTGTGCTATATAGGTGTTTATATTGTATTAGTCAATGTATTTATAATGTACTTGAAACAATAAAATTGAAATAGCGCTTTTCTTTCTGTACTATGGACCTCGTTGTAAATGAGCTTTCAGTTCAATCGAGCAAATCCTGATTCATAAGAATTTTATGAATAAAATATTTTACTACTACTACTGCAGTTCAGTTTAATTCCATGGTGTTTCTCCAAAAGATAGCCTTAGGTCAAGCCCCTCAAAGTCCCATTACCCTTTTTCCCAGGTCTAGTAATTAATAAAAAACAAGGGGCTCAGGTGCACAGGAAAGGGTTGCCACGCTAAAAAACATAGACCACAATAAAGAAGGAAGAAACAGTGCCCAACTTAAATAAAAGGCTGAAATACAGACTAAACACTTTTAATGAAAACCTTTATTGTGCTCTCACAATAAAGGATGACACTTAAACCCCAGTGCTTTGAATCCCTGCAGATTCTTCTGGGGGGAAGGGTTAATTCACAGTACCTCTAATTTAAAGAAGCAATTTAAATCCACAGTATTGTATTTCAAATCAAAGTGAAATAGACCCCCTAAATCATTTGTCATTTGTTTAATATTTCTGTGGCTAGTGTGTGCACCTGTCCCATTGGAGAGCCACTCACAGTTTTGCCCTTCTACAAGTTCTGATACATTCGTACAGTGGCACAGCTGCAAAACCACATCCACCCTTATGAATTTCAGCAATAAACCTCAATCAAAAGTCTTGCTCCAGTGGGTCAGCTCAAGTATCCCGTCCCATCACCAATCATCACCACTATCATTTCCTGGTCTAAAACTCAATATGTCAAATCTAATATATGAAACCAAACACCGGCAATAAAGTGCTTTAAATGACAGGTAATTAGGATGGCGTGGCTTCTTCTGCTTCTTTCCGAGAATATGCATTCCAGCCCTGGCTCAAAGCCACGTGTTATGGATTCACATAGTAAGCTCGATGGGCTAACTGTAGCCTCCATTAATATTTGTAGCCTCATTGCTAAATTTGATTTGCTACAGGTATGGGTTGTACATCATAAACCTGATATACTTTCTGTTGTTGAAACTTAGCTTACACCAAGAGTTGCGGACTTCACAATCTAACTTCCTGGTTACACCCATTTTAGACTAGAGAGGCTAGGTTAGAGAGGTGGTGGATGCATTATCTATACAAAAGAGCACCTCCGAGGACAAGTGCTTCCCTAGTTACAACTAGTTGTAACACCCAGCTGCTATCACTAAAAGTTATGCTTGGCACAAATGGCAAAGCTCTGATTCTGGTATCTGTCTATAGCTCTCCTAAGGCCCATGCTAGTGGCTTCAAGGTGATTCTGGACTACCTTGCAAATCTCAGCCAAAGCATGGAACTCATTATAATTGGTGACTTCAACATCAATTGGTTATCCCCGGACACTGCTTCATATAGAGATGCCTTATCCTCCTTCACGTTAGCACAACTGGTGGATTCCCCTACTCATATTAATTACCAATCAGGGACAAGCATGTTAATTCACTGGCTTATTCCAAATGGGTCTGAAAGAATAACTCATACAGCAGTCCTCCCTGATGCCATCAGTGATCATTCCCCAATCCTCTTCATCTGGTCCAACAAGTCCCCCAAGGCACCAACGAAAAGAATCTGTACTAGAATATTAAAAATAAGGAAACTGAATGCGCTTAAAGCACACCTTAGCCTTCTTTCTTAGACACCGCAACTAATGTCGATATAGCCCTTGAAAGTTTTATATGTAAATTCAATGAGGCCTGCGATATCTATGCCCCTTACTCTATGCGTACAATTCGGGGATCCTGCAATACCTGGATCTCTCCCCAACTTATTGAGCAAATGAAACTTTGAGACAAGCTCTCTAACTGACATCCAGAATGATAAATCATCAGGAAACAAATGTACCTGGGCAATTTGTAAGGCTAAAAGTGAACACTTTAAAAATGAGTTGACAAATTCCTGGGGTAAAAGCCGTAGATTCTGGGATAACATTAAGACACTGTCTGGCAGACTAAATAAGACACCCCCTATCATGCTAAATGTGGAGGGGACTTCGAGTCAGGACCTTAGTGTTATCGCCAACATGTTCAACAAGGCCTTCACCGACCTTAGTGGTGTTCTGCCACCAGACTTCCTAAAACCACTGAGTGATTATAACCTTATACACCGTTCTATAACTGAGCCGAGGTCTATCCCTACGTTCTACCTGAAAGTTGTGACCCAAGCAGAGGCTAAGAAGTACCTTTCACAAGTTTTAGCTAAATCAAGATATAATAGCTATACACTTGACCTTAAGCTTGTAGCGCTCACTCTTGCTATTATTCTCCCCTCCCTTACAAGAATCTTAAATCTTTCTTAAATATCTGGCAAATTCCCTCAGCTTTCGGAGGCTGCTGTGGTGACCCCTGTATGCAAAGGTGGGGACAGAACACTCCACACAAATTATCAACCTATCTCAATTCTACCTCCACTATCAAAAGCCCTTGAATGCATTGTCTAAGATCAAATCACAGACTACCTTGATGAGTATCAACTGCAGTGCCCGCAACATGGGTTCCACAAACAGCACAGCATAACCATAGCACTAGTGGAATTTACAGGGTGTATCCATGATGCACTTGACAGGGGGCTCTTGGTGGGGGTAACATACATTGATGTCAACAAGGCTTTTGATACTGTTAACCATGAGCTACTTTTCCGGCAGCTATCCCTCACAGGACTCTTCCCCTGAATCGGCGTCAAGGTTTAGGAGCTACCTCCCTGGAAGAACCTAAAAAGTTAAGATTGTTGATGTTCTCACTGAAATGTGGAGTATAACTGCAGGGGTTCCCCAAGGATCCATATTAGGACCACTGCTTTTTAGTTTGTTTCTAAATCACCTCCCTTTAGCTACTCAGGACAATGTCCTACTTTATGCGGATGATGCTGTACTACATTCCTGCCACTCTGATCCCTCAGCTCTTGAAAATCAAATGCAGGCCTACTTCAGTGCAGTAGAAGACTGGTTCCTAAGATCTAAATTACTCCTAAACTACAAAAAAACTAAAACCATGGTCTTTGCCTCTACTCACAAAAGACACAGAGCCTACCAACTAAAAATCCTAAACAGCCTTAACTCACCTCTTGAAATGGTTCATAACTTCAAATATTTAGGGGTAACATTAGACAGCTCCCTCTCTTATGTCCAACATATTGACCTCATAGCTAAAACCATGAATGCAAAACTGAGTCTGCTCTATAGAAACAGACAGTGCCTAGCAAATGAATCTCTAAAAGGTGCGGTGACTAGCTCAGTGTTGTCTGTTATTGATTATGGGCTAGTGGTCTATGGGGCTGCTATGAGCCTGCACTATAAAGAATAAAAAACACCTACAATAAGGCTCATTGACTGGTTCTTAGAGCACAACACCTTACGCACACTTGTGAGCTATATGCGCAGTCAGGTTGGCTCAACCTTGATTGCAGAATTCAGTACCAAATCTGTCTCCTTGCTAAGAAAGCTACACTTGGACTAACTCCCCCAGGTGTGCAAAATCTCCTCTGTATGGTGAACTATACCAGATGCACTAGGGAGTCAAGCCACCAAACCCTAAAAGTCCCATTCTGTAGGACCACCCAAGGCCGACATTCTTTTGAAAGCCGAGCACCACTCTGGCTCAACTAACTTAACGATTTATTGAACGATACTACACTTGGATCTTTCAAAGTGAAACTTTGTGCTCTTTTAGCATCTAGTAGCAGCTGTGACTGTGGATCCTAATCATCCCAACCTACCATTCCAACTGTTCTTGTTTATAGATATACCGGCCCTTCATCTTTACCCCTTTCTCACTGTATAGGCCCCTTCTTCCCTCAACAATTCCTGCTAAAAAAGACAGCCCTCACATTTTCCCTTTATAATTGAGCTTTCCTTCTGGTTACACCTGGTACAAAGCTCCCTTACGGATTGTGTCTTTCAAGCTCCACTACCCTACATTATCCCTCACTAATGATTTCCTCCCCAACCTCCTGGTCTTTTCCCCTCCTGCCCCTGTTTATTGCCATCCTCCTCCCCTCCCCGTCCACGTCTACTACTTTGTCTCATCTCCTGTCATTTCCTCTCCTCTCCTCTCCTCTCTCCCCTTACTACCCCCAATTTGGTTACCCCCACTATCCTCTATCTCTCTCTCACATAGGTTCACCACTATACAACACTTCCTCTTCCCTTAATCAGTCTTGCTAATTTGGGGCCATGGTTTCAATCGTTGTTGTTTTTGTTTTGTTTTTTGTTGACAAGAAATGTTTGCTATCAACTGGTGCCTGAGTGTTATGTCTAATTAATGCTTCCTACATTTTGCATGTATGTAATTATACTGTAAGCCCCCGACCCTGCCTTTTTGCAAACAACAGGTGGTATGCTGTTAAAGCTGACAGCAGTACCAGGTGGGGGACTGGGTTCGGGGAGGACTAGGTTACTCGGCACAAGGGCTAGGTTTGGCTACTCTGCACAGGGGCACCCAAGTAAATCTGAACACAGGAAGCAATAACTGTAATGTCCAATACCAGGAATGGGATTCTAAAGTGTGGCTTTATTCACATCCAAACTGAACAAACAAAGCATAGACGGACCCTCATGAGGCTACATTCCTGGTAATGCAGATAAGAGAAACAGAACATTTCCTCAACACTTCAGTCCTCAGGCTCTGGACCCACCAGGCACACAGCCTGGACTTGCACGCTGCTTTGGGTACACAGCCTGACTTGTACACTATTTGGGTTTTCCCTGGCTCGGCTCCCCTGCCGGCCACTCGAACACCTTCCATTTGACATGGAACCCAATTTCCTGGTGGCTCCCTAAACCACCTTAGAGCCTTTGACTCCATAAGGGAAATTTCCTTTCAATCCCACGTCTGGGTACTTTCCACAACACTGGCCAAGTGCCTGAGGCAAAGTAAAAGGGCCACAGAGCAAATCCGTAGAGGTGAACCTGGTTACTAATGATGGGGGGTCTCCCACCACTAGCTTCCACAATCCATACCCGGCCATTTCTCTGGACATTAAACATCTCTTTCTGAAAAGCTTGGCAATGTAGATTAAAGGGTAAATGCATAGCACATTTCCTCTACATGTCTTGACTTTCCCCTTGTACTAGACTCGAACATACTTAAGCATCTCTTTCTGAAAAGCTTGGCAGTGTAGATTAAAGGGTGAATGCATAGCACATTTCCTCTACATGTTTGGGCTTTCCCCTTGTGCTGGACTTGAACATACTTTTACTTTGGCTTAGCCTATTCCTCTAGGCCTCCCACTGATTAAGCAGTCCAATCCCCACTTTACAACAGTTCAGGTGAAACATAGGCCCCATGTAAGAACAAAACTCACCCTTTGGTTGCAGGTGCCCCACAGGCGATTCTTGACAGCTTCTGGTGCCGCAGCACAACTTAGAAAAATCAGGCAGCTTCTTCCCTAGCCGGAACCAGGAGGGTTGCCCCTGGAATGACAGGCAAACATTTTACCCCCCATCCCCTCAGGGATGGGGCACAGAGACCAGTAACGGCGGTCTCCACCACTACACGAGCAGCTTACTGTGTTCCTCTTTTGGCGGAAACACACACCTCCCCTAACAGTAGCTCTGTATCAGAGCTTTAGGTTCCAAGAGCCTGTGCACAGACTGCTATGCTCCTCTCTTCAAGACTGCTCACACATAACTGCTGCTCACTGTTCAAAAACTCCCAACATTCTAACCTAACTCCCAACTGCAGATTCCAATGTGGCTCATGCTACTGCAATAGTTCTATGGTGATGTCATCCCTCAGTCTCAGCTGAGACTGAGAACAGAGTGAGACAGTGTGAAATCCATTTAACTGGAGTTTCACAAGCTGCCTTCCCTGCCTACCACTAGGTCTTACTGGGATTCTAGTATCCCCGGGTAACAGGGGATTTACAATACATTGTTGTGTGTCTCATTCTTTGACTCGATGTGGAACCCCTGTAAATGAGCCCATTGCTCAAAGGTGTTGTAATCCGAGATTTAACAAAATAAAAATAAATCAACACAGGCTGAGAAGGGAAAAGCTGCTTCCTGTAAATACACAGCTTTGTGAAAAAAACAAGGATCATAGAAGAAATTGGAAGGCCTAAAAGTAATTACCTCTCAGCGGAACTGATACAAACAATCAGGTCGTGACAACGACGAGCTGTACACCAAACAGATGATGTTAATATTTTATTCAAAATCCCCAAAAATCAAAAATTGGCTTCTCATTCAGGTGTCCAAACAAATTACAAGCCAGCTCAGTCAAACAAAAACTGATTTTTGGATTTTAAATAAAATATTCACTTCATCTGTTTGGTGTCCAGCTCATCATTCTGGAGTGCAGCATCTCTTTGGAGCTGGTTTTGTTAGTTTGGAGTAGATAACACCCTCTTTTGCTACACAGTTCCTTAATGATGATAGCTCATGGACCAACCTGTTTGTACTAATTCAACTTAGCTGCCTGGTTCTGCTGACCCAGGCGCCCCAGCCTTGGCATTTGGGAACTTCACTGACTAATTTTACCAGTGATTTACTGCTACTGGTGGAAAGATGTTTTCTAAACAATAAAAAAATAAGACTAGCTGGGTTCCTGTATACAGATCCATGGAACATGCTGCAATGGACAAAGTCTCTTATAACATGAATGCAGCAGAACGAGAAAATACTGAATGAGGAAACATTAACTACAGTGGAAACTTCCTGCTGAAAGACGAATGGATTGATGCAGCCTGTGAATGCACAAAGAAATTTGTAGTTGCTGTAATATGAAAAAGAAGCAAGTAAGAGAAACAAGTTTTACAGTAAAAATTAGTGCAGAGGCACTACAGACAAGGAGCGGAGTGCTCCAGGTCACCACGGACACGGAGGCAACTGTGCTGCACGTCCAACATGTTGTTCGGTCAGAAGGAATGCACAGAGTCCATTTTTTTTTTTTTTTTTTTTAATAGCATGAGGTCTGCAGGACTAGGCCCACTGCAGCCCTAAAAAACGTACCTTGCAGACACATATAGTCTGCACCCACCCCTGGTTATTCTGTGCTGCAGCTGCCTCTCCCTGCCTCTTTCTGTGCTGTCACCCTCATGAAACAGACAATTCTAAAGGCAGCAACTATTCAGTCAAGCAGCCCAGACTTGCATACACAATGGCCGAAGTAGCATCACTGGTATCATCATGCACCTCACCACATTCCTACCCATACCCACTGGGCAACGAAGAGAGTTGGACACAGAAAGACATGCTTAGCCCCCACGCTGTGACCAAACATAAAGCTGCACTTTGGAAGGAAGCAGTCAGCAGTTAGCCTCAGGGAGTTGCTGCAGCAACTGCAGCAGTAGCCACAGAGGATGTGCATTAGACAAGATAAACTGGTGGAGGGTTAGCTGCACTAGTCCAGGGCATTTTACACTATGCCCTGGACAAGTCAAACAATGTTAAAATTGACTCCTTCAGATCAGGGCCGGCCTTAGGGTGTATGGCGCCCCTAGGTGAACTTGCCAGCGGTGCCTCCCCATTTTTCTTTTACAGTCTTCATTCTCACCCCAATATGAACCATGACATTCTTAATGACAGATCACTTCACTAAAAATAATTATGACCAATGATTTACCTTTTTTATAGTATGTGAACTTCTGATGTTAGTGTTAGGCAATTCTTTGTGTTGACTTGTAACAACCCCCCTCCTACAACTACAACTACTCAACAGGATGAGGTGTATTTTATCAGAGTGCTAGACCCAGAGTCTACTCTCTAATGGTCTTAGTGCAGTGGGTGGAGGTGGAGCTTAGTGGCAAACAGAAAGAAGTCAGAGTGACTTTCAGTTAAATTGTCAGAACTTTCACCTGACAGTCAAGAACCCTACACCTATCAATGGGTGCAGACCTAGACCAAATCACTCTGACACCCAGTCACCTAGCAACCTCCGGGAACAATCCCAATGGTGGTGGAGATCCCAGATAAGGGATTTGTGGGCAAGCATTTTACATTGCCATTAATTGTGGGAATATGTAGACATCAGGAGGGTGTAAAGACACAAGGGTCTTTCTCTCTTCAGGGGATTTATGGGGGCCCCAAGACCTGGACTGTATATAGCCCACAGGGAATAGCAGCACTGCCCAGAACTGACAGTGCCAAGACCCCTGTGGGCTATACTCAGCCTCAACATGCAGATCAAATGACCACTGGGCTGGGCATGGAAACCACTAATGGCTGCCAGGGTCCCTGTGGAGATCAGTGAGAGCACAAGGTATGAAGGGCCACTGAACCTTGGGCCTTACTCTACCCCTGGCCAGAATACTCTCCCAGCAACATGATCGCTACTTGCTCAGTTCTGCAATCTACATCCATTGAGCTATAGGCTCCCAGGGACCAGTATCAGTTGAGGGCACTCAGCCAGGCCTCAGGGCGGGCTTCACCAACACAGACCAAAGGAACCTGCCAGCCATTGGTCACCCAAGAACACCCCCCTAATCCTTCCCCAGCACCAACTGGAAATGCAGAACACATTTCCTTTTTTCTCTGGCTCTCATTAAGTACTCAAAGGCTATACCAAGTAGGGAACAGCTCCACTATAGTGAAAATTTGAGGCTGCACCATTAACTCCTAAATGAGGAGGGTTACACTCTACTATGAGCAAAATGTTGTTGAGCATGGGGAAATATGATGACCCTATTTATACCCCTTTGTTTAGAGCACATACGCTCACTTGCAGGTCTAGAGCAGCAACACAAAATAAATACATTGTTTGCTATTATTTTCCCTATATAGGCATGAGGAAAACCAGACAATTGCTTTAACTAATGTGCCTTCAAGAGCAACCAGTGCTGGCATAACCTCAGACACAAGAGCCACCAGATGCCTGGACATTTACGTTTAGTTCCAACGCTGCCACCACCTGGCTGACTAATAGGGTCGCTCTAGCTGGTTCTCGCCCCACCACTAGACACTTCTCATTTAATGCAAGACCTTAATTTTAGGCAACAGAACCACCCCTTTAGTCACTTCCAGGAACTTCTCACCCTCCTGTATTTGACAAAGGTTACTTTTACACTTGGATATACCACAAACAATTGATGTTTTTACCACCACCACTACACCACTGATCACCAAAGGTAAAAAATCTCCCTAGGACAGTGTTTCAATTTAAACTGTTATCATCTGTGTACAGAACAAAGACATAGTGCAGAGAAAACTCAGAGAGCTGGCTGCAGCAGCAACCACAAATCAATTTTTCACACTGAATGTTCACTTTTTCAAGATGATAACTGGAGTATAACAGGTGTGCGAGCTATTTGGTGCTTTGTTATACCAGTTGCAACTATGACTGCTGGAACTAACTGCTTTTAAACTTGGTAGCTGTGCTCTTAGGTAGTGGGACATCCGGCTGCTCGTTGGAAATGGATTTTATCTGTACCAAAAGCACTACGTGGTCACAGAGAATATTTAATATGTGCACCACTAAATTACAGAATATATAGTAAACACAAAAATAATAAACATACAATAGGGACTGCAAATAAAAACAGTTTAAACAGTTTACAGAATGGAAACAATTACTCTCACATTAAGACCAAAAGTGTCTTACCCTCGCAGATGACTTTAAATTGCACACACACAGAGGGTGAAATTTCAGCTCAGTGTCCCCTTGACCAGTGGCCTGGACCAGTGGGCATCTGATATCTTTCTATGCCAAATAAAATCCGACTTCTGTACTCTTGGGAGTCAAAAGACATACCCCCTGAACCAGTCCTTTCATACACATCAGCATGCCAGTCACCACAAGGGACAGTCTCCCTTTATCCCCTTGATTAAGAAATAGGTCCAAATCCGAAATCAGTTCTGAAGCTGGTACACATAACCAGGCAATGGCTATGTATTTGAGGCTACCTGCAACAGCAAAGCTGCCTTTTTGCTCACCACAAGACATACAATAGCCATCATAGTGTGATAGTGGGGCCCCACACAATAAACATACAGTTCCTTTTAAAGGAGAAGCTCAGGAAGGGCTACTTACTAAATCTGCTCTCCAGTCACCACATGACCCATATTTAATTTTTACTCGTTGACGTCTGACTGACTGAGTCAGTCTCACTGTTCACACCGAGTGCTGCTGCAGGCCCACAGCCGCCGACTCCAACTCGACACACATGCGGTACATAGTGGATGATGGATCCCAGGTCCTGGGCCCAGTCGAACGATTCCTCAGTCTGCTGTGTTGTCGACGATGAGACTCTCTCAAAGGTGTCAATATGCTGTAGACAGCACAGCACACACAACAGTTGAGTGACTCATGGCTGGTTTGCTCTAGAGTAGGAGGATGGGCTATGGCGGGGTCGTCAACGAATGGACGATGGGACTAGTGCAGACGTGTGGCTGGGCTGGGCGCTAGCACCATGGGCGGGCACACACTACTACTGCCTCCTTCTTAATTGGCTGCTGTGCTGGGATGGTCCTTCTTGATTGATGGCAAGCATCAGGAGTGGACTAAGCCGCAAGCAGAGCTGCAGCCTGCAGAATTTGGACTCATCTCGTATTCAGGAACTTAAGAATCACTGACAGTGCAGACCCCCAACCCTGAAAACACATAAATTTTGCTAACATTTAAAAAACACCATCATTTGGACAGTAGGGGAAAAAAAGAGAAATAATAAAAAAAATATATATATTTTACCATTCATATTTGGTTCCCCTTTGGTACATGGCACCCTAGGCTTCCGCCTAGTTCACCTATCCTTAAGGCCAGCCCTGCTTCAGATATCTGTCTATGCTGACAAGGATTCGTTTGACAGTAATTGGTTCATATTTGGAATCTGAGCCATCCTGCTTTTTTCAGTGAGAATATGACATTGGCAGCAAGTTGCCTAATGCCAGGAGAGGGATTTTATGAATGGGTGTTCACTCATCGGATTTTGGTGATGTAATTTGCGAAGACTCACACCAAATGTTGCATTCTTAATTCTCTGGTGCTTCAATACATTTTATTCTTTGTTCTGTAGTACTCTGTGTGAGAATCCACTTTTTGGTTGTTTTGTTGTGAGTCAGCTTGTACTATATGCGATAGTTGCAGTAAAAGCTGACTTGTACAGGTAGATGCTAATGTTCAGTCTCGTAATATCAACTAAGGGACTTCATATTGATGGTATTGTCAGATTCTGACATCATATCACTTGCATTATGGGGTTCAGATGTCACTGTTTCCATATAGGAAAAGTGAGCATACATATATTAGAAAAACATTTTGAGACTTAGAAACCTTGTCACCCCAGCCTGTAAATAAAGTCCTCTCATTATCACTGTGCCCACCCAGAGTGAATCGCTTAACCTTTCTGTAATTACCCTGCCTCTAATCTGTCTCAGTGCTCTTTGAATCATCCTGTACTCTAAAAATGTCACTGGCATTCTCTCCCCTCCCTCTCCTAAATTGTAAAGTTCCTTGGAATACAGTTTGTTTGACATGCAATATATAAAACCAGATCCATTTCCTTCCTTTCTTTACTGTCTGGAACAGTAGTCAACCAATGGGCATTTCAAGTATATTTGTATATCCCAGTGAGGAACTGATTAATATAGGCTCCCAAACTTGCCATACCAAAGGCCCAGCGATGTTGCTTTGATATCAGTGAGATCCCTGAAATTCTGATTTTCTGTTACATGTTATAAGAAGAACCCTGGATTGTTAGGTTTCCCAGTGCAGAGCATTTCTGATGGTTTCATATTTGGCAGCATGAAATCTAGTCCGAGTGATCAAAGTTGGCCTTGGCTTGAGCAAACCTGGTGAATATCTTAAAACAAAACCCATGCCACATAATAGCTTTCCCAAATAAAGCTACTGCAACAATCAGAATCAGGGTTTAGTTTTCAAAGTCAGCTACAGTATATGGAGTTTTCACTGTTCAGTATATTTTTAGATCATATCTTTATGATATTTTCTGAGGTAGATTATTCATAGAGAGTACAGCGGTGTGCCAGTAGCATAGCAGAGTTTCCCATTGGGATCCTAAAGGGATAATATACCCCTCTCACGAAAACATGTCAGATTATCAGAAGCCAAGAGGCCCAGTGAGAAGAAGGACTTGTTTCTTTTTTATACTTTATTAATAATTTTATTTTTTTTCCAATACAAAACAGCTTTTACATTGAATACAAACACCATGACAGATGAGAAAGATGCACATCAAACTCCTGTAGGTTGTGCTTTATGTCTTACCACACTCACCGGATCTATGAAAGTACAATCTAATACCTTTCCTTTTGGAAATTAACCATTTAAATATAAACAACAATACAAACTGGGGCATAAATACAAAAACTTAATGGCACAGCTATCGTTTTGGTCCCTTACTAAGGGAGAGAGAAGAACAGCCTATTCCCAGTAAAGGCACTGCAGTAGAATATGTCAATGATAGCTCCCTAATATGTACCCTGTCCATCCAGTCCTCACCCTTATGTCGGTCTCCCACCCCATCTACCAAGGAAGGCAGTCTCTCAGTTCATTGTAATTGTCCATTTAGTCCAACAATCCAAGAATTTCTACTATTCTATCCTGTGTGAGATAAATCAATCTCTCTACTTCCCGAATTTCATTAACAATCTGACTCCAGTCAGCCACCGTTGGTTGGTCAGAGCTCAGCTACTTATGCGTTATAGCCTTTCCTACTGCAGCTATACAAATGCACCACAGATATTTAGTATTAGCTCCCCTCACCTCTGCCAGTGGCAAACCCAAGACCAGATTGTGGAACTGGATTGAATCAAATAGGCTGAAAGAGAGTGTCTAGTCTGTTTACTACCACTTGCCTGAACCCATCCAACACTGGACAGAAATAAAAAATATGGAAGTGTGAAAGTGTGAAGCCCTCTGTTCACCACATATTCTCCAGCAGTGAGATCTACCTGCAACATCCCATTTAGCTTGGAGTATAGGAGTAATAAAGTATCTTGTTTTCACTTTCCATGTAAATTCCTGCCAGTGAGGTGAGGAAGTTGTTTTAAAAGTACCCTCCCAAGCCCTCTGCCACTCTTTAGGAGTAAGATGAAACTCCGCTTCAGCCTCCCATGTTGCAATAATATGTTGCACGGAGTCTACCCTATGATAGTTTAGGAACTGATATATGAGTGATATAGCACCTCGAGGTGTTGAAAGTGTCATTAGTTCTCCCAGAGATGGAGCACCTATGAAGCTTGTTTGAAGATTATGTTGCCATCTCAGCTGAGTCGATAAGTAGGTCCTTATTTAAAAATATCTAAATATGTCTGTCTGTAACCAACCAAAGGCCCCACAACACTCTTCGAAAGTAAAAATGGCGTCTCCTTGTAATATTTTTGTGAGGTATTGTAAGCCCCTTCATGCCTGGTGTGAGTACCATTGGTCTATAGCGCCCGGAAGGAAATCCGCACTCCGTGCAAACCAACGATACCTCCAGTGCTCTGTACATACCATTGCGTACTGTTGAAATTTGTCTCAGGTGGACAGGGTAGTATACATGGCTGAAACCCAATAATTTGTGGATGGTTGCCTTTGTGTAGTACTGAATAGGATGGCTCAGAATGGTCTGTTGTCCATCATGTTTTCTTCCATTTGTTGCCTGTGAGCCACATACTGTGGTTGCCCCCACAACAGTGCACACCTCACCTGTTTTGCAATCCAGTATTCTTTTAAACCCAGGACTACGAACCTCTACATTTCTTTTTTGCTAATAGGAGAGCACTCCTCACTCTTGTACTCTGATCCACTCAGATAAATTTATATCTTTTTTTGTATATCTAAAAACCATTGTGTGACCAGCTTAACTGGGGCACATTGGAAGACATACAAAAATCAGGGAAGGAGGTTCATTTTAATAGCTTGGGTGTGGGCATGTAAGAGTTGCGGTAGCAGTGATCACCATTTAATATACTGTACTCTCCTAGACAACTAGACAACACAAAGTATGCACGCAAAAACAGTCAAACGCGTGGATCCGCCTCAAACTGGGTAACCGTACTATGAAAACAAAAAATCAGTGATCAAACATGAATGGAAATGCAAAAGTATTTTATTGTACATTCACAAAGTTTCCCGGTGCTTTGAGGGGACAATCCCTCTTCATCAGGGAGGTGGAGTCATCCATATCCAGTACCACGTTATAAAGTGTTCACAGTATGACATTACAACATCCAAACAGTGTTACAACCAATCATAGTTTTGCATACAAAAAAATCCATTATAAAACATAGGTTAAAAAAAAAGGGAAGTATAAACATGTACTATTTGATAAACCACCACTTAGAAAGGGCAACAGAAAACAGATCCTGCTGCAAAAAGAATCCAGATGGCTTTTTACCTTGAACACAATGGTACCTAAAGGTTTAAACAGAGACCTGGACTTGAGAGTGTACTTGTAACGCTTGGTCGTTCTCATCTGTACCATGCATACTCTTAAATATATGATATTATATATCATTGTTTTGTATAAACTCTATTGTAAAGCTTCTTGTCCTTTGACTTAGTTGGTTATATTACACTATCTTATATTTTCTTTCTGAACTTTCTCCTTTACCACTTTCACACTTTAATTTTCATTTTTTCTGCTTCCCTTTTCTTCTCCCTCCCCTCTATGGCCCACTGCCTTCTTGTCCCATGTCCATTTTCTTTTCTCTCTTCCTTTCCTCCCTCCGCATACCCTGTGCCTTATGTCCCTTAGTTTCCCTTTCTTTCTCACCCTTTTTGTGTTGCTTGCATGCATGTGCAAGAAACACATTGCATCAGCTTCCTTCAAAAGTGAGTTATGGAGGCGTGGCAGTGCTGTGCTGAATGGCAGCAGTCCATTCTCGGGCTGCTCTCTGTGCGGTGAATAGAGGAGCATGCTGTTGATGACAGCAGTTAATGAGCATGTCACAATGCATAAAGAAATTTGGCCATGTCATTACGCAGTCAGCCGTTTTGGTGCATTGTGTGGTGTCCCCATGGTAATGGCTTCTCCGTCGGCCTCTCACAGTCCCCACAAAGCTGACGGAAAGCCGCTGCCTGCCATTCAGTGTGCCTTCCTGGTGAAAAATTTCAATAAATAAAAAATAAAAAAAGCCAACGGGGGTGCCCAGTCCCCCTGTCAGCATGATCCCCTTCCCAGTTAATTTGCCGACGGGGTAGCCCAATCCCCATCGGCATGATGCACCTCCCCCATTTGTTGTGTGCCGAGGAGGGTGCCCATCCCCCCTCAGCTCATGCACCCCCCAGCACACTGTATGGCTGATGGGGTGCCCAATCCCCCATCAGCTCCACTGCCCCCCCAAACAAACTTCCAGGTGCCATGCTGGGAGCCCACCCCAGCATGGCAAATGTGTGTATGGCCCACGGGGTGCCCAATCCCCCGTCAGCTCCACTGACCCCCGAACAAACTTCCTGGTGCCATGCTGTGAGCCCACCTCAGCATGGCAAAAGTCCCCCATTGCCTTTGTAAAAAAAAAAAAAACACCTAGAAGAAAAAAATGGTCCCTCGTTGATTTTCTTGTCCCCTTCCCCAACCAGTGCCCACCGTCTGTGTACCCCACCTCACCACACTCCCACCTCACCCCATACTTACCTCCAGAGCCCAGCACAATGATCTTTGGTGGACCGGGAACACGTCTGCACTCTTCAAAGCCGACCGCGAACTGCAGAAATGCCAGTAAGCTGTATAATGGCATAAATGGTTTTTTTCAACTTTGGTGCATATCTTGGTCATTTTTTGGAATGTTTTCACCAAATTTTCAACATGGGGTTCTTGGGACCCCACCTCATGAACTAAGTCACTGTCCATTTGTTATTTGGTCCTGAAAGGTGATTTTGCGGTCACAGTTCATGAGGTAGGCCCCGAAAAACCCTATGTTGAAAATCTGGTGAAAAAATTCTCAAAAATGACTGTTTTACGAGCGTGCATTGCCCAGTTCCTAACACACGCTCATAACTTCGAGCATTTTTAATATTTTCACTCCAGATTTTCAACATTGCCATTTTAGCACACCTCCTGATGAACAGTACAGCTGTCAGTTTTCTCATCTCACCTGAAATGTGTTTTCGCACATCTAGCGCACAGATGCACTGACTCTGGTAAAAAACAAAATGCATTTTGGTTTTTACCAGAGTTGGTGAATCAAGTTACTATTACTACTTTTTCACACATAGCACCGTCTCCGCACCCTAAATCTAAAGAAGAAGAAGCAGATTTCCCCTGGAAACTTCTGTTTGTCAGATTTTCAACATTGGCATTTTTCCACACCTCCTTTATGAACAGTACAACTGTCATTTTTCACACCCTGGCTGAAATGTGTTTTCGCACTTCTGGCGCAGAATAGCATGGTTGCTATGGGAAATCAGTGTTCGGGATATATTTTTTTTTGTATTTTTTTTATTGTTTCATTATTTTCGGGAGAGGTACAGTATATATCTTTTGTTCATACATATTTTTCATAGATTCTGTATAGATACGTCCTTCATATTGGTCTCAGGAGTTTTTCTTACTATATCTCTTCTCAGTAGTACATTTAATGTTTAATTCATAGGTTCCCTTGTGGTAGTCCCAGGTCTGCCCGTGGGAATCTTCCCTCATGGTATCAAATCAGGCCTATGCCCAGAGATCCAGAGTCACCATTTAGCCCAAAAAGCTGTACATTTCTGGATTTGTAAATTAATCTGGGCTGTCATAAATTCCATTCTGTATATTTGATAGGTTATATCTTCCCATTCTCTAGAGGTAGGTGGGTCTTTTTGTAGCCATTTCCTCGTTACTGCTTTATTGGCAGCCATGAGCAACATGGCTAGTAAGAAATTTGTGCTGTCTTTTCCTAATTCACTAGTGAAATTTAAAATAAGTGCTATTTCTGGTGTCAAAGTCCCTGTTTCAGGGAATAATTCTTGTAGTGCCTCCCCCACCTCTCTCCAAAATGTTTCCAGAGTTGGGCAGCTCCAAAATATATGTTTATGGTTAGCTACCAGTTCCCCACACCTTCTCCAGCATGTCATTCCCATTTGAGGATCATACTTCCCCATTATTTGTGGGGTTCTAAAAAATCTTATCAGACATTTCCAACCAAATTCTCTCCAAGTTGGAGATCTTGTACTTCTGTGTGCTGCTGTGTATATCTCTTTCCAATTCTCTTCCTCCAGACTTATGCCGAATTCCTCTTGCCGCCGTTGTTGGGAGCGCATCTTAATCTCTTTCTGGTGGTTAATTAAAGCTTGATACATTTTGGATATTATATGTTCTGGTATTGCTATTTATATTGTATTAATTATTATTCTCATAAGTGGGTGCATCTCTCCTGGGTCCCAGTCTTTCACTAATAGGTTCTTGCAATAATGCCTTATCTGCAGAAATCTAAAAAAGTCTTGTTTCCCTAAATGGTACTTTTCTTTTAGTGACTGGAATTGGCAAAAGAACCCTTGTTCATATAGTTGATAGAATCTGGTAAGGCCCTGTTGGTGCCACCTTGTAAAATTATAATCCTGTTTGGTTGGTTCGAATTTGGGATCTGCTGCGATTTTTTGTATTAAGTATATTTTGGGGTCTTTAGTTTTTTAAATTATTGATCTCCAAATTGTCAGTAATTGTATGGTTCGTTTAAATCTGATCTCTTTTTTCATGATTACTTTTGGTACTGTTTGGCCAAATAGATATTTCTCTATCCCCTCTAGTTGGTTTCCTCTCTCTATCTCATTCCAATGTGGATTCATTTCTTCATCTAACCACTGTAGTACATGTGAAATTGCTGCTGCCTGTGCGTATTGTTCTAAATTAGGTAAGGCAAGACCCCCTTTATTTTTAGGTAGTTGAAGGGTTTTATATTTTATTCTTGTTTTTTTTCCCTTACCATATAAATCTTGATATCATACTATTCCATTTTTTAAAGTCTGTCTGTTGTGGGTAGATTGGGAGGGTCTGGAAGAGGTATAGGAATCTTGGAAGTATATTCATTCTTATATCTTCAGTTCTTTGATTCAATGAGAGAGATAAAGGATCCCATCTCAGAAAATCCTCCCTGATAGATTATATAAGTGGGTTATAATTAGCTTCATATAAATTGTGCGTTTCCTTTGTAAGATTTATCCCCAGATACTGAAATTTATTACTTTTCCATCTCAGTGGTTATCTTGCCCAGATTGTCTCACTTGGTTGGTAGTTTAGACATAGCGCTTCTGTTTTACTTGTATTTAATTTATACCCTGATATACTGTACATTCCATCTCCTCAAGAAGAAAGAATAATTTTGGTATGGATGTTTCTGGTTCTGTTAAATATATTAGTAAGTCATCAGTGAAAAAAGCTATTTTGTGAGTAGTGTTAAGAAATGTTATCCCTGTGATTAATTCATTCTCTGCAATAGCCTGGGCTAATGGTTCATGCAGAATATATGGCAAATAGGGAAGGGGATGGGGGGAGCCTTGGTGGGTACCTCTATATAGAGGGAAACAGGTTGAGAATGATCCATTCACTTTTATCATAGCTTGTGGAAATGCATATATTTGTTATATTATATTTAAAAAGGCTATTGGGAAATTACATTTTTCTATCATGTATTTTAGAAATCTCCAAGAAACTCTGTCAAATGCTTTCTGGACATCCATACTTAAAAGTATGGAGTTTCCCCCCTTTTGTATTTCTTCTAGTAGATATACTGTTCGTTTAACATTATCTGTGGTTTGACGTTTTATGATGAACCCTGCTTGGTCTTTATTTATAATATGGGGTAATATACTTTCTAGTCTTTTAGCCATAATGGCTGTGAAATATTTATAATCCTGATTTCAAACTGAATAGGACAATATGATTCACAGTTCATTAGATCTTTATCTGGTTTAAGTATTGTGGATATGTTAGCATAATGCCAGCTGTTTGGAATAGGGGAATTGTCATGTTGCATAGCATTAAATAGCTTAGTTAGTGTTGGGAGTAGAGTTTTCTTGAATGTTTTATAAAATTCTGCAGTGTATCCATCTGGGCCTGGGCTTTTATTTGATTTAGAGTTACTAAAGGCATTACTTATTTCTTGGGAAGTTATTGGATGAGTTAATATCTTACTTTGTTCCTCTGTGATTTGGGGTAATTTCATATTTGTAAAAAACATTTTGTATTTTTCTTCTTCTGGTTCTTGTTGCTGTTAATATAATTTTGAGTAGAATGTTTTGAAGCCCTCTAATATATCTTTTGTTTTATTAAGTATTTTGGCTTGTGTTGGGTGTTTTATTTTAGTTATTGTTGATATTGCCTGTTGTTTTCTTAATCTATAAGCTAGTATTTTGGCCACCCTGCTTCTCCCTTCATAGTATCTTTGTTTCACATACATCAAGGTTTGTTCAGTTTCTTGATTTAGTATATCTTGTAGTTTTGTCTTTACCTGATTAATCTGTGTAGTCGTATCTCTCTTTCCCTCTGCGTGCACTTGTTGTAATCTTTCTAGTTCCAATTCCAACTCTTTTTGTTTCCTAACTCTCATTTTCTTTTGGTAGGTTGCATATGCTATAATTTCTCCCCTTAGAACTGATTTTAATGTATCCCATAATGTTCCCTCTTGCGCCTCTTTTATTGTGTTCTCTTGTATTATTCTGGGGATCCATTGCTGCACTTTTTCTTTAAATTGTTTATCTTTAATTAACATATTATTGAACCTCCATTGTTTCATTATTACTTCCTGTTCTGCTTCTAGTTCTACAGTAATAATTGCATGGTCTGATAGATAAATTGGGGAAATCTTGGCCTTAAGTATTAAATCTAAAGATTCCGATTCCACCAAAAAATAGTCTTTATGTGAATGTGTATTATGGACCCCTGAGAAATGTGTATATCCCTGGGATGTTGGGCAACAATGTCTCCAAGTATCTATTAAAGCAAGGTCTTTTATAAGTCTCTTGCCATGTTTCTGTCCCCTAGTATCTTTGGGGTATTAAGGTTTGAGCTATCCTTTACAAGATTCATTAATAGGTTCAAGTCCCCTCCTATTATTAATTTCCCTTGTTTAAAGGCTATAATTTTATCAAAGACTGCTTGATATACTGTGTTCTCTGATCCTGGTGGTATATATATATATATATATATATATATATATATATATATATATATATGCTTCCCACTGTGTAAGTCTGACCTTCCCAGTTTCCCTTAACCAAGCTTAACCTGCCCTTTCCATCCTGATATGATTCAAGCATTTGAAATGTTGAGGATCATGGTATAAGTATGACTGAACCTCTCCTACTCCCTCATGTGTATATACTAGCCACAACATTCGACATTCCATATTTTAACATCTTTTGACAGATGTGTCTCTTGTAATAGAATAATTTGGGGATGCATTTTTCTGAGATGGGAGATTATTTTAGATCTCTTTATAGGGTTACTTAACCCATTGACATTCTGGGACACCACTTTCAGGGTTTTCTTAATCTGAGACATCTAAATACTTTTGATAATGTTCCCCTATTGTCATTCTCTTGTATCTATTACATTGCCTCTCTTCTATGTTGCTTGGGCCCCTGAGTATACTCAAATCTTGCTTTCTTTTTTTTTTATTCATATCTCAGCCATTTAAATTCTCTGATGTTTCTGTATCCTCTCCAATTTTCTTCCCCCCTCCCAAATAACTATCTGTCCTTCCCTGAGTATAATCTATATACACTGTGACTTCCAATGTCAGATTCTTCCCTGACAAGGACAGAAAAATCTGTCTAATGTGGGCTATTTGCCTTACTCTGTAGGCCTGCCCTGGGGGTTGTACATATCCCCCATAATGCAAACCTATATTAAATTGGGTCTTAACCCGGTTTTCTAACTGGCTATCTGGTCCCTTTAAAGAAATTTCTAAACAATAAGTGTAATTTCCAACATAAAATATAAAGAAAATAAGACAGTTAATACAGGTGCCAAGCTCTGGTAGCTTCAACGCTTTTTCTCTCCTCCGCCCCCAACATAATTCTCGGGTAGTCCATCTTCTTTATTCAATTAGTCCATGTCCTTTACTTTTAATTGTCCAGATTATCAGTTTTCTTTTCCTCTTTATTCTTCTTGTCGGTTTTATCCAATATTATTTTGATTTATTACTGTTTTTCCTGTTTTCCTCCCTTTCATCCATTCTGCTAAAAAAATTCCCTTGATTCTCAGCTTTGAGCAGAGCGCGCCCTCTGGTGGATTTTATTTTTGCTACATGCCTTGAGCTCCCACTAGGAGGCCCTTGGCCTTCGCATCCAGCCCGTTATTCAAGTTCAGCAAGCCCCCCATCTCGACTGTTCGGTCCCTGCAGAGCTCTCCAGGCCTAGTCCGGTTGTCTCCCCCGGGATTCCACTAAAAAAAAAATCCCCAGTTTAGCTGGTCCTGTCTTATTCTCTGCCCTTCTCCCCACCAAGAGTGTCCAAATTATTACCTTGTTTCTGTATCCTTTGCTTCACGTGCACCTGCCCCCTCGATTTATCTTCTTTTTTAAGAGATTTTTAAATGCATATCTTTAAGTAAGAAACAGTGACCAGCTCCCCAGTCACTTCTCTTAAACTATTAAGCATTCTTTAGTATTTGATTCAGGGCTCATTAGCGCCATCCCATAAGTGGTCTCTCTCACAGAACCATTTTGGCACTCTTTAGTGGAAGCAATCTCCGGAGAACCCCCATCCAGCTTGCTGGGATCTCTTCTCCCCTAATGGAGACATTCATGTACTTCCCCTGAGGGCTCAATCACCACAGCCTCAGCCTAGATCTGCTCCCCCCCAGTTAACCACCACAGACTAAGCTGAGAGCCTACCTCCTCGTGGGCTGTTTTCCCATCTCATCTGGGTGCTGCGCTCTAGCTCGTCGGTCTACTCATCTTAAGAGGATCATCATTGTATTTTATTTGCAAATTGACCCAATAGTCTCTTTATCTCATCTAGTACTTCATGCTGTGATACCCTTCCTGGTCTCTTTTCTTTATTCAGTCCCAAGCTCATAGTGTATGGTTTCCCTGGTAGATTGGTGGGCAGCTCAAATCCTCTCTGTCTCAGGTCCTCCATTGCACTCGCTACGTTATCATATGTGGTCTGTCCATTAGGGCACTGGATTAGAAGTTGGGATGGATAAAGTGTTCGGAATTTCAACTGCAGCTGTCTCAAAATCAGAAGCAAAGGTACATATTCCCTTCTTTGCATTGTTACTCTCGCATAGCCATTGTCGAAAAACAGTCTCTGTTTTCCCCTGAATGTTTTCCCCTTTGCCCACGCTTTCTGGAATATTTTTTCTTTAGTATGGTAACTCAAAAATCGCACTATTATGGAGCGTGGGTGTATCTCTGGATCCACAGGTTTGGGGCTGAGTGCCCTGTAAGCCCTCTTTATGTCTAAGGGAAAGTCCTGCTCAAGTTCTAGTTCTTCTCTTAGCAAATTCTCTATGTAGCCCCTCATATCTCTGCCCTCACTATTCTCTGGTATTCCATAAATTCGTATATTCTGGCATCTCTGTCTGTTCTCTACATCTTCCTGTCTCTCTCCCAGGGCTTTAGCTATATCTAGAAGCTGGGTTATAGTTGTTTGAATGTACGTGATCTCTGAGGCCTGGTCTGAGTTGTTTTGTTCCATCGATTTTACTTGGTTTTGTAGATTTGACACACCTGTGCATAGAAGATCATGTTCTGAGCGAAAGTCCTGAAAATCCTTTTTGATTTCTTGTAAGTCTGTTATTATTCTATCTAGTTTGTCATTTAAAACCAAGTCCTTAGTTTTTGTTTTCTTGCATTTAAGTTTCTTTCCCAATGATACCGTCTGGGCCTGCGATAATTCTGAGGTCTCTGAGTCCGATTTTTCAGCTCCCGATTTCTCTTCGTCTATTGGTAATACTTCATATTTGTTCATGGTTCCCTTTTGAGTAGTCGATGCCATCTGTAAGAATTTCTCCATCTACCAAGTTTTTAAGCTGAATTTTGGCTTTTTTATTGTTTTTGGGGAGAAGTCTGAGCAGAGCTCCGATCTTATGCTGCCATTTGTTCCAGAGCCGCACCGGAAGTCCCCTCGGGACAGATTAAGAAAATCACAGTGACACTGTTCATGAGTGGAGCTCCCAAAATGCCTACATTGAAAATCTGCTGTAAAAAATCCCCAAACTAATTGCATTATGGGTGTGCGTTGAGCAGTTCCTATGCACACTCGTGACTTCACCAGTTTTTTTATATTTTCACTCCAGATTTTCAACATTGCCATATTTTACACCTCTTCATGAACAGTACAGCTGTCATTTTTCAATGTGTTTTTGCACCTGTGGCACCAAATGGCGTAGTCGCTGTGCAAAATCACCTTTCGGCTAATAAACTGATAGTGTCACTGTTCATGTGGTGGGATCACAAAAAAACCATGTTGAAAACTTGGAGTAAAAATACCAAGAAATGCCCAGGACGTTAGGGTTTTTGACCATAATGCCCTACCCTGTAGGGACTGACAGGCATCGAGGTGTGACTTGGAATTGTCGACAGTAATGCTCATGCCATTCCACCCCCACCCTGCAGCCAGTGATGGGCATCGAGGTGTGCCTTGGACCCTTTTGCCCCAGAGTTCACCCCATTCTCCTGTACTGCACCCATTTCAACATATTTCCTTATGGAATGAGGTGAGTAAAGCCTGAACACCCAAGGCACACCTTGACACTTGTCAGTGTCTGCAGGGTAGGGTGAGGTGAAATGTCATAACCATTATGGGCGATGACCCAAAGGCACACCTCAATGCCTGTCCATCTCTGTAGGGTGGGGGTGGGGTTGGCATCAGTTCAGTACTTCACTGCCATTCCTATACTGCATGGGTCTGAATCTCATAGTGGCCTGTGTCTTGTGCAAGCTGTGGCAAACAGCAGCTGGCACTGATGCCCGGTGTGCCAGGGGCCCTGCACCTGATTCAGGTACAGGAGGGGTCCCAGCGGCCAAGTCCCCATGCTTGCACCAACTGACCCCACCACCACCAGGTAATGGGCATGTGAACCCAACCTGGTGGGCTGGTGTCCCCCCACCATGTTTGCTGCAACTGGCACCTGACCACAGAGATGAGTGGTGGGATGTGCCAGGCACCGGGGAGCAGCCAGAACTGGTGTACAGGGGGGTGGGCACCATCTGCTTGGGCATGGGTGGGCACTGTACCACCATAAGTTGGTGCTGTGGTAGCACAGATGGGGCAGGCATTGGGGATCGGGGGGAGCCACTGCCAGTATGGGCAGTATCAGGATGAGGGTACTGACATGGTACATAGGTGGCATCGGGGAGCTGTGAAGAGTGCCATTGGACCACTAGGATGGGGACCACACATAGGGGGCCACACTCGGGGTGTATGGTGGGTGGACCATCACCCATGATGTGCCGCACAGAGGCATGTCACCCAGGGGAGAATGTCTAAGTTCTCTTACACCTACCCTGGCTGGTCTAATGGCACTTAGAATTTCTCCTGCTGGGTGATGTCTGTGAATCGCAGGATGCAGCTTGCGTCAGCTGCAGTCCCCCTACCACTGTGCTGCAGTGCATTGCAGGGTGCAGGGCAGGTGGCCTGTGGTTGAAGCAGGCCACCTTTGTGAATCACATGGAGAGTGGTCATGGATACAAGTTGCACTTTGCACCATATCTGTTTGGCACGGGCATCTTGCATCTGACACAGGGCTTTGAGAATCAGGCCCCATCTGTCTAACTCCTGCACTTCCACTGCTAATGCCAACAAGCAACCATTCGACATTGACAAATGCTTGTGTAGTGAGCTCTGGCCCATAAGATGCTCCCAGGTGACCAGTGGGAAGCTCATTAATTAGGAACAGGCTGCATCTCTCTCTGTCTGCAATGCAGTGTTAAAGGTTCAGCAAGCTCAGCCCTGGCTAATGTACAAAGACTTTATCACATTTCTTATGAGTCTTTCTTAAACGTGTTTTATCTGTTTATAGGAGTGCACCTGATTTGAGGTCAAAATCAAAAACAAATACTTATAGTAGCAGAGACCCCCCCCACACACACACACATACACACTCCCCGAAAAGCTGCTTAAAAGCCTGCAATTCATTCAAATCAATTCCATTTTCTTACTTACTTGGGGTTCAATGCCAACAGGTATAAAATCATGTACTTAGGGCATAGGAACCCCGATGCTGAGTATAGGATAGGGGAGGTACTGATACTCACTAGACACGAAAGGGTCCTTGCGGTTATTATATCAGAGAACTGCAAGGTGGCAGTACAGTGTGACAAGGCTATGGGCAGGGCAAATTGGATTCTGGGGTACATAAGGGGGTGGCATCTCCAGTAGGAGGAGGGGGGATGTTGTGCTGCCATTGTATCACTCCCTGCTATACCCCCAGCTGGAGTATTGTGTCCAGTTTTAGAGTCCACACTTCAGAAAGGACATAAGGTGGAGGTTTTCCAGAGGAGGGCAACTAAAATGGTTCAGAATTTTCACAGGAATCTCTACAAGGAAAGGCTGAAGAATCTCAACATGTACACTCTGGAGGAGAGGAGGGCAAGAGGTGACATGATCAAGACCTACAAAGTACCTCACAGGGGTAAACAGGGTATAGTTGGGGAGTTTCCTTCAAATGAGGATGAGCACCCAAACCATGGGGCATACAATGAAGCTCGGGGGGGGGAGTTCAGGATATATGTGAAGAAATATTTATTTACTGAAAGGGTGGTAGACGCCTTGAACAGACTGCCAGGAGAAGTGGTGGAGGCTAAAATGGTAGGGGGCATGAAGCATGCATGGGATAAACACAGGGGTATATTAGAAAAAGGGGAAGGAGGGGGTCAATGGAGGTCAGTAGGGCTATCTAGGTGGAGTAGGTTCAAGTTCATTGCAGGAAAATCCATTGAGCAAGCTCATTTACAAGGAGGTCCTGATGGATGCAGGCAGAATAAGACACACAGTAACATATACAGGCAGGAGTTACAAGTAGGTAGAGAACACTTGGGCAGACTGGGTGGGCTGAGTAGTCCTTTTCTGCTGACAAATTCTGTTTCTATGGCATCATGTGTTCATTCAGGTGCAGTGTTTATTTAAAGTTGGGCCTACCATACATCCAGATGTAAGGTACAGTAAATTACCAGATTAGATGCAGCCCACTTACAGTACAATAGACAGAACCCCAGTGCTTCAAGAAGCCTTTACTCTTCATAAGGCTGCTTAAAGAGCTGGGGTTCTATTTGCAGTATCCACACCAGTATGCTGATCTTAAAATCGACGCTGCATCTAAATGAGTACTTGATTCTTGCTCACTCCATTTCTTCCCCACTTTGAAAGCTGCTTGCCCTGAGTTAGTTTTGGGCTGGCAGCACCTTGCCTGTGTTGGAAGATGGCCAATAAGCGGCACTGAAAGATGTCAGACTTCACAGGCCGTGAAGGCAGCTGCTCACCTACCATCTCAGCAAGAAGAAGGCTGCAGCTGTGGCCACTGATGACTGTTGGGGTGTGGGGATGGGGGACCAAAGGGGATAGACATAAGGAGATAAAATCATAATAAAAATTGTGAGACCTTCACCAGCTTTCCAAAACGCTTACCAGTAGAAGAACATTCTATCAAGTTTTTCAAATGGCAACACAATCTGGTGAGCCCTCTGTCTGCCGTCTGAAACCAGGCATCAACCACCATAAAATTGCCTAAAGAAGGCAGTGTGGTCATGTGGTTATTGAAATACTGGAGATTACAGATTTATAAGAACAAAAGAATATCACACAGAAGCTGGCACATATGCCTATAGCAGCTGTCTCCTGCTTCTCAGTAGTTATAGTTATACCCTTGAGGTACTTGAATGTTTCTATCATATCCCCTCTTTCCCTCCTCTCTTCCAGTGAATACATATTGAGGTCCCTTAATTTCTTCTCATAAGTCAGTATAGTGCAGTGGTTTAAGGCTCTGAGCTGCAAATCTGGAGACCTGAATTTGAATTGGGTTTAAATGCTTCATTTGCAAGCTTTTAAACTAGTCAAAGGGGGAGGCACTGACAAGCAGCAGGAAAATCCCAGCCTCTCCATACAAAACAGGGTACTAAATGAGAAAAAGACTGAGGTAGAATGGTCAGTGGAGGATGCTGCAACAGAAGGTAAAGCCATCAAAAAATGGAGAGCAATGAGTACCAATGCCCGTAGTCAGGGTAACAAGCTTCCTGAATTAGTGGCCTTGATGGAGGAACAACAACTGGATATTGTGGCAGTCACAGAAACATGGTACGCACAAAACCATGACTGGGACATAAACATACCAGGATACACTATCTACAGGAGGGACAGGGAGGGTAAAAGAGGAGGAGGAGTAGTTCTTTACATAAGGGAAGGAATAAAAGCAACAGAACAAAAGAGTAAACAGGGAGGAGAAGAAGCACTGTGGGTAAATTTGGAGACAGGCAATGGCACCACAATCTGCACAGGGGTTGTATACAGACCTCCTTCTCAGGGGGAGGAAATGGACAAGGAAATGATAGAAAGTATACTTAGAATGGCAGAAAAAGGGGAGCTATTGCTGATGGGTGATCTGAATATGCCAGATGTTAACTGGAGTGCAGTTGCAGCTGCCACTTCGAAGAGTGCAGTTATTCTAGATGCCCTACAGGGGGCATGCCTTAGACAACTAGTACTGGAGCCCACTCGAGAGGGAGCAATATTAGACTTGATTCTCTCAAATGGAGATGGAGAGAATCACAGATGTAGAAGTGGGTAGCCATCTGGGAACTAGCGACCATCGAACAGTATGGTTCACAATAAACACAGCAATAGAGTCAAGCCATACAAAGACAAAAGTACTGGACTTTAGGAGGGCTGACTTTGCCAAAATGGGTGAGTGCCTAAGGAATGCACTAGCAAATGGGCAGGAAGGAGGGGTGGAAGAACAATGGGGAATAATAAAAACTGCCATCACAGAGGTAACGAGCCTTTGTGTGAAGCAAATAAACAAAACAAATGATGTAAGAAACCACTATGGTTCTCAAAGGAAGTGGCAGTGAAGGTTCAAGAGAAAAAAGCATTCAGGAAGTACAAGGAATCACAGAAGGAGCAGGACAGAGAACTGTATCAGTTAAAGCAAAAGGAGTCTGGGAAGGCAGTCAGAACAGCAAAGGCCAAACCGAGGAAAAGATAGCCAACTCAGTTAAGAAGGGGGATAAAACCTTTTATAGGTACATCAGGGAGCGAAGGAAGACCAAGGGAGGGATAGTAAGGCTTAAAAAAGGGGATGGAGGGTGGGCAGAGGGAGACTGTGAAAAGGCAGAGATACTAAACAAATATTTTTGCTCAGTATTTACAAATGAAGAGGGGGAGGTACATAAAACAAACAGTAGAAACACTCTGGATACAGAAGTTGATACCAGCCCATTTACAGAAGAAAGGGTTCTGAAAGAACTCTTAAAATTAAAGGTGGAAAAAGCAATGGAACCTGATGGGATTCATCCCAGAATTCTAAAAGAGCTAAGGGTAGAACTAGTGACACCACTGACTACCCTTTTTAACAAATCATGGGAGGATGGGGTGGTACCCGAGGACTGGAAGAGGGCAGATGTGATTCCCCTTCACAAAAGTGGGAGCAAGGCAGAAGAAGGAAACTACAGACCTGTTAGTTTAACCTCAGTGATAGGAAAATGATGGAATCACTTGAAGGAAAGAATTGTCCAGTATCTAGAGGCCAGAGGGCACAGGATCCCAGGCAGCATGGATTCCAGCGGGAAGGTCATGCCAGACGAATCTGATAGATTTCTTTGACTGGGTGATCAAAGTAGTAGATCAGGGAGGGCTGTGGACATGGCCTGCCTAACTTTAGCAAGGCATTTGACACAGTCCCACAAAAGATTAATATACAAGTTAGCCAGCCTGGGAGTGGGTCCCAAGATGACAGCCTGGGTAAAGAATTGGCTGGAAAATAGGACACAGAGAGTAATAGTAAATGGAGTCCACTCAGAAGAAAGGAGGTTTACTAGTGGGGTACCAGAGGTTCAGTATTAGGACCGGGTCCTCTTCAATGTCTTTATAAGTGACATTGCAGAAGGACTGGAAGGAAAAATATGTCTCTTTGCAGATGACACAAAGATCTGCAACAGAGTTGATGCACAGGGTGGGGTGGAAAGGATGAGAAGGGACTTGGCAAGGTTAGAGGAATGGTCAAATGTATGGCAGCTTAGATTCAATGCTAAGAAGAAGGTAATGCACCTGGGAAACAAAAACCCAGGGGAAGAGTACACAATGGGGGGTGAGATACTAACAACAACAAAAATGGAAAAGGACCTGGGGGTAGTCATATCAGATGACCTAAAGGTGGGCAAGCAATGTGAGAGGGCAGAAAGGAGGGCTGGGGGGATACTGGGATGCATAGGGAGAGGCATCACCAGTAGAAAACAGGAAGTTATTATCCCTCTGTACAGACAGCTGGTGAGACCCCATCTGGAGTACTGTGTGCAGTTCTGGAGACCCAATCTCCGCAAAGACATAGACAGGATGGAAGCTGTCTAGAGGAGGGCAACTAAAATGGTGCAGGGTCTGCACCAGAAGACATATGAAGAGAGACTTAAGGAGCTTAATATGTATAGCCTCAAGGAAAGGAGGGAGAGGGGGGACATGATAGAAACGTTCAAGTACCTCAAGGGAATCAACAAAGTCCAAGAGGGTAGCATCTTTCAAAAAAAGAGGTGTGCAAGAACAAGAGGCACAATCTGAAGATAGAGGGCGGCTCAAGTAATTTAAGGAAGTATTTTTCACAGAGAGGGTTGTGGATGCATGGAACGCCTTCCGGAGAAGGTTGTGGTCAAAACAGTGGTGGAATTCAAGCATGCATCGGACAGTCATAAGGCAATTCTAGGGGGTGGGGGTAGGAAGAAGTAGGCTGCTGGTTAACTAGGATCTGCAGCTTATCCAGTAGGTAGGGAAATGGGCAGACTGGGTGGGCCAAGCTGTCCTTATCTGCCGTCAAATTCTATGTTTCAAATTCTATATGAATCCCACAGCCCCCACTTGCATACTGTGTGACCCTGAGCAAGTCACTTAACTTCCCTGTGCTCCCAGGTTGCACCTGTAAACAAGCTTTCAGCTTAGTGTGTCTCACCTGGTTAAACAATTGGGAAAAAAAAAGTCTTGTGTTGCAAGTTCTGTATCATCTTATTCACCCTTCTCTGGACCATCTCCAGCCTGTTAATAACCTTATGAAGGTGCGACCTCCAGAACTGCACACAGTACTCCGTGTGAGGCCTGACACCATAGTTTTATATAATCACATCACTACCTCCCTGCCTATGCACCCCAGCATGTCACTGGCCCTCCCAGCTGCCTTAGCACTTTGACATTTTCAGGTCATGTGAAATAAGAACCCCCATGTCCCTTTCCTCCTTTGTGACTGTCAGCAACTCCCTTCCCCCATCCTGTAGTTTCTCCAGGGTTCTATGTCCCAGGTGCATAATTTTGCACTTTTTTGAATTAAACTTCAGTTGCCAGTCCTCAGACCATTTCTCAACCTTCCCCAGGTCCCTCCTCATTTTCTCCACCCCCTCTGGGGTATCCACTGTGTTACAGATCTTGGTGTCATCTGCAAACAGGCAGATCTTTCCCTTCAGCCCTTCTGCAATGTCACTAATGAAGACATCGAACAGGACTGGTCCCAGGACCGATCCCTGCATCACCTCACTGGTCACCCCCTCTCCCCAGACTGCACCTCATTTACTACCACTCTCTGCCTCCTGTCTGTTAGCCAGTTTCTATCCCAGTTTACCACCCTTTCCCCCATGCCAAGCCTACCCAGCTAGTTTATCAGCCTCCTATGTGGGACAATGTCAAAGGCTTTGCTTACATCAAGGTAAGCGTTGTTCACTGCCCCACCCTGATTTACTTCCTTTGTCACCCAATCAAAGAGATCAACCAGATTTGTCTGACATGACGTCCCCACTGTGAATCAATGTTGCCTATGGTCCTGGGCTCCGATGGCTTCTAGATGCCCCACTATCCTTTCTTTAAAAAATGTCTCCATGATCTTCCCCACTACTGAGGTGAGACTGACCTGCCTATAGTTCCCCACCTCCTCCCTGCTGCTGGATTTGTGTAGAAGGACCATATGTGCCCTCCTCCAATTCTCTGGTACCACCCCTGTGTTGAATGACTCACTGAACATGGCTGCCAGAGGTACTGCTAGCTTCCTTCACAGTTCTCTTAATATCTTTGGGTGTATGCCATCTGATCCCATCGCTTTGTCCACCTTCATTTAGTCATCTCCTGCAGGATTCTTCTGCCTGTGAATGGACTATTGTCCACCTCTTCACCACCTTGGCAACTGCTGTACTGCTGTGGCCTTTGCCCCTCCCCCTCTTCTGTGAATACTGAACAGAAAGACACAGTGGATGTCTTGGGGGGGGCACATGACAGTTCTTAGGTATGGTACTATCACTTCCAAATACCTAAACAGCACATATAAGCAAACAACATTCGGCATTGACAAATGCTTGTTTTGTTTTCACACTATTCACTCACTGGTATCACACACTATTTTTTCTGTCTGTTTCTTCTCTTTTCTGGAATCCCCAAAATATTGGTAATAAATTATATTCCTGTGAAATCGCTTTTAGCAGATCCAGGTACTTTGAAATGTATGTAATGATTTAACCAAAAGGTTAATATTACTTGATTATTTGGGGATATATTTCTTATGTGTAATATGCCTTGATTCCCTATTTATAGTAAACATATATATTTATTCAAATATAGTGCACTAGATTGGCACTTTGTAGCAATAAAAATGTAATAATAGGGAAATCAAATAGTACATGTTTCTACTTTCCTTTTTTTTAACCTATGTATCACATTTATAATGAATGTTTTGTATGCAAAACTATGACTGGTTATAACACTGTTTGAATGTTGTGATGTCACACTGTGAACACTTTATAATGTGGTGCAGGAAATGGGTGACTCCACCCCCTGATGAAGAGGGATTGTCCCCTTGAAGTGCCGGGAAACTGCATCTGTAAAATAAAATACTTTTGCATTTTCACTCGTGTTTGATCACTGATTGTTTGTTTTCATAATAGCCTCTCCTAGTTGTTTAATCAATGGTAAATATTTATATATAAATAAATACTTGTTTGAGTTTCACAGTGTTATACCAAGGTACTTTAAAGATGGCAGGTTCCATCTCATAGGGAATTGTTGTCTTATTTGTTGTGCTGGAGTGAAATTAAATGAAATGTAGGAATCGCTGTCTTATTTGCATTTAAAGTGTATTCCGAAAGTGTGGAGAATTCTCACACCATGTCCATCAATCTGGCGAAGGACACATTAGGGTCAGTCATATACATTAAAACATCATCAGCATAAAGAGCAATTTTGTGCTCTTGTCCGCCAAGTACCACTCCATGGACTGCTGGATTTTGCTGGATCCATTGTGCCAATGGCTCTATATATAAGGCGAATAACAGGGGTGACAGAGGGCACCCCTGTTGAGTGCCATGACCAAGGAAAAATCTGGGAGAGATATGCTATGGATGCTTCTGAAATGGGGGAAGTTCACTTATCGCGCATGCGTGATCGTGTTCTAAATTGTTATGCTGCGCTAGCTGATGTAGCTAGTGCAGCATAACAAACTTTTTGAAGGGATGGATTTCCATCCCTAACAATGTTCCACCACACACTATAGCACAATTTAAAATGGCACCACCTGAACTGTTGGTGCAGCAGGACTTACAGTTGCAGACAGCGATTATGTTAATTTCACTATGCCGCATTATGCTACTTGTTTTTTTCTCTTATGCATCTGTAGGTGTACTGGTAAGGATTAACTTGTATAGGTGTGGCCCCTCTATTTGTGGCTCGGGTTGTTGTGGGGGGGGGGCTGGCTCCTATAGTCTCAGGAGAACTGCTGGGGAGGTTTGAGCTGCCTCAGAGGGAGTGATCCTTGAGGGAAGCCCGTGTTGTCATTTAAAAACTTAACTTCTCCTGCAACAGTGCATAAATTCCATTTAACCTCCTTAGTAATAGCAGTACTACACTTCAGGAACAGCATCATGTGGGCATATGGAGGCTGTGTGCAATCAGGGATCTTACTCCCAAAGATCCACTGGCTCTCCACTAGTCTGGATGGCCACTTCTTTGGGCCAGCTTTCTCTCCAGTGCTGGTGGATGAATCTGATAATTATGTGAACGTAATGTACTAACACTATGACAACTGGTTGGTCTGCTCTAAACACTCCCAGCCATCATGCTCAGGTGTGCCCCAACCAGAGGTTTACCTACATACAAATAAGTCAGTTTTATTCTTAAGAGCTTCTGCCCCTATCATGAGGGTGGATGATTAAATTGCAGTTTATTGTAAGCTGTTCTGTTTAATCCCTGTAAGGATTGTATGACAAAGGTGCCCCACATACAACTATGGACTATCAAATCCACCACAGTTGTTCACTGGGGAAGTTATACCATGCTGTTAGTAGCTTGGTTAGGGATGGGGGAGGGTATAAGTATATTGTTCTTGATGCTTGTTTATGGTTTTGCTGTGGTTGTTGGGGGGAAGGGAAGGAGTGAAGTGGGGAAGTTTTAAAGACACAAAGGTTGGCGGTATTGTTAACAGTATTATACTTGTACAGTGTACATAAGAATATCTTTGGGCTGATGTATGGAACTAATGAGGTGGAGGGACCTACTATTGACCGTTACTTAAGAATTCAGTATGGATGATAGGCTGAACTTAATTACTTGGAATGTGAATGGACTAAGGAGCATGGCAAAGCGTAGGAGAGTACAGGCTAGAGTTCGGAAATTAAAAGGGGATATTCCGTTATTACAAGAAACTCACATGACAGAGGGTGAATCGGCTGAAATTGCGCAGTAGTGGTGTGGGGTGGGGGGACTTGGCGTGGAGCATGCTTCAATGCCAAGACAAGAGGTACTGCAGTCTGGCTAAAACAAAACTTTCCGGGAGTAGTTACTGACACCAAGAATGACCCGAATGGGTGGTATACCCTCCTGCACATTAAAATGCACAATGGGCTGATCTTCTCAACTGGCTCGATTTATGGTCCCAACATAGATGATCCCTCCTTCTATCCAATTTGATATGGTGGGGTTCTCTGGCCCTTGGTTGCTTGGGGTGGGGGGTTTAATTGTGTAGTTGACAGTGTCTTGGATAGGTCCAATCCTACCCCTCTGCCTCGCACCAGATGCACCAGAGCTCTAGAGACTTTGATAAACACGTATACGCTAACTGATTGTTGGAGGCATACCAATCCCACTGCGCATGTGTACAGCTGTTATTTCTATGCCCACACCTCAAATGTCAAAATTGACAGATTGCTTGTTTCCACCTCGTTGGCTGGCATGATAAATGACAGCCAGTATGAACAAATTCTCATATTAGATCATGTCCTACTATGGGTCTCTATGTCTGGGATGGGAGTGCCATTACCCCCTAAGACTTGGTGATTGGACCCAGTCCTCCTAAAAAAACACAAAAAAAAAACACAATATCAAGAAGCCATATAGGGTGGGATCATGGACTACCTCTTCCATAACAAGGCAAGGAAAACTTTTCACTCAGTCAGGTGGGACACTGTCAAAGCAGTTAATAGGGGACTAATGGTTGCCTTTCCCAGTCACTACCACAAATTGCAGATGGCAGAACAAGCTAGGCTGAAGGCAAAAATAGCAGTTAGTGAAAGGGACCACATGGAGAACTGTTCCATGCCTCTACATTTCAGGTTGCAAAGATTAAAGTGGAAATATAACACTATGGCAACTGAAAAAACTGAGAAAGCTATACTAGTAACACAAGCGGAGCAGTATTTTGTTGGGGATGGGGGGCAAGTTACTTTCCTGGCAGCTCAAAAGCCATGAAGGAGCCAGGGTTATATTGCAAATCCAGAGGGAAACTGGGGAGCTAAGCTCAGACCCAAAAGTCATTGGAGAAACATTTTGTGATTTTTAAAGGTCACTATACCCAGGAAGTATGCCCTACCCAGCAGAAAGGGGATAATTGTTTTGATAAAACTGTGATCTGCCCCATTGATAGAGACTCATCATCCACGATGAACAGCCCGATAGTAATCACTGAGATCGCCGATGCCATAAGAGTACTAAGAGGAGACAAAGGCCCCAGGCCCTGATGGCCTCCATATAGACTTCTACAAAACCTTTATGACAGACTTAATTGAACCACTATCCCTTATGAGATGGATGAGAGCCTAGAAGCAGATGTATTACCCCCCTCCATACAGTCAGCCACTATTAAAGTACTCTCGCAACAGGGCAAGGACCCATCGAAGTGTGCCTCATATAGGCCAATATCTCTTCTTACTGCTGATCATAAAATAATAGCTAAAATATTGGCCTCTAGACTTGAGCCCATTTTATAGAAAGTGATCCACACTGATCAGGCTGGCTTCATCAAAGGGCAACAGGGGAAAACCAATGTCTGCAAGGCCCTTAATACTATACATAAATGTTACTTAACTTCCTCAGGCCATGGCACAGTGATCCTTACCTTAGACATGGAAAAAGCTTTTGATTGTGTGGAGTGGGGGTATCTATTTGAGACCCTGTGTAGGTACCAACTGATAGGGCTGTCCGCTGTCTTCTCTTCTATACGTGTTATCATTAGAGCCCCTGGCTGAGGCAATGAGGCAACATCAAGGGGATCTAGGAATTTAACATAGGGAGCCAAGATGACCTTAAACCGGCATTATTTACTGATGATATTTTATTATTCATGCACAATCCAATTATGGGCATTCCAGCATTGCGTGAATTGCTGGATGAGTATGGAAGATTGTCGAGGCACAAGGCGAACTGGTCAAAAAGTAAACTTCTGCCAGTGGGAAATAGAAACTGAGACTCCCTCACCCATAATTCCATGGGGATACTAGTGGTCCATTTAATAAAATACCACAGGGTCCAGTTGTTATGCTCCCTGGCTGACCTCTACAAGAATAATTATAAGCCTTTGCTGAATGCACTACAGGCAGATTCCGCCAGGTGGTGTAGCCCACCTTTATCTGTGTTGGAAGAGTAAATGTGGTCAAAGTGTGTATGCTGCCCAAATGTCTCTACATGTTTCAGGTTCTGCCTATTCGGGTACCAGTAGTATTTTTCAAGGATATCGATATTCTAGTCCACAGGTTTATTTGGAACAATAAACAGCTGGAATAAAAAAAAAAAAAGCTGTTCTGCAGAAACCCTTGGAGGAGGGCAGATGTACTCTCCCCCACTTTTGCTTTCACTATTGGGTGGCCCAATTTCATCCCCCCCACCCAACCTTGGCGTCCAAAAATCTGACTAGCTTGCACTGGAAGAGGATTATCTTGGATTATACCCTGGACATAAGTGAATAGCCAATGAAATCGTCAGACTGGCAGTTTACCAACTTTGTAAATCCTCTGATAACCAACGGCTGTTGATGAGTATATCAGCAATATCATCTGCAGCATAGAAATAAATACAATAAAAATAAAAAAAAAAACAAAGCAACCTCTTTAATATTTGTATTTTGTTATAGTAAAAAAATGAACCTTGGTATAATCGCAATAAGCCACTCGGAGGATGTGGGTTATGGGGGATTTACCAAGGCTGCCAAGGATTTACCCACTCGGCTGCGCCTTGTGGGCAAACCATGCCAGCTGTGGTAAATCCCCCCATAACCCACACCCTCTTGTGGCTTATTGCTTAAGTAACTCTCCACAATAAGCTATTATCCCCCTGTGCTGTCAGGTGGATCTCTCCCACAAACTGCAAAACCCCTTCACCAAGAACCTGCTTAGAATATGGCAGCGAGCCCATCAGCATCTACATCACCCTATTGGGCTGTCTCCCTTTGCTTCACTGATCAGCATGTTTAAAGGTCAGAAAAACTATAATGTTTTTATATACTAAGCCCTTCTGAGGTGGCTGCAACTTGGAGTCTGAACAATTTAGTCCTTGTATGAGAAATCCCATCTCAGTAGTTTCATTGAACTTAGGAAAATAATTAGCCTTCCTAAGGGGGTTTCTTTGTATAGCTGAGAGTGCAAGGAACACCGCCCCTTGGGGCCTGTATGATTTTGCCAGTTCCTTGCTGGAGGACCTGCTGTACTGCCCACCTCCGAACTGTAAATCTGTTATGGCTCTTTATAAACTATTCCTGGACCAGGGCCGAGTACCCACAGTTGAGGTTAGAGCAAAACAGGAGAATGATCTGGGGTTTCCTATATCTGAGTGGGCATGGAAGAGGGCCTTTGAACACTACAAGAAGGGTGCTCACACCAACCGACTCCATCAAATCCAGCTGTTCTTCCTTTATTGCTCCTACATTACACCTCTCAGATTGCGCAGGTTTGACCCTAAAAAATCTCCATTATGCTACAAGTGTGAAATGTAAATGGATGATTTTCTTCACACGTCGCTTACGTGTGCACATGTGGTGAGATTTGGGCAGAGGTGCACTCAAAATTGCAGTCTATCTTAATGCATCCCCTGTCTCATGCTCCAGTGGAGCTGTTGCTTGGAGTGGACATAGATGCCAACCTCCCTTCACACTTGAGAAAGCTCTGGGAGCTGGCATTACAAAATGCAAAAAAGACGACTGTGCAGATACGGCTAAGCATAAACCTACCCACTATCGCCCAATGGAGCCAAACTCTCCATCATGATCTTAAACTAGAAAAATGCAGTATAGAGCCAATGGGATCCATTCTACCTTCAGGAGGTGTGGACCACTTGAATGTGGTATAGAGGAAGGTGCGTTCCCAATATAGCTTGATGTACCCAGATGAGGGTAGGAGGTGGCATCTGGGTTGTTCCCTGCCTGGGATGGCACTCTCAGCTACAGAACATGTGTTGGCGCACACTGGTGGAGAACTGCATACAAACCACCAGTTATTTGCCTGTTACTATTTTATGCTTATAATATTGTATAAACATTTCTTTACTGTATGTTGGTCTCCCCCAGTGTCTGTATATGTACTGCATACAACCTTGCTGTATGATGTATGTACTTGTTACCTCCATGTTACAAGTAAAGTTTACGTCCAGTTTTAACAGATTGAATCCTATCTTCAAGGTAGGAATAGAACCAGTTAGTAGAGGAGTCTGAGAGCTGAGCAGCCTTAAGCTTGCTGAGGAGAAGGGGTGGATACAGTGTTGAATATATAAATATGTATGTAAATAAGCCAGTTTATGCCCCCTATGAACACTGACTGCAGTTACGGTTATTTTTGCAAATGCCTCTTGTATTTGACACAAGTTCTGCTGCTTATACTTGTCAGACAATGGCAAACAAATACTGTATATTGCATCATAAATTCTGACCACTGCCACATGAATAATTCTTACAGTGGTGTAGCCTCATTGCAGTTGACCCCTTGATGCACAGTATGCTCCATTTGCATTCCAGAGCAACCCCAGAAGACGCCAATTGCTAAATTTTACTATTTCCCTGAACCAAAATTGCAACTACAACACAACTGTTAGTGCAGGTATGACAGGTAGCACAAACAAAATAATAATTCAATTGTGCTAACACAACTGGATGAGATGCATGCTTGTGTGACTTTGATACATTGTGGCTGTTCGCCTCTCTATCCATGGGATATACTACCCCATAGGGGTATGACGCAAGGAACCCCAGAGGAGGGTTCCCTCCCATAGGTGCCACCGGAGTTATTTCCGCGGCTAAATGTAGCTTAGAAAGAAGCCCAAAAAGAATACCCAAAAGGGTGTCGAGCATCGAAGAGGCGAGAAATCAGAAGTGGTCAAGACTGGAAAGTAAGGAGATAAATGGAGATGGGAAGGATAGGAGAAGAACAACATATGTCGAGGACAAAGAATGAAATGAAAGCTGACAAGATGCAGAAGGGCATCTTCCTGATGAGAGAGGGAACAGCCGGGGCCACCATCCAACTCCTTCCAACAGCAGAACTTAACTACGGAACCTATGAAAGCACTAACCCTGTCTAATATTATGACCATCAGCACGGTGGAGAGGAAAAACACCCTTTCAGGAGGAGACCTCTGGGGATCCAAGGCCTACATCGCCTGCCCTCCAGGCTGAAAGACATTTTGATTAGTGATGGCTCAGCTACTGCAATTTAGAGTCGAGATCGAGGGAGGAGGAAAGTATTCCAATTTGGAGGCAGCTCTCACTTTGTCCTTCTAAATGGACAGCTGTTGGAGGTCATGAGCGATGTCTCTGCAACTAGACGCTCAAAAGCAAGAGAGGAGAGAGATGACTGCTGAGGCACTCAGCTGGCCTATGTGAGCCTACAAAACAGACCAGGAGAACCAGAGGCGACCTTGATGGAGAATAGCATAGAGGGTGCCTCCGAACCCACTCAGGCAGCCAAAGGGGCTCTGATGATGACAGCCCTACCCCTCACAGCTGGAAGTCATAAATTCTACATCCAGAGGTGTTGCCAAGATGAGGGATGACTGAAGGTCCACCCGGAGTGAAGACATTCTCACTATGAGCCAGGGAGAAGGACCCCACTCCAAGCTTTGCATGCTCTAGATGCAGACTTCATGTGTACAGAGTGAGGCTATTGGCTACAGGCTAGCCCTGAGCCAAGGAGCAATGGACAGGGAAGGCATGTATCTGAGTGGAGAGCAGATTGATGAGGTAGCATAAAACCCAGTGAGAGGTATGCTCGATTAATCAATTTGAGGACGTAGACCCTGAGGTTAGATTGCGCGAAGGAGAACTAGACTCATGTCAAGAGGAAGCTACTGTTATTGGTAATTACGGGAGTGCATGCCAACTGGGTCCATTGAGAGTCAAATTAGGAATGGATAGAATTGCATGAAGGTAGGAGTGAGAGCAGCCAGGCAAAGCTGGCAGCCGATGGTGAGGTAGGCAGTAGCAGGAGAACATCTGAATAGGTTTGACTAGAACAAAGGAATAGGTTTGGAGGAGGAGACGCATAAGCAGGACGATATGCAGGAGGGAATATTAGGTGATTTGAATGTGCAGGGTATGGTGGTATGGTGGGACGGCAGGACAGGGAAGCCCCCAAAATGAAAACAGAGTCAGAGAAGGAGAGGAAGGGAGGGCGGAGGGAACGTGTGGAGGAGGGCGAGCGCCCACAATTGGGAAGCACATCCAGAGGGGAGACGATATGCGTCCATGAAGGGGAAGCACATACAGGATGAAAGAAAGAAAGCACAAATGGCATAACCAAGGCTGGATGTGGCAGATGAGCGAGGCAGGAGGAAGTGGTCCGAGCTCACGAGAGGTGAGAATAGCAAAGCCCAAGCTGGCTATGCAGGTGCTAGGAACACGGGGCGGGGGGAAGGCTATATGTCCCGATGTTATAGTAGAAAATATATATTCAGTACTTTCCCCTAGATGTTGCAGAAAGCTAGGATACCTTAACTAAAATACCCTAAAATGACAAAAAACAATGTGGGCAATGAAAAACTACAACACGTAGTCATAGCTGCGATTAGTGAGAGAAAAGAAGTCAGTTGCCTTGGTTGAGAACACACATTGTCCTACTAAAAATCATGTGGCAGCAGGAAATATCCAACTGTGAGCTTTATAAAAGGTGACAGCAAAACTGACACAGCGGTCCAAGGGGAGGAACGAGCACCCAATGAACCTGGAATGCAGCAGAAGTCCCGATGAGGAGGTGAACAAGCATGAGTGGGGAGCGAAGGAGAAATGGAACCCCAAGACAAGGAAGCCAGCTGAAGCAGGACAGTGGTGCCGGAAGCAGCAGGAGGTAACAGCAGCTCCGGAATGAGGAGTCCCCAAAAGGAATGAGGGACAGAGTGCAGGATATGTGGTAGGGGATTTTCAAAGTAATGTGTTCTGGGGGCCCTTTTAAGAATCATAGACTTCACAATGCTTAAATGTTTTTCAACCTTTTATTGATTTCACCGACGTTTCACTCTGTGCCAGAGCTTGTTCATGGGGTTCATTTTCTTCTTTTAATCTAGTTAAAAGTATACATAAATTTTATCTTTCCATTCTCTGTTTTTCTTTCTTACAAAGTTTAATTTATACATTTATTCTGTACCAACACATACCAATCCTAAGGTTGTCGTCATCATGTTTTCTGTCCTGTTTTTCATTCTTGGTTTATACAACAGTCTGTACTAATCCTGTTTAAGGTATTTGCTTCTGTAATTTAAAAAAGAAGAATGCAAAACATTTACGGTTGCTGTGACTGAAATGTTTGCTGGCAAATGGTTCTAATTCTATGCTGCCTAACAGGCTTGCCACTTTTTAACTGTGCATTGCCATACCTTTGTTTTGGTTTTTAAGCTGCTTAAGATGGAGACTTTCTGGCATTTGCCCTTTACTGCTGAGACATAAAGTGATTCATGCATTTTTTACTTTGACAATCCATGGAGCTTGCTTAGTATGCAACTCAGTTTACTTTTTACATTCTTAAATGCTTTGTTAAGTTTTAAGGACTTACCTCCACCTTGCTTTTTATCTCCAAATCTTTTAAATTTGTCACTGCGCAGTGAAAGACACTTGCTGTTTCTCCTGTGGACCTGTGCACTGTTGCCTCTTGCCTGTTTTTGTGCTAAACCTCAGTCACCCTAGTTATGACATCATAACCAGGTGCCGAGTGTTTTCACACATGCTCACATGTGCGATCTGTTGCTATGCAACAGTACACTATCGCATGGTTGGGCGATAGGTTGGGGCACAAAAACAGGCTTGTTCATTTGCCTGGCTTCATTTCAGTTACTACTGCCTGTTTTATGTGTAATGTTGCTTTGCAGGGTCCTGTGGTGTCTATCCGTGGGGGCTGGTGCAGTGAGAGAAGGATCAGGTTTTAGATCTCTATGTGTCCTTTATGTGCTCATGGGTGGGAGGTCACTGGCGATTTGACCTTCCAAATGTCTTAGTTCTATGAATGGACTTCCAGTCATTTCAGTTTATATGTTTATGCATCTATTTTCTTTTCAATAGTGACTCAACACTAAGCAGCAATATACTCTCGCATGAGTTGTGCAATTGGTAGGGGCAAAAAACAGGTTTGTTCATTTGCCTGGCTTCATTTCAGTTGGTGTTAGTCTGTTTAATGTGCAATGTTGCTTTATGAGGTCCTGGGGTGCCTGTCTGTGGGGGTTAGTGCTATGGGGATTAGGTTTCAGAATTCCATATGTCTTTATGTATTTATGGATGGGGGGTCAATCATGATTTGACCTTCCATGTGTACCTTTGGTTGTGCACTTTGTGTTACTATTTAGATCGCTTTTACCAGGGTATGATTCCTTAGTACTATGAATGGACTCGAAGTCATTTCAGTTACGACAATTAGTATCTTTTTGTACTGAGTTTGGGGTTCTTCTCTGGTTAGATTCTGATTTGACAGAGAGTGTGTGAAATTTGCCTTGTCTGTATTTGGTTATCCTTGCTTAGTTGCATGCTGCCCAATTCGTTTCTACATTGATGCTAATATTTTGTTCCAGTGTTTTCATATTGAATATCCAGCACATTTCAGCGTTTAGTAACATGTCCCTAAAATGTCCACCTCTTTCTGGGAAAAATACTTTTTCTAATCCCCCAAATCTCAAGGAGGCTCCACTGTGGCCAGCTTGTGCAAAGTGTATTGCTACTGGAGAGTTGTCATCCTTCCTTCTTATGTCCCTCTTATGCTCTTATATCCTTGTTTTGAGCATTCTGCTTGTTTGTCCAACATATAGCATATCACAGGGGCACTGTATGACGTATATTGCTCCTTCTGTTGTGCAGTCTATGTGTTGTTTTATCTGGTGTCTTTGTCCTGTGTGTGGGTGTATAAATATCTGTTTTTTAGAGGTGTTAGTTGAATTTGTTGTGGTTCTGGTTGTTTGTACAGATCACACTACAACCAACCAGAACCACAACAAAGTCAACTAACTCTGGGCCCACTGACACCAGGAATGGTGCCATGTGGGAAATGCTCAGTGTGCAACCACACCTCTAAAAACAGATATTCATATGAAAACACTGGAACAAAATATGATTTCCAAGTGGCCCACACTATCTTCTGCTGAACACACCTCTAACTACTGTATCTCCTTCTGTGTCTCTAGTTGAATTTATGCGCTAGGGTTTAATGATTTGTTTAATCCTTACAGTCATTTTAAGTTCTGAGTTGATATTAGAAGTGAATTTAGAGCCTTGACTGTGTAAATCCTTCTTTTGCTCTCTGCCCTGCAACCTCTCTCCTCCTCCCCCACACCGTCTGCTTTGTTCTCTGAACCTGCCCACTTATATTTATTCTCTTTGTTCTGATGTGACCAGCCTACTTCTCCAGCCTTTAAAAATCCTGTTTTTCTACTTTATTTCAGGGATCCAGCGTGCCTTGACCAGGCCACGGACCCCTCAATTTCTGGAACCTAAACAGTTTTTCAGAAATCCTCTGTACTGCAAGGTACTAGCCCTGACTTTTGGATTTGGTACCAGTGGAAGCTGATTTCCAAGTGGCTCACACTGTCTCCTGCTGAACACACCTCTAACTACTGTATCTCCCTCTGTGTCTCTGGTTGAATTTATGTGCTAGGGTTTAATAATTTGTTTAATCCTTACAGTCATTTTAAGTTCTGAGTTGATATTAGAAGTGAATTTAGAGCCTTGACTGTGTAAATTCTTCTTTTGCTCTCTGCCCTGCAACCTCTCTCCTCTCTCCTCCCCCCCACACCGTCTGCTTTGCTCTCTGAACCTACCCACTTATATTTATTCTCTTTGTTCTGACGTGACCAGCCTACTTCTCCAGCCTTTAAAAATCCTGTTTTTCTACTTTATTTCAGGGATCCAGCATGCCTTGACCAGGCCACGGATGCCTCAATTTCTGGAACCTAAACAGTTTTTCAGAAATCCTCTGTACTGCAAGGTACTAGCCCTGACTTTTGGATTTGGTACCAGTGGAAGCTGATTTCCAAGTGGCCCACACTATCTCCTGCTGAACACACCTCTAACTACTGTATCTCCCTCTGGTTGAATTTATGTGCTAGGGTTTAATAATTTGTTTAATCCTTACAGTCATTTTAAGTTCTGAGTTGATATTAGAAGTGAATTTAGAGCTTTTTTTTTTTGTTTTGTTTTTTTAACTGTTGACTTTTCCATTAGCAGATTATATCCTCTCACCACTAGAGGGCTATATCTCTATCTCTTTATCTAGTACGTAAGCCATGTGGGCTCTCTCTGCCTTTCTCTCACCTCACCTCTCCTCCTTCTCCTCCTTGCCCTGGCCCCCCTCTTCTCTCTCCCTGGTCCTAGCCACCCCCACCCCACCCCCGCCACCCTCTACTCTGGTTTCCACTGCTACTCCAAGGGAACTCTCCACTTCCACTCGAGACTTGTGCTTGGCGCACTGTTTGGATATTCCTGGTTACTTAACCTGACCACTGCTCTCAACAAGTGTGGCCACCTCTCTACACTGTACCACCTTGCAGTCCATATGGTACACCACCTGGAACCTTGCAACTTCTACTCCAGGAAACAACAATCAAAACTATCTCTCAAAGAGCTGCGACTCTGCTCCTTAAAACTCCTACTCCTCCTCCTCCTTCTCATCTCAGGCAGCATCCATCCCAATCCTGGCCCTAGAAGCTCAGGTCACACACAAACTCCAGGTGCCCTTATCCTTGCAACCATTAAGATCTGCAGCCTACTACCAAAGCTGGATGCACTCCAAGCCTTCATATGCCAACACAACCCTGACATCCTTGCAGTGGTGGAAACTTGGCTGACACCTAAAGTTCCTGACTCAGCAGTAACAATACAGGGCTACAATGTCCACAGGCTGGACCGGATATCCAAAAAAGGCGGTGGTTGCGCAATCTATATCAAAGACTCCCTGTCTTGGCACCCTGTAGCAACTCCATCACTTTCTGCCTCAGCCCAGATTCTGCCAATAAAAATCGTCCTAGGTCCCAACCATAAACCCCTGACTATTGTCTCCATATACATCCCGCCCAGGGACCCTAAACATGGATTCAACGACGTCCTAAACTTTATCAACTCTCATCCTCCTGAAGCTGAACTTATTCTACTAGGGGATTTCAACATAAACTGGTTAGCATCGAGTGCCAGTGCCTATAAAGACTCCATCTCAACTGCTAACCTCACGCAAATGGTAAACTCCCCTACTAGGATTAACTACAAGACTGGCACCAGTACCCTCTTGGATTGGGTCCTCACCACTCACCCCACAAGGATTTCTCGTATGACCATTCTCCCAGACTCACTCAGTGACCACTCCCCAGTCATGTGCATGGTCTAACAAATTCCTTAAGCCCCTCCCAAAATTATTGCTAGCAGAGTCCTTCCTGGAAACTTCCACATCTCAAACAACACCTGCTTCTACAAGTCTGGCTACCCATCTATGAAGCAACAGATGTTAACTTGGCTCTTGATCACTTCATCTCAATTTTCAACAAAGCCTGTGACCTCTTTGCCCCTGCTAAAAGGCATAAAACAAAATCTCTCTCTAACCCATGGGTCACTGCGGCTCTTCTCTCACAGCTGAAACTAAGGGATCACCTCTGGGCAGTTGCCAGGGCCACTGGCAAACAACTGGACATCCAAAATTATAAACAAGCATGAAATGCCTGCACAAAAGCCATACGGCTAATGAAATCCACCTATTACAAAGACGCTCTCACCAATAAATGGGGAAATGGTCGTGCTTTCTGGGACAGTATCAAGGATGTCACAGGGAAGCAGCCAAAAACCTCTCCGGCCATGTTAATGGTTGATGGATCCTCAACCCTTGACCCCAAGGTGATCGCAAACATCTTTAACACGGCTTTTTCAGACCTTAGTGCTGTTCTACCCCATGACTTTTTTGAAAACAGGGCCTACTCCCCAAATACCTCAGCCCCTCAGTCTAACCATCCCCTCTTCTACTTCAGGAAGGTAAGGCTGAATGAAGCACGCCGCTATATTACTGCAGCTATCTCTAAATCTAGATCTAGTAGCGACACCCTGGACCTTAAGCTTCTGTTGCTCACCCTTGATGAGGTAATTCATCCATTAACAAAAATCCTAAACCTCTCTCTCAGCTGTGGAAAATTCCCGGACCTATGGAAAACAGCCACCGTGACACCCATCCATAAAAGTGGGGACAAGACGATTCACTCAAATTATCGCTCTGTCTCCATACTGCCCCCACTCTCTAAGGCACTTGAGCACATCGTGGCTGATCAACTTACCAACCACTTGGATAAATACAGTATACCTTGTCCACAACAAACCGGCTTCCGGAAAGGTCACAGCATCACCACAGCCCTTCTTGAGTTCACTGGAGCTTTGCACAAATCCCTTGACAACGGCCTACTCACAGGGGCCGTTTTCGTCGACCTTTCCAAGGCCTTCGATACAGTACACCATGGACTACTAATACACCAACTACTGAATGCCAGGCTATCACCTGACTCTTCTCTCTGGATTAAAAGCTACTTAGAAAACTGGTCACAGAGAGTAAAAATTGCGGACGCTCTTTCTAACACCCTGTCTGTTCGCTCGGGTGTCCCACAGGGATCCATACTGGGACCCTTCCTTTTTAGCCTTTTCTTAAACTCCGTCCCTTACCACTGCTCTGAGTAGATCATACTATATGCCGATGATGCTGTTGTATTCTCCACTCACAAAGATCCTGCAACTCTTCAACACAACCTTCACCTTGGTTTCAGTTCTGTAGAGACATGGTTTCTTAATCATAAACTGGTCCTCAATGACAAGAAAACCAAATCTATGCTCTTCTGCAGCTCTCATAACCCACACAAGCTACACCACTTGGCTATCTCCACCACCAGGGAACACTCTAGATCAGGTGGTGTCCTTCAAACTCTTGGGATACAGCTTGACCCTAATCTCTCCTATGGACTTCATGTAGATAATGTAGCTAGAGCTGCTAATACACGCTTTGTCTCCTCTACAAACACAGACCACACCTCACACCAGAAGCTTTGAAGGTTGCAGTCCTGAGCTCTGTGATCTCTGTAATAGACTATGGTCTCATCATTTATGGCTCAGCCACAACCACAACCCTTAGATGCCTCTCAACTACCTTAAATAAAGCATGTCGGCTCATCACTGGTGCTCACCGTCTCACCCACACATGTGACCTGTACACTCAGACCGGCTGGCTCCAACTATCAAACCGCATAAAGTTTCTCACCTGCTCCATGGTCAAAAAAATCTACCTTGGCCTTGCACCTTCTGGGGTCTCAACTCTGTTACAACACCGAATTAACAAATGATGCCTTAGGAGATCCACGCTACAGCTACTGAAAGTCCCCCACTGTCACACTTCACAGGGACAACGCTCTTTTGCTTATCGAGCACCACTCTGGTTCAAAGGCCTCAGCCCAACCATCTCCTCTGCCCCAACTATTGGTATGTTTTAAACTAGGCTCCGGGACTATCTCACTACCAACAGCTCCTGTGACTGACCAACTTAACCTTGTTTCTCCACTTCCCTTTCTGCTCTAGTTGTCCCCCCCCCACTGGATTCTACCCTCACATCTTGGTATATTTAATGCTGCACTTTTCACCCTTTCGCCACCCTTCCTACATTCCTTCTCCCCCCCTACCCTCTTCCCTCTCCCTATGACTCTGGCACTTCTTATCTGTTGTCTGTTTTCTCTGACAAATGCCGCTGGCTGCCTTGTTACAATGCTACCCTTGAACTGTATTAATCTGTACTCTGTTTGCAATGTCCACATTGTTGTAATGCTTGTCTTGATGTTCCCCATAATTTGTATTTCTCTGACGTGGAACCTTTGTAAAAGAGCCATGGCTCAAAGGTATTTGTAATCCTAGACTTGATAAATAAAATAAAAATAAAATAAAAATATTGGCTTGAATGTAGAAACCAGTTGGGAAGCGTGCAACTAAGCAAGGGTAACCAAATACAGACAAGGCATCTAGAGCAACAGCACCAACACAACACAGAGCAATAGCATCAGCAGAGCACAGACCCTTTTTGAGCACACTATAACATGCAATGTACAACAGGATATGGAAATGGGTAAAGAAATACAGAATATACACACAAAAGATAAGGACTTAACCCCATGACATGTAAAATTGAAAATAAATGCATTTTTAAGTATGAAATATAGAGATGTTTACTGCATGTAAAAAATAAGTAAAAAATATGGGACGAGAAAGAAATAGTTCAAAAAATCATATATATAGTGCATAAATGTATTTAACAGTAAAATAAACTGCCATGTTCAACTGTATCAACAAAAATGATTTAAAGTGAAAGCATGTTAAGCATGTATAAACTGATTTTATCATAACATAATGTTATATACAATGTCGAGAGATGTTAAAATGCATAGAAACTGAATATTTTAAGACAAAGAAAGAGGCAAAAAACAAGAATTCACATTCACGGTATGCCAATAGGGAAGAAATAGAACTTCACTGTCCCAAGTCTCCAAATTTCACACACTCTCCATCAAACCAGAATCTAACCAGAGAACAAACCCAAACTCAGTACAAACAGATACTAATTGGTGTAGCTGAAATGACCTAGAATCCATTCATAGTACTAAAGAATCATACCCTGGTAAAATAAATCTAAATAGTAACACAAAGTGCACAACCAAAGGTACACATGGAAGGTCAAATCACGATTGACCTCCCATCCATAAATACATAAGGACATATGGAAATCTGAAACCTGATCCCCATAGCACTAACCCCCATAGACAGGCACCCCAGGACCTCATAAAGCAACATCACACATTAAACAGACTAACACCAATTGAAATGAAGTCAACCAAATGAACAAACATGTTTTTTGCCCCTACCGACTACACAACTCATGCAAGAGTGTATTGCTGCTTAGTGTTGAGTCACTATTAAAAAGAAACTAGATGCATAAATGAATAAACTGAAATGACTGGAAGTCCATTCATAGAACTAAGACATCTGGAAGGTCAAATCACCAGTGACCTCCCACCCATGAGCACATAAAAGACACATAGAGATCTAAAACCTGATCCTTCTCTCACTGCACCAGCCCCCATGGATAGACATCACAAGACCCTGCAAAGCAACATTACACATAAAACAGATAGTAGTAACTGAAATGAAGCCAGGCAAATGAACAAGCCTGTTTTTGTGCCCCAACCTATCACTTGACCACGCAATAGTGTACTGTTGCATAGCAATAGATCACCCATGCTCAAATGTGTGAAAACACGCGGCACCTGGTTATGATGTCATAACTAGGGCGACCGAGGTTTAGCACAAAAACAGGCAAGAGGTAACAGTGCACAGGCCCACAGGAGAAGCAGCAAGTGTCTTTCACTGCGCAGTAATGAATTTAAAAGATTTGGAGATAAAAAGCAAGGTGGAGGTAAGTCCTTAAAACTTAACAAAACATTTAAGAATGTGAAAAGTAAACTGAGTTGCATACTAAGCAAGATCCATGGATTGGCAAAGTAAACAAGCATTTGTCAATGCCGAACGTTCGCTTGCGATAGTTGGCACTTGGACATGGCTTAAAAAAATCAGTGACAAAGAAGTACAAGCATTTGTCAATGCCGAATGTTGCTTGCTTCTATGTGCTGTTTAGGTATTTGGAAGTCATTGGAGTGCAATATTGAAAATTAGTGAACTTACGAGCATGCGTAGGAACTGCGCAACGCACGCTCAAAAACAGTCATTTTTAGAATTTTTCACTCAAATTTTCAACATAGCCATTTTAAGACCTCTGCTCATGAACAGTGTCACTGTGATTTTCTTAATGTGTCCCATACATTGAGTTTGCACACCCGACTGCGCCATTATGCGCTACATAAGTCGAAACACGTTTTGGGCAGGATGTGAAAAATGACAGCTGTACTGCTCATGAGGAGGTGTGGTAAAATGGCAATGTTGAAAATCTGGAGTGGAAATATTGAAGATTCACAAACCCTCACGTGACGAGGAACTGCGCAACGCATGCTCGTAAAACAGTTATTTTTAGGAATTTTTTCACCAAATTTTCAACATAGCCATTTTAAGATCTCTGCTAATGAACAGTGACAGTGTGATTTTCTTAATGTGTCCCATACATTGATTTTGCACACCAACTGCGCCATTGTGTGCTACATGGGAGGAAACATGTTTTGGGTGAGATGTGAAAAATGACAGCTGTACTACTCATAAGAAGGTGTGGTAAAATGGCAATGTTGAAAATCTGGAGTGAAAATATTGAAAATTCGCGAACTTACAAGCCTGCGTAGGAACTGCGCAACGCACACTCGTAAAACGGTCATTTTTAGGAATTTTTCCACCAAATTTTCAAAATAGGCTTTTTGAGAGCCCACCTTATGAATGCTGACAGTGTCATTTTCGATTAGTCGGGCCCAAAGTTGATTTCATGGTATTCGCGAAATCACCTCTAGCCCGCCAATAACGCCATGACAGTGACATCATTCATGAGAACAGGTCCCAAAAACCCCATGTTGAAAATTTGGTGCAAAAATTCCAAAAAATGCCTGAGATATGCAACAAAGTGTGTAGCCCATTATACAGCTTACCGGCATTTCCTCAGTTCGCGGTCGGCTTTGAAGAGTGCAGACGTGTTCCCGGTCCACTGATGATCGTCGCGCTGAGCTCCGGAGGTAAATATGGGGTGAGGGGTGGGAGGCAGGTGCGCAGTGGGTGGGTGCGAGTTGTGGGGGCAGGAAGAAGCGCCATGGGACCGTTTTTTAATTTACAGGTTTAAAAAAAAAGATGACGCTGGGACGCTGCCACGCTTGGGGTGGGCTCCCAGCGTGCAGGCATGGAAAGCTGTCTGGGGGACGTGGAGCCGATGGGGGATTGGGCACCCCATTGGCGAAAACAAGATTTGCCACGCGCTAGGTGGGCTCCCAGCGTTGGCACCAAACCTTGGGGAATCGCGCAGAACGGCCAGGACAGCAACAGCGGTGGTTTTCTTTGAAGTGAAGACCACCGCTGTCATACACAGCACCTGCATCCATTGGTGCAGGACCACCACACCTGCTCAACGGAGCAGTGGATTGCACAGAAGAGTCACACCTCCAAAGTGTGCTATTCTCCCAAGACGTTCCTTGGGCATGCGTGCAAGCGAACGTAAAAATGCATGAATCACTTTATGTCTCAGCAGTAAAGGGTAAACACCAGAAAGTTTCCATCTTAAGCAGCTTAAAAACCAAAACAAAGGTATGGCAATGCACAGTTAAAAAGTGGCAAGCCTGTTAGGCAGCATAGAATTAGAATCATTTGCCAGCAAACATTTCAGTCACAGCAACCATAAATGTCTTGCATTCTTCTTTTTTAAATTACAGAAGCAAATAACCTCAAACAGGATTAATACAGACTGTTATATAAACCAAGAATGAAAAGCAGGACAGAAAACGTGATGATGACAACCTTAGGATTGGTATGTGTTGATACAGAATAAATGTATAAATTAAACTTCGTAAAAAAGAAAAACTGAGAATGGAAAAATAAAATTTATGTATACTTTTAACGAGATTAAAAGAAGAAAATGAACCCCATGAACAAAATCTGGCACAGAGTGAAATGTAGGGGAAATCAATAAAAGGTTGAAAAACTTTTAAGCATTGTGAAGTCTATGATTCTTAAAAGGGCCCCCAGAACACATTACTTTGAAAATTGTCTTTGAACCTCATCTGGGGGGCTGAAGAACCTACAAAAGAGTGCCCATTTCCTGCTCACACTGTAAATTCACGATATATGGTAGGGGAGGTGAAGAAATGGCACAGCTAGGAGACAAGGGGTACAAGCTCTAAGCGGCATACAGGGGCAGGAGAGAGCTGGTGAGGAGGAATGTGGAAGCTGGCAAAAAGCTGGAAACAGCACAATGGAGGGGAAGCAAGGGGCAGAGAAGCACCACACAACAAAGTGAGGAGGAGACGGAAGTCCCTGAGCACGCCTGCAGAGGAGGAAGGAGTGCGACAGCAGCAGGCACTGACCCGGAGAGCAGGTGGGGGGGAGAACAAGAGGAGGGGACGGAGAGCCGTGGTATGGTGGCAACACAGTGGAGGGAGCAGGCGGGGGGGGGAGAATGGAGAGGAGGGTAGAGAAGCAGTGAAGGTGGCTGGAGCCTACAAAAGAGGGGATGGGGAGCAAAGGAAACAATAGGGCAGGCAAGGGAGTGACTGACAAAGCCTTTGGCAGCAACAAGAAGTGAATCCTGGAACAGCCCAGGAGGAGTGGCCTTTTAAGGCCTGATGAGGGAGTGATGTTGTTGCTCCACCAATTGAACCTCAGACTTAAAGCCTTCCCATAAAAAAAACCAAAATATTAAAAAAGTGAAACCATCACATTCGAAATATATCGAAGCGTGTGTGTTTTTTGTATGTGTCATGGAGGGCAGGGAAATTTGGGCTGATGGATAGCAAAACTAAACTTTGTTTGACCTGATGCCAGTTCATCTAGTAAACTGAGACTGAAAGAGCGCGGGGTGCTCTGTGGAGCAGCCATCAGAGTGGATGCCTTCTTCTTAAACTCCATGTGGTATAAATTTGAAAACTATTGTTTTACATTTACTGACCTGGCTGTTAAGAAATGCTGCACAGTACCAGGTAGTTCCTTCTTCAGTGCGCAGAATGGGCCCAATAAAAGGACGGCAGAAGGCTGCTCAAGGACTCGAATCATACTTTCTAGTGGCCGGACTGAGTGTGTCAGCAAAATCTAGAGGGCTGAGTCAGCATGGTGGTGCACACAAAGTGTAAACTGGGACGAGTGTCACACTTGGGTGTAAGGTTCTTACTGCTGACTGCTCCCCTTTAAAGAGCTAGTGGAACCAAAACAGACAGGAAAATAATACAAATGTTAAGAAGCAGTCAGCTGTAACTTTTTATTTCTGAAGTATTTTCTGAGCTGCAAATCTGGAGATCTGGGTTTGAATCTTGTCAGCCCCCACTTGCATTCTGTGTGACCCTGAGCAAGTCCTTGTGCTCCCAGGTCGCACCTGGAAATAAGCTCCAGTTTAGTGTGCCTTTCCTGGTTAAACAATTTCCTCTTTCCCTTTTTCCCTTTGCTTATTAGAAAGCCTTCTATGTGATAATATTGTGATGGATGTGTGAAACAGTTCTTAGCCTGGTAGCTGACATATCTATCTCTAATCCCACCACTACATCATCATTGTGATCTCATTGACAGTGACATCACAGGTGACTGACCTGGCAGCTGCTTAGTGGCTGTTCCTAAGCGGCAGTGATGTCACAGTCAGTGATTTGACAGAGCTGATGATGTAGTAAGGTAGAAGAGAGCTAGATATGTCAGCTGCCAGGCAGAGTGCTGTTCCACACATCGCACCTACTGTATTAACATCTGGCAAACAATCTTCTAATTAACCAAAAGAGAAAGTACCTCAGATATAAAAAATAATGGTTGGCTCCTTTTAAAAACAAATATTTGTTTTAGGCAGTACACTAGCTCTTTAAGGGAAAGACTCATGTGTTCCCTGACTCTGAGGCAGCTACTAGCTTTTTGGGAAGATCGAGCCTTTGGAGGACTCTGCTGGTAGGAAGCATGATCCAGATGAAGAGACTGAGAGACTTCATTCCTTAAACTTATACAGTAAATTGCATTCTTTCTCGTTACCTTGTAATTTGGATTCTGATTTGATGTGCCATTAGTGTCTGTCTCTGATGGCTCTCATGTGATATTTGATTTTTTTTTTTTTTAACAGGCATAAGAACAATCTGTACTATTTACCTGTTCATTATTAACAGCCTGTTTGTTATTTCCCTATGGAAACCTGTTGCTTAATTTGCCATTATAAAGGAGTGTTTATAACAGCAAACGTGCCGTGTTTCCCTTGCTCTGTGCATGCACCAGCCACAACTCTTCTGGGTTTCTCACTGCTTGCCACCCTGCCTCCTCGCCCAAAACTGCACCACCAATGTGTCAGTGGTAAGTTAATTTAAAAAAAACCTGCTCTTTACTAAAGCTGCAACCAGATGGGGCAAAAAAAAAAAAAAAGAGAAAAAAACTTAAGGGCCACAAAGTGGGCACACCAGAATGTCACTTATTTTATATAATTGCTGTGGCAGGAAAACGAAACCCCAGCTATTATACAAAATAAAATGTGGGGTGATGTGTAAACTCAAATTGTACACACACACCCTTGATGTTGAATGCCTAGATAACCCCTTGAGCTTTGCTTGGGGTTTATGTGTCTAACCTGCTATGTGTGTAAAATTCTTTACACATACACCACCCCATACTTTATTCTATATATAACATTGTGTATGTGTGTGTGTGGGGGGGGGGGGTTTGCACATAGGAGTACTGTAGTATACCCCTCAGTTTATGGACTTTCAAATATAACTTCATAAATTTATTTCCCGTGCACAGTGCCACGTTTGATGCCTGGGTGTGCAGCTCTAAATATAACTTAATTTAGCCCGGATGATCTGCATTGTTTCCCATGTCTTCCTTAACAGGTATTCAGCATTCTCCACTTTTTCCCTTCCTCCTGCGAGTGGGGGAGATATTCAGCATAGACTATTGCTGACTATAGCCTGTGGTGAGAGTGTTCTATCCTACAGATTTATCTCACTGGACATTTACTCCTGAACATTGAACGGGGGTCTTTAGCCCATTCCTGAGTGCCGCTTCTGATTTGTTGTGTTCATATATTTTGATTTCCTGACCGGGTATTGTCTTTGGTTTGCCTTTCTATATGTAATGTATGTACATGCTGCCTATTTATGGATAACCCATAAATAAAAAGTAAAAAAAATGAGATCAAGAACGATTACCAAATACTCCAATGTATTTTCTTTTTAGACATGTGTATTAACTTACAAATTCAAACAGAGATCACACATTGCTGATGATCCAGCCTTATCTAGTAATTGACAGCATGAAAAAAAGTATAGCTCACTGAATAACATTTAATATATTATAACATGCAATTACATTTTTTTTAGCTTTCTATACCTCAGTAAGAAGCCATGTAAATTAGGGCTGAGCAAATACCTTTTCCCAAATATTCTGCCAAATATTCAGTATTGGGCAGCCAAATATTCGGGTATTCAGGATTCAGGAAAAGGTATTCAGCCACAGACAAAAGAAAAAAGAAACAGCCCCCTTCCACCACCCCAGCCCAAAACCAAGTAAAATAAAATCCCATCCCCCCATCAAAAGACCAGTGCCACTATCGTCTCTCCTACCCAGTGCCCACAATTTGCTATTTTATTTAATGTAAGTCCCCCGATGGGTAATCAGCTCAATCCACCTGCCTCAACAGCTGGCTGTCATCTTACTTAATGTACAGCACTCATTTACATTTAACAAAATGTAATTTGTGTTGCCCGTTCACCCTGGCACAGCATCACCCTACTCCCACCCAGTAGCACCCAATTCTACTAGAACTTGAAGTTGGGAATTGAGAAGGTGACCAGCTCAACCTGCCCTCTCCTCCATGGCTGGCTGCCTTCTCAAGAATTTATTTATTTATTTATTTAGCTTTTGTTAACCGGGTAAGTGCACTAGCCATAACACGACTATTTTCAGGCACGACCCGGGAGAGTACAGACATGCAGAAACTTAACAGGATAACAATTTATAAGTGCTTTACATACAATGAGTTAAAGAAGATACAATATATCAGAGACATACAGAGTAGACCATTCATAAGTTCATAGGTGCCTACGTATGCAATGAATAGAGAGGACCTTGGACAATAAATTATCAGGTGACATATCATATAAACAGAACAAGGTACACAAAAACAAAAACAGGTAATACAAAAGGAAGAAATAACCATTGAGAGCAGGGGGTGTCATGAAGGAAAAGGTTGGTAAGTGAAGAAAAGGGGAGCAAGCCATGAAATTAGATTATATGAGTATATTTAAGTGTAAGGGAGATGCCTGCAGTGCAAGATTGTATATGGGCAGGGAAAGGAAGCTGGGACAGGCTGAGGCAGTAATAGGGTTATATAGAGGTGAGGAAATACTATTGTACGGCAAGAGACATCGGTCATTAGGTAAGGTGAAAGCAGGAACAGAGTATCAGCAATCAGCAGATTTGGCGCTAATTTTCTCTTAAAGCATGTGGGAGCTAGAAAGTCCAATGTCGAGGAAGGAATTCCACAGCTGTGGAGCTGCATGCTCAAATGCAACAGTTCCTTTCCTAGTGCGGTACCTCAGTAAATTCAGAAAGGATTTATCAGCTGATCGTAGACCATGGAGTGTGTCCTGAGGAACAAGCATAGCTGCAAGACACCTAGGGGTTTGATTTCAAATTATCGAATCAATAAGAAAGCCAAGGTAGTATTTCCTACTAACTAACGGAGACAGCCAACCAAGATCATTAAAAAGTTGACAGTGGTGTTTAAGCTGAGAAGCAGAAGAGGCATAGCGACATATGTTGTTATACATAATATCCCATCTGAGCAGGTCAGTTTTATGAGCAGCCCCCAATAAGGGAGCCCCATAGGTTAGGGTGGGGAGCAGAATCCCCCTCACAATGGCCATTTTAGCTGATGGCATGAGCATATAACTAGTCTTATATGCAACACCCAGTTTGGAGTTGACAGTTCTGCAAAGAGACTGTACATGAAGATTAAGTTCAAGAGATTGATCTAGCAGGATGCCCAGCTACTTGAAAGAGGTCACACATTCCAGTAATTGACCTTCCAAGTCCTGCACTGTCAGTGCTGTTGTGCAAGCCTGGAGCTTTGGGGCTGATCCAAGCAGCATGGCTTTAGTTTTGCTAGTGTTGACAGCCAGTTTGTGGTCGTATAGCCAGTTTTGGATATTGTTAAAGTCAGAGGAAAGGGTTGTATTGATAGTGTCTATATTAGTAGAACTTGTTTTGATGACAAGATCATCAGCATATAGAATAGCAGAGCAGGATTTTAGAGCAGCTCCAATGTTATTTATATAAATAGAGAACAGGAGGGGCCCCTAGGATGGAGCCCTGAAGTACACCAATGTTAATGGTGGTACTGTTCGATAGAGAGGAATTCAATTTTACCACTTGAGTTCTATTTGTCAGGTAACTTTCATACCAGTCAACAACAGAGGAGGAGAAATGCAGGTGTCGAAGCGAGGAGAGAAGCAAAGTGTGATCAACAAGGTCAAAAGCCTTTGTGAGGTCAATAAAGACAGCCCCAGTCAGATTGCCAGTATCCATTTTGAAAGAGTGTTCTGGAGAATTTAAGGAGTGCAGTTGTTGTGCTATATCCTTTCCTGAAGCCATGTTGGGTATCCGAGACAGACTGTGCTTAAGTAGATAGTCAGTTGTCTGAGTTAGACAATTTTCTCCAGGATTTTGCTCAGTACCGAGAGTATGGCAATTGGTCTGTAGTTCATGACAACCTTAGGATCCCCTTTTTAAGTACAGGTGTGATCCGAGCAGCTTTCAGAGGTTAGGGACCATTCCACCTGAAAGTGATAACAGTATAAATTTTGTGGTAGTGACCACAATAAGGGGAGCTGCAAGTTTCAAGAGGCGGGTTCAGGAGTCTGAACCAGAGCTGGTATGATCAGAGATGGACCTCAGGAGCTTCAGGACTTTCTTTCTAGACACAGCCTTAAAATAGAATGGAGGAGTATAAGGAGGCACAGGGGACAACACTTCCAGCTTATCCAGATAGGTTCCTGATGAGGAGTGGGAGGACACTGCAGTGGGATTGAAGGAAGAGGTATATTGGGAGAGATCAGAGAAGTGCAAGTTGAAAGAATTAGCTATGGTTTGTGAGTCATTGCAATGCACATCATTTATCAGCATATCACCAGGGGTAGTTGACTGTGAGGATCCTAGGAAGGATTTGATGTGTGACCAGAATTTTCTGGGATTATTGGCCAAGTTAATCAATAGGTCTTTACAGTACTTGCTCTTAGCAGCTCTGACTTGTCTTTTACATGTAACCCCCAGGGGGCACTATCCCAAGGGCTACTACCCCTGCCGATTTGCCACCAACAGGTTGAGGGGCCTGGATCCGATGGCGGGTGCCTCCACCCAGAGGTTGGGGTTAAGACAGTCTGATATGACTTGGTCACAGCCCTTTGGGTCACTGCAACCCCCCTTTCTTCCCACTAGTGGTCCACACAAATCAATCACAGTACCTTTGCAATATACACTTACCCCCAGGATTGGTTCAATCAGCTTGACTCTGGGGACCCCCTGTAAAGTAAGATGCAGTTATACAATAACCACTGTACAGTAATTCAACATAGACACACAGTTCAAGCAGTGTAACTTTGCTAAACAACCAAATCTGATTTATTTAGGGGATAGTAACAAGGACAGGGGAAAATCAGGCTAATTGATTCAGTCACATTAATAATCACAGTACTGTGCACATATTTCAGAGTCCCAAATGTCACTCTTACTGGGTACCCAGGCAATAAGAGGCTAGCCTATTTGGTGCAGCTGGTTGGGGCCCTGAGGATGGAAAATGCATGCACAATACCCACTTTGTAATCCGGAGCCGGTAGGCTCAGTTCGTGAAAAAAGGAAAAGTAATCAGATGGAACACTTGCAATTAGATGATGGCAGGGAGCTACCCTGATTTGTACTCACAAATTCAATGCTGAAACTGAATGGAAGGCAGATTGTCCTGGATTGCCAGGAGGAGCAGACCATGTGGACAATGTCCTTGTGACTGGACCCCACGGCAGTTCAGAGCAAATGGATGTATTCTGAATTAAGCTGGGGTTTACTTCCAGCTTCAGACACTCAATTCACTGTACAGGGGATTTGAAACGTGATTCCCCACAAGCACTACACACATTTATATGTAAAAGGAAAGTACTATACCAGGCAGGCTGCTTCTCTATCCCGATCGCAATTACTGCACAATACCCGGGAGAACACACAGCAGATTCAGTTCCTGACAGACTGAGCGTGATTCAGCAATTTCTCCAGTCTTCTACAGGGTGAGCCTGGTTTCCTCACTTCTGGTGCTCCTTTCTCCTTACAACTCTGATTCAGTCCACACTGGCACTCATAAACAGTTGTAGGCCGAACTTCAAGGCCCCACACGAGCTTCCCGTATGAAAACTCAACAGCGCAGGAGCCAGGAGCTCCTTCCCTCTTCACAGTCACAACTCATCTGATCTTTCCAGTAGACAGAGACGGGCACTTCCTTTGAGTTCCTCCCAGCCAGTTGGCTGGTTTTGCTGTCACTCACAGTAAACTCCCCCTGTTGGTGGAAAAAAGGCGCCGAAGTCCAAACTACAATTCCCAGAAGCATTGGCCATACAGTACATAGGTGGCTGGCTCCACAATGAGAGTCCAAGTTCTGATTTGCCAGCAGCAGGCTCCATTTCAAAGGTCCCCACACTGATTGGTCCAGTTCAGCAGTTCAAAACTAGAATGGGGACTAGGCAAACACAGTTCTGATTGCAAAGAAAAGCAGGTTAGACAAACTGTATTTTCATTATTACTCTAAATGATGTCTGGCAAACAGTTATATCTTTGAAAAGTGCTCACTCTGTCCACTTAGTGATGGCAGAAACAGAGCGATTTGGCAGCAGCTCAAGTGAGACTCAAGCAGGGAAACACACAGACCCCCATCCAAATTAATTATGTCTGCAGGCAGACAGCTCTTAAAGAGAAAGTACCAGAGGCTCTAAAAGCACTCACAGATAAATGGCTTAGACGCCGAACACCATCCAGGCTTGGAGCATTCAAGCAAGCTCCTGGAAGACTTTTGGGAACCACCATTTGCAGAGGGGTTACACCCTTCCCGGCCTGGAAAAAGCTTGGCATCCGCATCAAGCAAGTACCCCCATAAGTTTTAATTGCAACCATACACATTTGCATCAGGATCACATTAGGCTCATACATGTAATCATCAGTCAATATATCACTTTACTAGGAACACATTTCTGAACCTTTGCAGTACATCACTCTTTACACAGTATTACATACACATTGTACCATAACTCAGGTTATTACCTCTTGTACATGAAACCTGAAGAGAGGGGGCCTCCCTATCAGTTACCTTGGGACTGGATGGAGCAGGGGCACCATACCTAGAGGGCAACACAAGTAACTTGGAGTTGGCACTGATGTTCAGTTTGGGCAATGAGCTCGGGGACACATACACTCCTTTATGGACAACATTGAGAGGCAAGTCCACCGGCCTCCCAGGGGAATCATAACTGAGGTGCACCACAGGCTTTACAGCTTGATCAGTCTTTCTAGGGGGAACTGTTACAGTCTCTGCACTCTGAGCCTCATTTTCAGCATTGTCCTCACTTGTCAGGGGAGTCTCCATTGGGGTAGAGAGGCTAGAACTTGGGGCACTTTCAGCTCCAGAAGTTACAATCTCTGAGTCCACAACACTTGGCTCACATGGAGCGCTTTCGGACACTGGTAGTGGACCGTCAGGGCACTCAAAATACTCTTCTTGTTCTGGTGTACCACCAGTCTGTTCCAGTCCATCATTTGCTTCCCCTGAAAGCTCAAACAGTTCAGCCATACACAATGATTCCATATCATCTGACTTGATGCTTTGCACTTCACTTTCTGGGAGCATTGGCTCCAGGGACAAAGCTGGGGGCTTAGACAGTCCAGAAGGCCCATCTTCATCTCCAGTATTGACTAGGGGATTGCCCTGAAACAATTGACTCAATTTGTAAGAAGGGTAGTATTCAAAGTCACACTCACTTTCCTCTGATATGGACTGACAGTCATGCTCAACTGGGATTTGTGGAGGGGAGCACTTTAACTCAGCTTCTGTAGGTGCAGACTTTCTTGATTTTTTCTTAGCAGCAGCTCTGGTCACTGGTCCAGAGGGGACATTTTCTGGGGGCTCAGACTCAATCAAGATTTGTCCAATGGGCCATAAATGATTTCTATGCATTGTTTTAACATCTTTTGAATTATTCTCAGGCCTTACTTTGTACACAGGCAGATCATCTAGTTTGCCCACTACAATGTGAGGGAGATGGTGCCATCTGTCAGCAATCTTGTGTTTGCCATGCAGTCCCAGATTTCTTAGCAATACCTGATCTCCCTCCTGGAGTTTCTGTGCTTTCACCTTTTTATCATACCTTTCTTTGTTGGCCAGATTTCTTTTGGCAGCCATGGTTTGAGCCAGTTGGTATGCATGATTTGGCTGGGTCTTTAACTTTTGCACATACTGTAAATAGTTGTCAGCTCAAACCCCATCAGGAGAGACCCCAAAGCACACATCTACCGGCAGTCGAGCTTCTCTTCCAAACATCAGGCGGTAGGGGGAGAACCCAGTGGCATCACTTTTGGTGCAGTTGTAGGCATGTACCAGGGTGCCAATTTGTTGGCTTCATCTAGTCTTGTCCTTTGGGTGGAGGGTGCCTAGCATATCTAGCAAAGTGCAGTTGAAACGTTCAGGCTGTGGGTCCCCCTGAGGGTGGTAAGGGGTGGTTCTGGACTTTTGTACTCCCCACAGGGAAAGCATCTCTTTGATCAGATGACTCTCAAAGTATCTCCCTTGATCAGAATGGATTCTTTGTGGAGCCCCATAGTGAACAAAAAAGTTTTCTACAAGTACTTTTGCCACAGTGGACGCCTTTTGGCCTTGGTGGGGAAAGCTTGGGCATATCTTGTAAAATGGTCAGTGACCACCAGCACATTACTAATATTTCTTTGATCTGATTCCAAACTCAGAAAATCAATACAGATCAGCTCCATGGGTGCACTGGTGGTGATGTTAACAAGGGGGCAGCCCTCTGGGGCAAAGCTTTCCTCTGTAAGCAGCGACTACAAGTTCAAATGTGTTGCTCCACATCAGCCCCCATCTTAGGCCAATAGAATCTGGATCTCACCAAGTCAGGTGTTCTGTCTATACCAAGGTGCCCCATGTGGTTATGTAAGGACCTCAGTAATGAATCTCGAAAGGCAGTGGGCAGCACTAGTTGTTGTTTGTCTACTTGCCCCCCTCTGTCTACTGTTTCTCTGCATAACAGTCTATTGATCAGTTTTAACTTAGGACCTTCTTTGTATAACAGTGCGGTTCTCAAATCAGTGGAATGTAATTTGGACACAACTTTCCCTGAATATAGGGCTTCTAAAGCTGATTTGACCATGGGATCTTGGGATTGAGCCCGGCGAATACTGTCATTGTCCAGCTGAGGCAGTGCACCAATGTCTATTGCAGAAAAATGGCAATAAGCAGCAGGTATACAATTCTCATAGGGTCCCAAACAATCCACCATACAGTCCACTGCGTCCGTGGACATTTGTTCCTCCCTGTCAAACTTCCGGCAGAGTGCTCTAATATCAGGTTCTGACAGTCTGACCCAGTCATTCTGGGGAACAGGCCTCTGGGAGAGAGAGCATCAGCATCTATGTGGTTCAGGCCTGCTCTGTATTCAACTGCATAGTCATAGGTAGATAAGGCAGAGAGCCACCTAAGGCCAGTGGCATCCAACTTAGCTGAAGTCTGCACATAGGTCAAAGGATTATTGTCAGTCTTTACTAGTATCTTAGCCCCATACAAGTACTCATGGAATTGATCAACAATGGCCCACTTCAAAGCTAGGAACTCTAACTTGTGTACAGGATAGTTCTTTTTGGAAGGGGTCAGGCTTCTGCTGGCAAAGATCACTGGTCTCAGGCCGTTCTCGTGCTCTTGGTACAACACAGTCCCCAACCCTTACAAGCTAGCATCAGTGTGCAGGACATAAGGTTTTGTTGGATCAGCATAGGCCAACACAGGAGCGTGGGTAAGTTGATATATGATCTCATGAAAAGCAATCTCACAATCAGGAGTCCAGCGGGCCCCAAATACTTCACTTGGACAAAAATACACTCTTTTAGTCTCGAGGGACGCTGACGTTTTGTATTTTTTGTGGGTTGGTAGATACCCTTGTAACCCCTCACCCCTGCCTTTTTGCCAAAACGACAGGTGGCATGCTGTTGAAGCTGACAGCAGTACCTGGTGGGGACTGGGTTCAGGGAGGATGAGGTTACTCGGCACAGGGGACCTAAGTTTGGCTACTCTGTACAGGGGCACCCAAGTAAATCCGAACACAGGAAGTAATAACTGTAATGTCCAGAACCAGGAATGGGATTCTTCAGTGTGGCTTTTATTCACATACTAGCTGAATAAACAAAGCATAGACGGACCCCCATGGGGCTACATTTCCTGGTAATGCATATTAGAGACTACAGAACACTTTATCACCATTTCCAGCCCTCAGGCTCTGAATCCACCAGGCACACAGCCCGGACTTGCACGCAGCTTTGGGTACACAGCCGACTTGTACACACTTGGGTTTTCCCCACTGGCCCGGCTCCCCCGCCGGCCACTTGATCCACAGTCCATTGGAAGAATGAACCAAATATCCCATTCACGGTCCATTGGAAGAATGAACCAATTATCCCATCCATGGTCCATTGGAAGAATGAACCAATTATCCTGTCGTGGCTCCCCACACCACACTAGAGTCTGCGACTCCTAGAGAGAATTTTCCTTACAATCCCACATCTGGGTACTTCCCCCATCACTGGCCAAGTGCCTGAGGCAAAGTAGAAAACACAGAAGAAATCCGTAGAGGTGGACCTGGTCACTAAAGATGGGGGGCCACCCACCTCCTGCTCCCACAGCCCATACCCGGCCATTTCTCTGGAAAACTGAACCATTCCTTTGCTGAACTTCTAAATGTAGATTAAGGGTAGACGTCTGTCACATCTCCTCTACATATTATTTGCATCTCACAAAACTCTGGGATTTGACACTACTTCTACTTGCTTGGCCCATTTCTCTAGGCTTCCCAATATGTAGTTCAATCCCTAGATTTTCACACAAGTCCCAGGGTGAAGAAAACATATGCCCTTTTAGCCAGAGCAGACACTCACCCTTAAGTTGCAGGTGCCCCACAGGCGACTCACAAATCTTCCATCTTCCAAAATAAATCCTGGACTAAACAGGCAGCTTTTCCTCCACTTAGCAGAATTAAGGGGATTGCCCCAGGAATCTGCTGGGAATCTTTACATCCCCCGGAGGGAGGTGGCACTGAGACCCGAACAGCGGTCTCCACCACTTGAGTACAAACTTCACTCACTCCAGCCAAACTGCAGACTCTCACTTTTAAAAATTCCCAACGTTCTATCTAACTCCCTTTGCTGCAGATTCCAATGTGGCTTATGCAGCTGCGAAAGTTCTATTGGTGATGTCATCCCTCAGTCTCAGCTGAGACTGAGGACAGAGTGCGACAGTGTGAAACCCATTTAACTGGAGTTTCACAAGCTGCCTTCCCTGCCTACCACTAGGTCTTACTGGGATTCTAGTAACCCCGGGTAACTAGGGGGTTACACCCTTGAGTAAGGTTAAGTAAAGGGCGGATCACTCTTGAATAGTCCTTGATGAAACGCCAATAATAACCACAGAATCCCAGGAATCTTTGCAGTTCTTTTAGATTTTTGGGCTGTGGCCAGGTGGTCAAGGCCTTGACTTTACTTGGGTTGGTCTCTATTCCCTCGGTGGATACTATGTGTCCCACATACTTTACTGATGTTTGAAAGAATTGACACTTATCAATGGACAGTTTAAGGCCAAAGTCTTCCAGTCGGTCCAACACCTTGAATAATCTGCTCTCATGTTCCTCCAGTGAGCTGCCAAACACAATAACATCATCTAGGTATACCAGGCACTCTAATAAGTTCATGTCCCCCACTGAACGCTCCATCAGTCGCTGAAAGGTGGCTGGGGCACCTGAAATCCCTTGAGGCATTCTCATGAATTCATAGAAGCCAAGCGGACAGATAAAGGCTGTCTTCTCATGGTCTTCTGGGGCCATCGGGATCTGGTAGTACCCACTGCGAAGATCCAGTACAGAGAACCACTTGCTACCATTCAGGCAGTCCAAAGCATCCTGAATGTGGGTCATTGTATACTGATCAGGGATAGTCCGCCGGTTTAAAGTGCGATAATCCACGCACATCCTTATTGTCCCATTCTTTTTTCTCACTACCACAATGGGGGAAGCATAGGGGCTTCTGGATTCTTGTATTACACCAGCAGCTAGCATCGCTTGCAGATGCCATCTCACGTCATCTATGTCAGCAGGTGCCAGGCGTCGAGACCTCTCATGAAATGGCTTTCATCATGCAGCCGGATGTGGTGCTCAGCTCCTTGCACACATCTGACATCCCATTCTTTTAAGGAAACACCTGGTCTCTCTGGGCAAGCTTCTCACTGATCCTCACTTTCCATTCAGCTGGCAACGGGGAGTCACCGAAATCAAACAAGTCAGGCGTTACTCTGTCATTCTTCCCCGAACTCTTGCTACTGGGTAGCACTGCAGTGTCTGCACAATGAACATTAGCCAGGGTGCAACCTCTATTTACTCGAATCTCTCTGTCAGACACATTATGAACTTGAACCATTACCCTTCTGGCATAAGCATGGGCTCTAGCAGGCAAAATACTAGGCTTGACCAGCAGTCCCTCCGGCAATTTCCCATCGCCTGGTGCATCCAACACAAGGATTTTATTCTTGACATCCTTTCTGATACAGACTTCCCCCTGGAGAGTACACTGGGCATTTGCCACCAGGATCAGAGACTCAGGATCCTTTTTCCAGATAACTCTAACCGGTTCCTCTGGTTCCACTTTGTCAGCATCTCTCTGTGCCTCATAGGCCTTCTTGATCAAAGCCGGAATTCTTAATGCTCTACTAGTTCTTGACCCCTGTTTTTCATAATACAACTGTGCCAGCCGTCCAAACATATGTGCATTAGTCCCAATTAGTAAAGGAACCCCATCTTACAGTCCAGTAGGGGGACCCACTAAGGCCAGTGTCTTTACTTGCTCTGCCATTCCAACCACAGAGGTAGGGAAAGACAGCCAAATTCGGATATACCCGGAGTAGGGGTAGGCCTTCTCACTTAACCCCCATACATGCAGTCCTTCTAATGGTTGTAAGGGTACGTCTGACAAAGGCTTCTGATACCAATCCTGGAACATAATTGTCACTTGGGAGCCACTGTCTAATACAGCTCTTGTAGACACTCCATTCACCTTTACAGTGGTCTCCATGGAGGAACCCACTATTCTGGACTAGTCTGGAGAGGTGGTAGCGGGGGCCTGGGCAACTGACCTTGCCACAGATGGATGTGAGTTAGCATTTTTGGGACCCTCACTGGGACCATTTCATGCACCTCTTAGCCACTGACTTGTTCTCCGAAGTTCTCCTTGTAGCCGGCTCACCACTCTCTCACTAAGTCTTTCTGAGACCAGCATTCCCTCTTCATGTGCCCATCCTTCCCACAATTATGGCAAAATATGTCTGCTGAAGTTTGGGGTGACCAAGGCATCACTGTGTGGGCTGCGGCATTGGTACTATCGAGAGAAAACCTTGGTGCCACCTTAGCCAGCAGTGGATTGGACATTTGGAGACATCTTTTTAGTTCCCTCACTTCCATAGTCAATGCATCAAGTTTTGAACTGTTGTCAACATGAGGTGCCTGGGTGGGCACCCCCAACCCCATAGCAGAAGTAGTCGGGCAAGTGTCAGTGCCTGTGCTCATAGGAGTATCCTTCATGATGAGACTGTCTGTTACTTTCCTAATCTCCCTCAGCAACTCCTCCCAGTGCGGGGTGTTTACAGCCATCCTCGTTTGGCAGGCACTTAATCCTTGACTTTCATCATGGGTTTTCAGTGATCCCTGGCTGTCAGCAGCTGACCCCACCCTTGGAGCAGAGGTTGTAGCAACTACAACTACGCGGGCCTCTGAGAAAGTTTCCTCCTCCTCAACTTCCTGGATTTCTTTCATCAAATCACAATGATCCGGTGGGTTACCTCTCCTGTCATGAAGCCTCAACTGAAGGAGCTGCAATTTTGAGTGCTTTGCATGTTGCAATATGTGCCCCAACCTCACAAGGTTTAAGTCACTGGTGGCCACCCCCCCCCTTTCTGGAAGGCCCTCTGTAGCGCTCCTTCCAGACGAGTAACATATGCAGATAAACTTTCCCCTGGCCATTGTTTTGTACCTTGAAACTTCCGCTACAAGCTCTCCCCTAACTCACTACTTCCAAAATTGCATTCAAGTGCAGTTAGGTACTTTTGGGCAGATGTCTCAGGGTTTGTGGACCTCAAAGACTTAATGGCTTCCAGAGCGGGACCTCTCAAACTCTCTAGGATTCTTTTTCATTTCTCAGCCTCTGTACACTGCCACTCAGATACCAAAGGGGCAACACAGTCTATCCAGGTCTCCCAATCATCCTCTCCTTGTGGGGTGGGGAGGGTGCCGGAGAAAATTCTCAACCTGCGGTAAGAGTCATGACTATTGGCAGGTACAGACATGGGGGCTTGCACTGGCATAGAAGGAGGGGCAATAACGGGTGCTGGAGGGGGAAGAGGGTGTTGGTGGAGGAACGTTCTCAGGTGTCAATAATAGTTTCTTTAAATCCTCCACAGTTTTCCCTTCCCCTAACAACAATTTAGCAAATTTCTCCTCAAAAGTTTCAGATAATGGGGGAGGCTCGTTCTCCTTGGGGTCTTTACTGTCTTTGGTTATCATTCTCCAGACAGTGAGGGTTTTCCCAGGGGTAACAGTCTGTGGCACTTTAGAACTGTCTACAGGGTCCTTACACTCTATTAGGGCCATGAAAGTTTGGGTGAGCAGATCAGCCTGTCGCCCGTCTACCACAGGGTCTCGTAAACATTCAACCTTGGAAAGTACTCCCTCTACAGTATCTGTACTGGTACCCAGCGGGATATCCAAGATAAGTATAGCATTTTGGGGGTCGATCTCCTCCCCAGTACACCACTTCACCAGCTGGTGTACAGCCACTTCTGTTGAGGTACCCATTTATTTTTTTAACAGTAATTCATAAATGTGGCCACTAGAAGACACTAATCCCAGCGGTGAGCCTCCAAAATGTAACTCCCAGGGGGTGCTATCCCAAGGGCTACTACCCCTGTCTGATTTGCCCCTAACAGGTTGAGGGGCCTGGATCTGATGGCGGGTGCCTCCACCCAGAGGTCGGGGTTAAGACAGCCTGATATGACTTGGTCACAACCCTCTGGGTCACTGCAACCCTCTTTCTTCCCACTAGTGGCCCACACAAATCAATCACAGTACCCTTACAATATACACTTACCCCCAGGATTGGTTCAATCAGCTTGACTCTGGGGACCCCCTGTAAAGTAAGATGCAGTTATACAATAACCACTGTACAGTAATTCAACATAGACACACAGTTCAAGCAGTGTAACTTTGCTAAACAACCAAATCTGATTTATTTAGGGGATAGTAACAAGGGACAGGGGGAAATCAGGTTAACTGATTCAGTCACTTTAATAATCACAGTACTATGCACATATTTCAGAGTCCCAAATGTCACTCTTACTGGGTACCCAGGCAATAAGAGGCTAGCCTATTTGGTGCAGCTGGTTGTTGCCCTGAGGATGGAAAATACATGCACAAAACCCACTTTGTAATCCGGAGCCAGTAGACTCAGTTCGTGAAGAAAGAAAGGAAAAGTAATCAGATGGAACATTTGCAATTAGATGATGGCAGGGAGCTACCCTGATTTGTACTCACAAATTCAATGCTGAAACTGAATGGAAGGCAGATTGTCCTGGATTGCCAGGAGGAGCAGACCATGTGGACAATGTCCTTGTGACTGGATCCCACGGCAGTTCAGAGCAAATGGATGTAGTCTGGATTAAGCTGGGGTTTACTTCCAGCTTCAGGCACTCAATTCACTGTAAGGGGAATTTGAAACGCGATACCCCACAAGCACTACACACATTTATACGTAAAAGGAAAGTACTATACCAGGCAGGCTGCTTCTCTATCCCGATCGCAATTACTGCACAATACCCGAGAGAACACACAGCAGATTCAGTTCCTGACAGACCAAGCGTGATTCAGCAATTTCTCCAGTCTTCTACAGGGTGAGCCTGGTTTCCTTACTTCTGGTGCTTCTTTCTCCTTACAACTCTGATTCAGTCCACACTGGCACTCACAAACAATTGTAGGCCGAACTTCAGAGCCCCACGTGAGCTTCCCGCACGAAAACTCAACAGCGCAGGAGCCCGGAGCTCCTTCCCTCTTCACAGTCACAACTCATCTGATCTTTCCAGTAGACAGAGCCGGGCACTTCCTTTGAGTCCCCCCACACTGATTGATCTAGTTCAGCAGTTCAAAACTAGAATGGGGGACTAGGCAAACACAGTTCTGATTGCAAAGAAAAGCAGATTAGACAAACTGTATTTTCGTTATTACTCTAAATGATGTCTGGCAAACAGTTATATCTTTGAAAAGTGCTCACTCTGCCCACTTAGTGATGATAGAAACGGAGTGATTTGGCAGCAGTTCGAGTGGGACTCAAGCAGGGAAACACACAGACCCCCATCCAAATTAATTATGTCTGCAGGCAGACAGCACTTAAAGAGACAGTACCAGAGGCTCTAAAAGCACTCACAGATAAACGGCTTAGACGCCGAACACCATCCAGGCTTGGAGCATTCAAGCAAGCTCCTGGAAAACTTTTGGGAACTCCCATTTGCAAGGGGGTTACATACATGAATTCCGTAGTGTACGGTAGGCGTTGAAATCTGTTTGCTGGCCTGATGTTTTGTAGCGCTTCCAGAGTTTATCTCTAAGGTGCAAAGTTTTGAACAAGTGTTTGTTTAGCCATCTTGTTTGTTTACCCCTCACTCTCCAGGTGATCTCTGGGGCATGTTTACATCATACTGTAAGGAATTTAGTGATGAAGAGGTTAAGAGAGTCCTGAGAACAGTCTGATAGATAGATCTCTGACCAATCAATTCTGGAGATGTCATACAGAAACCCCTCTTGGTCTAGGTGAGCAAAGTTTGTGAGAGTGATGAGACGTGGTGGAGGAGATGGAGGTGCCCCCAAGGACAGGATGCAGAAAGTAGGAGAGTGGTCAGTTAAGGCATCAGCAAGAGTACCAGCAGCTGAGATATGTTCGATCCGGTTTACCAGCACCCAATCCAATAGTGTGCCTAGTGGTGATGAAGACAGACTTACAGTCGGCACTGTTACCATCTGATGCAGGTTGTAGCTATAAGTCAGAGATTGAAGAGAAGTGAGAGCTGCCCCAGCCAGTTTAAGTTTAGGTCCCCTAAGATGACAACCTCATTATGATTAAAATTCTGAGAGGTATTTTCCAACAGGCACTCTAGACCCGCAATCCCTCCCGCTGGGGGGTTATATGCACAGATAACATGCAGTTTCTTGGCTCCCAACACAAGGGTAGCATGCAAGTATTCACATACTGATTGAGCATCTGGGATAGCGAGAAGAGAGACAGTCAGATTATTTCTGTAGTACAGAGCAACTCCACCCTCACGTTTGTTTGATTTCCTATCCCTTTGAATAATAGAGTAATTTTGCAGGGAGCAGAGGGAGTCAGTAACCAATGGTTTTAGCCAGGTCTCAGTGAGACAGAGGGTATCAGGATTGTACAGTTTGACCCATGACTCCAGTTCCACGAAGTGACACATCAAACTTCTTATATTCAAGTGTGCAGTTAACAGCCCATGTTTGGACATACTATGTATGTCATCTGCTGAGAAGTAAGCATCTAGTGGCCCAGGATTTATCTCTATATCCCCAGATAGCAGAATGGCAATGATGACAAGGAACCACAGCCTCACGTTTAGAAAAGGATGGGATAATGCAGACTTGTTCTGTAGTTTCCTAAACATATAGAGAGAATGGTAGGGACAGCCCTTTTCTTAGAGAAGAAGATTAGTTTGTAGTATCCTTGCATTATAAACAATAAGGTTGGAGAAAGTAAAATCATAGTGCTCGGTCCTAGATTTATTTCAGCCATCCTCATTCCATAAGGACAGTGTAATTCTGTCAAGGCAAAGTAGGACACGAAAAGTTACGAGGGCAACCCCTAGACAGCTGTTGGACATGGTGTGACTGTTGGTACAACACTGGTTCAACTCATGACAAAGGTCACCCAGGGTCACAGCTAGGCAGGGATTGACAAGAGACTTTGGCTGTGCAAGACCTTGCAGGAATGCAGTCCCCAGCCCCATTACATTGACAGCCTGGGGCACACCTACTCAAGTACAAGTGCAGGATGCGAAATCATTTTGTCCTTTTGCTTCCTTTGTTATTTAAAGAAGTTGTTTAAAATCCCACAAATAGATCCCTTAGGAGCAAGCCAGACAAAAATGTGGATTTGAATAGGACCCAGAGTCACTGGAGTTTGTCAGACCTAGTTGCTTGATTTCTATTTTGCTTGGGATAGCTTCCAAACAGTTGATTTTAAACTGAAAATGCAAATACCTTGTGGTGATGTTTTGCAGAAAATCCAGTCCAGAAGACCTTCACAGATGTAGTGAGCAAGAATGATGTAGTTACTCCAAGCAGAGATCTTGTAAATCTAAAAAAACTTAGCTACAGACACAGAGAAACACAAACAGCCTCCCACATGCTTGGGCTTCACAAATGAAAGTGCTCATGGACTTGCTATAGTAGAACCAACTGACATGATTACTTGGTTGCGACTGGGGAAAGAGGAATGGGGGATGTTTCTTTTTTTCTTTAATTTTGTAAGTTATTCCCTTACTCCACTTTCTGGAATTGGTCCATTGTGCTCCTTGGTGAATACCAAACAGAAGAAGTTGTTCAGAGCAGTTGTCTTCTGTTAATCATCCTCGACGACTCTGTCATCTTCCAAAAGCCAAACTATCCCCTCCTATTTTTCTTCTTCTCTTGAATGTAGCAAAAGAAGTGTTTACCCCAAGATTTGACCCCTTCTGCTATCTGAAGCCCTGCTGCCACTTTAGCCTGTCTTACTGCCCTCTTAGCCTCTTTGGGTATAGTCGTCCCATTCGTAATCCCCTTAGACTGTGTTATATTTGTGAAAAGCCACCATTCTGGTCCTAATTTCTTCCCCAACCTGGCCTGTGAAACCAAATGGGTCTCCTGTGCCTGTTCCTTTTTGTCACTGTCCTTATGCACAGCTTGGTAGCTTCCAGAATGGCTTGCTTAACCTGCTCCCATATGTCTTCTACATCCCATTCCTCTTAGATCCCTGACAATTTTCCTCTAACTATCTGCTTCATCTTATCGAAGTCCGCTCCTCTAAAGTTTAAGACCTCGGCCCATGATTTAGATTTTACAACCTCCAGGGATAACTGGAACCAGGCAGAGTTATGGTCACTATTTGCCAGTGACTCTCCAACCTTAACAGTACCAACCACCTCCAGGTTGGTGAGAACCACACTGAGGATAGCATCAATCGTAGTTGGAGTGTTAACTAGTTGGGTGAGTAGGCAGTCTTGTAAGGCCTTGACCACCTTCTGACTTTTTGAGGATCCAGCCAAGGGGGTACTCCAGTCAATGTTGTGCATGTTCAGATCACCTACCATCACTGTGTCCCCTTTCTGAGTCACGAGTACCTCATCTTTTTCCTCTGTTTGCCCTGGTGGCCTGTATACAACTGCAAAGAAGATCTTTTTTCCTGATGTCAAGCTAAGTTGTACACACAGAGACTTACCCCCATTCACTGAAGTGCTGCCTCTTCTCTCACCATTAGGAATGGCCTGAGACCCACACAGGCAACCAGTCAGTAGTGGTGCTGCCCCATTTTTGCTGAATATGGGGTTGCAGCCACCTCTTCTTACAGGATTCAGTCATTACTGGGCAAAGACACCCTCTTCTTTGAGTTTCTGTAATACTGCCTATTACATAACCACCCCTTCTTTATGATACTCATGAGCTGTTTGTAAAGTTGTAATGTTTTGTAGCAGCACCACTGCAATAAGTGACCCACATGGGTCTCCATGTCTACCAAATGGGATGTGAGCCTTCCTGCAAGGGCGGGGGGCTTGTGTGGATCAAAACCCAGAAAAAAGGGATGCATTTCCTATTCTATGTCTGAGACTCCCAGCTTTGCAAATCAAATCTTGTAAAACGGAAATGATGTAGGAAAATTGTTTCTAAATATGTCTACCCACTGGCCCAGTAGCATTGCCACCTGGCAGACTCGGGATCACGTGTGATCCCAGACTCACACATTGAGGCTGGGTGGTGGCCAGGCACATTGTGGAGGTGAGGTGCTCGGGTTCCAGGGATGGTGGGTATGAGCTATCTGGCATTTATACAGCCCAAGCTGGTGACATTAAGCAGCATTGTCATTGACTGTGAAGATAGTAGCTTGTCCACTCACCCTCCCAGCTGGCGGAATGGTGCAGCAATGGAGGCCCTGCTCATTGTGGTGGGGGACTGAGGGAACAACCAAAGGGAGGAAATGGGAGTAATCCAAAAATCAAATACAGTTGTCACCTTCAAATTCCAGAGTATCTTAGTTTCCTCTCAGCAGGATCAAGCAAGAGAGAATGTATATAATGGCATCTATGAGACTTGCGTTCAACCTAGAAATAAAAAAAAATGTCCTATTTCTCAACAATGGTGGTACTGGATAAAGGAATATGTGGTTGGTTCTACCATACATTGTATCATACAATAACGCTACTTTTGTACTATATACAGTGGTGCCAGCCAGGACGTAATCCAGTAATGTTGCAGTATATCACAAAATGTTGCAGTACATTGCAATGTTCAATGTAATAATTTTCAATGTAATCATTTTTATAATAAAAATGATATAATTCCATAATTATAACAAAAAAAACAAATACAGTTGAAAAGCATGTGTCCTGCTAAAGAAAAGAAAGGTATATTAAACTTTAGTCCAATTTTCTATGCAGTTTTCAAACTGTATTGTGATTGGTCATTAACATGATTTGCTTCTAGGTACGTGTTTTACTCATTTCAGTTTGTCTTTTGTACATTTCAGCATGTGCTATCCTCATTTCAGTAGGCACTTTATCTTTATTGTTGTGTTGGTATGTGTATTACATATTTCAGCATGCTATACTCATTTTATTACATATTATACTCATTTTGGTATGTGTTTCACAAAGTTTGGTATATATTACATGTATTGCAGTATGTGTTATACATATTTTAATATGTGTAGAATCAGTCTTGATATATGTTCTACGCATTTTGGTATGCAGTATACTCATATCAGTATGTGTTGAACTGTTTTGTTGTACTCATTTCAGTATATTTTGCACTCATTTCATCACGTGTTATACCCATTTTGGCACATTATTTATTTATTTATTTTAATTTTGGTAACTGGGTGAGCCTGCTGAAACATTACAGGTCCTTTTTCAGGGGCGACCTGGGAAGTGCAGTACATTGAAAGAGACATGGTGATTACAGTGGTTATATTTACATCAATCACAGCTTTTCCAATTAAATCAGTTACAGATAAGTATACAGTGTATGATTACATACAGATACATTGACGAGTGCATGGTAGTTACAATGGTTATATCTACACCATTCACAAATATTGAGATTGCATCATTTACAGATACACTTACAAAATACATTTACAAATACATAAGAGGTTCAAGTGGGGATAATTAGACAGAGGTTCAAGTGGGGATGATTAGACATAGAGTTTGGGAAGCAGAAAGCAATAGTAATTGGAAACAAGCACATGGTGAAGGGGCGGAGAGGTGTAGTAGTTAGGAGGATTGAAACTTAGTGAGCAAGGAGCAGGATAAGGTAGAGTGTAGTAGTAATATATAATTACCGGCTCTGCCTTTTTCCCATAGGAAACCGTGGTGTAATTTGCCGTTATAAAGGAGTGTTTATAACGGCAAACACGCGCACGATTTCCCTTCCTCTGCGCATGCTCAAGCAGCAACGTTAACAGCCATGAGCACTCCACGCTTCCATGTTACCGAAACCGAACCACCAGAACAACTCAGCGGTAAGTCCTCTTCTTTTCTTCCCCATTATACCCTGCACAGAAAGACCTGAAGAAATCGGGGAAAAAAAAAAAATTTAAAATACAAAAATCTCGGCACCGCAGTAAAAGGACTGACCTTGGCATACACTGGCAGGAGGCACAGACCTCTTTATTTTATATAATTGCTGAGGCAAAAAGCAAACCCAGCAATTATATAGTTGTGGGCCGGGTCGGGTAACAACCACTTACATCACTCTCTCGCTGTGGATGTTATAAAACCCGGCCTGACCGGGGTTTATGTAGCATCCCACAACTCGGTGTGTGTAAACAGCCACACACCCCAACCCATACTTTATTCTATATGTTATACATATTTCAGCTGGTGTCATACTCATATCATCATAATATGTTATATTTATTGTGACATATATCATACCCATTTAAGTATGTCATTCTCATTTTGGTATATGTCATCTTCAAAAAGCTGTAATTTTGAATTGAATGACCTCCCATATAACTTGTCTATTTATATATTTTGTATTTTTGAATGAAATGTAATATGCTTTTTACAGGGGCATCATTTGGGGGTAGCCAGGGGTAGTGGCTAAGACCCCATGATTTCTTTGCAACCCCTATGATGTCCATGGCAACACCTGAGAACCCCTAAAAGAAGACTGTCCTAGCATTTATTTATATAAATTTGGTGGCTGGAGGAGTTTTGAACCCCCAATGATTCTGTTGAAATGGGACTTTGCAGTCCATATGATTCTGGTGAAATGATGGTACTGGCTATATATGGAAACTTAGATATGTATCCAGGACAACTTTGAAAATAGGGCTTTCTGGTCCTTAAGTTTTTACCATGTCAAAATAGAGATTTTACTACTTTTACTTTTTACTACAAATATTTTACATATTTGAGTAGCTCTTTTACTAAATAAAGTCTGTATATATTTACTTATTTTTAAAAATGAAACTCTAGTTAGATGTAATTTTTAATACTGTGAAATACCAATTTGTTTAACAAATAGTGTAAAAAAATTAAGAAAAAGGAAAGGGAATAGTTGAAATTTAAGAAAGACCCCACTGTATTCATTTAGAATAGTTATAAACGTGAGTTAAAACAAAGAATCCAATCAGGAATGAAAGGATAGTCATGGAATTTAAAATTGCACATACGAAAAATAACCAGAAATCATTCTCATATGTAAATAGCAATGGGAGTGTGACCGATCGGTTGGATCTATAACAAACAATAGAACAGCAATAAATGATCCCAAAGAAGTAGAATATACAATGAATGATTATTTGCACTCAGTGTATAGTAAAAAAGTTAATCATCAAACTTTCAATAAGGCAAGTGCTGGAGCAAAGTATTTTCAGAAGACAAAGTTTTGGCAGTCCTCAGATCCATTAGTTTCAAGTTCAGTTCAAGTGTCAAGTTTATTTGCAGAAAAACTCCATTGAGCACGCTCATTTGCAAGGAGGTCCTGGTAGGACATCTTGGTACTGTATACAGAAGTGTTACAGTAATACAATCGCATATAGTACAGTACAGCACTGTTGCAGTACGTGAATTCTGTTTGGTTTTGACACATGTAAACAATTTACATTAAGAGTTGAGGTAAATTAACTTTTAAGCAGAGCTAAAGAAGCAGCGTTAACAGGCAAGAAGGGAGAAAGAGGGGAGCTGGGCTAGTAGGCAGGAAGGTGGAAATGAGGGGAGATAAAAAGAGTTTACAAAACTAATCAATCTCCAGGTCCAGATGGGTTACATCCTAGACTCATCAAGGAAGTCCCATCATTTACTAGTAGGCCCATGAACATTTTTGAATAAGAAATCATACATCCGTGGAGAGGTTCTTTTCGATTGGAAAAGGGCCATAGTTATTCTTATTTACAACAAGCATTTGTCAATGCTGAACGTTCGCTTGCATGTACTTGCATCTTTATAGCATTTGTAGCGGTATTTGTTTATTAAAACTATCAGTCCTTCTTTGGCAGCCTTTCTGTGCAAACTTCCCACGGAGCTCCTCCAGCCACCTGCTTTAAACACTGCATATTTAGCAGTCGGCTGCTCTGTCAGACTGACTGCTAGTATTTCATTTTTGATTGAGCTCCATTGAAAAATCATCATTTGTGGATGGTGGTGCGATTGGTAATGTGATGCTTTGACAAGGACACAAAGTACACTCATGGAATTAATCTTGGCATTGGCAAAGGTCAATATAAAAATAGAAAACCACATATCCCGCACAACTGGAAATGATTCAGTCAGTAAAGGCTCAGTAACAGATGCACGATCTGAGGTACTGGTGGTGTAGACTTGCAATATTAGGAACTGCAGCACTTACCATAAAGAGAAAGCAAATGCAAAACTGCAGCTGTGATGCTTGATGCAGAATTCAGTTACTAACTGGTTGCACAGTTGTGCGACATCTCACTTAGGCTGTTTGTGATAAAGAAAGATGTTAAACATTGCAGACCAGACATCATTGTAATAATTGTGGCATGAAAAGAAAAAAGTAAATACAATACAAACGGTTATGTTGCCAATTTCAGAGTGAAACATAATGTAAGAAAAACATTACAGGCATGCTCATCTGGTAAGGATGCACCGTATCTCAAGTCAGCGATGTTTCCATGCAACAGTACATCACTTGACAACAAGCACCCATTAATGTGCAAGCATATCAAGTAGAGGTAATTGTGCATGTTCTGGTCAAATGCTTCATGCTCTTGCATATGCGGGGTTGTTGTCATGGCCCTGGGTGGGGGTTGGGGGATGGGGAAGGAAGTTGTGTTGGGCTCCTCTTATACATCATAGCACAATGGCAGGCCAATGACCAGATGGTGTTTAAAGGGGTGGGGGTGGGGTGGTGGTTTAGGGGCACATTGTACTGTGGTCACTATACCAGGTTAAAACAGCCATCAGTAGCACAAATAGAAGTGCAAAGGATGGAAAAATTAAAAGTATACATGGCACCTTGATTGAACAGTGGGGACACTGCGTCTGGGCATCTTGTTCTGTCCCCATGTTCATTTTTTATACTGTCTGATCATACAAATTGGAGTCTGTCATCACAGTATTGTCAGAATCCTTGCTGACTTCCTCAGACAAAACACGAGCAAAGCCTTATGAGTGTAGCGATTGTACCCCCAGTAAGCTGCTGACTGGTGGTGTCATTTGGGTTTCATTCTATGAACACCAACACTGCCCTATTTGGCCAAACTTAATTGCTATCAGACTCGATAGACCGTAAGGCCTAATCTGCTGGCAATTAGTATGTTAGTATGTTAAGGAGCTTGAAGCGTTGGGTACAAACACTATGACTAAACAACAAAAAACACTTGCCGGGGTCTGGCAGTATTACCAGTTTAGGAACATGGCTTGGTGCTCTAACAGTACCAGAGGGCACGTGAACTTCTGTAGTCTTACAGTCGCTGGCAAGAGTGTCTGAGAACAACCTGCATGTGTGACTCAGATTTGTCTGTGAATGAAGTATGTCCACTTTGATGACTGTGGACGCTTCTGCTCTGCTGTGCAAGATCCCTGCCACCCACCTCTGCCAACACTACCAATTCAACTGGGCTATGGAACGTGTAGGCTTGTTTGCTGTTGCTGCTAGCATTTGTACACAGTGTGGTGGGATGATCTATGCAGCACCAGCCGCCAGGACAGTCAGAGTGTTTGCGTGGGATACATACTCAATGAAAACACACTGGAGTCCACAGGACACCACCACAGACAGCAGCAAGAAACCCCAGATCCAATCACAATAAAACATTGTGTATGTACTTCAAGGCAGAAAACAAACACATAAATGCATGTAGCAATGGAAGTGAATATGAAAGATCAGTTCAATTACAATTTGTTTGATTTGAAAATAGGTAAAGAATATCTTTTTCCACCAGTAAAACAGTAACATTGAAAATATTGAGGCATCATGGCTAATGACATGACTGTACATTGGGAAGCTGCATTCACAAGTGTGGCATGAGCACCTCGATTTCCTTTTTCTGGTGGTTTTAGTAACCAGTCGCTGTTAGTCTATGCCATGGGCCAGATGGAATGTGACCTGTGTCAATTACTTATGGGTGCCTCCGAGGGACATGCAGGATTTGTCCCAATTGCTGTGTCCACCATACGGCACTCAGAGCACTGGCCTTATGATGCTGGGCAGTAAGGATGCCAAATGTAGGATTCCCACCCCCTTCCTGAGGTCCACCCCCCCGGAGTAGGAATCCTTAAGTGGGGGGTGTGTGGAGCGTGCAGCCCCCCCACAAAAAAAGTGATTGTGATATTGCTGATTGGCACCCTAATTGCCTGGCACCGGAACGCTGCCACGTTCTGAGGGTGGAACCGTTGTGTGTCCTTTACGAACATGGTACTGGCAGAGATGGTGCCATTCTGCAGCAAGTAATCCAATAACCCTTGCCTATTACAAGATAGATAAAATGAAAATGTAGATTACTAAAGAACATTGAACCCTGCAGTATGCCATTAGGTTACTTACATGGAACACAGCAATGAAGTCCTCTGTCATTGGAGCGGTTCATTTCTTTCAACTACACAAACGTGCCACGTCAGCAAGCAGAACTAGTGTCATGATCACAGTGCCTGGTCATTGGTGTACACTGCCAAGCCCATTGCAGCTTCAGCTGTAATTGGCTTGGCAGTAACACACCTCTAAAATGCCATTCATAGCAAAATGTTCTTTGTGCAAGTAAATGTAAAAAGGGATTAAAACAATCTGCTGAAAATTACAGACCAGTCAGCCTAATGACCATTTTGGGGAAACTGATGGAGAGCCTGTTGAAATATAGGCTAGATAAGGAAATAGCAGATATGAAGATACAGGATAAATCATAACACAGCTTCATATCAGGAAGGCCATGTACTACAAAGCGCATATCCTTTTACAACAAAGTAGGCATCAGTTTAGACAATAACATACCAGTGGAAGTTATATTTCTAGATTTCACAAAGGCTTTTGATAAAGTGCCACACCTTCAGGCTTTTGCATGTTTTCAATGTCTCCTAAAAGCCTTATGTAATGCAAGACACTGCAGCGTATTTGTAACATATGACTGCTGTTAGTAAAAAATAAATTCTGGTATTCGCTAAGCATGAGTACTCTGCAAGTTGTTGCCAACAGGCTACAGTAACTAGACTAATGTACTGTACACACAATGTGCAATGCAGGCATTGTAGTGTATTATGAATATGACTGTAGATAAAGTGCAGAGTTTGGGGGTGATGTGGGGGAGACTAGATCAGAAGTATGATACGGGGAAAAAATACAATTCAGATAATCGTATGCATACTGTATCATATTAGAGAAACAAATGATTGTATTTATGATCAGGTGCTCTATTTCATGTACAACCCAATCTTAAAATGAAAAGCAAATCATTGATATTGTCACAAAGTTTGCTATTCTAAAAATATATAAACATTTATAGTTAGTAATGAGTACAAACAAACAAGAAAAATCTATTAAAAAATGCACACTTTGACAGAAACGTTTGGCTGATGTTTAGAATGACGCGATTCAGCTGTCAAAGCTGCCAAAACTGTTCCTCTGACAGGCATAGGTATGCACTACGCTTTACTGCTATCTGACAATCTACAACAGAGTGATTGTCAAAATTTTCATTTGCCAAAATAACCATTAATTTAGCAGTGCATTTCCTACATTTTATATGTACTTCCATGAGTGTTACTGTTTGATAAATGTATGAGGCACACATAAATGCATATATTCCTTGCAGCTTTGTGTAATCTTCCCTCGTAACTTGTTAGAAAGAAACCTTTAATTGTTAATTGTGGTAAAATAACAGGAAAAATATGAACACTGTTAAAGTTAAAATATGACATATTGACAGAAACATACATTTAAAACCCTTCCAAATCAAACAGCGTGATACCCTAAGGTTATAATGAAGTTAAATACACTGTGAAAGAGCAGAGTCTGTCGATGATGTCACTTCCAGTCGTGGCTGTCAATCAAAGCCTGAAAATGGAGGAGGAACATGATGGTTTAAAAAATAAATAATTTTTTTCATGACTTTTTAATTTTTTGCTCACATAGACTGTGCGATTTGCGTTTAAGTGGAACAAGAGACATAACTGCATATGCATACAATGCTGACAGTTCCCCTTTAAGAAGTTGTAAAACAAAACAAAATCACACAAAATGCTTGATAAGATGAACACAATGGGTGATTTGATATCTTTTATTACACCAACAAGAGGTTTACAGAATATAAGCTTTCGGGCTGCACAGAGCCCTTCATCAGATAAAGGCAAGCTATACCGAGAAGCAACCTTAAAGGGAAACATTCACCTTCAATCAGACCCCACCTCAGTGTGAGGTGGGTTCCAATTAACATTTTTGCAAAAAGAATGTTTTATTAACTTAGAGTGGTTGGATTAATTTAGTTTTTATCTGGTTGATCCTGCCATCCCTCTCTCTCTTGCTGGCATTTTGAATTTAAGCACCCCTAGTTGCACACCCACAACCTACTGTGGCTGTCCTGAGTGTCTAGCCATGCCTGTGACTAACCTTGGATGCCCCATTCAGGTATTGGGGATCAAAGTACTACTGGGAGCACATCAAAAGACTCTCACAATACTGTCAGTTTATGTACCACCCAAAGACCCTAACACTGGCCTTTATAAAGTCTTGGATTACCTAAAAGTCCAAAAACACATCGCTGAGGCAATTATATTTAGTGACTTCAATATAAACTGGCTGTCAGCTTCCTCAGGCCCCATAAATGATGCACTATCACTGCTACATCTTTCTCAACTTGTTAGCTTTCCTACAAGAATTAACTACAAAACTGGGACAAGCACCACTCTCGACTGGGTAATCTCAAACTGCCCTGACCGGATCTCCAATGTAACTGTGCACCCTGACTCTCTAAGTGACCACTTCCTTGTCACCTGTAGCTGGACCAACAAATTCCAATCCTCTGACTATATTCAACAGAGTGCTTATATGTGGCCACCTAGAGCACCTAAAACAACACCTTCGCTGTCAGGACTGGTCTCTACTGGACTCCTCTAATGAAGCCCTTCAGCAGTTTATCAGTACTTTCAATGCCACCTGTGATGTACATGCACCCCTTAAGAAAATGAAGGTGCATGGCACTGTACATCCCAGGATTACCCCATATCTTCTTGCTACCATCAAAATGAGGGACCACCTCTAGTACTGTGCTAAATCGTCGGGCAAACCTCAAGACTGGCAAGCCTATAAAGCTGCAAGAAATTCTTGCACTCGGGCCATCCGCAAAGTGAAAAGCAATCACCACAGGGATCAGTTTACCAACAGTTGGGGTAAAAGCAGGAAATTCTGGTCAAATATTAAAGATATAACTGGAAAAGACCCAAAAAAGGCACCAACTATGATAAACCTCGATGGCTCCCACATACTGGATCCACTCCAAATTGCAAATACTTTCAATGATTCCTTTACCGATCTTAGCAATGTCCTACCACAAGATTTCTTTGATGATACCACCTTAAAGTCTGCGCACCAGCAGAAGAACAAGACAAATGATCACACTCTTTTCTACTTTAAACACATCTCTGTTGCCAAAGTCAGGAAACTACTGAGCAAAGTGCTGGGTAAGTCATGGCATAGTGGGGACTCCCTGGACCTCAAACTAATCGCACTTACCACTGAGGAAGTACTCCCACCTATCACTAAGATCATTAACCTTTCTCTGTCATTGCCTCAGTTCCCACATGTCTGGAAAACAGCCATTGTTACACCAGTTCATAAAGCTGGGGATTGTGCACTACATAGCAACTATAGGCCTATATCAATCCTCCCTCCCCTTTCAAAAATACTCGAGTGTATTGTTGCCAACCAACTAGTGGACTACCTCAGTAAATACTCCCTACAGTGTGAACAACAACATGGTTTTAAAAAAAGGCACAGCACCACCACTGCTCTCCTAGAACTCACTAGCTCTGTCCACCAATCTATTGACCAAGGCAGTCTTGTGGGGGCAGTCTTTATAGACTTAACCAAGGCCTTTGACATGGTTAATCACCAGCTCCTCCTTAATCAACTCTCTCTAACTGGCCTCTCCCCTGATTCACTGTCCTGGTTTACAAGCTATCTTGGAGATAGATCACAATGCATGAAGATTTCCAACGCTATCTCAGACCAAAAACCAGTTCGGTCTGGTGTATCCCAGGGCTCAATTCTGGGTCCCCTCCTATTCAGCATCTTCATTAACAATTTACCATCTGCCTGCTACCTGCGCACACTGCTCTATGTGGATGAAGCTGTCATTTTTGCAAGCCACCCTGACCTGCATATGCTCAAAAGCAACCTACAGAATGGTTTTCTGGACATCGAGCACTGGTTGTCCAAACAGAAACTAGTGCTAAACTACAAGAAGACAAAAGTCCTGTTGTTCTCCTCTGCCCGCAGTAGATACAATGGACATGCTCTCACTATCAGAAATAGCCAAGATGACCCCCTTGAACAAATACAGCACTTCAAGTACCTTGGGGTCATCCTAGATAGTCACCTCACCTACACACCCCACATCGAAAATGTAGCCAGAGCTGTCAATGCTAGGATTGGTCTTCTCTATAGACTCTAACACCTGAAGCTTTCAATCTGGTGATTCACAGTTCGGTGCTCTCTATTATCAACTATGCCTTGTCATTTACAGAGCTGCTACCGATACTGCTCTCAAAAGGCTCACTGTTGCGCTAAACAAGGCTTGAAGACTCCAAATGGGGGCATCCCACCTCACCCACACCTGTGATCTCTATAAACAGATTGGATGACTCAATCTATCTGGGAGAATTAAATACCACACCTGCCTTCTCACTAAAAAGATTCTACTCGGGTTCATGCCGAATGGTCTGTGTTGTCTGCTTAACAAATCTCCAAAGGTCCAACATACGTGCACCTCATCCACTGAACTCCTACTAGTCCCACGGTGCCAGACCATGCAACGCCAACGTGCCTTTGGTAGCAGAGCGCCTTCCTGGTTCAATGGACTCCCCAATAGTCTAGCTACCCTTCCTAAACTTGGAGAGTTCAAACGTAAGCTCAAAATTCATCTCCTAACTGAAAACTCCTGTGATTGCGCCACCTAGTTTCCAGGTCCCTTTCAGGACCTCCACTAGCCCATCCCCCTTCCCTTCTTGGACCTCCCCTCACTGACACTCACCCCCATCTTACCACCCTTCTCCCTGCCTTTGCCCCTCTTCCCCGCTTCCTTCCCTTTCTAAGACTCTTTCCTCCCCCTGTCGTAGTTGCAACTTTACAAGGCTGCCTGGCTGCTCCCTCCCTCTTGGTTCTTCCCCCTCTACTTTTCTTCCTCTGCCTCTAATCAGGTTTTGCTTAATGTGTATATAACCATACCTCTCAAGTGTCCCTGATTTTCAGGGACATCCCTGATTTTGCCTCAAAATTTTACTTTGTCCCTCCTAAAATTTGTGTTTTTGTGGCTAAACAGTGGGGACTGTAAGCACAAAACAATGTCAAGCATTAAAGTTATAAACTTTTTCTTCTGTAAAAAATGCATTATGCACTAAGCCCCATATTCTACCAGCTTTCTGGGTGGAGATCTTTAATTTTGAAGATGTGTCCCTGATTTTGGTCCTTTGTCCCTGATTTTTTTAAGCCTTGTCCCTGATTTATGAGGCAGGAGGTTGAGAGGTATGTATATAACTGAAGCTTAATTGTCCTGTACTATAATGTAAACACATGTACATCTGTTCTGAAATATTCTGTATGACTTGTCTGTTTCCCTCCAACTGTTTGTAACCCTCCCTACTGACGTGGAACCTTTGTAAATGAGCTGCCTGGTGCTCAAAGGTATTTGTAATCTTAGAATGAATAAATAAAATAAATAAATAAAAAGATGTCCGAGACGGGGAGCAGCCGCGGGAGTGTGCATAGGTTTACTGTGTAGTGAGAGCTATTAATAGCTCTGGTTTGGAAAGTACATATCTTGGTGGTATACTGAAACCAGGTATAGACTGGCAGTTGACTGGAAGCTGTGATATGACCCTGATCCAGCCCAGTAAGAACGAAATCAGTGACAGGCAGCTGGAAGGAGGCTGTGGAACTGTTTTTTTACGGAAGTCAGACTGGAAGGAGAGAGGAAATTAGAGGAGTGGAGGATGTCAGCAAGATGCATGTAGACTGGCTTCTCTTGCAGTTTGGTGAAAGAAGAAAGGAGGGAGAAGGGTCAGAAGTTTCCAAGGAAGTGGAGTCACCCCCTTGTGGAGGTGGAGTACCTTGGTGAACCTCCAGGACTGAGGAACATCACAGAGGGGAAAAAAAGAGAGGTTGAGAAGGTGGGTGAGAGGAAGAGCAAAAGCAGGGGCAGAGATGTGGAGCAACTTAGAGTCTCGCCCATAAGGACTAGACATGGAGGGGTTAAGGGAGGAGAAAGCCTGCAGGGTCTGGGTGAGCAGCAGGAGATAAGTGACAGCTGTTAGACAAAGGTAACAAAGGGGAGGATTAAGAGAGTTAGATAGAGGCAGCAGATTGGGTAGGAGTTGGGGAGGGTGCAGGTGGTGAAAAATGAATTGAAGTGAGTGCAACTAAAGAGGAGGTACAGATAAGTGAACCATTCACTAGCTGGACGAGGGAGGCGGACTGGGGATGGGGGTCAAAGAGGGAATGAATAACCTTCCAGAATTTTGCATGGGAATTGAGATTTTCTGGCAGTTAACTTTAAAGAGCAGCTGAAATGTTTTTGGGATTTGGGCAGGCAACTCATTCCAGGGAGTTTCCTGCCCGATAAGTTAAGTGACCTGCATTTGACATTTTTTTTTATGTAGTGTAAATGTATTAATTTTATCTTACTATGCTTAGCTCGTAACTCCTGTGAACAAGCCAGGTGATTGCTGAATACTCAAGCCCCTACCCGAAAAACAGCACTTTGATGACATGAGGTTGGGAACGGGGCTGCATGTGCTATGTGTAGTTACTAATAGGATCATGGGAAGGGGGCTGTCTAAATGTACTATGATTATCTTTGTTTGCAGTTTTGCATGCATGGGGCTATGGTATATATGACATATTAGTGGCCTCTTCCTCCTCCTACCCTTGGTTATTTCCTTCAAACAACTTATTGTTGTGGTTGGCCCAGTGGTGCAGAGGGCTGAGGCACTGTACACCTTACCCCTCACCATGCTGGTAACCCAGGTTCAGGAACAATCTTAGATCATTGGGTTTTGGCCGGGAGGAGGGAACTGAGCATCCGAGAGACAGCTCTCCTTTCCGAGGGAAGGGAGACTTGTCGACTCGGCTCTTGGCTGCCCCTGGGTTGAGGCTCAGAGGTAGCACCGGCAACTTGAATGGCATGAAGGGAAGGGCTGATGCCCCGCAGCATGTGTATGCCTCCACGTACATGTGCTTATGCCGCTGCAGGGACAGTGGGGAAAAAATCAAAAAATGGCTGCTGCAGGCTATGTGAAGCCTTTCCTGTGTGCCTCCACCTCACGCTGTCACTGGTTCACTGGTTCACTGGCTCACAGTCTGGATGAGAGTTACTGGGTGGGGGGGGAATGGTCCTCCCCTTCCTGACCCTGCCATGGGAGTGGGGGAGCAATCCTTAGGCATCTGGTGTTTGGTGAACCAGGGATGTGGGTGTCGGGTGGGGGGCAGGGACAGGGCTGAGCAGCTGCCTGTGACAGGCCAGCAGGGAAAAAGTATAAATGGAAAAAACAAACCTTGCCATTGCCTTAGTTATTCCTTCCTGTATCCTTTTCCACCATGCCTCCACTACCCCCCAGCCATCGCCACTTCAAGGTATTTACTAAGTCAGTGTCCCATTCCTTTTGAATTTGCCCTCCTGAAGTCCAGGACCCTTGTGATTTTTATCTTGCTAATCTGTATGCTAAACCAAACTATATGATGACCACTTGTACCCAGGGGGCTGCCCACTGTGACTTCTGCAGTGCTGTTCCTGTTCATAAAAACCAGCACTAGCACTGATCCATCTCTAGTGGGTTTTGTAACCAGCTGAAAGAGAAATGCTCCCTGTAGGGAGTTGAGGATGACTCCGGTTCTTCTTGTAGCTATGGCCAGAATGCTTCAATCAACATCTGGCAGATTAAAGTCCCCCATAATCAATACCTCCCCTTTGCTTGCCATTCTGTCTATGGTCTCCGCAAACATCATTTAACTTCTCCCCATGTTTGCGGTCTTCACCTCCCCCAAGTGGATAAAGACCCCAGACCCTGTCTCTAAGCTCACTCATAGAACCTCCAGCCCTTCCATGTCCCACCGTGTCCTTGTATCTCCGTGGTCTTTATGCCTTCTGTAACATATAAGACAACAACCCCTTTCTTCCCTCTCCTATCCTTTCAGAATGTGTTATAACCTGGAAAGGTCACATCCGAGCTGTGGTTTTGGTACACCATGATTCTATTATGGCCACCACATCCAGGCCTGCCTCTGCAGTGTTTGCCTCCAGGTCAAGGAATTTTATTTGCTAGGCTCCTTGTAGTGGCACACATGGCACTCCACTTATTTTGTCTTTCCGTGCCCCTACCTTTTGCCCGCTTCCCTATTCCATCCTTCACTGTTTCCTTGTCCCTGGTGCTGTTCTCACCTTTTTCTTTTTCCCTCTGATCGCCCTCTTTAACCCTTGTATCACTCTTAGAACCACCTACTGACCCTCCTGTCTCTTCCTTCCCCCTTTTCATACCCCACTTGATCGCTGAAGAATTTATTTCACCCGGACATTTCCTCTCTGTTGCTCCACTTTCTGGGGGCATTCACTGCCTCCCACATTTCTACTGCCTCCCCCCCTTGGCTCATTTAAATATTCATTGAAGTAGCATTTAAACCTTCCACCCAGGACTGCTGTTCCTCTCTCCTACATGCACCCAGCAGTGATGATTATGGTGAGTGTCTGTGTCAGGTAGTCTCTTTCCAGGGTTTATTCTGTAAGCCTTATTTGTCTGGTTAGTAAAGTTGATGTCCAACAGTGACATGAATAGGTCCACCATGAATGTAAGTGTGCTTCCTCCTCCTTACATTCAGGGATACTGAGGAGTCGGACATGGGCCTGCCTCACACCATTCTCCAGTTGCTCCAGGTGCGTTTCTAAGAGCGTAGTTTCTTGAACAACACTAGCCAAAACAACCATGGACTTTTCAGCCATGGTGTTTGCTTGTTTGGCGTCAGACAGCAAAATCTCGAATCGAATCTCAGCTGTGGCCACTCTAGTAGTGAACAAGTTCATCTTTTTGTCCAACTCCTGGACATATTGTTCCAGGTCTTTCATGGCCTTCAGATCTTCACTGTTAAATGGTTTGGCCTCCCCAACCCCCCACCTTGCTTTTATTGGAGTCCTGTGCTGCTGCTTGCTTCGGTTTCCCCATTATTTAAAATATGTCAGAAAACACACTGCTGTATTCCCCATGGTGTACTCTATCAAATGCTGTCAAACATTTCATAGAAACATAGAAACACAGAAACATAGACTTTGACGGCAGATAAGGACCGCTTGGCCCACCTAGTCGGCCCAATTCCCTACCTATTGGAAAAGCTGCAGATCCTAGTTACCCACAGCCTACTTCTTCCTACCCCCACTAGAATTGCCTTATGTTTGTCCCATGCATTCTTGAATTCTCCCACAGTTTGTGACCCCATGACCTCCTCAAGAAGGCCGTTCCATGCATCCACCACCCTCTCTGTGAAAAAATACTTCCTCACTTTGCCCTGAGCCGTCCCCCCTCTGTCTTCAAATTGTGCTCCCCTTGTTCTTGCTCATCTCTTTTTCTGAAAGATGCTATCCCCTTGGACTTTGTTGATTCCCTTGAGGTACTTGAAAGTTTCTATCATGTTCCCCCCTCTCCCTCCTTTCCTCGAGGGTATACATATTAAGCTCCTTTAGTCTCTCTACATATGGCTTCTGTTGCAGACATTGCACCATTTTAGTTGCCCTCCTCTGGACTGCCTCCATCCTGTCTTTCCAAGAAGTAAGTGCTGATTTTTAAACAAAATAAAAGAGAAGTTGGGTGGAGATGTAGACCTCAGTCAGAACATGTTTTCTCTCTCTCTCTCTCTCTCTCTCTCTCTCTCTCTCTCTCTCATTGGACACTATCCATTCTCTCTCTCTCTCTCTCTCTCTCTCTCTCTCTCTCTCTCACATTGGGCACTATCCATTCCCCCCATCATGCTCAGTCCATTGAGTTGTCAACCTGGAACTCAGGGAAGAGCCAGTTTGTGTTCCCCAAGTAAAATAAATTCACCAGAGGAGAAGTGAGCAATGTGTCGATCAATGTGATGGGAGAGATTTTAGGGGAGGCATAGGTAACACCAATAAAGATGGGTAGAGAGGAGGTAAGAGACAGTTTGGCCAAGAGAGATTCATGACAGGAGGGTACAGTTTCATGGCAGAAAATAGAGCAGGTAAGGCTCTAGAATATGTAGAGGGTAACACCACCCCCTTGTTTACCATGATCCAGCCTGAAAAGATTAGAGCTGAAAATAGGCAAGTTGGAATCGTGGATTCTGGAAGATGGCAAGGATTCATAAATGCAGAGCAACTCTGTGGAGTGATAGGCAAGCCACACTCTCTGTAGATCAGCTTTGCATAGCAAGCTCCTAGCATCGAGGTGAAAGATGCTAAGACCTTTAGGGAGAGAGGGGGAGGCAGGGTCAGAGTTTGATTCAATATCACCAGCTAGGAGGAGAAGTAGGATGAAGTGCAGTAGGGTAGAGTAAGACTGATGTCTGTGGTGTGGCAGAGTGAGGAGAAGGAAGAGGGAAGAGGATGAGGAGGAGATGATTGATGATATATGGGAGAACGTACAGGGTTAGGTATACATTAGGCAGCAACAAAAGTATGCAAATGGTAACCTGACCCAACAAGAACTGGCATGAATGCTTGGTAGGATCCACAAAGGATACAATACAGGGAACAGCGTGTAAGTGCTGCACCAGGTAGGAAGCAGCAGCAGAGTAGCACAACACAGGGTAACTAATTAAGGCAACAGTGGAGGGGTAGTATGGCTGGCTGCCGCTGCCTCCATGGGTGACTCCCATGGTGGACTCCCATTGCCCTTTACACTTCAGACCATAGCCCTTGGGGCTGCTAGCGAGGAACAGGCTTACAAAGCAGCAACCACACCCACAAGTCCTTGTGAAGCTGAAGCTGCCTAATTAGTGAAGTATGTAGCAGGAGGAAGGGGGAGGGGGAGTTCACCTGGCTTCTGAAGCTTCTGCAGTGATCATGGGGTTGGAGAAGGATCAGCAAACAAAGATCCTCCTTGTGACCACTGTGTGTCAGCCCACCAGTGCTGGAACAAAGCAGGAGTGGGATTGAGAGCGTCCAAGCAGGTGGATGCAGTTATATTTTTAAATGGAGCGGGCTTTTCAGTACCCAGCATGAGTCCCTGTGAAGCAGCCCGATTGGCAGAGTAGGCAGCAGGAGGAAGGAGGAAGAGTTTGCAAGGCTCTGGAAGCTTTTCCCAATCACGTGGGGGGGGGGAGAGGGTCAGCAAACAAAGAGCCTCCTCTTGACTCCTGTGTGTGGTCCCCCAATGCTGGAACAAAGCAGGAAAGGGCTGGAGCGTGTCTCAGCAGGTGAATGCAGTTATATTTTTAAATGGAGTGGGCTTTTCAATACCCAGCCCATGAGTCCCCATGAAGCTGTCTGACTGGCAGAGTAGGCAGCAGGAAGAAGAGGGAGGGGGCATTCACCTGACTCCCGAAGCTTCTGCAGTGATCATGGAGAATCAGTCTAAGGAATCTAAATAAAAACTCATAGGAATACAATCCCCCAGACCCCCTTTTCCCCTGGGAAAGATAACTAGTAGGAATGAGATATACTGTATGTACAAGAGTCCTAATACAGCATCATTCACACCAATCTTTGCAATATTTAGCCAAAGGAATTAAACCTTTTATGAACCCCCAAGTAAATGAGATATGCATCTTAATATGAACAGATTTAAAAATGTGACAGTATGTAATCCAACCACTGACAACTAGTAGAAGGAAGTAAATGTTCACTATGTATGACAACTAAGAGTCCTAGCCACTGTAACATCATCATCATCATCATCGGGGAAAAGGGGGGGGGCTAGGGGATTTTATTCCTATGAGTTTTTATTTAGATTCCTTAGACTGATTCTGTACATGTTTGTTATACACTGACACTGTGTTGAAATCTGTACATATTAGGCTCATGGTCTCATTTTCTTGGGGGTCCTTGACAAATAGTTTTGTTTTTTTAATTTTTATTTGGCACTTATACTTACAATTGATATTATCATGTATTAAATTCTGTTATAACACTGAAGGCTTTAAAGTTTATGTAGTGCATTAACTGATTTAGAGTACAGCTGGGAAAATGACTCAAGCTAAGTTCTATACTACATTTTGTGTGAAACATTTGCCCACTTTGAGTAAACTTCACTTTAAACCCTCTGTATGCCATATATGCATGTGTGTGTATATGTATGAATTTATACATATATAAAATGGGCTCAAGAAATCCTGTAACCCGATTTGCTACAACATCTGAGCCGTGTCCTTATCAGAAGATATTGTAGCCAACCGGCATTACCCTCCAATCCTGAGCCCCACTACTGCAGCAAATCAGTGAGCTGTGCCAGCCCTAAACAAAAACACAGCCTGGCACAGCTCGCAGCGGGGGAAACAGCATCCCACGTGCTGCAAAGAAAACGGCTTTCTTTGTTATCAGTGTGCCACTGCTCTCTCCCTGCAGCTAGCAATACCTAACAGTGAGCAGCCGATGGCAAATGGCTAAACTGTCAGAGTGGTGGCACCAAGATGCAAATAGCAGAAATACCTTGCACTGTGTCTAACATCCCCCTTCCACAAGCAACCAAAGCCAGACCTCCATTTCAAACCACAAACAAAACTTCAGTTCACAGGCTGAAGATCAAACCTCTGACCTCTGTTTCATCCCTGCTCCTGACAAACACACTGAAAGTTAACATTTTCTGGCAGAAGCATACAATATTTAAAAAAAGAAACAAACCTGCAGTTCATGGCACGAGCATGATCTCCAAACATCTTTCCTCATAGAGCCCTTCGTTAATCGTGACAACTTTCTCTCTACCAAGTGCAGCCCCCCCATAGGACCCTAAAGAAAGGCATTAAAATGAAATAAAAAAAATAGCAAAAGCCACCCGTAGTTACAGTTTTAAAACTGTAAAAAAACGGAAACCGCTCCATATGGTGGCCGCAAAGGGACATACTTGTTGTCATCGAAGAGGCACCAAAAAGGAAAAATCGAAATTCCAACATAAAAGAAAATAAAATACACAAAAAATATTGGGTTCGGGTGGGGTCGTTAGGGTGACAGAAGACACTTAACAGAATAATGCAACTCTGAAACCCTTGGTACAAGTAAAACTGAGTCACCACTCAGTCACTCCTTACATGTATTGACAAAGTAATAAATGTTGAAAAAAAATGTGAAAATGAACAAGGCTTGTTGGGGGGTGGAGAAAAGGCTTACATACACTGTATACCATTTTTATACTTTTGTAGCTTGAATGCATAGGAAAACCTTTGCAGGGGACTATTTTTTTACAACACTATGTGACCTAGTGAAACCTACATTTTAATATATCTCACTTTTTTTTTAAATAATTACTTTGGGCCCATTTTATAAGTGCAATAACACACACACACATATATATTATGCAAGCAATAACACACGGCAAGGTGTGGATTATCTCCTGATAAGAGCATGCCCAGGTGCATAAGGCACTCTGTGCAAGCACCTCGTGCCTAACAACGCACCTGGGCACGCTCTTATCAGGAGATAACCCACTCCTTGCCGTGTGTTATTGCTTGCATATATATATATATATATATATATGTGTGTGTGTGTGTGTATATATATATGTATATGTATATGTGTGTGTGTGTGTGTATGTATGTATATATATATATATACACACATGTATATGTATGTAAGTATTTATGTTTAATTTGGGGCTTGTTTTCAACTTGGAATTAGGCCTCATTTCAGCATTTTGCCTTTCATTGTCTGTCCTTTAAAACACAAGGACCCTTGCAATAAAAGGTGTAAGCTCATCTTACATGTATTAGGGAGAATAGTATCCCACATTTTTTTTATCAGTAGAATGTTTTCTTGAAGCATACTGAGACATTTTAAAATTTATGTGAGAAGGACTCTCTGCTTGTTGATATTGCTTGATAACCTTTGCCCTTCAGGGGCTTCTCAGCTAAAAGCATACTGGTGTTAATTAGCTTCTCTGACGTAATCTTCTGTTATGTTTTAAATGTATATGTTAAACCAGTGAGAATTATTTCTGTTTTTTATGCATTATCTGGGTGTTAATAGTATGGAATTTTCTAAATAACTGTCATAAAGCTTCTGAAGAAGGACCTGGTTGGTTCGAAAGCTAGAGCACTTTGTTCTTTTTTGTGTAACATCTATGTTGATCCAATAAGAGGTATCAAGTCATTTGCTTCTGGATCTGTTATTACAAGGACCAACACAACAACTACACTATTTGTTTAAAAAGTAAGGGAATTTAATAAGCAAAAAAACCACATTAATGCTCATTAAGGTTGCTATCACATAAAATGCAAAAAACACAGTGGTTAGAAAAATCTTTAGGTTTGGAAATGCAATGCCCACAACATTCAGAAATATGCTGTTAGGGTTCTTATGTTTAACTTCCACCCACCCTACCATGTTCCCTACCCTCATGACCCAAGAGCAGTTTTCAGGTACAGAGTCATACATCAATGGTACGGCATATCATACAAGAGCAACATAATCCAAATTGGTACATAGCAACCCTAATCATCATCCCTCCCTACTCCCCTACCCTTGTGACCAGCGTGGGACAAATCAGTCACTGAGGTAGCCAATGGGCAGCTAAGCAGTTAGTCTTGCTACCATATTTTGATATTTACTAGCCAACTAGCTACCTGCCGACAAAGTGAGTTTTGAGCCCTTAACAATGATAGCCACTAAAAATTTAATTGGCTACCACATCTTTAAGCTTACTACCCAAACTGACCACTAGCTCACAAACTCCACCATGGTCATAAGACAAGACCAAGCTACAGGTCTAGCACCATCCTACAAGGCTGTGCTGAGTTATGTGACTCTGAAGGTTCAGTGGTAACTTGTACACTTCTATGTTTGCGGATGCACATTCTTGTGGTCCCTGTGTATAGGATGATATACATTTAACAGTAATATTTTGTGTCATATATTGTTTAATAATATAGGTACTGTCCACTTGTAACTTGTTTTATGCAGGTACATGACCCTGCATAAAATAGTGTACATTTACCAAACATTTCACTTATTCTGTCTATTTGTAAGTATGTTTTTTAAACAAAGCAACTGACAACTGTACAATGTGTATACTGTAGTAGTTTTACATTTGTAACAATTCTGCTGTTGTGTGGAGGGCCTACAATGTTATGTGCCATGTAAGGCACATGTTATAATTTCATATAAACCTCTGCAGGTATGCACCTCAAACAATTCAAATTACGTATCTACAATGCATACCATGTATGATAACTGTCAAACCTGAGTAGCACTACTCTGGATATGTACTTCGGCCATCAGTCATGAGGGTGGGGAGGGGGTTAGAGTTGTGTTTACCAATTTTTAATATGTTGACCTTGTATGATGTACCATACTGTTGATGCATGGCTCTGTACCTGTAAAGTGTCTTTGGGTCATGAGGGTAGGGGACGTAGTTGGGTGAGTAGAAGTTAGGCATAAGAACCCTAATAGCACATTCCCAAATGTTGTGGGCATTGTGTTCACAATCCTAATGATTTATTTCCAACCTTTATGCATTTTGTGCGGTAGTAACCCTACAACAAAATATACACAGTGGTGTCCCCCAGGATGAAACCCAATTCTGCAGCTTTTTGCAGCACTATGCAGAATGCTGCAGCAGACCTACTGAATAACGCAATGTAATTTCAATGGCAATTAGTCCCTTTTGTCATTCAGGAAAATGTGGCACTGTCAGGATGAAATGAATGCCACAGTTTCCTGCATGACAAAAGGGACTAATTGCCATTGAAATTACATTGCTTTATTCAGTAGGTCTGCTGCAGCATACTCAGTCAATCAATCAATCACATTTTATTTTTTAAAAGCACAAATCATGCGAGTATCTAAGCGCTTGAACATAATTAAGAAAAAAAAATTCAGCAGACAAAACAGTAAACAACAATTAAAAACACCAATATCAAAAATATAATACTCCATAATTCATTCCTAATCCAAGAAGGTGAGCTTAAATAAATGGGTTTTTAAAGCACTTTTAAAGCTCTCCACAGTCAGGCACTCTATTATCTGATGAGGTAGAGAATTCCACAGGGAAGGGGCTACAAATGCAAAAATGCAAATGCCCTGCAGAGTTCTTTAAAAGTGGTATGTATATATGTAGTGTGTATGTGTGTGTGTGTGTATATATATATATTGCAAAAAACTTTGTTTATGCATCAGTTAGGGTTGAAGTGACAAAATAGGGAAATGAGGCATTAGGGTTAAGACCCTAACCCCCACCCTACCCCACCCCATCCCCACCCTCCACAGACCAACAGGGCATGGGGTGTGTCTTGGGGTTGTTGGGCGTAAATCTCGCACCATTCCCCTATACTCTACCATGTCAGCTTTCTTGCCGTGCAATGAGGTGAGAGTTAGGCCCAACAACCCCAAGGCACACCCAATGCCCTGTTGGTCTGTGGAGGGTGGGGGTGGGGTGGTAGGGTGGGGAAGTTAGGGTCTCAACCCTAATGTCTTATTTCCCTACTTTTGTCACTTCAATCCTAACTGATGCATTAACAAAGTTTTTTTACAATTAATTTCCTTACTTTTTGAGAAAGTGTAATTTTACCCTTATATAGTTTTGGGAGCCCATTATTACATAAGGGATGGCCCAGCAGTCCCATTACTGCATAATGTTATCCATATGTGGGAGCGCAGGGCCCACCTACCTATAATTATAGAGACACAGCACAGGCCTAGACACATTTATATCTCACCGTAGTAACCTTGGAAAAAATTCCACTATAGTTGTAATCATGGACTGGTAACCTGCACACATGCTTAGTACACCTAAGCTGTGTTAAGCAAAAAAATCCATATCTTGGAAGCATTTTCAAGATATAGGCACCGAAAGCCGTCATGTTCGCCACAGTCCTATGGGAAATTTCTCAACTTCAGAATGGCATAACTATGGAACCGATGCAAATTTTTACACCAAACCAGCACAAGTCACATGTGTGGGACACCCCCTTTATACCCTGCAAATTTCGAGGCAAAAGTCCTAACCATTTGTTAGTAGTGAACTGGCAACATTTTTAAAATCCTTGTTCATGAGCTGTCAAAATCCCTGTTCACAAGCTGAATCCCTGTTCATGAGGTGTCAAAATCCACATTCACGAGCTGATCCCTGTTCATGAGATGTGGCCATGGGGTCGTCTTCTCACGAATGGGGATTTTGACAGCTCACGAATGGGGATTTTGACAGCTCATGAACAAGGATATTTTCTTTTATAATCCTTGTTCGTGAGCTGTCAAAATCCCTGTTCACGAGCTGAATCCCTGTTTGTGAGGTGTCAAAATCCCCATTCATGAGAAATCCTTGTTTGTGAGATTTGGCCATCTGGTCTTCATCTCATGAACAAGGAATTTGACAGCTCATGAACAAGGATTTCTCACGAATGGGGATTTTGACACCTCACGAATGGGGATTTTGACAGCACATGAACAAGGATTTTTTTTTTATTATCCTTGTTCTGTGAGCTGTCAAAATCCCCATGTCGTGAGCCAAATCCCTGTTTATGAGGTGTCAAAATCCGTGTTCACGAGCTGATCCCTGTTCGTGAGATAGGGCCATCTGGTCGTCATCTCACGAATGGGGATTTTCAAATCTCATGAATAGGGATCAGCTCGTGAGCCCTGTTATCATTACATTATGCAGTAATGGGATTGCTGGGTCATACCTTATGCAATAATTAGCTTCCAAAACTATATAAGGGTAAGATTACACTTTCTCAAAAAGTAAGGAAATTCATTGCAAAAAAACTTCATTAATGCATCAGTTAGGGTTGAAGCGACAAAAGTAGGAAAATGAGGTGTTAGGGTTGATACTCTAACCCCACCCAACCCTACCACCCCAGCCTTCCACCCTCCACAGACCACAGGGCATGGCGTGTGCCTTGGGGCTGTCGGGTCTAACTCTCACCCCATTCTCCTATACTCTACCATGTCTGTTTTCTTACACATGGAATGGGGTGCGAGTTAGGCCCAACAACCCCAAGGCATACCCCATGCCCTGTTGATCTGTGGAAGGTGGGGTTGGGGTGGTAGGGTGGGGGGTTAGGGTCTCAACCCTAATGCCTCATTTCTCTACTTTTGTCGCTTCAACCCTAACTGATGCATTAACAATGTGAATCACGAACAGGGATTTTCAAACTTAAAAACAGCTGTTTTTTGACAAAACTAAATGGAACCAAAGCCATGGGTTTGTAGAGAGTGTCACCCTGAACAAAACCCATACTTCAATCTCTACAGAAGACATCCCTGTGGCAAGTTATGTTTTGTTTTTAAAGAAAATTGAAAACAAGATGGCGGCTCGTGAACAGGGATTTTTCACATGAACAGGGATCTCCATTTGTGAGCTGTCAAAATCCCCATTTGTGGGGCCAAATCCTTGTTTACAACTAAGGTTACCACCTACTCAGTTTTTGATCGAATGGATTCGGTTTTCTAGGTCTAGATTCGGTCCTTCTGTTTTCACCATTGCAAATTCAGTTTTTATGGTGGGTCAAGCAGTATCTGTGAGATCCTCTACTAACTCTGTTTCATTTTCTTCTCATCTGACTGTAAACAAGTGTCTGACATTTCAGTGTTCTTGCTTGCTTGCAGTGCATGCTAATCAGGAAATGCCTTCAAGTGCAGGGCACTTGAAAGAGTCAAATGTGTCCCTGTTTGCTTAGCTATCACCTCTAACTTCACACCAGAAAATTGGAAGATTATTCATGGGGAGGGTAAACAATACCACCTTAATTAACACCTTCATTTTTCTGAAACCCTTAGACATTCAGACAGGCATCACATTAAGGTTGCCTCCTGTCCCAGTGTGGACTGTATAATCTGTGTTTCAGAAACCCTATCTGCTAATCCAGTTTAATTCAGAGGTAGTACTTTTTCAGTCATTTTGAATGCTCACATACTTGTTAAACAGATTCTGTTAAATTCTTCACCATTTTACTTCCTAGACATTATCTTATCAAACCGCCCCTTTAAAATCCGGGACATCACTGTCCTCCCTGACTCACTTAGTGATCACCCCCCAGTCATCTGTACCTGGTCATCCTCCTCTCCAAAACCAGTGCCCCAGGCTACTCTGCACCGGCGGCTACGCCCTGGTGGCCTAAAAAAGTTGAAACAGCACCTGGCCCAGCTAGATTGGTCCCCTATCCGACATGCCCCAGATATCGACTCAGCTCTTGACTTCTTCACAGGTGCCTTCTGCAAGGCCTGTGACCTCTTCGCCCCCCCACCAGGATCCATACAAAGAAATGCAACACCCCTTGGAGCACCCCTTCCCTCATCCAGAAACTTAAGAATAGGGATAATCTCTGGTGAATCGCTGTAGAATCAGGCAATCCATCTGACAGACAAGCCTACAATGCAGAGCGCAATAAGTGCACCTGGGCCATCAGACGGGCCAAGGCGGAGCACTACCAGGCCACCCTCACCTCCACCTGGGGCTCGGCCCAGACCTTTTGGGATAGCATGAAAGAACTAAATGGGAAGACCCACTCCCCTCCACCATCTCAGCTCACCATCGATGGCGCTACCTCCTCTGATCCACTACCTATTGCTGACTGCCTCAATACCACTTTCTCTGATCTAAGCTCTGTCCTCCCCAGCAGCTTTTTTGATCCAATCCTCTCCTCACTCCCCCTCTGCCCTGCATCGCCCCCCTTTCTACCTGCGCACCCTGTCTCCCCACGAAGCTAGGCCACTCCTGCTAAAAGCCCTTGGTAGTAATAACCCCAGCAGCAACCCCCTCGACTCCAGGATCCTCCGCCTGATCCTGGATGTTGTCCTAGTTCCCCTGACGGACCTACTCAACCGGTCCCTATGCCTTGGACAGTTCCCCAGTGCATGGAAAACTGCTGAAATCACTCCAGTACACAAGAGCGGGGATCCATCCTCCCCCAGCAACTATCGGCCAATCTCCATCCTCCCCCCACTCTCCAAAGCCCTCAAAAAAGTGGTGTCTATCCAACTATCTGAGTACTTGCTAAGTATGACATTATGTGCCCGGAGCAGCACGGCTTCCGCCCAGGACACAGTACAACCACTGCTCTCCTGGAGTTCTCCCAATACCTGCACTCTGCTTTCAACTCTGGCAACCTGTCCGGTGCAGTGTTTATTGACCTCTCCAAGGCCTTTGACACTGTCTGTCACCCCCTCCTACTCGACTCTCTCCACCAACTCAGTTTCTCTGCTGGTCCTCTTGCCTGGTTTTCCAGCTACCTCTCTGCTAGATCCCAGCGTGTAAAAATCAACGGCTCCCTCTCCAACATTTGACCCGTTAGCTTCGGGGTCCCACAGAGCTCAATCCTGGGTCACATTCTCCGTAGTCTCTACCTCAACACTCTCCCCAGCTCCTGCAATAGCAAGATGCTCCTCTATGCAAACGATGCAGTTCTCTTTGCCTCACACCCAGATCCCTCCACTCTCCAATCATCTCTTCAACTCATCTACAACCAAACAGAAAGGTGGTTTCTTGATCACAGACTAGTCATAAACCTTAAGAAAATCAAATCAATGCTCTTCTCTCACCACCAAAATAAAGCTAGAAGTACCCCCCTCCTGATTACCCCAACTCTCAGCTCCCATTAGAGCAAGTGCCCACATACAAATACCTAGGCATCACTTTCGATACTGCCCTCACCTTCCACACCCACATCAATGCTCTTTCCTCCACCATGCAAAAAAATGTTGTAGGTGCCATATTGGTCCTTTTAAGAACAGATCTAGAAACAAATGATTTGATACCTTTTATTGGACCAACATGGATGTTACAGAAAAGAACAAAGTGCTCTAGCTTTCGAACCAACCAGGTCCTTCTTCAGAAGCTTTGTGGCAGTTTTTTCAAATATCCCATACTATTAACACCAGATTATATAGAAAAAGCAGAAATAATTCTCATTGGTTTAACATATACATTTAAAACATAATAGAAGATTATGTCAGGAAGCTAATTAACACCAGTATGCCTTTAACTGAGGAGCCTCAGAAGGGCAAAGGTTATCAAGAATTCTCTACAGCCAGAGAGTTCTTGTCACATAAATTTTAAAATGTCTCAGTATGCCAAGAAAGCATTTTAGTGATAAAAAAACCTTGGAGTGGCATTCTGTCTAATACATGTAAGATGAGCTTATAACTTACATTCCAATTGTCCTGGTATATTAAAGGACAGATAATGAGAGACAAAATCCTGAAATTAGGTATAACTGCAAGTTGAAAACAAGGCTCAAATTAACCTACACATATAAACATGATGCATGAAAGTATCACTTGTAAGTGTAAGTGCCAAATAAAAAATACTTGTCAAGGAGCCCCAAGAAAACGAGACCATGAGCCTGATAAGTGCAGATTTCAACACAGAGTCTGTGTATAACAAAAATGCACAGAATCAGTCTAAGCAATCTAAATGGAAACCCAAAGGAATTACACCTTTTATGAACCCCCAAGTAAATGAGATATGCATCTTAATATGAGCAGTTAAAAATGTGACAGTGTGTAATCCAACCACTGACAACTAATAGAAGGAAATAAATGCACACTATGGCCCAGATTTTCAAACTGCGCCATTCTGAGGCGCAAGCCCCTGCGCTGCTCAAAATAGTTGCGCAGGGGTGTGGCCGGGGTGATATTCAAAGGAGTTGCGCTGTTGACAACTCTTTGAATATCACCCCAAGCCACAGCACTTGCGCGTGGCGTAGTGGAACTTGCGCCATCGCAGTTGCCAGAGTTGAGCATTAACTTGTGGTGGGCAAGTACCATTGCGCCATGCTCAAATTTCCGATATTCAACAGGTGACATGCAAATGGGGCCATAATTTATGCAAGGTGCAGGGGGGGCCATTTGCATCTATTTATGGCCCCATTTGCATGCCATTTGCATGTAGGTGCGCCGATCCCCGAGGACTTGCTCCTGGCCACCCTGCCAGGCAGCAGCCGTCGGGGACCGACGCACAATGCAGCCCGATCGCGAGCATCACAGTTACATGAAACCTCCCCACACATATCCCACAGCCCGATCGCGGGCAGTACAGGTACATGAAACCCCCCCACACATCTCCCACAGCTCGATGGCGGGCAGTACAGTTACATGAAACCCCGTCACATCTCCCACAGCCCGATCGCGGGCAGTACAGTTACATGAAATCCCCCACATCTCCCACAGCCGATTCGGGCAGTACAGTTCATAAAACCCCGCCCACATCTCCCACAGCCCGATCGCGGGCAGAATGTGACCCCAGTGCCCGATCGCTGGCATCGTGTCCTTTCCCGGTCACTGTCACGATCGCTGGCCGGTCTCTCAGTCATTCGGTACCCGGTGTCTCTCACCACCACGGCTTCCACCTGCCTCGCAGCGGCGGCTACCCCCTGCCGCCCGCCGCCGCCGACTGATGTCCGCAGGGCTGCATGTTTGGTAGAGCTGGCCAATGGGCGCAGCCCATACCGTAATGATGTCCAGACTTGTGAACGAACATCATTCACAAATCTGACTCATGTACGGTACGGGCTGCACGCCTATTGGCTGTAGCTCTGCACCAATGGGCGGCAGCCCTACCGACAGTCAGTCCGGGCGGGCGGGCGGCAGGCGGTGGATGCTGTCGCCGCCGGCTGCGGGGGAGCGGGTGGAGGGGCTTGGTGGGTGGGGGGGACACTAGACACCAGGGAGATGTTTGGGGGTTGTGATGTGACATTCTGCCCACGATCGGCTTTACGGTCCACTGGACCACCAGGAGATATTCGGTTGGGGGAGAGGGTTGCATTCTGCCCGCGATTGGGCACTGGGGGTTCATACGCTCTGCCCGCGATCGGGCTGTGGAGATGTGTGGGGGTTTCAGTAATCGTACCTGCCCGCGATCGGGCTGTTGGAGATGTGGTGGGGTTTCATGTAACTGTACTGCCCGCAATCGGGCTGTGGGATATGTGTGGGGTTTCATGTAACTGTGATTCCCGCATCGGGCTGGTGGGGGGCACAGGGGACCGATAGGGGGCCAGCCAGGTGGCAGCTGCTGAGTTGGCGCCTGCAATACAGCAGAGCTCACCTGGTGGCCCTCAACTGATCCTTTTTTTTGGCCCAAGGTTGTGCAGGCGCAGGGTTGTTGCGCGATGCACAACTCTGCACAACCCGACTGAATATCGGGTTGCGCAGGTTATGCATGGTTCCTCCCCCTCCTGTTGAGCATGCATTCATTTGCATTGCTCTTTTGCGCAACCTGTTGCCAGTGAAGCAACTGCCTCCTGCTGAATATCGCAGAATGGCGCAATGTAGGACTTGCGCATGCGCAACCCTGTTGCGCATGGCGCAACCCTTTTGAATATCTGGGCCTATATGTGAAAACTAAGTGTCCTAGCCACATAACAATTACCCCATGCCATGCTCCACTCACACATATGTGTGTACATACACCACACCACACCACACCCCACACAAACACACATGCACACCCCACACAACCACAACACACAACAAATATAACAAAACACATTCCACATACACCACACCACACCACGCACAACAAACAAAACACACACACACACCATACCCACAACACACAAAAACACAACACACACATACATACATACATCAGTATACACACACACACACACACTCAAATGCACTCACCACAGTGTTAAGGTGAGAAGTCAACAATGTAGATAACCATAAACTTACAAAATCAAAGGCCCGATGAAGAACTAAAGTGTTTATGTCCATCTTTTAAAGTAAAGGTCTGTGTAAGTTTAAATGGAATAATGTGTCATGTAACCAACATCAATGTTCAATCCATCCGCCACCATATTGAGAAGTAAAATAAGTCTAATTTCAGAAGCCTGTCTCTGTTGTGTATTGCTGAAATGTCCTTTTAAGACCATCACAGACATATCTGAGATTGAGTGGTCATCCTGGGAGAAGTGCTGGGCTACTGGTTTCTCAATCATCTTGTGATTAATAGAATGCCTGTGTGAATTCATTCTAGTGCGGAGTTGTTGGCTTGTCTCCCCCACATAACCTGTGCGAGGACATTTCTTGCATTGGATAAAATAGACCACATTACTTGATGTACATGTATAATTCCCCTGTATCCTGAATAGTCTGTTTTGTGATGTAAGCACACAGTCTGAAGTGGAAATGAGGTTAAATGTCTTACATGTGCGTTGATGACAGGGTCGTGTACCATATGATGTCATGGTATTCTGTTCCGGTTCAAGCTGACTCCTAATAATCAGGCTGGCTAAATTAGGTGGTTGTTTAAAAGATAGTAGTGGTAGTTCTTGAAAAATACAGCTAAGGGTTTCATCCTCACTAATTATTGGATGGAGATCCTTAATAATCTTACGTAGGAGTTCAAGGTCAGGATGGTATGTGACTACTAAGGGTATTCTGTTGGTAGTCATCCGTTCCTTATAGCTATTCTCTTGGGACCTGTATTGCACGTTCCACTGCTCTGTCAATTTCTCTGGACGAGTGTCCCTGCTCGATAAAGGTGTTTTTCAACATCGCCAGATGTGTGTCTCTGTCTTCCTCATTTGAAGAGAGGCGGTGATACCGAAGTGCTTGACTATATATAACAGATTTCTTTGTGTGGCTCGGGTGATTACTTTTCTTGTGTAAGTATCTCTGTCTGTCTGATGGTTTCCTGTAAAGACAGGTATGTAGGATACCATCCTTAACAGTGACAGTGGTATCCAGAAAATGTACACTTGTGCAGAATATTCTAGGGAAAGCTTCATAGTTGGGTGGAGGTTATTAAGTTCCTGGTGAAAATCTTTAAGTGTGTCAGTGCCCTCTGTCCAAATTATAAACAAATCATCAATGTAACGGAAATAAGCGAGTGGTTTATGTGTATTAGAGAGAATGCCACTCCAAGGTTTTTTTTATCACTAGAATGCTTTCTTGGCATACTGAGACATTTTAAAATTTATGTGACAAGAACTCTCTGGCTGTAGAGAATTCTTAATAACCTTTGCCCTTCTGAGGCTTCTCAGTTAAAGGCATCCTGGTGTTTATTAGCTTCTCTGACATAATCTTCTATTATGTTTTAAATGTATATGTTAAACCAATGAGAATTATTTCTGCTTTTTCTATGTAATCTGGTGTTAATAGTATGGGATATTTGAAAAAACTGCCACAAAGCTTCTGAAGAAGGACCAGGTTGGTTCAAAAGCTAGAGCACTTTGTTCTTTTCTGTAACATCCATGTTGGTCCAATAAAAGGTATGAAATCATTTGTTTCTGGATCTTTCCTCCACCATAAACTCTCGGATTGGCCTACTTTACCACCATAGGGATTGCCTGCCCCTCGCTGCCCTCCAACTGGCCATCACCTCCTCCATCCTGTCCCTAGTGGACTACAGCTTGCCCATCTACAGTGGCGTGAAAAAGTATTTGCCCCCTTCCTGATTTTCTCTATTATTGCATATTCGTCACACTGGATGTTTTCAGGTCTTTAGACAAAATATAATATTAGATAAAGGGAACCTGAGTGAACAAATAACACTTTTTTTTTACTTATTTCATTTATTTAATGAAAAAAAGTTAACCAACACCAACTGGCACTGTGTGAAAAAGTAATTGCCCCCTAGTTAAATCAACCCAATTAAAGGGATAATTAGAGTTAGCTGATTGAACACAGCCAGGCTTGATTACAGCCAGCCCTGCTCAATATAAACCCTCACTTATTTTGGCCCTTACCATCAGAGTCACGTTGCCAGCACAAAGATTCAACAAGCACATTATGCCATGATCAAAGGAAGTTCCTGAAAAGATCAGAAAAAATTTGTTGCCCTCTATCAGTCTGGAAAGGGTTACAAAGATATTTCAAGGCTCTGGGACTCCATCGAACCACAGTGAGAGCCATAATCTCCAAATGGAGAGCACTTGAACAGTAGTGAACCTTCCCAGGAGGGCGGCCTGCCAAAATTACTCCAAGGGCACAGTGTAAAATCATCCAAGAAGTCTCAAAGGATCCTAAAACAACATCCAAAGAACTGCAGGCTACTCTTGCCTCAGCTAAGGTCAGTGTTCATGACTCCACAATCAGAAAGAGACTGGGCAAAATGGGCTTCATGTGAGAGTAGCAGAGAAACCACTGCTAACCAAGAAGAACATAAATGCTCGTCTCTCATTTGCCAAGAAGCACCTGGATGATCCACAAGCCTTTTGGGAAAATGTTCTATGGACAGATGAGTCCAAAGTGGAACTTTTGGACAACATGGATCCCATAATGTCTCGTGTAAAGCAAACACAGCATTCCACAGTAAGAACACCATACCAACAGTCAAACATGGTGGTGGTAGTGTGATGGTGTGGGGATGCTTGCTGCCTAAGGACCTGGATGACTTGCCATAATTAAAGGAACCATGAATTCTGCTCTGTACCAGAAAATTCTTAAGGAGAATGTCCAGTCATCCTTCCGTCAGCTGAAGCTGAAGCGTAGTTGGGTCATGCAGCAAGACAATGATCCAAAACACAAAAGCAAGTCCACATCAGAATGGCTAAAAAGAAGTAAAATTAAAGTTTTGGGTGGTCTAGTCAAAGTCCAGACTGAAACCTAATAGAGATGCTGTGGCAGGACCTGAAACGAGCAGTTCATGCTCGAAAACCTACCAAATGTTACTGAATTAAAGCAGTTCTACGAGGAAGAGTGGGTTAAAATTCCTCCACAGCGATGTGAAAGACTGATATTGAATTATAGGAAGTGTTTGGTTGCAGTCATTGCAGCTAAATGTGGCATAACCAGTTATTAAGTGTAAGGGGCAATTACTTTTCACACAGTGCCAGTTGGTGTTGGTTAACTTTTTTTCATTAAATAAGTGAAATTAAAAAAAAAAACAAGTGTTATTTGTTCACTCAGGTTCCCTTTATCTAATATTACATTTTCTCTAAAGACCTGAAAACATCCAGTGTGACAAATATGCAATAATAGAGAAAATCAGGAAGGGGGCAAATACTTTTTCACGCCACTGTATGCTGCAGCTGATAACACTGCCCTCTCTAAAATCCAGCTGTCCATCAATAAGGCCTGTAGGCTCCTGACCAGAGCCTCCAGCCGCACCCACACCTGCCCGCTCTATTCCTCTGCCAACCTGCTCAACTTCGAGAAATGTCTGCAGTATCAGACCTGACTTCTTGCTAAGAAATCCCTGCTCGGACTCTCCCCCCCCCCCAGGAGTTTCTGCCTCCCTACCACAGTTGTCCTCATCCATTTCCACCCACAGCTCTGTTAAAGCCACCTTCAAATTGCCCAGAACCAAGACCTCCCTCGCCCAGAGATCCTTCTTTTATCAAGCCCCCGCCTGGTTCAACTCCCTCCCTACCTGCATTACCAACACTGCCAAACTTGGTCCCTTCAAAACCGCTCTCCGGAACCATCTCTTTAATGTCCACTGCTGTAGGTGCAACTAACCCTGCCCCCCCAATCCTACTGCAGGCCCTTTCCCTGCCTGGCCCCCCTAATCTCGACAAGGTCTCCTGGACTGCTGATCCATCTTTCCCCCTACCCCTTTTTACCAACCCCCTTAGGTTTATACAAGGATGTATTCCACTGCAACTCCAGAGAAATTGTACATCTTTAATTGTAAATCTGTATTTTATATTAACATGTAACTAACTGTATTCTGTGTTCAATGTCTGCACCTGTAATGTTGTCCAATGTTGTATCTGCACAATGTTCTATTGTCTTGCCCTCCCTGCGACGAGGTGCTTTTGTAAATGAGTCCCTGACTCAAAGGTTGTAAGTCTGACTTGTTCAAATAAATAAATAAATAAATGTTCAGATTAAAAACAAATTCTGATGTCATGCAGACCTTTGTCTGTACACCAGTCAGTCTGAGAGGTGTAAAGTAGGGCCATTAAGACCATTTGCAGCAAATCAACCTAATCCTTTCCAGGCTGCGTTGTGAGTATGGTCTTTGACTGCTGTGATAGGGAATACTTTTATACCTTTAAATGCTCACCATTTTTTCTTTTAGGGTCTGTCCTGTATGTTAATATTTGTTACCCCTTTTGTTGTTAAATTAATAATCTAATTTTTATTCAATTTCTAGCAATACTACACCCCTCTCTCCTCAGTAGTTATTGCTGTCAAATTTCATACTACCTGGATATTCCAGGAAGACCATTCCAGGCCTTTCAGATGAACAGCACAGAATAGTGTGGCTAATGTCATGCTAAGCCACAGAAATGAAAAAAGAAAGAGAGCAGTAGCTGATAAGGTGAAAGGAACACAATCTAGATTTGATGGCACTGCAAATTTAGGTAATTTATCAAACATTTCTCAAAATGTATTATTTTTTTTTACCAGAAGAGACGCACTAGGCTGAAACTTGTTTACAGGTGTATCCTGGGAGGACACGGGAGTTTAGTGATTTGCTCAGGGTCACACATACTGCATACTGCATACTGCAAGTCTGAGCTGTAGGATTCAAACACAGGTCTCCAGGATTGTAGCGCAGAGGTGACTTGAGCATGCTCAGAAACCAAAATTTCAAAATTGAATAATTTTGGAACAGATTAATATTGTTTCACCAAGCCAATGCTGGTTTGTTCTTTGGGGTAAGCTCTTTCAACCCTGAAAATTTTAGGCCAAGATTCCAAATGGTGTGTATGCAGCACGATCAGGAGAAATCAGGAAAAATGGGCAAAAAAAAAAGCATAAAACACGCTTTTTTCACTATGAGCTGTACACAATCCACACATCCAATCGAAACGAAACTTGGCAAGTCAAGAAATCTACCCCCGGGACAACGCATATAAAATTTCATGCAAATCCATTGAATGGGTGCAAAGTTATTAAGGTGCAAAATATGGGGTTTAACATTAATAATAATAATAATAATATTTTTGGTTTTAAAGCGCCTTTCAGAAACCAAGGCACCGTACAGATTAAAATCAAAACAGATCAGAATAAAACGGTCTTAAAATCAAACAAACGCCAAACTATCATTACAACCAACTAATCCTTGCCATAAGCCTGGTGCCACAGATAGATCTTTAAGGCTGATTTAAAGCCCTCCACAGTCGTGCACTCCCATAACTGATGAGGTAGAGAATTCCACAGTGTGGGAGCCACGAACATAAAAGATCTGACCCCCAAAGATTTCAAACGTACCTTAGGAATCTCTAGCAACCCCTCGCTGGCTGAGTGGAGTGATCGCCCAGGGCAATAGGAAACCAGGAGCTCTTTCAGGTAGTATGGGCCCAGTCCATGTAGGGCTTTAAAAGTCAGCAAGCCAACTTTAAAGGTGATCCACCACTGAACTGGCAGCCAGTACAGTTTGCGCAACACTGACATAATATGACAGGACCAAGAAGATCCTGTCAAAAGCCGGGCTGCCGCATTCTGCACCAGCTGCAGGTGGCGGATTTCCACCCCAGGAAGCCCTAGGTATAGGAAGTTGCAGTAATCTAAGTGTGAGGACACAAAGGCGTGAACCAGAACAGGAAGGTCGCTGGACAGAACCAGATGCTTAATCCTGGAGATATTCCATAGATGGTAAAAGGAGGATTTGATGACAGCCGACACCTGCAAATGCAGGGTCAACCCTTCGTCAAAAGTTATCCCCAGGTTTCTCACCTGGTTAGAAGTTGGGAGGGAGACACCCCAGAGATCAAGTCCAGAGGGCGACCCACCTCCCAAACCTCCTGTCCAGCAACCAGGTTCCACAACCATCACCTCAGTCTTACCAGAGTTCAACTTCAGCCAGCTCGAATCCATCCACTCCTGGATTTCTTTGAGACAGCTAATAAAGATCGAGAGAGCTCTACCCTGGTCGGGTGCAAAAGAAAGGTAGAGCTGGGTATCATTGGCATAAGAATGAAACCTCAGCCCATACCCTCTTACAATGTCTCTGAGGGGTAGCATGTACACCGCAAACAACATAGGTGACAAAACCGAACCCTGAGGAACCCCACAAGACAGAGAAACTGGATTTGATGAAAACACTCCATATACCACTCTCTGAGTTCTTCCAGTGAGGAACGATGTAAACCTCCTGAGGACAGATCCCATTATTCCACAGATGTACCTCAGATGGCTAAGTAACAACCCATTGTCCATGGAGTCAAACGCTGATGATAGATCCAGAAGAACCAAGATGGAACGGCTCTTCAGATCTCTAGCCATCAGGAGATCATTGAGCACCCGAATCAGTGCTGTCTCGGTACTATGTCTCTTTCAGAAACTGGACTGGAGGGGTTCATATGTGTCATGGATGGTTAAATGGTCTTCCAGTTGTGCTGCCACTACTTTCTCAATCACCTTCCCTAAAAAAGAGAGGTTAGAGATTGGCCTGTAGTTAGCGTGGCAGTCTGGGTCCAAAGTAGCTTTCTTCAAGAGTGGTATCACTGCCGCCTCTTTCAGAGAGTTAGGAAACTCCAGATTCCAAGGAGCACCAAACTATCCATGATAGGACCGGACCTGCCTACCCAACTCTAACTATAGTGGTGCTGCATATATATATATATATATATATATATATGTGTATATATATATATACTGTAGAACTTGAAATTTTCGCTGTCAAATAACTTTCACTATTTTCACTGAAGCATCAATTTGCGTGAAAATAAATTTGTGCTAATTGGCACTTTTAGTATTTATTCCATTATAGTGAATGTGGTGATTGTGACTTAGCGCTGAAATAAATTTACGCAATGATGGTTGCATTTGTATTCGAGCTAAATTTACTTTGCATGAAAATAACTAGCTCTACTATATATATTTGTAACAAGGGATAAAGGAGTTTGTCCCTATGTTGCATTCTAACCTTATTTTGGTCTAAAACATAATGTGCCTGTGTAACAACTGTTCGCCTATAAAGCTAGGCCACATAAAACCTATAAAGCTATAGAGAGACTGAGCCACAGTTGCAATATTAAAGTGCCTTATAACATTGTAGATGTAAGTAATAAACATTTGGCCTACGTGACTGCAAGCAGGAACACAGGATAGTGTCCAAATTGCCCTCTTGACTATCTCTAGTGTTTCTCCTTATATGGACAGGCCAAAATGCTTGTATGCACATTCTTAAGTCCAAACCTATTTCTCCCCCCTGAACCTTTGTTACTGGTGGTGACAGCTGTTATTAGCCATATATGATAATAGAATGTACACCATCTATACTTGTGCTGACCAAGGATGAGCTCATACATATACCAAAGAAAAAGTATTACCTTATAAGTTGATGTTTGTGCTTGCTTTAAACCAATCATAGAAAACCATAGAAAATGATTATGCTGTCTTTCACTATATAAGCAAGCCTGCACACACTGTTATTTTGAAGACTGTACCATTCGCAACCTCTTGCTGTGATTATTATTGTAATCATTAAATTCTTCCGCCATCAGTCTCGTCTCCATTCGTCTCATTTTTAATTTATAATTTAATAACTACAACACAACGCCTACAATATTTTTTTTTCATGGCAAAAGACTCAGTTTAATGCATCAGTTAGGGTTGTTCCACAGCGACAAAAGGGAGGAAATTCAGTGTTAGGGTTGAAAACCCTAACTGCACATTCCCCCCACCTCCACCACCACACACACATACATGCGAGTAGGGGAAGGACCAAAGCAACACAACCAATCACACACATCCAGCAGGAGTTGTATACCTGTGTTACTATAGAAAGTGGAGAAATCCAACTTGAGATATCATAGATTATTTACAAAGTTGTTTTTCGAGATTAGTTCACATAAAGGTGAACCAAGCTGGCAGTAGAGAAAATGGTGTACCTCACCTTGTTTTCAAAATATGGCTGGCAAAAGGCATCATGGGCACTGCAATGTTAGTCTATGGCAAATTGTTCAATTTTGGAACAGTGTAACTTTGTAATCCTTAAGTATTTTACCACAATAGCAGGAAAAAGCACATCTGTGGGACCAGGTCTTGCCATCCTGCAAATTTGAGGCCAAAGGACCCAACCATTTGCTTGCAGGATGGTGGCAAAGATGTGCAGTCATTAGGAGCCTACTTTCACAGAATACTTTTGCAAACATGAAAGTGTCAAAGCACGACACTTTTGCATTTGTGAAAGTGAATTTTGAAAGTATTTCAGGGATTATGCAAAATCCTGTTTTGAATCTTGCGAACCCCAAAATACCATATGTGTAGTGTGTGTTATGTGTTGGTGGCAGCATGTGGCCCAAGATGTCCAGTTGTCTGTAATGATATGTGTTTAGTGGTGTGTGGAATGTCTGGGCTGAGAGTTAGCAGTGACGACCCCATGTGACAGCCCAATGGGAGCATGGGTGCGTGGTTTTGTGGTTTACTTAGTTGTATGTTATTCCTGTTACCTGCTGGTGATTATGTGTGATTGGTTGTGTTGCCTTGCTCCTTCACCTACTTGCATGTATGTGTGTGTCTGGTGGTGGCGGGTGATGCGCAGTTAGGGTTTTCTACCCTAACACTGAATTTCCTCACTTTTGTCGCTGTGGAACAACCCTAACTGATGCATTAAATGGAGTTTTTTGCCATGAATTTCCCTTCCTTTTGAGAATGTGCACTATAAATACTGAATGAAATATGGTGGTGGGAGCGTGGGGCCCACCATGTGATTTTTTTGTGACTTCACTGCACAAAAACTGCATGACCGAGTGAAATGAAAATTGGGTACACAAACAGAAATGCAAAAGGGAACAGCGATGCAGAAGGAAACAGTAGTGCAATCGACAACAGAAACACTACTGAAAATGCAAACGTTAAGGCTAACAGAAAAGCAAATGGTAACAAACACGCAAACAGTAATGGTAACGCAATTGGAAACAGAAATGGTTACGGTAACACCAACGATGATGCCAAAGGGAACAGTAACAGAAATGGAAGTGCAAATGCAAGCGCGTATGCAAACGCCAATCGATACGTGCACGGTCACAGTAATGCAATTGGAAACGCTAATGCTTAGGTAACACCAACGATGACGCAAAAGGAAACAGAAATGCAAACAGAAGCGCGTATGCAAACGCAAATGGTAATGCACACGGTGATGTAAAAGGAAATGTGAATAAAAACAGTAATGGAAATGCAAATGGTAACTAACGCAAACACAAAGGGTAACACACATGGTGATGTAAATGGAAACGCTAACACAAACGGTAACAGAAACGCAAGCGGAAATGCTGACTGTAACAGTAAGTGAAACGCACACCCTGTTTTTCCCCAAAAGGTGCATTCAGAAGCACAGTGAATACAAAGAATGTATGCATAATAATGGGCCTTGGAGCAGAAAATGAAGACTTGGAATACTAAATTGCTTATATCTCAGGAACTGTACATAGAAACATAGAAACATAGAAGTTGACGGCAGATAAGGACCGCAAGGCCCATCCAGTCTGCCCATTTCTTTTTCTACCTTATAAATGTGCCATCGGCCTTTGCTCTGTCAGTGGCCTATCTATTCATAGTCATTTGTATTGCTCCCTTATGCCTATCCCATGCCTGTTTGAAGCCCTGCACTGTATTCATAGCCACCACTTCTTGTGGTAAGCCATTCCATGCATCCACCACCCTTTCTGTGAAAAAGAATTTCCTCACATTCCCCCTTAATCGGCCTCCCTCTAATCTCATGCTGTGTCCTCTTGTCCTGCTATTTTTCTTATATTTAAACATGTTAGACTCTTTCACCTTGTTTATGCCCTTAAGGTGTTTGAATGCCTCGATCATATCACCTCTCTCCCTCCTTTGCTCAAGGGTATACATATTGAGCCCGTTAATCTGTCCTCATATGTCTTCTGATGCAGCCCTGCACCATTTTGGTTGTCCTTCTCTGGACTGCCTCAATTTGGTTAATGTCCTTGTGAAAGTGTGGCCTCCAATACTGCACGCAGTACTCCAGATGGGGCCTAACCAGTGTCTTGTACAGAGGATTATTACCTCTTACGACTTGTGATACCCCTACTAATACACCCTAACACCCCCTAGCCTTACCTACTGCTTTAGAGGTCTGCTTGGATGTTTTAGGTCATCAGTGATGATGATGCCCAAGTCTCTTTCTTCCTTTGTGACTGCTAGCAACTCCTCCCAGCCTATAGGTGGCTTCAGGGTTTCTCTTCCTATGTGCATGATTTTGCACTTCTTGCATTAAATCCCAGTTGCCACTCTTCTGACCATTCTGCTAGTTTATCCAGATCTCTTCTCATTCTGCCCACCCCATCTGGGTCATCTACTCTGTTGCAGATCTTGGTGTCATCTGCAAACAGACAAGCCTTACCCTCTAGTCCATCTGCAAGGTCACTAATGAAGATGTTGAAGAGGACTGGCCCCAGGACTGATCCCTGAGGTACCCCACTTATGACTTGCATCTCTTCTGACTGTATACCATTTACCACCACTCTCTGTTTTCTGCCCGTCAACCAGTTTGCTACCCAGTTGACCAACTTCTGACCCACCCCAAGCCTACCCAGCTTATTTATCAATCTTCTATGTGGAACAGTGTCAAAAGCTTTGCTGAAGTCAAGGTAGGCGACATCAACTGCTCCCCCTTGGTCCACCACTCTGGTTACCCAGTCAAAGAAATCTATGAGATTAGTTTGACAGGACCTTCCTTTATAAACCCATGCTGTCTTGGATCCTGTGCCCCTATGGATTCCAGGTGTTGCACTATCCTTTCCTTAAGAGGTGCCTCCATAATCCTTGCCCACTACTGAGGTAAGACTGACCGGTCTGTAGTTCCCCACCTCCTCCCTGCTACCACTCTTGTGGAGCGGGATCACATGAGCCCTTCTCCAGTCTTCTGGGACCTCTCCTGTGCTCAGAGACTCACTAAACAATTCTGCTAATGGCTCTGCTAGTTCCTCCTTTAGCTCCTTAAGTACCCTGGGATGTATGCCATCAGGTCCCATTGCCTTATCCACCCTGAGCTTAGCAAGCTCTTGTAGGACCCTTTCTTTTGTGAAGGGAGTAGTGCTCACCCTCCCCTGTGTCCATGATGTTGAGCTGTGGGCCTGCCCTACCTTCTCTTCAGTAAATACTGAGCAAAAGTATCTATTTAGGATAGATGCCTTTCAGGTCCTCCTCCTCACATGCTCCCTTTTCACCATTAAGCTTAGTAATCCTCTGGACTTTCTCCTTTCACTAATGTATCTATAGAAAGTCTTGTCACCTTCTTTACTGTTCGTGCTAGTGTTTCCTCAGTTTGGGACTTTGCCTGCCTTACTGCCTTACCTGCTTCCTTAGGGCAGTTTGGTATGCCTCCCTTCTTCATCCCGCTGTGTTCCTTTATATTTCCTGAAGGCCAGCCTTTGGCTCTGACCTTTTCTGCTACTGTATTTGAGAACCAAGTGGTTTCTCTTCTTTTGCACTTCCTTTTCTGTCTAACACAATGGGATGTTGCTTCAAGTATTGCATCCTTAATGCTTGCCCACTTTGCCTGTACCCCCTTACCTGTGTTTCTTTTTGCCAGGGCTAGCTTAACTCTGTTGGCCATCTTATCAAAGTCAGCTCCTCTGAAGTCCCATATTTTTGCCTTGGAATGGGATGATTTAGATGTAGTAGCCAAATTGAACCATACCATGTGATGGTCACTGGCCCCCAGGTGACCTTCTACCTGGAGATCTGTGATCCCTTCTTTGTTAGTCAGTACTAGATCTAGGATAGCCCTGTCTCTTGTGGGTTGCTGTACCAGTTGTTTGAGGCCCTCCTGCAGGAATCCACTATGAGTCTAGTTCTGGCAGATGTTCCTGCTGGTATTGACCAATCTGTATCTGGCATGTTGAAGTCTCCCATTATCAGAACCTCCCTTGAGCTGTCATGTTTTGTATATCTTCTAACAGTAATGTGTCTATGTCCTCCTCTGGTCTGGGGGCCTGTAGACAACCCCAGTTCTTATGGCTGTCCCATTTCCTGTTTCCAGGGTGACCCACAGTTCTTCTGGCTCCTACGGTATTCTGAATTTCTGTAGCTTTGATATTTTCATTAACATACAGGGCCACTCCTCCCCCCCTTTTTGCACCTTGGTCTCTTCTGAACAATGCATAGCCAGGTACTGAAGTCTCCCAAGTGTGGCTACTGGTAAACCACGTCTCACTAATTGCTACTATGTCCAGTTTAGCCTCTGACATTATTGCCTGCAGGTCTGGGATCTTATTTCCCAGGCTGTGAGCATTTGTGTACATGTACAACGTAGAAAAAAAAATTAAAATGTCATATTATTTATGACTTTCCTGGCTAGTTTTGCACTTAGTCCCCTAGCTGGGGGCTAAGCATTTTTCCAATGAAAAGTCCGTATCTTAAAGCGTTTTCGAGATACGGGCCCCGAAAGGCACAGCGGACGCCGTAATGTTAGCCTATGGGAAAAACTGTCAACTTTGGAGTGACGTAACTTTGCAGCCCTTTAATATTTTGTCATCAAACCACAAAAAGGCACATCTGTGGGATCTTGGCTTTCTTCCCTCCAAATTTCAGCCCAAAACACTAAACCGTTCTTTTGCAGCAGGGTGGCAAATATTTCATATTCTTTTGGGCATAATGTCGCAAAGTAGTGTCATGATTTGCAACGGTTTCGCAAACAAATCACGAAAGTGTCGAATGTGCGACACTACTTTGCAACACTACTCTTTACAAAAATTTCAAAAACATAATTCTGGGGTGTTTAACCCCCCCCAAAAAAAGAGATGGCTAGCATCCTCAGGACTTGACTAGGTGAATGCAGCAATAATTGTGTCCCTAGAGGGTCCTAAATTTAAATGCCAAGCATTTCTGTGAGGACCAACTGAAAACAAGATGGTGGATTTGCGACACTACAGGGGTCATTTGCGATACTAAAAACTGCATTTGCGACACTGTAGAACTTTTTGTTAACTTTTCCCTTTGACTATAATGGAAAACTTGTTTTTTGAATAACTTTTGAACTGTTTAATATTTTTTTCATGAAATCTTCAAAGGGCACATCAGGGACCCTGGCTGCATGTTCCTTGAAGGTTTTGGTCTGGTCGCACAGACCGTGTGACCTGTAGGCATGAGCAAAGAATGCACAAAAATGCGTAATTACCACATTCTCCAGCGCTATGTAGCTCCGTAACTGTATATCCGACCATTAGAAAACTTGGCAGATCCACAGAGCTATTGTACTGCTCCATGCATGCCACATTTCAGGCAAATCCATCATGCAGTGGCAAAGTTATTAAGCTGCCAAATTTCAGAGTTTAACCTTAAATGGGGTACTCAACCCTAACTATAGTGGCACTACTGTGCCACTATAATATAATATAATATAATATAATATAATATAATATAATATAATATAATATAATATATTATATTATATATATATATATCTTTGCAAAAAACTGTGTTAATGCATCATTTAGGGTTAAAGCACAAAAAGTCAGGAAATTAGAGCTTTAGGGTTCACCCCTACCCCCCCATATCGTGTATCCCCCCATCCTCCACAGACTGACAGATGCCGGGGTGTGTCATTGGGGTTGTGAGGCTCAAATATCACCCCATTCCATGTGTAAGCATGTTGACATGCCACAGTAAAGAAGAATGGGGTGACATTTAGGCCTCACAACCCCAAAGACACACCCGACATCTGTCAGTCTGTGGAGGATAGGGGGTACATGATATGGAGGGTAGTGTTGAACCCTAAAGGTCTCATTTCCTGACTTTTTGTGCTTTAACTCTAAATGACACATTAACACAATTTTTTGCAAAGAATTTCCTTACTTTTTGAGAAAGCATTGAAAAGTACAAAGTCACGCAAGTTGGTGGGAGTGTGGGGCCCTTTGCCTGCCTAACATAACAGTACAAGTACTGAATATCATATGTATTGGTGGGAGCTTGAAACAAAACACATTTCCATTCATTGGAGTGGCATAATTCTGCACCTGTTTACATTTTACACACCTAACCACTGAAAATTACCTCCGTAGCAGTAAGGCTAGCTACCCTATAAATGTCAAGCCACTACCACAATGGAGAATGTTATCCGAAAAACGTAAACTGCATCACACAATATCTCCACAATATCTCTGCAGCAAATTCATTTTCTGACACCATAATTCACATCTACAGGACATCCCCTCAACACCCTCCAAATTTCAAGTTAAAACACCAAACTGTTTCCGAGATATTTAATTTTGGTCATGAAATTTGGGCTATCTGGTCCCTCCCAGAGACATCTGGTCCAGCAAAAATCTGGCGATCTCATCCTGTCCTAATGAATGAAGCTTGAGATCAAAGAATCTTGTGAGCAAAGAATTTGCAGGCTCGCGACCAAAGAATTTACAGGCTCGCAATCAAAGAATTAAAAAACATTAAAACTCAATTTATTGACACAACTACATTAAACAACAGGCATGGCTCGATGGAGGGAAGCCCCCTGAGCAAAACCCATCCTAGTTTGAGTTCACAAGTCACCCCTGGGCTGAGATATTAGATTTTTTCCACTCCAAAAATTCTGGCCATCTCGTCTGTCCCTCACAAACGAAGATCGCGATCAAAGAATCTCGTGATCAAAGAATTTGCAGGCTTGCGATCAAAGATCGTTAGCGAGCCACGATCAAAGAATTTAAACATTTAAAACTCTAATTTTTGACATAAGTACATTAAACCACAGGCATGGCTCAATAGAGGGAAGCACCCTGAGCAAAGCCCATTCAAGCTTTACTTCAGAAGTCACCCCTGGCAGAGATATTTGTTTTTTTTTTCAACCCCAAACTGAAAACAAAATGGCGGCCGTCGTGATCAATAAATTTCTCATTATCAAAGATTCTTTGATCATGAGACTGCAAATCTTTGATCATGAGGAGTGACCAGATGGCCAAAAACCCCATTATTCTTACGCAAAATAATCATATACATTTTCCTATAGACTTATAATTAGACTTATAATGGGAGCTAAAAAGTTTAATAACTTTTGAAGGGATTAATATTTTTTCACCAAACAAAAAGTGGCATGTTCCTTGACCCTCACTATTTCTATGTGCCAAGCTTCAGACCAGCAGACCACACGATGGCTGCACAGCAGCACCAACAAAATCCAAAAAACTGCCCACAGAACTGGCGAGAAGTGCATTTATCAGCATTTTGGTGTGCGAAAACCATAAGTCTGACTGAAATGCAACTTGGCAAGTCAAGAGATCTCCCATGCCCCACCATGCATGCCAAATTTCAGGCAAATCCGTTGAATGGGTCCAAAGTTATTAACGTGCAAAATTTCAAGTTTAACATAGAAGTGCCTTTATAATCCTAAATATAGGGGCGCGACCGCACCCCTATAATATATATATATATAATATACTGTATATGTAGCACCTGTGTATCATGGTTGAGTAGGCACTTTAATGTTAATCCCCTGTTCTTACAGCTCAAAAGCCCGGCCATCATCTGACCAATTTGCCTGAAAATTGACATGCACAGATTCAGTGGCAGGATCTCTGTATCCTGTAAAGTTTGTAGCGATTTATTCAGTAGACACAAGTTTCTAGAAAGTTGAAATTGCATAAGTTCACCATTTTCTTTTGCTCATCAATAGCTAAAAAATGGATGAGATTTGAAATCTGAAACTTTCAGATTTTTTTATTTTTATTTTATTGTAAAATCAGAATTACAACCTTAGAGCTAAAAGCTCATTTACAAAGGATCCTCATCAAACAGAGGGTGGGGGAACATCAAGTACATGGACAGTGGAGAAAAACAGAAGCAGCTAGAAGGCATTATCAGTTACACATCATTAAAAAGGCTTAACAGCATTACAAATAGAAGGATAGGGAGAGATAGAATATACTGCAAAAGCCATCACTTAATTACACAATACAGAGGAAAATAGTCCCATAACAGATTAGGTGAGTAAAGTGCAGATTCTAACTATGTACAAAGTATGATAATTCCCAGAATGCAGCCATAGAGCTTAGACAGGTTCCTGGAGGGAACAATCTATGTGACCGCCAACAAGTACAGCTGTTAAGGGAGTGTAGGCTACAGGCTAGATGGGTGAGGTGGACAGCACAATGGTGGGTGATAGCTTAAGGGTCAGGGGGGCTAAGCGGGTGTGGAGGTGGGGGGTATGGAGGGTCAGGAGGGCTAAGTGGGTAAGGGGTAGGGAATGGGGACCAAGGGGTAGGTAGGTGGGATTAGCGGAGATTCTTAGGAGCCATGGGTCACCACAGCCAGCACAGATTTGAAAGGACTTGGTCCACTGGTGAATATTTGCCAATTGTTTTTTTCCAGCTATGGCTGTTTTTGACATATTAGCAAAAATGTGCTCTATTTTCATGCATGTACAGTAGTGAAAATGAACTAAGAATAACTGAATTTTTGCAAAGGCATTATTGTATGATTTTGCATGAAAAAACTGATTTCATGAGGTAAACAGATTAGCTTTCATATGAGTTAACTATATGAAAGCACAGAAAAACATAAAAATGTTTACTTGCTGAAAACAGAAAATTTAGGTGGAGGGGTATTTTTTGTGGGTTTCTTATAGTTGTAACAGCTGTCATTGTCAGATATTTCCCAAAATTTGTGTTGTATCTCTAGAGAAATTCACTGCCTGCCCGCAGTACTGCTGCAGAGTCACCAGAGTGAATCTCTTTAGAAATAGCCCCCAAAATCTCAAACTATCTGACCATGTCAGTCACTGCAACTAGGTTAGCCTTAACAGAAGAATTGCTGGTATTTTTATGGGCAGATATTGTCTTTTTGCTGGAAATATGAAGTTTTAAAAATGATGTGCGATGAAAGAATAAATATTTTATGGTTTTGTGAGCATGTTTGGTCATGCACATTTCTACTTTCATATGCTGTTTTTGCTTTCATATCAGTTTGAAATGGCAACAAATGATTGCACAGTGAAAAAAGATGATCTCACAGCGTAACTCGTATCTTTGACAATTTAAGTTGTTTGTGAGTTTCTTTTTGATGTGTTTTGTTGAAAAATTTCCCTTTACTAAAAATGAAAGTTTGCAGAGTCACATGTAGCTAAACAAAAAATAGATTCATGCTTTTATGAGATAGCTTTCATGATGTATGGAAATGTTTTCATGTGATAACTTTTGTGATGCATGGAAATGCTTTCATGTGATAACTTTCAGGATGTATGGAAATGCTTTCATGTGATAGCTTTCATGATGTATGGACACACTTTCATGAGATGTATTTGATTTAGTAAGTGTTTCTGTTAGGAACTTTTTGGTTAGGACATTGTGTCTTGGCATGGCAGTCTTTGGTGTCTGCATGCATGCAAACAACTGGTGCATTTTCCTGGTGCAGGACCCAAAAGGCAGTGCCCATTGTAACATGGCAGCCTTTGGTTTGGATTTTTGGTGTCTGCCTGCACACAGCCAGTTAGATCTTTGTCTTGGTGCAGGGCCCTATGGGTCCTGGCATAAAAGTGGCTGGTGACGCAAGGCTTGAAATATGTCAGAATCTGTTTTTCCTATTCAATGCAGGTCATGTATGAGGATACAATTCCACTGCCCAAAAAAGAAGAAAGGAAATTCACTGCAAAAACTTGTGTCAATGCAGGCAGAGTTAAAGAACATGAAGTGCACAAAGTAAGATAAACAAAATTCGGGTTTGGAGTCTCAGTAGTCTTGCCAAACTGGTGCTGTGGAGTTCCTTGGCAGTTTCAACCCTTATGCCAATCCCAGACCTAGGTTTCATGACCCACGGGCGAGCTACAAGTCTGGTACATGCAGCTACTGCATGAAGAATTTCATGAACGATCTGCTTCACAGAGGGCCCTGTGTGAAGAAAGGTATAACTGATTCTGCTGGCCCTGTTTGGAGAGCCATAGATGCCTAGCTCCAAGCACCTGCCCAATGGAGCAGATACATGGACCTATAGCTTGTGCTTGGATCATGAAGCTAGAGTCTGAGGGATGGAGGTGGGCATTAGGATTGAAAACCCCAAGGGACACCACAGCACTGATTTGCCAGGAGTCTCCAAACCCTAATTGTGCAATGTTCTCATGTTGTGTACTTTGTAGTCTTCAACTCTGATTTCTGCATTAGTGCAGTTTTGATATATATATATATATATATGTATATATGCCATACCTGTGAGGACAAAAAATGGCATATAACAATGACATTGTTTACCACTATAGTACCTAGAGTGAGAATTGTGTGATATTCTCACACTAGATCCAATATTCTCACTCTAGGGCCATAGTGGCAATATATATATATATATATATATATATATATATATATATATATACACGCACACATAGCTGTCTTGCCATTGTATCATAAAGGCATGGCATAAATCAGATATGCTACAGCCCTAATGAAAATACCACAGTTCTTTCACCTCATGCAGTTTCGTCTTTGTACATCACTCATGGCTTCATTCTCATGATATCATAAGGTCAGATTGCACTTGGGAACAATATCTGTGATATTTGTATTAGGGTCATGGCATATGCATATATATGGGATATGTGATGGGGAACAGTGTGATACACAATGTATTTACATGAAGCAGACTGACCTCAGGTAACCTCCAAGTGTTGTAAGCAATGAGTAATGTGCTCAAGGTCTAACTGCTTGAGTGTAGATAAATAGTTTTATCACACAAGCTCCCCACTGCATATTTCAATTATGCAGCAGGACTGGGCCTTGTGCATGTATTTTGTTTTTATAATGTATGTTGAATAAAATATAGTTTTGAAATTATGTGGGTTTCTTTTGTGAAAACTCTGTTTCACTGTGCCTTTATGTTGTGGTTGCTATGTCTGTTGCTACAGATGCACCATGAGGATGAAGCACTGATGTCATAACCACTGCACTAATTGGTGCATTCAGTGGGTGAACTGAAACTTAGATTAGAAAAATGGTGCCAGGTTTTAGCAAGTGGCAAAAAGAAAACCCCACTGAGAGAATGAAATGGCATATTTAGAGGTGTGTGATCATTCGCACTGCATACTGTTGTGATTTGTTTTTAAATATGTGGGGCTTCGATTTGGCAGTGTCAGAAAGACTGTTGGTGGTCAAGGGGTGTCAGGGACCAAAAAAAGGCTTGCCAGGAAAAAAAGAAAAGTGAGCTTAAAATAGTAAAAGGTAAGGCTTTTATATATTAAGTTCTTTAGAGTGGCGGTCTGCAGCTGGAGATTTTTAGATAAGGTTGTTGAGTGCTGCATCAAAAGTACGTGTGAGGGAAAGTGAAAGTGCCAGGAGTAAAGTCGTGCTGGCAAGCTTGTTGGGGGAAGGGGGCATGTTCTAATGATGAGCTAACTGTATATGTAAATTGGGATGATGCAATTATTATATGTATAAATTAGTGATCTCCAATTTATACATATAATTGTTCTGTTAAAAGAATTCATCAGCAGCCTTTTGTATCCACAGCTATAATTAGGGTTCAACGGTCACTTCTACGTTAAACCCCAAATTTTGCACTTTAATAACTTTGCTACCGTTTGACCGATTCACATGAAATTTTGCATATGCAGTTGGGGACCAAGGATCTCTTGATGTGGCAAGTTTTGTTCTGGTTGGCTGTGCGGGTGCAGGATGCGGAGTGTCAAAAAATGCGAAAATTAATATTTTTGTGTAAATTCTTGTCAGCTCAATGATGCCGGTTCGACAACTAAGTTGTTGACCACTATCACAGCAATGGATTATGCGTCGACTGCAACTCGCGCGCTCGACATAAATCCAACTGAGACCCAGATGTTTTTTTCATCAGGGCCTCGCGCCTCAACTCTCCCCATGCAGGGGGCTCTGCCCTGCAGCCCCAATCTCTAGGATTCTAACTCTGAGTTGGAGTTGGATGGGGGAGGGGGTGCAGGACCATGAGACAGAGTGCCGTGGTCTCGGGCGGACTATTACAGCGTAAACATCGATGTTGTTGGCATTGACATTTTTGCTGTAATAGTGTCACCATACAGGGGGCATACCAATTCTTGTCACACCATTTCTCTGAAACTGCTTGGGGTTTGGTCTGAAATTGTTAGGGTATATCAAGTTTGGGTCGCAGATGTGCCTTTTGAAGGTTTGGTGAAAAAATATTAATCCATTCAAAAGTTATTACATTTCTAAGTTTCCCATTATTTCCTATGGGAAAAGTTAGATGTCCCATGCAAAAGAGGATTTCTTAATTGTGAAAGTGTTATTCTCTTTCACAAATGCAGAATTCTCTTTCGTGCATCTGCCATCTTGTTTTCAGTTAGTGAGGTAGAAAAACTTAAATAATTTAAAAATCTGTGGTACTTGGTAAACACCAACACCTGTGTTTACCTAATAGGGGCTCAAGAAATCAGATTCTGGGGTCAGTTTTGGAAAGAAAAGACCAGAACTGTGTTTATTTTAATCCCCAGAATTCTATTTGCACAAAATGCAGAATTATATTTCACAAAAGAAGAATCCCCTTTTGCAAATTCTGGAAAAAAGATTCTGTTTTATGGCGAAACAGTATTCTTTTTCCTCAATTTGTGAAAGAGGATTTTTTTAATATAGCTGTTTCTTTGTCACTTGTTGAAAACAAATGGTTTGGAATTTTGGGCTGAAATTTTCAGGGTACTAAGGACTTGCCTCACAGATGTGCCTTTTGCTGGTTTTGTGAAAATATATTACTTTGCTATGGAATTCCGTGGCTTTACATTTTTCTTAATTTCCCAAAGGATCACATTGTAATGTGAGGTGTATATAATCATTTCTTTGTCACTGCTCTGTAAAGAAACAGTTTGAAATTTTGTTCTGAAATTTTCAGGGTACCGAGGGCTTGCCTAGCAGATGTGCATTTTGCTAGTTTGGTGAAAATATATTACTTTGCTCTGTAGTTCTGCAGCTTTACATTTTGCTTAATTTTCCATAGGATAATTTGTATTAGGGTTGGTTATATACAGTATCTGTTGGAGTTAATGGGGGGCACATATCTGGTATTGTACAGGGTACCGAGGTACACCTTCTGTTGTGTATGCCCTCCATTAAATATTACTTGTTCCAGAGTTAGGTTAGGGTTAGGTTATGTGTCCGTTGGAGTTAATAGGAGGTATATATTTCATATTGTTCAGGGTGGAAATGTATATTTTCTGTCGTGTGTGCCACCCATTAAATATTACTTGTTGTGGAGTTAGGGTTAGAGATAGCTGTTTGGGTTACTGTTACAAAGACATTTGTGACTTAGGGTACGAATACTATTAAGGACTGATACATGGATGGTAGCACAGGGCCCAGAGGGCCCTGCACTTCTACACACAAATATGGATACTATTAAGGACTAATACATGGATGGCAGAGCAGGGTACCACTACACTATCTAATAAATTATGCATGGATGGGAGTGCAGGCGTTCACTCCCACCTGCAAATACGCATAGTTTAGTTTATTGATCAGCCAAACTTATACTGCAAAGTTAGGCCTTTACAAGGTTAAAAAGCATTACATATACAAAAACATTAAATATCAAAGTCATAAACTATAATAATACATTCTGCCTCACTGTACAGAAATAAGTATTGTGCAAATCTCAGAAGTATAACCATCCATATATAATAAACCTTGTAAAATGGGCTAAAGAAATCCAGAATCCTGACTGACTGAGAGCTGGTTTCAGCCGTGTCCTTATCAGGATGTATCTTGCCAACTGGCATAAATTGTGCCAATCTGAGCCACCCAACAGTAAAGAATCAGTGTGCCCAACATCCTGATCTCTAAACAGCAAGCTGCAGCTCTGTGGCAAACTAACACCACGTTCTGTCAGCCCTGTACAGTAGGGAGACATGGTCTGTCAGAAAATGGGGAAAAACATCCTGTCACAAAATCAGAATGGAGAAACAAAGCAGTTTGGTTCACTAAACTTCCTGCCAGGCTGCTGATCTGCAGCTGTCTGGCTAATTTCTGTGAAGGCAGCAGGTTGTTAATCATCAGTCCCTGGGGCGATACTCTCCCCCTTACCACACACACACACACACACACACACACACACACACACAGGCAAACAGTCTGTTTCTGTAATTCCCCAGCTCACTTTTTGATTTTTTAACTGTCTGACCTGTTCTGTGCTGCTTGCTAGCTGACCGTAACCAAATCAGTAAATTGCTGCCCATGGCTTTCAAATTCCACTGACCATAGAACTTGAACTCAGTCTTCAGTGGTCAGCAACTATAAATGTTAAAAAGCTGTCATCCATCCATTTTTCCTCAACGAAACAGATCAGACAGCATACCAGATACAACCACGTCAGGAAAACTGACACAGTGCCAACCGCAATCTCCAACCCCCCTCACCAGAAAACCAGAAGTCATTCTTCACCAGTCAGCTGAGTAAATGGTGCTTTCTAAATGTTTGGAGCCAGACTACCATCTGTCCCCTTTGCAAGCAGGCAGCAGAGGACAAAACATGAAACTGTAGCTCAAACCATAATAAATAAATAAACAAACCAAATAAACAATAAAATCTTGAGTAGAGTCGGGGATGGGTCTCTGAAGTCATTCTTCAGCATGCTATCATCTGTTCCCTTTCCACCAAACAGGCAACACAGCACAGAGAAAAAAGTTGAATATCACAGAAAAACATCACGAAAAACAAGACATGAAAGAGGGTCCTAAAGTAGTAAAATCAACAGTGATAGATAACCTCAGGACTACAGAGGAACCATGTGCTGTCAATGAAACACGTTTTAAAATGACTTATTAGGGGGGCTATTTTTGTTTACTATTTAAGGTATTGAAACCTTTTTTTGTTATATTTTTGATGCCTTTATTTTTTTTTTTAACCCATTAAATAATTATTTGGGGGCCCATTGTAAAAGTGCAATAACGCACTCCGAGGTGCAGGTTATCTCCTGATAAGAGCAATCCCAGGTGCATAAGGCATTTGACGCAAGTGCCTCATGCCTCAAAATGCACCTAGGCAGGCTCTTATCAGGAGATGACCCACACCTCATTGTGTGTTATTACTTGCTTAATTCAGTGCATTATAATGTTTTTTTGTAATATTTCTTTTTCCATATGGCAACAGCTGCCAGGAAGTTTTCAATCCTAATTTCATCTATGGTGCCAGGGTGTAATAAAATGAAGGGTCGGTAGGTGGAATCAGTGTACAGAGGGCAAGTTTTGATAATGTGTTCCAGGGTCTCTGCTATGCCATTGTTACATGGACATTCTTTATATGTTTGATCTTTGTTTTTATAGATTGTATTATAACAGATGTATTTTGAGTTTAATAAGTCAAATCTAGCCCATGTTATTAAACATCTCTGTTCTGGCGTTGTTTACATAAATAGTCTTCCATACAGTGTGAGATTTTGTTATTGCTGTACCATGTAGCACATTCTTGAGATCTGGTGACCTGTATATCTTGTTCCTTATAAAGAGAGAATAAATGCAATTTGATCTTTGCTTTATACTGTATTGATATATTTATTTCTTTTTTGAAATCTGTCCATAAATGCCAGAGCTCTATTTTATTAAGTGAATCTAAAATAGCTTCTAACCAGGGGGCCTTTATTCCATTATTAAACCACTTTATCTTTTCTAGTAAACATTCCATAGGGATTAAGTTGTGGGTGTTGTTTAATATTTTCAACCAGTATGAAATAATTCTATATTTGATTATTGTTTCCAAGGGTACCATGCCGAGCTCTACTCTCACCATAGTGGAGGAAGTAGTGATAGGGACCATTGATAAAGTTTTATAGCGTATAGTAGAGTGTTGTTCTGTACAGAATTCCATCCCTTCCAAAATGCTGTTGTACCACACTTCCAAAGGTCATGGAATGTGATTCTACCCTATTGTGGTAGAACAGCATTCTAGAACCTCTAGAAACTGCATGAGTCAATTTCATTTTGAAATCAAAAGAACTCATGCACACATATTTCACACAGTGCTATACACTATAAAAAATACAGGATGAGGAACTCTATGAACAACCAATGTGTTCTACCAACTCAGGGTTCTGATTCCCATGAATCTCTCGAGCTTCACTCTCGAGGTCTGAGGGAATCAGAACCCCTTTGTGGCAGAACACACTGGTTGTGCATAATTGCCCATCCAGTATTATCTATATGAAAAGCTAGGAGTGGAGTTTCTAATTGAGAATTATTTTCAAAATCCCAAACTACTGAACCATAAAGGAGGATTGGTTTTAATTTTGCCTCAGCTGTTCTTAATGTGGGAGTTAATGTATTTCCCCTGTGATTAATATAAAAATGTAAAATGGCTTTTGTATATCTATTCATTTTTATTATTTGATCATCATGATGGGGCTACCAAAACTCATTTGATGAAAATCTAACCCCTAAATAGATGTATTCCTGTACATTTTTCAATCTTATTTTTATTTAAAAAAAGGGGTACGTCTCTAGGTTATTTATGTTTTTGTCTGGAAAATATAATTATGTTAGTCTTTTTGAGATTAATGTTTAATTCCAACTGTTGAGAAGTTTCATAAATTGTACTGATTTGTTTTGCATGCTGAAATGAGATAGGGGTAGTAGAAGAATGTCAGTTGCGTATGTCAAGATGCCACATGGTAGGTTTCCAATCTTTGGTGAGTCCTTATTTGCAAATTCAGGGTCAGTTAATAGTAAGTTGATGTAAATATTAAATAGAGTGGGGGCAAGCAGGCAGCCCTGCTTGACTCCTCTGTTAGTTTTAAATTATTTTGTTAAATTTCTGATATTATCAAAACAAATAGCTGTGGAGGTATTTGTATACAATAGATATGTTAGAATGACCAAGGAAGGGTCAGCACCTAAATTTATCAACATATTTCAAAGTTTATTATGATTTATGGAATCAAACACTGCCTTAAAATCTATGAAAAGTGCAAAAACTTTATTTTTTTCTGATGTGAATATACTTTTCCAGAATATGAAATAAATAGAATATATTATCTATGAGGGAGTATCCTTCTCTAAATCCTGACTGAACATTAGAGAGAGGGTTATTGTGTTTTAACCAGGTGATACATTGATTTAAAATAAGTCTTGAAAATATTTTTTAACTTATGTCCAGGAGACTGATTGAACTGAAATTTGAGGGGTAATATATTGATCCTTTCTTATGTAATAGAATTATGATGCTTTTTGTCCATGAATCTGGAATAATTTTTTCCTTTAGGCATAAGTTATAGAATTCAAAGTAGGCATTCAAAAATCTGCATAATCTTTAAAAATTTCCAGTGGTAGCAAATCTGGACCTGGTGTTTTCTTTTTTTTAAGGACTTAATCACTTCCTCCTGGTTGTTCCCAGAGTATGGCTCAAACCTTCAGAGATCATGCTTTCAGCATTTCTGGGTCATCCCTGTGGAATGCACTACCATCTACAGTCTGGGAGACCCCTTCAGTAGAGGTTTTTAAGTGAAAGTTGAAGGCACATCTCTTCGGCCTATCTTTTAATGACTGTTGAATTATAACATTTTGTTGTGTCCCTATATTTTGATTTTTGTTTATCAGTATTTAAGAGTTTTATATTTTAGTTTATAGTATATGATGTGATTGTACTTTTTTGTAATTTTTTCTTTTTTGTATTATTTATAAACTGTTATTTCTTTGTGAGGCGTCCAGAGCCTCTGGGAATGGGCGCCGTATAAATAAAACTCGCCTTGCCTCCTCTATTTCACTCTCTATAAAGACTAAGTGGGTATAGATAATTTCTCCTGGAAACAAATCTGCAATGTTGTATTTATATTTGTAGGTTTATAGAAAATTTGTTTAAAATAATTTATCCGTTGTTCTTTTGGAATGTATACTGCAAGTGAAGGCTGATAATTATTTGTCCCTTTATTCACCAAATGCCAGAACTTTTTATCATCTCTTTTTTCTATTACCTCATACATCTCTTTCCATATTTTATTTTTTTGGATTTATTTTTTTATTGTTCAAGAAGGTCTTATATTGTTTTCTGGCTTTATCTGATGTATTAAAGTCATCTCTTGTAGGGTGTGCTTTTGTCCCTCTAATTAGTTTGTTTAATATGTGTTTCACATTTTTACAGTCAGAATTAAACCATGTTTGTCTAAATTTCTTAGTATTACTTCTCACGTATAATTTATCTTATAATTTTTCACTTAAGTTGTTAATTATCTCCTGCAGTGAAACCAAATTAACTTCTTTGAGTCATTGAATGCTATTTCATCTTTACATCTGTTAAAGATGTCTGCTAATGAGGTTGATTCTAATTTAGCTCTTAATAATTTTCCCCCCAATGGAGGAAAATAGTGTAAATGGAATGTTATCAATTTCATTTTCTTCTGCTTCATACTCTGTGTGAATAAGGATATGTATAGAAGCGTGATTGCTTTCAGTTCTCATTTTAACTGTCATAGATTAAAAGAAATGGAAACTTTCTGGGGAGCATAATATGTAATCTATGACACTTTGGCCATTAGCTGAATGATAAGTAATATTTCATGTTCATCACCTCTAAGTCTGCCATTTAAAATTAGCAGTGAGTTTGCTGTAATAAATTGCTGTAGCAATTTGCCTTGGGTGTTTAACAATTTGTCAAGGTTCTTTCTAGTTACAGCCTCTCTAAAATCAATCATTGACTCTATATTTTCCAGATTATCATATTCTGCCAATCTTGCATTAAAATCTCCTGCTATAATGTGCATTCCATTGGGGTATTTGCCACCTGCATCAATTAAATATTTGGTAATTTCTTTCTATATACTGAGTCTTGGTAAGTGCTACATTTTTTTCAGTGGAATGTGTACATTTGTCATTATAACTACTAGTTGATCCCAAATTAAAATTGCCATTAGGTAATATGGAGTTATTGAATTTTTTTTAAGTATGGAAACTCCTTTTCTGATTTTGATATAGGTGGAAATACCTCCTATGGCTCTACCATATTTATTATTTTTAATTGCTGGATGGAAAATCTCATAATATCCATTAAGATTAATACTGTCTTGAGCCCATGTTTCCTTAAAAAAATATGACTTCTGATACCCGCAAATACACACAGCGTTATGTAGTGGTGGTAGCGCAGGGCCATGAGGGCCCTGCACTCCCACACAAATATAAAGATACCATTACACTCCATGAAGTATTATTGATAGTTAGGGCCCTGTGCTCCCACAAGCAAATAAGGCTATGATTATACTTTCTCAAAAAGTAAGAAAGATTCTTTGCAAAAAACTCTGTTAATGCATCAGTTATGGCTCCAGCATCAAATGTCTGGAAATGTGGTGCTAGGGTTTCCAACCCTAACACCCCACCACCCACCTCTCTCATGCCAACAGGCTCTGGGTGTGCCTTGAGTTGTCAGCCCTAATGCTCACCCCATTCTCCATACTGCACCGCCTCAGCTTCCTACACATGGAATAGGATGAGCTTAGGACTGACAACCCCAAGGCACACCTGATGCCTGTTGGGCATGGGGTTGGGTTTCCAAACTTTTCATGCTGGAGCCCTAACTGATGAATTAATGAAGTTTTGCAAATGTGTAATGTCTGGCACGCGTGCACGTGTGTGTGTATGTATGGTGTGCAGGCGTGTGTGTGTGTGTGTATATATATATATATATATATATATATAATAGAGTGCAGTAGCAACCCTCTAATTAGGGTTGAGTTGAGTGTTTAATGTTAAACACATTTTTTTGCACCTTAATGACTTTGGTGCCATTCAATGGAAAAGTGTAAAAATGTGCATGTGCTGTCAGTGTGGCAAAGTCTCAAGACCTGAGAAGTCAAGCTCTTTTGTGGTTTCTGAAATCAGGAACGTTGATTTTTGGAAAAGTGAAGATTTTTTCCATAAACTTAATGTGGATTTTTGTATTGCGCCCATGCACAGCCTAGACAATACAGAATGCTTTCAAGAAATGTTCAGGGTAGAAGTGGCTTGTACCAAGGTAGTACCTTTTGAAGGTTATACAAAAAAAAATATCAAACAGTTCCAGAGTTATAATGATATGGATTTTTGGATAACCCTCTGATACGAACGTTAAAAAACACTGATTGTGAGGGTTTATTTTTCATGATTTACTTGTCATGAGAAATTATTTACTTATCATAAGAAGTAATACTGATTGTGTTGACTGCCATCTTGTTTTTTTAACTAAAAAACATTAAACACACTTAAAAATGATGTATTTTCAAAAAACACACACATGAATCTAGGTAAACAGGACTCATTTAGCTAGATTCAGGTGTTTGTTTTTTTGAAAATATGCCCTGAAATTAGGTTTTTGGGCACCAAAAAACCCAGGGTGCCCAGTTTGGCAAAGGAGTCATTCACCTGTGTTCTCTGTATGAGAACAGTGGGACTTTATTTGTGTAGCTGTAGCCAGAGTCATGCTGCCAGCTTGAGTGGGAGTAGTGAGCTGGTGATTATCTGATCATTCTCACTCCCACCTTGTAATCAATCTATCTATCTGTCTATCTATCTATCTATCTATCTATTCTATCTATCTATCTATCTGTTTGATTTGTTTTCCTGCACTTGGATTCAAATTTACAATACTAGAGATTTATCATCCATTTGTGAATGAACTCTTTTCTAACAGATCTACCCCAGTCCAAGACTCTGAGTTGTTTTTATTTCAATTTATTTTGGAATTTTATGCTAGGGGAGGGTTAATCTGTTTGTTCTGTGTTTTATTATTGTTTGGTGTGTGGTGTATGACAGTTGAGTGATTGGGTGTGTAGTGTGGTGTTGTAGTGTAAATATATTGTGGGTATTTTGAGTCTGTAAGGATGTGTTGGGGAGTTGCTCGGATGGTCGGGCATTATTCCCCCTCCCGCCTTAAGGACCTTCACCCCTTTTTGTTGTCCTCCACTGTCCCCGGAGGTGTATAGATGGTGTATGGCCCTGGGGATTGTGAGGAGCAGGAGGGCGATGGTGGGGACTGGAGGGGGAATGGAAAGGAGTGTATGAATTGGGATAGTGGGGATGAGAAGATGCCCTGGGGTGAAATGGGTTCAGGAGAGGAGTCCTCCCTGCCTGAGTCCCATACCCAAGGGTTCTGCTTGTGGTAGGCAGGTGACTTGATCTTCATCGGGAACTTATCCTACTCAGACGGTGTCATGTAATTCCAGGTCCATTAAAAACAAGACTGCTATAATAGCTGATCTTGTAGGATCATCGGACCTGGCATGCATCACCAAGACCTGGCTGGACGATAATGCTGGCCCTATTTTGGCTTCAGCTGTACCAGTCGGGTACTCAGTGATACACTGTCTGAGGTTGGATCGTAGGGGTGGGGGAGTGGCAATCTGTTTTAGAATGGAACTGAACCTGATGGAGGTACCAGTGGGAATTACCAACTCCTTTGAATGTATCTTGGACGAGGGTGTGGGGTATAGGATTCTTCTCATTTACCATCCACCAGGAAATGGGAATGTTTTCCTGTGGGAAGTTGTAGACTTCATTGTCAGCATGACATTAGGATCCTCCAGATGGCTGAGCCTGGGGGATTTCAATGCCTGGGTCGATGATGAACTCTCACAGTTTGGTCAGGACTTCCTCCAGCTGATGAATTTGCTGGGCTTCACACAGGTTATTTCCTCCTTGACCCATATAAATGGTCATTCATTGGACTTGGTATTCCTCCTGGGGATCAAGATATCCGATTTGGTGGTGGAGCCAGTCAGATGGTCTAACCATCACACCATTGGGTTCAGTTTCTTGGCACCCCTGGTAGGTTGGCCCCTACGGAAATGGTCCAGTACTTCCCTTTAAGGGGTGTTACCCCAGAGGGCCTGATGGCGGTGCTGGATCTATCAAGTTTGCCGAATGAATGCATGGATCCTGGGGATCTGGTTCTTGCCTATAATGAGGCAGTAGTTGGAGCCCTGGATTCCATTGATCCTGTTTGTGTTCATCCCCTCACCCTTCGCCCCAAGTCTCCTTGGTTTGATGAGACATTGAGGGAGTTGAGGAGAGTGGGAAGAAGGCTTAAGAGACGTTGGCAGAAGTCTGGTCTGGAGTGTGACAGGCTTAGTTTGATGGACCATTATGGGGTCTATCAATCAGCAATTACCCGTAAGAAGGCAGAATTCCTGTCCAGGGAAATTGCTGCTGCACAGAATCGACCAGCACAGCTCCTTCGGACTGTGGACAGACTGTGCAATCCAATCTGTCTTCAGCCTGAGAGAGTGTTTTCACAGGAGTGGTGTGAGGAGTTTGCTCAATTCTTCACGGATAAGGTTGCCACAATCAGATCTGACCTCCTCCTAACTCTTTCAAACAGGAGTTGTGATGGTCGGCAGGAGATGTTGGACACCCAGTTTGTGTGGTTTGACTTCGACCGGCCCACAATCAATGACATAGTGATGATCGTCTAGTCCTTGCAACCGACCAACTGTAGTTTGGACCCGGGGCCCACTCGACTTTTAGTAGGATGTGTGGATAAAATTGGCCCGGTCCTTGCCAAGATAGTCTGGTTGTCATTGGATAGGGGGATCTTTCCTGATCCCCTGAAGGAAGCTGTGATTTGGCACCTTCTTAAAAAGCCCTCCTTGGACCCGGACTGTCTGGCTAACTACAGGCCTGTCTCTAACCTGCCTTTTGTAGGTAAGGTTATCGAGAAGGTGGTCGCGTTGCAGCTGGATGACCATTTGACCAGCCACAATGTCTATGATTCCCTCCAGTCTGGATTTAGGAAGAGACATAGTACTGAGACAGCCCTTGTTCGGGTACTAAATGACCTCCTAATAGCGAGAGATCGAAAGACCAGTTCCATCTTGGTCCTTCTTGATCTCTCTGAGGCATTTGATACCGTGGACCATGGAGTGCTTTTGGCGTGCCTGTGGTTTATCTGTGGACTATCGGGCCTGGTCCTCAGTTGGTTTCGATCATTCCTTGAGGGTAGAACTCAGATGGTGGTGTCGTGGATTTTTTCCTTGGCATCACTCCCCCTATACTCTGGGGTACCGCAGAGCTCCATTTTGGTACCCATGTTGTTTGCGGTGTATATGCTGCCATTAGGAGTGATTATTAGGTGGTACAGCTTGAGTTTTCACTGCTATGCAGATGATACTCAGCTGTACATGTCCTTTGTGCCTGACCAGGGTGATGCTGTCTCAATCTTTAACAACCGTCTCACCGACATTCAGGACTGGATGACTGTGAGCTGCCTGCGATTAAACCCTGAAAAAACTGAGGTGTTGGTTGTGGACCCAGGTTGTTGGGGGGTGGGTTTGCTGAAGGGGTCACCCTCGGGTCTTTGGCTTGAGGGGACTCAGTTAGCTACCTCAGACTGGGTGCGGAACCTGGGCGTTATATTTGATGATCACCTGACCCTTAAACATCAGGTGTCGGCTGTTGTCAAAACCTCTTTTTACCATCTGAGGAATATAGCCCAGGTGAAGCATCTGGTTCCTGCCAATGACCTTCCAATGTTGGTCCACACCTTTGTTACCTCTCGCCTGGACTACTGCTACACCCTGTACCTAGAACTACTGGGGGTGGATATCCGCCACTTGCAGTTAGTGCAGAATGCGGCGACCAGGCTTTTGACTGGTACATCTAGGACCAGTCATATAACGCCTGTCCTCCGTGGACTGCACTGGCTGCCAATACAGTGGTGGAATACCTTCAAGGTCAGTTTGCTGACCTATAAGGCCCTATACGATCAGGGACCTGGCTACCTGCAAGATCTTCTTCGTCCCTACTGTCCCTCTTGTCCACTCCGATCCACCAATGAGGGATTGCTAGAGATCCCCAGGGTTTGTTTAAAGACATCTGGCGCAAGATCATTTAGTTTTGTGACCCCAACCCTGTAGAATTCTTTTCCTCATTGGGTGCGAGATTGCCTGACCATTCAAAACTTTAAGTTAGCGTTGAAAACGCATTTCTTTAGCCTGGCATATCCAGATTTTTAAAGTACATGTTATTAACTGATTTTAGGATGTTGTTTTAATTTTATGTATTTAATTCATTTATTGTTAACCGCCTTGGCTTTGGAAAGGTGCTTTTTAAAAATAAAGTTTTGATTGATTGATCTATCTATCTTATCTAACTATCTAATTAATATTTCATAAGTGGATCGGGATGCCCACCCCGGTACTGCTCCTTTCTCCCCCTGCCCCTCCAGGTCATCTGCCACCCCCTTCCAATGTTTATTTATTTTAGATTGAGTATACATAATATGTTTGTTGATGTTGATATTTACTTTTATTTATATACTGAAGTAGTTATAAGTGCATTTATTTATAAGTATCTATTTATAAGCATATATGCACAGACAGGAAGGAAGAGTCATTTCTTATGTGATGCTCAAATAGAAATAAATATTATGTTTGTAAACTGTGCTTACCACATAAATACAGAGAGTTAAACTAAGTAATTCCTGTCTTTCAGATTTGTAGTTACTAAAACTTTTACCATGGCCATTGCTCATACGTTTTAAGAAACCATAACATTTCTGGAATATTTGAACATGTCACGTCAGTCAAATATGTGGCACACTAAGATGAGAAGGACTTCTGTTTCATATAATATGCATTTATCTTAGATTGCCCCTGCTGATGGAGTAATTGAATAAGCAGATCAAAACATAATTGAAATAATATATTTTGTGTTGAAAGTGGTGTAAGGTATTTAGCTGTCTAGTGAAATTCTGCGAGTTGAGGTAGGAGCTGATTAAAGTATAAAGCAAGCTTGGCGGGAAACTAGGTAGTCTGGAAGATGGGTAGTTTGAAGCTGGCAGCTACATGGAAAGGTCTCACAACTAATCACCATAAGACAACAAGGCACACTTCAATGGGCACTTGCAGATACCAGTTGTTATCTTGTTTGATGTTGTGCATAAACATTGAATTTTTAATATTGTTACGAATGGTTGTCCTGTTCACCATGCTGAATGTGGATATTCTACCCAAATGTTGCCAGCAAACATGTCCTTCTTGTGAGCAAAAGGCCTTTAAACTGGTCTGGGATCAATCTAAGTGATATTGTCATTCACTTGTGAGTGGACTTGATGAAACGGATATCGTAATCGTATCTGCCTTAATCACTGCTCACCTAAAAAGTTCTGTCGCCCATGACAGTTTTGTAAATGTTGAACACCACTAAAGCTGATGCTCTGTGTACTGCCAGACTGTTTGCTGAATTCAACACTTCCACTCTGACCCTATCTTGGCTGAAAGGTTTCATCTGGACCCCTAAGGTGACCCTATACAGACCAATTCCTCGATCCTCTTCTTCAACCTTTCACAGAATAAACTATACTCAGGATGAGTTTCCATGTCAGTCCTAATTGATTTTACATCATGAAAAATGAACAGTGAACTCTTTTAGATCTGCTCCCCACACAGGAAATGCTATCTTAATGCCAGGCGGTCTAGTCTTACACCCTTTGTGCTAAGAGTTAATGGTTCAAAGTTGAACCAATGCCAGTTGTAATAAAAGTGTATGATCATCTTTGCCGACAGGATTTGACACATGTTGGTTGAACTTCCTCTCCACGCTGTTTCCTCCTCCACAGTCCTGATACCATGACTGTTCCCTTTTCAACTCCATAATCATGGAATGAGGGAACTAACGTATCTGCCCCGAGGCTCCTATACATCCTTGCTCTGCTTAATATTGCACTTGAGGATTCTCTACAAACAAACCATTTAAAACATTTTGACTGTGTTATTCTTCTCAAGCAGTCATTTTAGACATTATTTTTCACTTCATTTTGGAATCTTATATTCTAATGGATGGGATACAGTATTTATCAAACAAATGTTAATGCTGCATGATTTTCTGCATGGACTACTCAAATAGATATCCATATAGTTATATAAGATTTAAGATTAAATTTCTTCTCATTAAGGGCACCAAAATTATGGAATAGACTCCCCCCAGGAACTAGTTGATTCAGTTAATATTGAATCATTTAAAAATGGAGTAGATAAATGGTTAACCATGAAATAGATAATGTGAAATGTTCCCACTGTTTGTGGGGAGAAAATCTAGATGGGCCTCTGCCTTCTTTTTTTTCTTCTCAAATAAACCAAGTAAACAAGGACATACTACTGAAGGTAGATGATATCACAATGAAAAGTGACTCCCTTTGTCAGGGTTGAGTGGAAGAGTCTTGAGTGAAGAGAGTTTCTTCATGGACACCAATCAGAGTTTAAGGCAAGTGTCAGGGGTTCAGGATCTTGGGCTGTCATATTCACCAAGAGGCATGAAGTTTTAACTCTTTGGCAGAGTGCATACTTGAAGTACTGTACATAGGGAAATCCTTTAAAACAAACTACTTCAGAGTTTATTTAAAGTATGAAGAGGTACAGTATTCCTTTCAGGTTGCACCAGAGCCAAAGGGAGAGGGAATATCTTCATCCTGAATAGTATCATGGACTCCTGCCAAAAATGTGATATATTTGGTGATCTCATGCTATAATGCCCACATTCAGGCCTTGGCTCCAGCATGTAGATATTTCCAGTAGGAAGGCAATAAGAAATGCTGGCTCAAGTTCACAGTAGAATAGCTCAAGGACGTACACATCACCGCACTCCACTAGCCTTCACAAAGCCCTGATCTTTAAAAATCAAATTGAGATAAAGGGAAACCAAGCAATAATCTTGCAACCACACTTTAAAAATTGCTTTATAGGGAATAATGGTTTTCTACCAAGTTAGGAGCTGTAGTGCATGGCCTTAACGTGTAGAGAAGGTCTTGCTGGACAGGTGGGCATGGGCAATTGATTGTACTCAACGGTTCTTCCAGCAGTACTCTGTCTCGACATAGTTTGTTCATGCAGGTCGGTTGCCCTGGTAACCCACAATGAAAGTCAGTTGACTTTTGGGTACAAAATACTTGCAGAGACCTCTCCAAAACAGTTTTAGAAATACATTATAAATGTTGATGTCATAAACGTATAACAATTTGGAAATATTATTTAGAGGAAATCCTAAGAGCTAGTAGTATCAAGAGAAAATTCTGAAAACCCTTATACTGAAATGTATCAATTTCCATAACCAGACCTTGTTGAATATGAATAGGTGTATTCTTTCTTGGAGTACTGAAACTGATGTTAACTTCAGATGAGACCTGAACTGTTTTTCTGTTTCTTTTTTCCCCCCTTTTGCTGCCACCACTAAAAATGTTCCTTAACTGGAAGTTTATCTGCTAAAGTCTGCTAAGACGTAATAGAAAGTTGTTACTATGAAAAGATCATCTAATATCTTATTACCTAATAAGTATTTTAATAAGATAAGTAGCTTTGATAGATTTTTATATTTAGCTGCCTTAGTTTTCTGTTTACTTAGGTTTGTAATTTCCTTGTTTACTATTAGTAGTTTAATGTTGAAGGTGGTTGCTAAAACTAATGGTTTTATGGCCATTAACTATCATCAAAGATTACTACTATTACCCACTTTACTTGGGAAGTATTGTTTATCTTCAATGAAAATGTTTCCCAGTGTCACCTTAATACTGATATAAAAAGTTATGCTAAAACACTTAAAAGCGTAGTATTCCTATTTCAGAACTCAGACAATACAGTTCAAAATGTTTATTGCTACTCTCTCCCCAGTTTTATTAAAATAGCTCATATATGGGGTCTATATGATAAGGTTGGGCAAACAGTAGTAATCCTGGTGAAATATTTCCCCCAAGCCCATAGTGATTATGGTCAGTAAGCTCATGTTTGTCACCTGGAATGTCAAAGGGCTTGGATTTCCTATTAAGAGAAAGAAAGAAAGCACAGTATTAACACATCTAAATAAAATTCACTCTGATATTGCCCTCCTTCAAGAAACACATTTAATACCCTCTGAAGCAGAAAAGCTTGAAAGGTCATGGGTGGGAAAAATATTCCATAGCTGTTATGATAGCAAAAGATGGGGGTCTGCAATATTGGTAAGAAAATATATTAATCTACAACTTAAATATCATAAGATGGACTCTGATGGGAGGTGGCAAATACTGCAATGCACTATAGATGGTGTGGATTATGTAATTAGCAACTGAAGTGCTCCCAACTGTGATGATACAAACTTATTCGCTAATTTGGATATGGAAATTGGTAGTTCCAATCAGGGGAAAATGGTTATAGAATGGACTTTAATTTGGTCCTTGATGAAATTTTACATAAAAGTAATCCATTGACAAGGGTAAGCAATCCTAAAAGTATGGAAGTAGTTAAGGGTCTTTAAGAAGATACTGGAGTAACTTTATTTATTTAAATATCGGTAAGCAGGAAAGGCACACTGAGCCAAAGCTTGTTTCCAGGTGCGATCTGAGGGAAAACAGGTGAGCAAACAATAACAAAGGAATACGAGAAAGTACACAGAAAATGCGAAATATAGCTTGCTAAAATAAAATGAACACTAGGGCACAGTAAGATGAGCACTAAGGTACAACTGACAAGTAAGCATAATGTTACATGGCATTTGTGCAGAATGCAAGTCTTTAGGCAGATGACAAGCACAATAAAGCTAACTAAGCTCAGCAGATCTTCTGTGAACTAATAGGAAGGGGGGGGGTCAAATGACTAAAACTTAGACAATGTGCCTCAGCAACAGCAGGAGGTTACTGGAAATGGTCTAAACAGACACTTTAGTGCGGGAAATGATGTAGTGAGATGGGGGGGGGGAGTTTGTTCCAAAGGGAAGGAAAATGAAGGCAGAAAACAAGTTGACTAGCCAAGGTGTGGGCTCGAGGGAAGGCAAAGGTACAGGAGAGACTAGAGTAATTGATGCATAGAGACTAGCCAACTCCACCAAAAGAGATTATAGTTTTTAGCCAAATTTGCATCCATCCTACAGTAGGACTGACTAGGCCAACCCCACCAAAAGAGATTATAGTTTTTAGTCAAATTTGCATCCATCCTACAGTAGGATTGACTACTTATTCCTTTCTAAACAATGTTGTAATGAAATTATTTCAGCTGATATAGGTCAAAGAATAATGTCTGATCATGCCCCAGTGATAGTCACTCTAATTAATAAGCCAGATAGGTCTGGCCCTCCTAGATGGTGTCTTAATGCATTATTTCTTAAGTCCAATGAATTATATAGGCCTGGTGGTGCTGAGGGTAGAGGCACTGGACGCCACACCTCGTGCCATGCCGGCGATCTGGGTTTGGGAAAGAGCCCGAGTCATCTGGGGTTGGCAGGGGAAGGAGAAGATCAAGTGTCTGGAGGACTGCTCTCTTCTCCTGGGGTGTGTTCTGGAGTTTCCCTGCTCAGTGGTGGCTTCTGGTGGAGGCTGGGGGCACTGCACCTGGGGTGGGGACAGCAGATGGGGTCTGGTGTCAGCGGGCGTCTGTGGGAGTGGGCAGGCTTGCTAACGCTGCATGCTGATGCCATTGCATGGCTGCACCAGGGGGTGGAACAAAAGAAAATGCCCTGCCTCCCAATAGGTGAAGGGGGTACAGGGGCCGGCCAACCATGCCCATTGCCGGGTCTCTCTCGTTCATGCCTCTGACTCTCTTCCCTGCCTGGTCACTCTGCTAGATTATAGATGGAGTGCCAGGGGGAGTAGGTGGTCCCACCTTGGGGGACTCAGAGATGGGGAGGGTGATCGGGCAGTGGATGGAGAGGCGGCCAATGGAGGAGGAACGGAGGACTTCAGACAGGCGGGGTCGTGGCTGAAGTCGAGCGACCCCCTGGAGAGAGTCCAGATAAGGCAGCATAGTAGCATAAATAGAACTGACAAAAACACAAAAAGGTCCAGTGAATTTACTCAGTGGTTAAAGCAAGAAGTTGAAATGTATTTCAATATCAGTGATAAAATCCAGATAGAAAAAGAATAGCATCTGTAGCTAAATGGACCACACATCAATGGTAAAGTTTAAAATCATTTATTTAACAAAAATTGCAGACACATATCATGACAACACTAGAGATGGCTGAAAGACTGTTGGACCAAGCTGGAACAAAGCAGTGAGCAGTCAAAAAACTGACGTTTTCACCCAATTACTTCGAGCTTCTTCAGGATTAGAAATCACTGAAATCAATCCTCAATAGACAGTGTGCTTACATGATACCATTATGCAATGGACCAATCAGAACATGCCATGTGACACAATTTAAAATTCCAAACTTGCTGCAAGTCTGCCTGCATTTAATCATCCTCTTCCTAAGAGTTTATAACAACACCTGCTTCAATTTGTTCTCTTACAGGAGTTGATGGCCATGTTATTTATTACATTACTCACCCTATACTTAAACTTTTTCTTAGCAAAACATTATACTGCATGCCCATAAATAAAATATGTTTTAAAAAGGGGCTAAGACATGCAAAGCCATGGTTCTCATGAAGAGTAAATGGATGATGATGAAGGCACATTACACATCAGGTACACAACTTACAGAGTGTGATATAAAATCATATCTGTACCCCCCCCCCACCAGCTACTTGCGGCTGTTGTTTTAAATAAGTAAACTGAAAGTTGCTATATTTAAAACTTTGTATAACAAAGTCAAGGTACTGCAGCTGCAGCACGTGGAACTGGTGCACATATGCTTATAAGTGTGGTCAGTCAAGACATTTAAATAAAAAATAAAAAAAAACACCAATCATTCTTGATGGCAAATTGCAATGATACATACAACTTTTTACAATAATGCATCAGCTGCTGTGTAAGTAAAATGCATATTTCACATAAATGAAAAAGTGGTTTCCTCTCCATATAATATCTCAAGGAATATTTAATGCAGCTGTAGTAATTGGCAAGTGATGTTTAAGGGACAGTGTCAATGCCCTTAAGCCTCAAATTGTCCCTATTTTAAAAACAAACACACTTTTTGATTGGTCACATTCTGTAAAGATTGTTGATGTAGTTGGTAGTTTGATTCTGATTCCTTGTTTCTTTTTGAAAGTGAAAAACAGACTGCCCACCATACTGGTGTTACCACCACAACGTTTGTTTGCAGTGCTGCACTCCTTGATCAACTTCCACTGCATCTTTCCTTGTTGGGAATAACCTACACTGTCTAGCCACTCATGATGCAGTGGGAGGAGAGGAGACACAGCATCATGAGTGGCTGTACTTTTTTGGGGTGTCTTTGTATTGTTCAGGAGGTATGCAATTAGAGATGATCAAGGTAGGATTTTAAACAAACTGAGCAAGGCTGGATACAATTTAATTACACCGCTACCGTACATTTAAAGCAGGAGTACAAGGAAACTTGGCAAACAAATGTGACCCAGTACTGTTCTTTTACTATCAAAGATTACAGGCATTTTCCCATTTTATTTGGCAGTAACATTTTCTAGTTCCACCACTGATTGAGCATGTTATAAGTGTTTTAATTGGCTCTGTGTCATAAGGGTGTTCGCTGAAGGCGATCATCATTATGGCGAGTGTACATCGCCGAAATACGCTATACTGCCAGAAAGATGGCAGTATAGCACAGTGGTTTAAGGCTCTGAGCTGCAAATCAGGTGACATCCAGTAGACCAGACCTAGGTTTGAATCCCACAGCTTCCACTTGCATACTGTGTGACCCTGAGCAAGTCACTTAACCTCCCTGTGCTCCCAGGTCGCTCCTGTAAAGAAGCTTTCAGCTTAGTGTGCTACTACTGGTTAGACAACTAAATAAAAAAAAAAATTGGCAATGTACACCCCTGGTGACAAAGAAAACGGCACAAGAGACACTAAAATTTACTTTTATGTGGGGGGCTGTGCCCCCCTACACTCCCCTACTATTAGATTCTCAACTCCAGGAGGGTGCATGTCGGGGGGGGGACGGTGCAACAGTGCCATGCCAAGGCATGGAGCCAGCTCGGTGGCCGACCACGGCACCACCCCTCACAAACCCTTCTGCCCCTCGCTCAGCATGCTTTCTTCCCCTCCCCATGCATGCCTGTATGTATAGGACATTCTGTCACCATTGGCAAACCTCCCATCCACCGCCCCTCCCTACTCCCTCGCTGTTTAGTATGTGCCAAGTGGGTCACCGTTTCGGTAGGCGCCCACTTGCGACTAGCCCAGATCACAAGATGCCATTTTAATTTAGCTTTTTCTCAAGGAAAAAAGGTGACCATCACAATTGGCTTAGAAATAGCATTGTAAACCCGGCAAGGGTTAAGATCGAGAGAACAAAAAGGAAAGTCACGGTGCACACTGCGCAGCATACGAGGGAGCTGGGACCTAGTAAGGTAGATTTGACAGGCCTGTTAATATTTTTATTAATTGTTGCAGAAATGTGCTCTTTTGGGAAAACATTTTTCATTGCACTGCTGCTGTAAGTTGTACTAAAAAGGAAGCAAATAACACGCCCAGTAACATCAGGTAAGCATCCAAAAATATGGGTTTTTAGCTAGAAATAATATGATTTAAAAAGAGTTGACAGTGTCCCTTTCATGCCATAGGTCCTGTTCCCACTGATGTTAAACTTTTCCTTTAAAAAAATGCTGACTTTAGGCCCTGTCTACAAAGCAGGTCACGATTACACAGAAATGCTGAAAATGTTTTGTGGATATGGTCCGTGGTAGTAGAACGACAGACACCACATTTCATCAAATTCTGTAAAGTTGCCTTTTTCCAAGACCCGCACAGTATATACCAGTCACTATCTGAGTTGTCACCATCATCATCCACAACAACATCGATCACTTCATCAAGATCGGCTGGTATGCTTTTGTAGGGATATGAAGATCTTGCCTTATTAACTTTAATAAATGGTAATGTGTGTATATTTTCTGGCAGCGACCTATTTCTGGTGTTTGTCACAATATTGACAGCTGTAGTAAACATGCATTCTGAAGAGACACTTGTTGCAGAACAGCCACAATGTTTAAAGGCTTCATCATACAGCTCTGGCCATATTAACTTTTTCAATCTTCGGTATTCAAAAGGGCATGCATCAATAGGAATAAGTGGTTCTTGCAGTTAACTGTCTACCATGATGGACAGAGAACACTCAGAAGAAGAATCAGTGTAACCTGGTATGGCGGCAGTTTGCGAAAGGCTTTGCCACAGATTTAGCTTGCTGCTAGGGGTGGAAATGAAAGATCTTACTTCGAGAGGGCTCTTGCAGTAGGTAATTACATATAGGACTGACGCCGGCCGGGGACAGGACCCCACGGAAAAATTTCTAGCTTGCAGTCCCTGGCGGGGACTGCCCCCACGTCAGATGACTGGCATCATATGACGTCGGTATAAAGGGGCGGTCCCAGACGCCTGCCTTCCAGTTCTTTCCCGCCGTCAGCTCATGCAGCACCTCATGGTTAAGTTCATATCGTTCAGTCCTGTTACTTCGTCGGTTTTTCCGAATAGTTTTCAGTATAGAATTTTATTCTTCTTTCGTCAGGTGAACGTCGGTATATGTCGTCCCCTTCAAAGAATAAGTGCGACTAGTGCGGTGCCCAACTGCCTCACAAAGACGGTCAGTCCCTCTGCCTTTTCTGCTTAGGCCCCGACCACGCGGTTGACAAGTGTCCACACTGCCTTCGATTCAACGCGGCCACCCGCAGATGACGCCAGCAGTCCCTCGAAGCCCATCTCCTCAAAAAGAAGATGTCTGCGATAGAGAAGGAGTTGAGAAAACTTCGGCAGGCGTCGACCTCCCCTGAAGGGCATAAGAAGCGGGATAAGGAAAGGCACCGGGAGAAGGCCTCCTCCTCCGTGACTCCGTCTGGAGTCGCGGGCAAGGTAACATCCCCTCCGGGGGATCGCCCAACGGCAGCCTCCAAGGCTTTGGAGGAGGCATCGGCCCACCTGTCGGGTTTGTGTTCGAGCCTGCCAGGCGTCTCCGGGCAAAAGGAGACTCCAGCCCCCAGTACCGCCGCAGGCCTGTGGCCTACTGGTGCGGGCACCTCCCTTAAGCTGGACGCCGGCCCTCTGACATACACACCGGAGAGGCCATGGAGACGCTGACCCTCAGGGCGGCGCATGGCTGTGTCCCCTTGGACCGGGCCTCCTCTCATCCTCGGCCCGTCTCCGACGAGGGACCCCCGAAGTTGGATGCCGGCTCCTCTGGCGTCCACCGGGATTCGGCCCATAAGCCACATGTTGGCTCCTCTGATGTGCGCCAGGCCTCGGAGCCTACGGCAGGCCCTGCTGTCTCTGTCATACCAGGCTCCCCGCAGCCTTCACTGCCATCAGGGGAGCCCCAGTCCCCCCTGCCCGACCCCGGGGATTTTTCCCCTCCGTCCCCGGATGAGGCTCGGGACCCTGGGCTACCATCCAATCCTCTTCCCGAAGAGCTGGATCTGATGCCGGCTCCCCTGACGCCGGCTCCGGCCCCGGTGCCGGCTCCTCCGACGCCGGCCCCGACACCGGCCCCACCGATGCCGGTTCCGACACCGGCCCCTCTGCCGGCGGGGGATTTTCCTCTTCCATCGGGCCCTCCACCCCACGGGTCTATCCCGGCTGATCCGCCTGTGGAGTACCCAGCTGGGCCGTCTGCTCCGGCAGCTCCTCCAGTGCCTGGGTATCCGCCGTCATATCCGACACTGGTTTTCCCAGGTCCGCAGTATCCTGCGCCGCAGTACCCGGTGCTGACTCCTTCGACGCCGCAGTACCCGATGCCACAGTACCCGACTCTGGTATACCCGCAGCTGGGTTACAGATACTCCCCCTATGGATTTCCTCCGTATAACTATCCCCCTCCTCCTCCTCCTCCACCACCCCCTAGGCCGGCGGTGGATCTTCAGGAGACTCTTGCCTCCTGGTGGGCTGAGGCCAAGGCTCAGCTCACCAGGGAAGTCGAGAGTCATCTTACGGCGATGGTGCCACCCTCGGCTCCCATACGCCCCAGACGGCACACTCCCTCTCTTCCTCCAGATTCCCGGGCTTTACCCTCGGGATCCAGAGAGGGGCAGGACACGCGTTCTGGGATCCCTCCCAAGGCACCCGTTCATCCCCCTAGACGAGTTAGGAAGTCTTACTCTGCCTCAGATTCTTCCTCCCCTTCTCTCTCGGACTCCTCGGAGGCTTCCGATGGATGTTCCGAGAAAGACGATGAGCCACGCTCTCCATCCAAGCCCCGGCCGAGGACTCCTCCGAAGTCTCCTCCGGAGGATCCTTCCTTCACGGAGTTGCTCAGGAAGATCCAGGAAGTCCATCAGTGGCATTCCTTAGAACGAAATCCTCAACGGGTTAAACTCGTCGAACATCTGGACTTGCCCCTTACGGCTCCTACCCTAGTGCCACCCTGGATCAAGCCTCACGCCCACCTTGTTTCCACTATTTGGAAACAACTGTCGACTTTAGCCCCACTTCCCAGGAAGTTGGACAGGCTATACCAGGCTCCAGAGGGTGTAGACTTTCTAGACTCTCACCCCCCATGCAGACTTGGTTGTGATTAGCGCCGCTCACGGCTGGTCAGCACACCCGAAACACTTGAGCTCATCTCCCCCGGATAAGGAATCTCGCCTTCTGGATCAGTATAGAAGGAAGATCTACGCTTCTTCCACACTGGGGATTAGGGCCCTGAACTATGTAGCACATATGGGGGATTATGTGAAGGCCGTCCTTACCCAGGTGGAATCTAAGATTGACTCCTTGCCTGACTCCCAAGTCAAGCAGGAGTTGGCCGACCTGGTCCGTTTTGCTCGTTTGGCCAGTCGTCATATTTTGAGGATGACCTACAACACAGTGGGCACCGCAGGATGGAGCTCTGCATTTGCCGTGAGTCTTCGGCGTCATGCATGGCTCCGTGTGTCAGGCCTGGTCCCAGAGGTGCAGTCTGCGATCCAAGAAGCACCTTTCAGGGGTTCTGTGCTTTTCAGTGGTGATGTCAAGGACATCATCACTGATTTGCAGGAGAAGGGGACGGCCCTTAAATCTGTTGATTCAATGTACCATCCCCATCCCCCCACAGCGCCATCCCTTTCACAGACGCAGCCAGCCTCAAGCGAAACCTCAGGGAAGGAGGGCCACTAAACATCGGGTCCCCACAGCTGCCAGGCCCCCACCGCCCAAAAAAACAATGGGTGCCCCAGCTGCGGTGCTGCCTCACACCACCTGACTCCTTCCCTCTCCCACCGCCACCGGATGCCCCGGAGAAACCGGTAGGAGGGAGGTTCTCCCTCCACCTTCTGAGGTGGGAGAGGATAACATCAGATTCATAGGTGCTTCAGATCATAGCAGAGGGGCACTCCATAGAGTTTCTACAGAAACCTCCACGTCACCCCACTCTGAACTCTGCTTACTCAAGGGACCATCTTCCTTTGGTCAGGGAAGAAATCTCGGCGCTCCTAGCGAAACAGGCTATAGAACCCGTCCCCCTTCACCTCTATGGGATGGGTTACTATTCCCACTTCTTGCTTGTACCAAAGAAGATGGGAGATCTCAGACCTATTCTCGATCTCAGCTCTCTGAACCTGTATGTGGAATACAAGAGGTTCAGGATGCTGTCCCTTCAAACCCTTTTGCCCCTGCTTCGGCCGGGCCAATGGCTTTGTGCACTAGATATGCAGGATGCATACCTGCACATCCCCATTCGCCCTTCACACCGAAAGTACCTCAGGTCCGCGTTCTAAGGGGTCCACTACCAAATCCGGGTGCTCCCATTTGGTCTTTCCTCGGCCCCCCGAGTCTTTACCAAATGTCTGGTGGTGGTAGCAGCCCACCTGCGTTCTTTGGGGGCTCAGGTTTTTCCCTACCTGGATGACTGGCTCCTGGCGGCCCCATCCAGGGAGGAACTCCTGCATTTTCTCTCCTTCACCCAGCAGGTTTTCACTGGCCTGGGCATTACCATCAACCATTCCAAGTCTCACCTGGATCCTTCACAGAGGCTCCAGTTCATCGGGGCAATTCTCGACACAACATTGTGCAAGGTCTTTCTGCCTCCGGACAGGGGGGTCTCCCTCCAGTCACAGATTTCCCTCCTATTGGAACACAGGAGGGTCCCGGTGAGGTCAGTGCTCCGTCTACTGGGGCTTATGGTGGCAGCCATCCCGACGGTTCCGCGTGCACACCTCCACATGAGAATCTCTCAGTGGACTCTCCGATCTCAGTGGGATCAACGGGTAGACGACCTAGATCATCTGGTTCTGATCTCCTCACCGATGGTAAGAGACTTGCAATGGTGGATGGTTCAAGAGAACCTATTCTGGGGTTCCCTTTTTTCATCCTCCCCCCGATCAGACTCTGACCACGGACGCTTCAGGTGAAGGTTAGGGAGCCCATCTGGGTCCTCACTGAACCCAGGGCCTAGGGTCAAAGTTGGAGTTAGTTCTCCATATCAACGTGCTTGAGCTTCGAGCAGTGCTGTATGCTCTCCAGGACCTTCACCAATACATCCTTCCCGGTCACCTAGCTGTCCAAACGGACAACATGTGCGTGGTGTGGTACATCAACAAGCAGGGAGGGACTCGGTCCTACCCGCTGTGCAGGGAAGCGATGAGGGTTTGGGATTGGGCAATGCTTCACAACCTTCACCTCACAGTGATCCATGTTCCAGGAGTCGACAATGTCCTGGCAGACAGACTAAGTCGCTCGTCGGCTCTACCACACGAGTGGGAATTGGACGAAAAAGTTCTAAAAAGCAACTTCCAGATTTGGGGGACTCCTCAGATAGACCTGTTTGCTTCCTCCCAAAATGCAAAGCTTCCAATCTTTTGCTCGTTCGCTCCAGACAGGCGCTTTCTGGAGCGACGCTCTATCTCTAAGCTGGAAGGACAGATTCGTCTATGCTTTTCCCCCAATTCCTCTGGTCCCTCGTGTGCTACAGAAGCTTGCTTTAGAAGGAGCGAGAATGATTCTGATCGCTCCTTTCTGGCCCAGGCAAATCTGGTTTTCTCTTCTACAACAATACTCAGAGGTTCCTCCTCTTCCTCTTCCTTTATGTCCAGGATTGCTGACCCAGGATCAGGGGACCCTGGTCCATCCGGGACTCAAGTCCCTTCATCTTCATGCATGGCTCCTGCAGACCTAGCTCAATCTCGTTTTGGCGTTTCTCCTAAGGTGGCCGAAATTCTGGTGGAGGCTAGAAAACCCTCCACTAGGTCCACCTATGCTATGAAATGGAAAAGATTTTCTATCTGGGCTGTGTACAGGAATGTGGAGCACTTTTCCTGCCCTGTGACCATTGTGCTTGAGTACATGCATCATCTTTTCGACCTGGGTCTCAGTCACTCCTCTTTGAAAGTTCATATGATGGCTATTTCAGCCTACCATGTCCCTTTCACTGATAAGGCATTTGTCCAGCTGGAGGTATCGAAAACTTTCCTCAGAGGGGTCCTTCATCTCAGGCCCCCTATCCGGACTCCAGCTGCGCCTTGGGACTTAAACTTTGTCCTCGAGAAACTTACCCTTCCTCCCTTTGAGCCTGCGGCTTCCGAAGACTTGAAGTTTTTTATCGTGGAAGATGCTCTTCTTGGTGGCCATTACTTCTGCTCGCAGAATTTCCGAGCTCCAGGCCCTGATGTGCAAAATCCCTTATTTGATTTTTCATAAAGAACGAGTAACTCTTCGCATGAATCCTAAGTTTCTTCCTAAGGTGGTAGCGGAATCTACCTTAAATCAGTCTATTGAATTACCTGCTTTCTTCACGCAGTACTCCAATCAAGGAGAATACCTGCTCCATACCATGGATGTTCACAGGATTCTGAGATACTACACTGATAGGACGAAGGATCTCAGAAAGACTGATCAGTTGTTCGTCTCTTTCACTCACAAAAGAGAAGGCAATGCTGTCTCTAAGCAATGCTTATCAATGGTTGGCCCATTGCATCACTTTCTGTTATCACAAGTACAACAAGACCCTCCCGGGTCAAGTCAGAGGTCACTCCACTCATGGAGTTGCCACCTCTGCGGCTTGTTTCAAGAACGTGTCTGCGGCAGACATCTGCGCTGCCGCCACTTGGACTTCAGTCCATACCTTTACTAAACATTACAGTTTGGACATTGCCTCTCGCCGTAGAGCAGGCTTCGGGTTAGCTATCTTGCAAGGCCTCCTTTCTTGAGACCTGCTAAATTTTTTACTACTTTTTGGAGTAGTTCCTCCTCCTCCCGGTGCCTTTTATTTGTTTCAGACTGCTTGGGATTCTGTCCTATATGTAATTACCTACTGCAAGGGCCCTCTCAAAGTAAGATAGTACAGTTACGTAAGAATTTAACGTAACAGTAGATCTTCGAGAGAGGCTGTTGCAGTAGGTAATACCTTCCCGCCCTCCATCCCCCTAGGCTTTCTCAGCTCCTTTTCCATTGAGGGAAATATCTGCTTCTCTCTCATCCGGGCCTTCCAGGCCTGCGGCGGGAAAGAACTGGAAGGTGGGCGTCCGGGACCACCCCTTTGTACCAGCGTCGTATGACGCCGGTCACCTGACGTGGTGGCAATCCCCGCCAGGGACTGCTAGCTAGAAATTTTTCCATGGAGTCCTGCCACCGGCCGGCGTCAGTCCTATATGTAATTACCTACTGCAAGAGCCTCTCTCAAAGATCTACTGTTACGGAAAGTTCTTACATAACTGTACTTTTTGGAAGAACTACTGCTCACTTTTGGTGACTTTCCCTGTTCTGTATCCCTTTGTGAAGATGGACCTGCATGTTGTGAAGATGACAACTTGAAGCTACTGTGTATGTTTGTGTTTGGCTCCTGTGACTGCTGGACCTCATCTAGCAACAGAAATTGGTAGTGCTCTACATCATCTGTGTTTCCCAGATGCATAGTGCTTGAACCTGGGAACTAAGAGAGTTGTAAGTATGTAGTGTTTTGATTTCATCATTACAATTACTCTGTCATCGTTTTGGAGGGGCTCAGACATTCTCTTTGCAACATTTCCATGATACTGCCAACATCTTGTCTCATCTTCAGATCTGTCTCTTTCTACCTGTAGAGTCAGAACACTCAGATGATGTGAAATCAACATTATAAGTGGGATAACCTGACTCAGAGACATACCTTCTGAAGACATGTTCCTTATAGCTGTGTCAGAAAGAGTCTCAATGTTTTGGTGACTAGCGTATGAGTCAGTAGTGCTTATGTAATGTAGTTTACTTTTGACTTTATTCCCATCCTTGGTAGGGAAACTGTGTAGTGAGTAGGGAATAGAAAGCCCACCACCAAGCATGAGCAGAGTGCTGGAGAAGGAGGCAGGGGTGGATGGTGGGTGTTGCATGATGCGCTAAGCAGGGCACTGCTGTAGGAGGCTGGCCTTTAAGGGGAATGTGGGAGGAGCTATTCCCCCACATTGAACCTTGAGCTTTAGCCCTCCCATTCAATGTTTTGGTGAATAGTGTGTGAGTCAGTAGTGCTTATGTAATGTAGTTTACTTTTTGGCTTTACTCTACTCCCACCCTTTGTAGGGAAACTGGGTAGTGAGTAGGGAATAGAAAGCCCAAAAAGAATTACCAATGAATGTCCAAAAAAGTATGATTACCTCCTCCAACTCACGGAGAGTATGACCAGTAGCATGCAGGAGAGGAAAACCCCCCAGGTGGAGGAAACTTATGAGGACACATGGCTACTGACCCGCCCATCCTTTGGGCCAACTAAGAGGAGATGCGCCTAGGTTCTAGCAACCATATATTAATACCCGAGGAAGGCGAACTGCTTGGAGAGATGATGGTCCATCTTGAAAGTCCATTGGATGATGCGTTCTGGAAGGACAATTCTGAGGTTGAAGAGGTAGGTCTATTCAGAAGGGGCATCTGGATCCTGAAAGTGAAGTAGGTGCAGTTGAAAAAGGATGAATGCAGTCCAGGTTTCCAAGGTTATGATGGATGATATCCAAGGGATTACAGGGACAAGTAAGTATGAAGAGTATGATTTGATAAAATTTGCTGCCTTACTTTGAATGGTGGGAGGTAAGATGAGTTATGAAGTCATAAGATAAACAATCTAACTCTGTAGAAGGTTTGACATTCATGTTAGAGTCTGAAGGTTTGGAATTAAGCAGTGAGTGATAAGTTGCAATGTAGGCATCCGTGAAGAAGATGAAGGAGTCAGACAGAATCTTTAGGTACCTGGTAGGAGGGGTGACATGAAAGTTTTTAGATCAATGAAGGAAGGTTGGTATATGCAGTAGAGATGGTAGCTGAATGTATATGGAACTATTTGGAAGTTCAGTATGATGAATTTGAGAGTTGATTTGGGTATTGATGCCATAATAATACTTGCATAGGCTTCTACTGGTCTGCTGGTGGAAAAGAAATTATGGGTATTGCTGTGGCATAATTGCTGTGACATGAGCTGAGGAGGCCATGATTGCTTTGCCTTACAGGTTGATCCACTGTCTGAATGCTGTAGGAAGCCTGGAACTGGGTCTTTGAAGGAGTCTATAAACTGATGTGGCAATGTTAAGTTGAAAGTGGTGTAGAATGCCACTGGTGCCTAGCATTTAAGTTGGATATAGGCCTGTTAAGAGGCATGACTGGGATAGTGAGACAGCCAGATCAGTTACAGATGTGCAGCTTGAGGAATCAATTGAAGCCTGCTCTTGTGAAAGTCTTTGTTGGAAGGATTACAGGAGGTGAATCATGAGGGATAAACTAGAAGGACTGCTGGATGGGCAGCTGACCTGATTGATGGTAATATGATGAAGCAATGTAGATGATTGTATGAAGTATGGTGACATCCAGGGGCTAGAGAACATTGACTCGGATAGTCTATAAGGCATGTTATCCAAGGGATGCTGCTAGAAGAAGTTTTCCTCAGGTGAAATAAACAAGTGCTCCGTAGAGTAGTGGATGGGAGCTGTTAGGATGGCCAAGGTAGGAGTATGAAATAGATGAACGGGAGGAGTAGTTGACTGGGTAGGAATACTGGCCTGTGATAGATATGAAATGTCCAAAAAGAGCCACAGCACATGGGAAGGAGCCTCGAGCCACCAGAGCGTTGAGGAAAAGTGTAACCCCCACCCAGGTATGCCATTTCTATCTCGACAGCTCTACCAGGTGGGCTGGATTCGGGGAGGAATATGTCACTTGTCACATTGGCTAGGTTTGGCTACTCTGCAACAGGGGCACCCAAGTAATTCCGGACAAAGGAAGCAATAACTGTAATGTACAATACCAGAAATGGGATTCTAAAGTGTTGCTTTTATTCACATCCAACAGAGTAAACAAAGCATAGATGGACCCCCACGAGGCTACACTCCTGGTAATGCAGATTTAAGAAGACCAGAACACATACGCATCACTTTAGCCCTCAGGCTCTGAAACACACTGTGCACACAGCCTGAACTTGTACGCTGCTCTGGGTTTTCTCTGGCTCGGCTCCCTTGCCAGCCACTTGGACACTTTCCATATAGCATGGAAACATTTACTGGTGGCTCCCTAAACCACCTATGAGCACTTCTGCTCCATGAGGGAATCTTCCTTATCAATCCCACACCTAGGTACTTACCTCAGGCACTGGCCAAGTACCTGAGAGAAAGCAACAGGTGTCCCAGAGCAAATCCGTAGAGGTGAATTTGGTTACTACTGATGGGAGGTCTCCCACCTCTCGCTCCCATAATTCATACCCGGCCATTTCTCTGGACTGTAACACCTCATCCTTTAAAACACTTTGCTGTGTAGATTCTTTCTAAATGTATTCCACATTCAGTCTACTGTCTTTACATCCATTTGTGCTGAACTTGAACATACTTAATAAGAGGCTGTGTCCATTACTCTAGACCCCCCACAGAGTTAAGCAGTCCAATCCCCACATCTTCCAAGTGTACTTGGCTGTCTTTTCCTGACCCCACAGTAACAGTCCCTTTAGTTTCACCTTGATTCAGGTGAAAACACATGGCCCTTTAACAGAGCGAACTCACCCCTTGGTTGCAGGTGCCCCACAGGCGTTTTCTCCTCAAAGAACTCTCGTCCAGAGCTTCTGATGCCTCAGCACAAACTTAAATCAAGCAGCTTCTTTTCCCTAGCCAGACCGGGGGGGTTGCCCCTGGAAGCAGGCTGATTCCTTCCCCCATCCCTGCAGGGATGAGACCCTGAACCACTGAAAGCGGTCTCCACCACTTCAATGTGCTCTTCTTGTGCTTCTCTTCAGGTGAGAACACACACCTATACAACAAAAAATAGCTCTTTGACACAGCTTAGAGCTCTGTGGGCCTGCTTACAGCAGAGCACCTCTTCTACTACAGACTGCAACAGAACTCTACTTCAAATTCCCCAGCGTTCTACTCTAACCTCCAACTGCAACATTCCAGTGTGGCTTATGCAGCTGCGACAGTTCTAAATTATATCATCCCTCAGTCTCAGCTGAGACTGAGAACAGAGTGAGAGAGTGTGAAATCCATTTAACTGGAGTTTCACAAGCTGCCTTCCCTGCCTACCACTAAGTCTTACTGGGTTTCTAGTAACCCCGGGTGACAACACTCACCCTGGGCCAGGTAAATGACTGTCCACAGTCATTAGTCACCCGGCTTAGGCCATCTCACCCCATGTGTTGACTAGGGGAGGTAGCGCTACCTTCTCCCCTACCATGTGCTAGCGCAGGCAGACAACACTAAGGGCCTGGAAGCCTTCAGCTGACATATCAGCCTCTACTCTACCCACTGACTATGGGTACCTAGTGGCTCCAGTAGAATTGTCCAGAGCATAGCCCTAATAGATCAGTACTGCAACCCCTACTGCAGGTCAGGGCCACAGCCTATCTATCCCTCCTAGCCCTTTAGGGAAAATCTGTCTGCCTCTAACTTAGAATCCCAAAACAAAACAAACAGGGGACCTCCCCTACCCTGGACACCATGCAACCACACACCAGGAGCTAATACAATATACTATGCATTACTCCCACACTCCCCCACAACCATACCTGTGGAAGGAAAAGTTACACACAGTAACACCAACAACAAGAACAGTACTTTAAATACTACACTCTAAAGTACTACTGAGGAACTCCGCTGAGTCCCTCCTCCTCTTCTTGTCTTCTCTTCTATCTTCTTCAGGAACACCTGCAAGAAAAAGAAAGACAACACATACTCCTAATCTGCATACACAGTCTATCTAAACCCCTACCATCAAAACACTTTAGAATCCCCAAAAATATTTGTTTTAGAAAAGTAGAAAAAACAGTGTAAACATTAGAAAACAGTAGAAAAACAATGACATTATTTACAATACACAATATTTGGGGGATGGAGTGCCCTAAAAGTCCAATCTAGTGACCACAGTGCCTGAAGGTGAGTCCATTAAAGAGTCTCTCCTGGGCCAGAGCCCGGTGAAGCACAGTTCTAGCAGGCCAAAGTCCTGAAGGGGAGAGTCTTTGAGGACAGTTCAAACATTTGGAGTCTGCTAGTGTAGGGTGTGTACTGCAATGTCATAAGAATAGAAAAGTCTGGACTTACCAGTCCCTTGTAGAACAAAAATGGTACCACACCTGGTCCTCAGCCGAAGACTCTCTCTGGCAGCATTCTTCCAATACAGCTAGGCAGACATCTTCCAAGAAGCTACAGGAGGGCACATCTGGAAACTTCTGGGTTGATGTCATCTCTGGAGATGGAACCTTGGAACAGGAACAAAAAGGAAAACAGCTGGTCTGAAGTCATCTGACACCCAGACGATGAATCAGGATACAGCTGGGCTGGTGTCCTCTCTGGATATGAAGTCATCTGGTGGGCCAGTCAATGGATTCTGGAAAGCCAGTACACTGCAGAACTGATGAATGTGGGGCACCTGAGTCCTGGACATCCAGACTGGCGGTACAACATAGGTATGGCAACGGCTGGAGTGGCAGCACTGGCTTCCACTGCTCTGCTTTCCATTTGGTAGGCATGGGTGCATTCACAGGAAGGCCTTTGCATTGTGGCCAATAGCACAATGGGTCAGGTGCTAGAATTATTACCCCATCTAGGCGCTCATAATTCACACTGTGAAAGGTTTCATGTCCCTCTCCATCCACAATTCGAACAGTGTCCATAAACAGTGTCCTGCCTCTTTTCCACTGGCTGTAATTTTCTTGAAACATTCTGTTCTTGACATGCTTGTTTGCACCAGGATGCACACATTTCATTGTTTCTTCCAAATCCAGGATTTCCTGCTTTTTTTTCAATCTCTCCCAGACTCTCCGAGGAAAGGTAGGAAAGGACATCTCATAGATTTCATTCTCTTTCCTATGAACCAGTCTTTCCTCTTTACTAGCTTTGGTCAACCTGAGACCTCTGGCCTGGCTTGGGGGCAGCCAGTCCTGGTTCTGCCAGCTATGCATTCTTAATGACACAAAAAATGGATCCCTGGCTTCTTCTTGCACAGCCAGGGCAGTGAAATCACCACTCTCTTCCATGCGTTCCTCTGAGGCAAGAACTTGAGGCTGTGTACCAGTTTCTTTTTCACAAGGCCACATAGGATCCCCTCTTCTTCTTCCTCACTGAGAATCTGTGCCCAGGAGTGAGCAGTCGTCCTCACTCCTAAGACTGTCCACTCTTCACTGGGTGCGGAGGTCGAAACCTCCCATTCAAAGGCCTCCCTCATTTCATCTTCACCTATGAGACTTGGGTTAGGCCCCTCTCTCCAAGGGTCTACTGATGCTCTTCCTGAAATGTCTCTCTGCGACTCAGACTCTGAAACATCAGCACATTGTTCTGTCTGTAAATCTGCACCCTCTTGCTTTGTGCCACACTCCGAGGGGCCTTCTCCAACAGGCTCCGCCTGGTGTTGTGTGCTGTCAACTGCAGATTCTTGAACTTTTGTTCATGTGGGAGCCAAATGAATCTTGGGCGCTTTAAACAAACCATATTTCTCTAAGCACCCAGAACAGTGAGGTACCATGAAGACGTCCCTTCCAGCATTTAAGCACATCACACATACTCGCACTGGATATCCAGGAATCGCCACATGAGGAGGCAGTCATCCCCCATAGTAACATCTCTCAATGTCCCTTAACTTGTTAACTTCTACTGCTATCACAGCCTGGGCATGATCTGGGTAACGGGCTGGTCCTGAAGCCATGACTGCAGAGAAAAAACAAACAACACTCACTGTTATCACAAGTCCCACATCACTGAAAACTTTCTTTCTCTTTCAAAATGGCTCCTCTGCTGCTGCGTTTACATTACTACCCCACCCTGTAATGGTGGCGGCAGCACTCCTATGCATCAACATTCTGTAATTGAGTCAAGCCACTGCACATCCGATTTACACACTCTACTGATAACTTTGCTCAAACTGCACAAACTTGTACTGTTCTTTTTCCTAGCACATTTGTATGATTTACCACAGATTATTTACTCGCTGAAGACATTGCTCTAGCTTACAGTCCCTTAAAGACTCAGTATTTCATAGCACAGGATTGCCTGTACTTCTTGCTGCATATCTGATACAACTCACAGTCTCTCACATGGCCTTGAAAATTATACTGACGTTGAACCTATAATTATGCTCACAGTCGATTGCTTAGAATTCTTGCTTTTGCTGGTAAAACTTAACACAGTCCTTCTTTGCAAAGCGATTACACTGCTACACACAGATTCAGCAGACTTTTGGTGAAATCACAGTTTGAGCAATTATTTCTGTTGGTACTCACTGTTATCAGTAGCTGTTTGCTGCAATTGAAAAACGGCCTGCAGCCAGTCTTGGAGGCCTCTGGAAGGAAGCGGGTTGGCAGTCCCGCCGATCGTCCCTCTGAACACCACACTCACAGTCCAGTCGATCGAGATGTGGGTTGAGCCCGAATTCAAACAGAAAAGCCATTTTTTAAACTTTTTTCAGTGCTTTCAGTCACCGCGACGCTCCTCCTGGTAAGCCAGTTTGCACACTCCACTCGCTCTCCCTCTCGAATGCTGTGCAGTCGCTCTAGAGCTGGTTTGGGGGCGGGACTGATTGCAGTCTCACCAATCACTCGACGCCATGCAAATGAGCCTCTTTCCTCTTGCGCTGTTCTCCTCACGGCGATCGTCGAGCAGGCAAATTTAAACTGCAAAACCACAATTTTTTTTTTTAACTGACTCCATGGTGGGAGCCCATTTCAACCATTTTTCATGGCCATTAAGCATAACAAGTCTCTCAGTTCACACAGAAAGCATTTCCAACATCTAGGGCACAATTTTCCTTTTGCTACCCACAGTTTCCACACTTTTCTTTGTCACAAACACTTTTAAAAGCTGGAAAATGCTGTAATTTGATGTAGGACAAGGGCATACACTCTCAGGCTTTACTGCTCCTTGGTAAACAGTTGGCATTTTAATAGCAGCACATGGATAACTGCACACAGCGGCACATTAGTTAAATGTTGCTTCAGCTTTTTGGGCTACCCACTGCCAGATAACCAAAATGCTAGCCATTGTCCGAGTGACCTTTCTTACATTCCTCCCTAAATTCCAAACCCAAATCCTCAGCGGTGCCTCCATTTTTGTAACCCTCACCCAGGTATGCCGTATCTATCTGACAGCAATACCTGGTGGGCTGGGTTTGGGGAGGAATATGTCACTCAGCACATTGACTAGGTTTGGCTACTCTGCAACAGGGGCACCCAAGTAACTCTGGACAAAGGAAGCAATAACTGTAATGTCCAATACCAGAAGTGGGATTCTAAAGTGTGGCTTTTATTCATATCCAACAGAATAAACAAAGCATAGATGGACCCCCACGGGGCTACACTCCTGGTAATGCAGATTTAAGGAGACCAGAACACATCCTCATCACTTTAGCCCTCAGGCTCTGAAACACACTGGGCACACAGCCTGAACTTGTACTCTGCTTTGGGTTTTCCCTGACTCGGCTCCCTTGCCAGCCACTTGGACACTTTCCATATAGCATTTACTGGTGGCTCCCTAAACCACCTATGAGCACTTCTGCTCCATAAGGGAATCTTCCTCATCAATCCCACATCTGGGTACTTACCTCAGGCACTGGCCAAGTACCTGAGAGAAAGCAACAGGTGTCCTAGAGCAAATCCGTAGAGGTAAATTTGGTTACTACTGATGGGAGATCTCCCACCTCTCGCTCCCATAATTCATACCCGGCCATTTCTCTGGACTGTAACACCTCATCCTTTAAAACACTTTGCTGTGTAGATTCTTTCTAAATGTATTCCACATTCAATCTACTGTCTTTACATCCCATTTGTGCTGAACTTGAACATACTTAATAAGAGACTGTGTCCATTACTCTAGACCCCCCACAGAGTTATGCAGTCCAATCCCCACATCTTCCCAACTGTACTTGGCTGTCTTTTCCTGACCCCACAGTAACAATCCCTTTAGTTTCATCTTGATTCAGGTGAAAACACATGGCCCTTTAACAGAGCGAACTCACCCCTTGGTTGCAGGTGCCCCACAGGTGTTTTCTCCTCAAAGAACTCTCGTCCAGAGCCTCTGGTGCCTCAGCACAAACTTAAATCAGGCAGCTTCTTTCCTAGCCAGACCAGGAGGGTTGCCCTGGAGCAGGCTGATTCCTTCCCCCCATACACGCAGGGATGGGGCCCTGAACCACTGAAAGCGGTCTCCACTACTTCAATGTGCTCTTCTTGTGTTCCTCTTCAGGTAAGAACACACACCTATACAACAAAAAATAGCTCTTTGACAGAGCTTAGCGCTCTGAGGGCCTGCTTACAGCAGAGTACCTCTTCTACTACAGACTGCAACAGAACTCTACTTCAAATTCCCCAACGTTCTACTCTAACCTCCAATTGCAACATTCCAGTGTGGCTTATGCAGCTGCGACAGTTCTAAATGATATCATCCCTCAGTCTCAGCTGAGACTGAGAACAGAGTGAGAGAGTGTGAAATCCATTTAACTGGAGTTTCACAAGCTGCCTTCCCTGCCTACCACTAGGTCTTACTGGAATTCTAGTAACCCTGGGTAACAGGGGGATTACAAAAGGCAGCTGTCCAAGGATGGAAGGAAAGTCTGGAGTGGATGTTTGTGGACTGGAGGAAGGAGTCCTGGAAGAAGACAGCATAGACCAAGCCATACTGACATCTTAGGTGCAGGAAGGAACAGGACTCGGGTCAGCACCACGGCAGACTTAAATCAGGATGTAGCAAAGCCTCCACAGACTATGAGTGGTGAATCCATGTAAGGCCAAGAAGTGAACCCAGGTACCAAGTGCTACGAAGTTGAGGTACAAGAGTCCCATGTCCGCAGATGATGGTGAACAGCAAGTGCAGATAACAGATGGTGCTGTGGCGAAGAGGCACGAGGTTACCGCCTCCGAAGGAGAAGGCAAACTTGCATGGCAGATGGGAAGTTGTGACCAGTGGCAAGGATGTCCAGGAGGCAGTAGAACTGAATGAAGATAGAGACTGAACAAGCTGTCAGAATCCGAGTTCAGAGTACGAGGAGGCCAAGGCAGGGACAAGTACGATGAGTCCATGGAAGTGCAAGATGTTTATTTTTTTGATTCTAGGATTACAAGTACCTTTGAGCCGAGGGTCTTTTACAAAGGTTCCACGTCAATTCTGGGACAGTACAACAGAGCAGATGAGTTTTAGGCATGCTATACAGATTAACACTCTGTTACATGTACATAAATGCATACATTTTGGATAAGACAGGCAGAGCAGCAGAGGGAATATAATAGGGTTACAAGGATGGGTAAGACACTGGTAGTAACATGCCAGGGGCAATTGTCACAGCACCTAGAGAAGTGCATGTGGCGGGGTTGGGTGGAGGGGGGATAGGGGAGGGAGAAGGGAGGAGGAACGATAAGGGGAGAGAAAGTGTGATGTGAAGACCTTAGGCAGGAACTGTGGAGTAGTAAGGAGGGCTGGTTAGGTGAGGCAGTCACAAGGGCTGATGGCAGAGAGATTGAGTCGGAGCCTTGTTTTGAATGGACCTAGCTTGGGAACAGAGGCTATCTCAACATTGAGACTATTCAACCAGCTAGGGGCCCTGTAGGCAAATGACCGTTGTCCCAGAGAGGTTCTGCAGTGCGGGACCATCAGGAGCTGGGTTTCAGAGCTTCTAGTATGGCGGGAGTTACTACTTGGATGGAGAAGGGCTTGGACCCCCGGGGGGGCAAGGCCCATGGTTATCTTTTTTGCTATAATGCAGGTTTGGTATTTTAGGTGGTTGGATAGTTGTAACCAGTCAGTTTGGGTGTATAGGTCACACGTATGGGTAAGTCGATGAGATCCAGTGATAAGTCGCCAAGCTTTGTTGAGTGATGTCAAAATGCGTCTGAGGGCTGTTGAAGTGGCCGAGCTATATATGATGAGGCCATAGTCGATAATGGAGACAACCGAGCTTTGAACAGCGACACTTAAGGCTGATGGGGTTAAGCATGTCCTGTGCCTGTAGAGGAGACCAAGTTGCATATTGGCAGCCTTGGCGACGTTGTCGATGTGGGCCCCACAGGACAGGTTACTGTCAAGAGTGATCCCCAGATACTTAAAGGACTGCACCTGTTTGAGAGTTGTTCCTAGGTGGTTTGTGATGGTCAGAGGAAGCAGCCTGTACTTGCTATGGGAGTTACTAAAAAGCATGGACTTTGTTTTTTTATAGTTGACAATGAGTCTCTGTTTGCTGAACTAGTTCTCAACAGAGGCGAAACCAAGATGGAGATTATTTTGCAGAGATTGTGGGTCCTTATGGGAGGTGTGAATTACGGCATCATTGGCATAGAGTATAATTTGTTCTGGGCAAGATTGAGGGAGTCTATTCAGGAAAAGACTGAATAGAAGTGGGCCCAATATGGAACCCTGGGGGACTCCAGAGTGGACTGGCCTTGCATCGGAGAGGACACCAGAAATTTGTACCCTTTGTGATCTATTTTCCAGGTAGCTTTTAAACCAGTCCATGGAGTCTGGGGAGAGCCCAGCAGTTAAGAGCTGTTCCAGTAGCAGTCGGTGATGGACGGTATCAAAGGCCTTAGTTAGATCAATGAAGACCAACACGGCTAGGCGACCATTGTCTAGGCAACTGTGGATGGCTCCGGTAAATTCCAAGAGTGCAGAAGAGGTACTGTGTCCATTTCTGAAGTCATTCTGTTGTGCACAGAGGATATTGTGTTTGTCCAGGTAGTCTGTGAATTGGTCAGCAACAAGGTGTTCAAGAGTCTTGGAGAGGGGAGGCAATATGGAGATTGGGCGGTAGTTTCCATGATTGGTCTTGTCTCCATTTTTATGGACCGGAGTGACGGTAGCGGATTTCCATCGGTCAGGGAATTGGATGAGGGTAAAGGAGAGGTTGAAAATCTTGGTTAATGGCTAGATCACTTCATCGAGGGTGAGGGACAGCAGTTTTAGGTCCAGTGAGTCCCCACTATTTCCTGATTTGGCAATTGCTTTACTGATGTATTTGTGTACCTCGTGTATCTTGACTGCTTTAAAGTAGAAAGGAGGGTGGGTAGAGGAGGGGGGAGTGCTGGTAGGGTGAGCAAAGGGGACAACATCATTGAAAAAGTCAGGGGGAAGGACAGAACTGAGGTCTGTAAAAGCGGTATTGAAAGTGTTAGCGATAGTCGTGGGGTCCAGGGTAATAGTCCCATCAATGTCTAGCATAGTTGGTGAGGTTTTTGACTGCTTTCCGGTTACTTCTTTTATATTGTTCCAGAACACTCTTCCATTGCCCCATGAATTGGTGATAGCTTCTCTGTAGTCGGTGCTTTTGTGTAGTCTGATAGCTTTAGTGCAGTCATTCCGTGCACCTTTATAGTTCTGAATGTCGGTTTGTGAGCCAGAGACTCGGGCCAGAAACCATAGGTGAGCCCTAGATTTTAGCTGCGCTGTTAGGTGTGAGGTGAGCCAGGGGTTGCAAAGTGCTTTGACTTTACACTTTTTGAGGGGGGCATAGGAGTCACAGGCTGCATTGAAGTTGGAAATTAAGGAATCCAGGGCCAAATTGACTTCCGTCGCACTGTAGATAGGAGACCAATCCTGCTGCCTGAGGTAGGATTTGAAGAGATTCAGCTTCCCACGGGGGAGGATTCTGCTGGTGATGACTGATGGTGGAGGTCTGCAGAATTTGTTAGTCCATTCGCAGATGACAGGAGAATGATCACTAAGTGAATCCGGGAGGATGGAGATGTTGGAGATACGGGCAGGGTGGCTGGTTAGAACCCAATCCAGAAGGGTGCTAGTACCAGCTCTGTAGTTGTGTCTGGTAGGGGAGATGACCAGTTGTGTAAGATTTACAGAAGATATGGCATCTTTGAGGCCCCCAGGATCTGAGGCAAGCCAGTTTGTGTTAAAGTCGCCAAGCATGATTAACTCGGAACCAGGGGTAGCATTCGGGCGAAGTTCAGGACGGTGTTGAGGTCTTTCACTTGCTCCTTAGGAAGCAAGTACACTGCTGTAAATGTGAGGGCTTTGTCATGGGCTCCTAGGATGATATGGATAGGAAGGATCTGTGCAGATGAGTCAGAGAGTGGGGTGGTTTGGGGGTGGCCGAGGAGAGTTTTTTTGAGGTATATAGCACATCCCCCTCCTCTTTTGGCCTTCTGATCCAGCCTAAAGATGGTGTAGCCTGGTAGAGCAATTGCCAAGTCAGGGACTTTAGGTGTTAGCCAGGTTTTGACAACCACAATGATGTCAGATTTGTGCTGGTTAGCGAAAACTTGCAGGGCATTAAGCTGTGAGAGAAGGCTACAGATGTTTAGGGTTGCAAAGGAGAGTGCCCCAGAGTATTTTACTTGGTTGGAAGAGCCTTTGGTTATGGGGCCAGGGTTAGGGTGAATGTTGCCAGACAGCAGTAGCAGAAGGAACAGTAGCTTCAGGGTACACAAACGTAGGTTCCTGATGGAGAGTTTACGAGACTGCACCATGCTGGTAGGCAGAGAGAGCTGCTGGTGCTGGTCCCAGAGTGTAGTCATGTGTACCAAGAGTGGGAGATGGGGTGGGAGAGCCCAGAGTCCTGGAACAGGGGCTCCTGTGAGCAGCCATTCGTAATCAGTGGGGGGGTGCAGGGAGGAAGTGAGGTACAGAGTGTAGTGTGCCTGGGTGGTAGTGGATAAAGTCAAAATGGTGACTGGATAGAGGAGAGGGGTAATAGGCACCAGGGAGGTAGAAAAGAGGGAGTAATGACTAGAGGATAATGAGTTGAGAAAGCATAGTGGAGAGTAATTATAACCCCCAGTACCCACGGTTTGGCAAGTAGGGTGAGGGGCAGGAGGGAAGCACAAAGTAAATGGGGTGGGGTACTAGAAGGAGGGGAATACTAGAAGGAGGGGAGAGGTGGGAACGGTACAGGTGGGATTAGCGGGTTGAGGATGCATGGAGGGACAACATGATGTGACAGTCAGGAGGATTGTATTGTATTGTATTGTTTTGGGTAAGTGTGCTTATAACTGGGCCCTCTAGTGGCTAAAAGATATAATCTGCTAATGGAAAAGTCAGCACAGAATTAGGAATACAGTCCAGTCCTCTAAACTTCCAAGTTCAAATACATACAAGTACAGTTAAAAAAACACAAAAAAACTTTAAACTGAAGAAATTCAGCACTGAGTATTAAAACAGACCAGATAGCAGAGGCAATACTGGATTAGGGGGAAAAAAGGTTAAATAAGCCGGCTGATGGTAGTGACATAGTCCAGTTAGGAGTAATTTGGAAATGCCTGGCAGGATGGGGAACCAAACACGGAGCTTGTGTTCCATGAACAGCCAAAAAGAGCTATCCCCAAGATAAAGGTAATTGTTCCTAGAAAATTTAGAGAGACAGCCACGCAGTCTTGAGTTCCTGGAACACTGTCCAGGCCGTACCTGCTAGCAAGGGCTCGGGCAGTGTGGCAGCAGGCCCTTCTCACCATGGAGGTGTGTAGATCCCCATCTGAGGAGCTGTTAGCCCAAAGGGCTATGACGATGCCTGCTAGCAAGGGCTCGGGCAGTGTGGCAGCAGGCTCTTCTCACCATGGAGGTGTGTAGATCCCCGTGTGTGGGGCTGTTAGTCCAAAGGGCTATGACGATGCCTGCTAGCAAGGGCTCGGGGAGTGTGACAGCAGGCTCTTCTCGCTGTGGAGGTGTGTAGATCCCCATCTGAGGTGCTGTTAGCCCAAAGGGCTAGATGGGAAGATGTAGATTAGCAATGTAGAATGTAGAAGGCAAATGGGGTACAGTGGTTCCATTCCCAAGGGGAAGTGGCAACCGGGTATCAGGCAGAGAATGCAGAAGGTTGAAACAGTTGATTGCAGACACAGGTTCCCAGCCCTGGTAATTGAGGCAAGATGACCGTCACTCAATACTGCCAGGCAAAGGTAGGATGATGAAGGCGAATGGGGTGAAATAGGTCCTATTCCCAGAGGGAAGTGGCAACTGGGTATTCAGGTAGAGAATGCATAAGATTGAAACAATCGACTGCAGACACAGGCTTCCATCCCTGGTAGTCTGTGTGAGATGACCTTCATTCGATGCCGCCAGGCAGAGGTAGGATGTTGAAGACAAATAGGGATAGTAGTTCTGTTCCTGAAGGGAAGCGGCAAATGGGTATCAGGTAGAAAATGCATAAGGATGAAACAGTAAAATGCAGATATGGTTCCCATCCCTGGTAGTCGAGGTGAGATGATATTCCTTCGATGCTGCCAGGCAGAAGTAGGATGTTGAAGGCAAATGGGGTACAGTGGTCCTGTCCCTGAAGGAAAGCAGCAACCGGGTATTGGAAGAGAATACACAAGGATGAAACAGTAGATTGCAGACATGGCTCCCAACCCTGGTAGTCGGGGTGTGCTAACTTTCACTCAGTACCGCCAGGTAGAGTTAGGGACAGAGGAAGTCAGGTTTGTAAGTAGTAGATGGTAGTGATTATAACGGAATCCCATCCCCGGTAGACAGGGCAAGCCTACCTTTGCTCAGTGCCTCAGATTGTATGAGTTAGGGACGGAGTCTGGAAGAACTACTGGTATGGGCTGAGCAAGAAAAGGGCAGTCAACAGCTGCATAGCAGGAAATATGCAAGTGAGCAGGATGAAGGGGGAGGCAACAAGGCAGAAAGAAGGTAACAAAGGAAGAAGACACCATTAATGCAGAAGGGGAAGACAGAGCAAGTGAGGATTGAAAGGCTCAAAACGGAAAACCAGGGTAACATGGGACAAGGGCAGGAACAGGGGATGGGGGGCAGGAGAAGGGGACCCAGGAAGAGACAGCAGGGGAAGACAAGGAGCCAGGGGAGAAGGGAAGGGGGGCAGAATTTTATTTTATTTATTGAGGCAGCACACATGTATCTGTGGGATGTATTCTGCTACCCAGTGCATGGCCACCCTTGTAGGGCTAGTGTAGCAGTGTCACTGCTGAAGGAAACAGAGGTAACTGCTGTCTCACTCTCCCTGCTGAAAGACAGGTGTAGCCGGGTGGATGCCAGAGAAGGGGGAAGTTAAGGAACAAGAGTTACACAGCTCAGTCAGCAGAGTGGTGCAGCAGGCATCACAGAGGTGAACAACACAGCTGTGATGTCACCTGCTTTAATAAGCCTTGGTCAGAGAATCAACACATAGTCACAGACAAAGGAACAGTACAAATCAATAAAGTTAGCAGCTGGGAGAAAGAATTCATTGCCAGGGATGGGGCATGCCACAGTGACTACCACGGGCCCAAGGCTGATTACTGAAAAAAATATATATCTGTGATTGGGAGACAATATAACAGGTAAAGTGCTAAAACAGGAATTGCAATGTCATGCTTGGAATATACTATGTGGGAGAGAATTGCGGAGCAGCATGAGGCTCACAGCAAAGTTACGGACCAGTACAGTCCTGTACCGGTTGGACGAGAAAGAAACAGCACAGTGGAGCAGCACAGAACAAACAGAAACACTTACCGGTGGGCAGGCATGCCGAGCAATGGCTCCGTTACAGTCCAGTACTCTCAAAAACAGCTTGTGCAGCAGGGAAGCCAAGCAGATGCAGGGGGATGATGCTGCACCCAGGATGGTAGGAAAAAGGAGCTGCAGCCCTAGACAGAGATGCACCAAATGGCGGAACCACCCAGGAGCCACTGCAAGGAGAGAGAGAGAGGAGGCAGACGGGAAGAAATTAACCAAAAGAGGAGGAGGGAGAGAAAGGGAAGGGGGGAATGGAGGCAAGACAAACAGGAGCAGGACAAAGCTAGAAGTGCGGAGGTCCGGACTAGGCTGCAAGGCAGTGACCTTGAGGAGCACATAGAAAGAAAGGAGTCAGGCATGGAGAGGGAGGCTCAGCCCACGAGCCACACAGGAGCCAGGCACGATAAGGCTGTATGGCGTTAAGGGACTGCTGTAGAGGTTGGCCTAAGGGAATGTGGGAGGAGCTATTCTCCCACATTGAACCTCTGGCCTTAGCCCTCCAAAAAATGCAGCACACTGTCTCCACTAACTTCCACTGCAGCACAGAAAGCATAATGCCATCACCAGTAATGTAACTGGAGCAATATTCATGTACAGCTTGCTTTTGTTCCAAGAGGTGCTGTAGCATATAAAGGTTGAGTTCCGCCGAGTGGAAACATTTTGAGGCAGCTTTTGGTGGGGCAGCTTGTGCTTCTTTTGCATTTCGACAATATCTGTATAGCCTTGGTCGAATGTGAAAAGTGAGTCTCAATTTTTTTGCAAACAGCAATCATGCCATCAGCTTGTGTTTCATTGTTCAGGAACCCAGTGACAATTAAATATAAGTACTGTGCAAAGCAAGAAGCATGCATGAACCCTCCATCCTGTACTGCCTTCAAGATGTTGGCTCCATTGTCACTTACTATAAAGCCATATTTTAGACCATGAGAATAAATCCAGCCATTAACAAGCTCATTTAGTTCTTGCAAGATATTTGCAGCTGTATGACTTTGCCCAAAATTCTTTATAACGTAGCAGAGCCATCTTTTGGGGTGTGTTCGTTTTTGAAGAAACACAAGAAAAACTGACCCACTGAGCAGTAATGGACATATAATCTATATTCTGACTGCTGATCCACATATCTGTTGTGACATGAATAACCCCACCCTCTTCATTTTTAAGTGTAAGCATCACTGTTGGTTTTAATACCTGATAAATGTTTGGTATTTCAACACAGGCAAAGTACCGTGGATGAGGAACATTGCAACGAGGCTCTACAAGTTTCACGACATCCCTAAAATCCTTATGATCTACTAAAGAGAATGGGAGAAGGGCTCCAGCTAACAATTCCCCAATTTCATGATTAAGATAAAGACTCTTTGGATGGCTTTTGTTAAAAATATTCTTTTTCACAAATGCCTGAGACAATCTTAGCTGCTTACAACATGTCCCTGCTGGTTTATTAGATACTGTGCTTCATATACCAGATGGATATTGTGGTGGTCGATACATACATTTAATGCCATCTCTGGATGTGCAACTGGCGCTAATGGTGTTGCTGGTAATTGTGGTCCTATGGCTTGCACTGGTTCTGATCCACTTCAAGTTCACAATATTTGGGCCAGCCTGGTGGTGCTGAGGGTTGAGGCACTGAACACTCCACCTTACACCACACCAGTGACCTGGGTTCGGGAATGGACTCGGGCTGCTGGGGGTTGGCAGGGGAAGGAGATGGTTGTGCATCCGGAGGACTGCTCTCCTCTCCTGGGGTGGGTTCCTGGGGATGCTTCACTCTGTAGTGGCCTTTGGTGGAGATTGGTGGCATTACATGAGCAAAGTGATGGAAAGGGGGTGGGACAGCAGTGGGTGTCAGCACTACGTCTGCGCAGACGTCATTGCACGTCTGGGTCCCAGGGTAACCTTACATGACAACCCCTCCGATCATGAAGGATAACACTCCTGACAGGGTCCCACCTGCCGCCCCCAAACAAAGCCTGACACAAGGGGCAGGAGCACAAGGGTGATGCGGTTTCTCTCCCACCGGGGGAGGTCCCTCCTTGGAGGGTAAGCCACCACCCTCCCTGCGTCAGCTGGGTCACGGCGGAGACTGGCGGGTGTGCAGAGTGTTAGACCCTACATATCAGGGCTGATCGGGGAAGGTTTTCCTGTCGTGATTCGGGGAGAATAAAGAAAGTTCACAAAAAAAAAAAGTTTACAAAATTCACATTTCTACATCATGATCCTTCCCATTCGGGGTCTGGAAGGTGAAGGACATGTTTTGTGGCTTATCAAGCAATAATGAATGTTTTTTTCAGATGGCATTAAAGAGCTGTAGTGCCAAGATATGACGCAACTTTACCACGGCTTATACTTTGTTTACATAGGGAACAAATTGCTCTGCATGGATTGGTTTTACTGACAGAAAAATAATTACACATGTCAGAAGTGACAGACTCTGTTCAAGTGCTAGAAAGATAACTAAAAACGTTGTGTTTTTTTCACCTGTTTGAGCAGAACCGAGGCCATCCTTAGTGCTAGAAGAGTGGACACTTGAGGGTTTTTCATTTTTATCTGATGTAGAAGTGGTGGACTCACTGAATATATCCTTCTCATTGCCACCATTTGTGGATTTATTTGCAAGTGCACTACCTGATTCTTTGTCAGCAGATTCACTCGTTTGACTTGGTTGAGGGGCTGATGATATGTTACCAGTCACAACAGTGTCAGACTGAGACAAAGAGCTACTGTCTGACTCACAGACTGAGTCATTGTCCCTTGCACTATTACTTCCAGTTGCAGGGATTTTAACAGCATGAACGGCATACCTTATGGTGCCTCTCCATGTGATACCGACAGCTGCACAAGTTTTTTTTAAGAGATCCCCCTGTACCACAGTTTGTTGTTGCTCTTTTGCTGTTTATTGTATTTTTATCACATGAAACATTTTATTTATTTTTGCTCACACCAGGATTACCTCTACCACCATCACCTAATCCACCAGCACCAGATGCTTCATCTGTGTTGTTAGCCATAATGCACCATTTTTTAATTTTTTTTTCATTTTAGTCTTTGGTAACCGGGTAAGGCCCACTAGGCACAAGTGCCTGTTTTCAGGGGCGACCTGGGAGCATTGGGCAGTTAAGTGACTTGCTTAGAGTCACACAGTGTGCAGTTTGAGGTTGTGAGACTCAAACTCAGGTCTGGTCTGCTGGATGTATCAAGCTCGTTCACACCTCGTTCCTCTAACCTCTAGGCTATACTGCTAGCCCAAATATTACTGTAATATGTATGCAACTCCTGAATTAGAAAATGGTGTAGATCTGCCCAACTCACAAATTTGGTTTTGGCTTTATGACAGTATGATGCAGTAGAAGCTAATTGAAGCCACAACTATCAAGTTGGCTCTCAGGTTCAGGGCTTACAGAATGGAAAGTGAAATGATGTCAGGAAGTTTAATTCTCAAAAAAAAAAAGTGAAACTGTCTTTTTACATTTATATTTCAACATTTCTTTAATATTTTAATTGTATTTTTAATACAAGACACTATGCACTGAATGCTGGGAGGCATACAGTCACACACAGGATACAGTGCAGTCAAAGGGAATACAGTAGGATGATGCAGTATGCATTGTAGGAGATGCAGAGATTTATAAATGAATGAGATAATTTTCTCTCCAAGTCTTGTCGTCAGTCACCCAAAATATTTCTGGGATTTATTTAAAGATACCACCCAAATGAGTGCTGGGTGGCTTATGGTCACACACTGGATACATTGCAAAGGGCACACAGCAGGATGAAACATAGAAACACAGAAACATAGACTTTGACGGCAGATAAGGACCGCTTGGCCCATCTGGTCTGCCCATTTTCCTACCTACAGGATAGGCCTCAGATCCTAGTTAACCAACAGCCTATTTCTTCCTACCCCCCACAAGAATTGCGTTATGTCTGTCCCATGCATTCTTGAATTCTCCCACAGTTTTAGACCCCACAACCTCCTCAGGAAGGCTGTTCCATGCATCCACTACCCTTTCTGTGAAATAATACTTCCTCACATTGCCCTGAACCGCCCCCCTTCTATCTTTAAATTGTGTCCCCTTGTTCTTGCACGTCTCTTTTTCTGAAAGATGCTACCCTCTTGGACTTTGTTGATTCCACTGAGGTACCTAAAAGTTTCTATCATGTTCCCCCTCTCCCTTCTTTCCTCAAGGGTATACATATTAAGCTCCTTTAGTCGCTCCTCACACGGCTTCTGTTGCAGACCCTACACCATTTTAGTTGCCCTCCTCTGGACTGCCTCTATCCTGTCTATGTCCTTGTGGAGATGGGGTCTCCAGAACTGGACGCAGTACTCCAGATGGGATCTCACCAACTGTCTGTACAGAGGGATAACAACTTCCTGTTTTCTGCTGCTGATGCCTATCCCTATGCATCCCAGTATACTCCCAGCCCTTCCTACCGCCTTCTCACATTGCTTGCTAACCTTGAGGTCATCTGATATGATTACCCCCAGGTCCCTTTCTTTTTTTGTTGTTGTTACTACCTCCCCATTGTGTATTCTGCCCTGGGTTCTTGTTTCCCAGGTTCATTATTTTGCACTTCTTGCATTGAATCCTAGCTGCCATACTTCTGACCATTCCTCCAACCTTGCCAAGTCCCTTCTCATCCTTTCCACGCCTCTTTGTGTATCAACCCTGTTGCAGATCTTTGTGTCATCTGCAAAAAGGCATACTTTTCCTTCCAGTCCCTCTGCAATGTCACTGATGAAGACATTAAAAAGGACTGGACCCAATACTGAACCCTGCGGTACCCCACTAGTAACCCCTCTTTCTTCAGAGTGGACTCCATTTACAACTACCTTCTGTGTCCTGTTGTGCAGCCAATGTTTTACCCAGGCTACCACCATGGGACCCACTCCCAGACTGGTTAATTTGACTATTAATCTTTTGTGTGGGACCGTGTCAAATGCCTTGCTAAAGTCTAGGTAGGCCATGTCCACAGCCCCTCCTTGGTCTACTACTTTGGTCATCCAGTCAAAGAAATCTATTAGATTCATCTGACATGACCTTCCCGCTGTGAACCCATGCTGCCTTGGGTCCTGTGCCCCACTGGCCTCTAGGTACTCAACTATTCTTTCCTTCAGAAGTGACTCCATCACTTTCCCTACCACAGAGGTCAGTCTGACAGGTCTGTAGTTTCCTGCCTCTGTCTTGGTCCCACTTTTGTGAAGGGGAATCGCGTCCGCCTTCCTCCAGTCCTCGGGTACCGCACCATCCTCCCATGATTTATTAAAAAGAGTAGCCAGTGGTTTCATTAGTTCCTCCCTTAATTCTTTTAGAATTCTGGGGTGAATTCCATCAGGACCCATTGATTTGTCCACCTTCAGTTTGGGAGTTCTTGCAGAACCCTTTCTTCTGTGAAAGGACTGGGATCGACCCCTATCAAGAGTGCTTCTGTTAATTGGATTAGGCACTTCCCCCCTCCTCTTGTGAATACTGAGCAGAAATATTCATTCAGTATCCCTGCTTTTCACTGTCCCCTCTGCTCACCCACCGTTCATTCTATTCAGCCTCACTATTCCTCCTTTGTCTTTCGGCTTGCTGATGTACCTATAAAGGTTTTATCCCCTTCTTAACTGAGTTGGCTATCTTTTCCTCAGTTTGGGCCTTTGCTCTTCTGACTTCCCTCCTGCTTCCTTCTGCCTTAACTGGTACAGCTCTCTGTCCTGCTCCTTCTGTGTTTCCTTATACTTCCGAATGCTATCTTCTTCTTCCTGACTTTCACAGCCACCTCTTTTGAGAACCATAGTGGCTTTTCTTTCATTTGATTTGTTTATTTGCTTCACACAAGGCTTGTTGCCTCTGTGATGGCAGTTTTGATGATTCCCCATTGTTGCTCCACACCTCCTTCTAGCCTGTTTGCTAGTGCTTTTCTGAGGCACTCTCCCATCTTGCCAAAGTCAGCCTTCTTAAAGTCCAGTACCCTCACTTTTGTATGGATTGACTCTGTAGCTGAGTTTAACGTGAACCACACTGTTTGATGGTCACTTGTTCCCAGATGGCAACCCACTTCTAGATCTGAGATCTTCTCACTGTCCCTGTTTGAGAGTACGAAGTCTAAGATTGCTCCCTCATGAGTGGGTTCTGAAACTAGCTGTCTGAGGCCTGCCACCTGTAGGGCATCAAGAATGGCCCTGCTCTTGGATGTGGCTGCAGCAAATGTGCTCCAGTTAACATCTGGCATATTCAGGTCTCCCATCAACAGTATCTTCCCTTTCACTGCCATTCTAAGAATGCCTTCCATCATATCCTTGTCCATTCCCTCCCCCTGACATGGGGGTCTGTACACAACCCCTGTGTGGATTGTGGTGCCCTTTCCAGTCTCCAAGGTGACCCACAGTGCCTCCTCTCCTCCCTGTTTACTCTTTTGTTCAGTTGCTTTTATCCCTTCCTTTACATAGAGAGCTACTCCTCCCCCTCTTCTCCCCTGCCTGTCTCTCCTGTAGGTTATGTACCCTGGTATGTTAACATCCCAGTCATGGTTCTCTGTGTACCATGTTTCTGTGACTGCTATGATATCCAGGCATCCCTCTTCCATCAAGGCCACCAGCTCAGGGAGCTTGTTGCCCAGACTACGGGCGTTGGTACTCATTACCCTCCATTTCCTGTTGGCCTTACTCCTTTTTGCCCCATCCCTGTCCTTCTTGCCTTTGTCACTTTCTCCATTTACCCCTGCCCTTCTCCCTATCGACACCTCTATGTTGGTGTTTGCCACACTTACTACCGTGATTTTTTTTGGGGGGCTGGGATTTCCCTGCTCCTTTTCAGTGCCTCCCCCCTTGGCTAGTTGAAATGCTTGTCAATGAAGCATTTAAACCTATCACCTAGGATCCTGGTTCCCCTCCTGGACAGATGCAGCCCGTCATGCCAGTACAGGCTTGCATCACTCCAGGTGAACCCCCAATCCCCAATGAAGCCAAATCCCTGAGCTCCACACCAGTTTTTCAACCACTGATTGAATCCCATGTTTTGGAACACCCTTGCCTCTCCTATGCCATAGATGGGCAGCACCTCCGAGAAGGTTACCGTGCGTGCTACTTGTCTAAGACCTCTTCTCAATTACACAAACTCTTCCTGTGCTTCTCTAATCTCTTTCTTAGCCAGGTCATTTGTCCCTAGGTGGACAATGACATCCAGCTCCCTCCCGTGTGCAGCTGCTCCGGCAATCCTGAGGATTCGCTCCCTGTCCCTCCAAGCCATGGCGCCAGGCAGGCACCTTACCTTCCTCTCCCCTTCCTCCCCCAGTTCTACCTTCCTAACAATGGAGTCCCCCACCAGGAGTTGTTTCCTTCCCCTGCGGGGTCCCCTGCCACCCTCCTGTGGGTCTCCTTTGTGGAGGTTCCCAGCATCCTCTGTGGTCTCCACTGCAGGTGCCTCCATAGAGGAACCACACTTTGCCAGAATGCAATAGGAATTGTGGGAGAGGTACAACTGGAGGGATGTACCTCTGTTCCACCACCCTCACCCTCCCTGAGCCCACTGTGGTCCAACCACTCCTCTTTCTTGGCAACCTCTGAGGCAACGGCAGTGGCACTGGTGGTCCCTGGATGGAAAGGAGGTCCCACAAATCCTGGCCAACTCAGCCTGGAGATGAGCAACCTCCTCCCTCAGCCCAGAGGTGCCTGCAGATGGGACAACACCGCATCCTCCAAAGCGTCTCGGAAGACTGCTGCTCCACAGCCACTGCACCGCACCACTCCAATCATGTCTTATTTTGGCCCTTAACTGTTGCAATCCCTACTCTTTCCTCTGTTTTTTCTCTCTCTCTTACTTTCTGCCTGTGTGCCCTTTAAGCTCCTGATTATCCTGTTCTGAGACAAGAATATCCTATATTTCTCAGTAGACCCCTTACTTGCTCAGAGGCAGACCTCCAGCAGCTAGAGGGGGCCGGAGAGCCACTCTTGTCCTTCTAGGATGGTGGGTCTTTGGTGGCTCTGTGATCACTCACTTCCTGCTCCCAAACAAGAAGTTCCTGTTGTCAGTCAAATCCTGTGGCTATAAAAGTAGAACTAGCTTTGGGTGGGAGGGAAGGAGGGCAATATAGTCCCAGTAGAGAAGTCCAGTCACACAGCAGTCCTTTCTCCTGGTGTCTCCTGGATGATGGCCAGTACATCACGTAGGAGTCACAGATGTTTTAAATAAATAAGGTATTTTCCTCTCCTCCATGAGTTCTGTCACCCAACAAATTATTTTTGGGATTCATTTAAAGCTAGCACCCAAATGAGTGCAGGGCAGCACTCAGTCATACACTGGGTCCAGTGCAGTCGAAGGGCACACAGCAGGATGATGGGAAGCATACCAAGCATTAAGGATGCAATACTTGAAGCAACATCCCATTGTGTTAGAGAGAAGAGCAAGAGCAAAAGAAGAAGGAAACCACTTTGGTTCTCAAAAACAGTAGCAGAAAAGGTCACAGCCAAAAGGATGGCCTTCAGGAAATATAAGGGAATGCAGCGGGACGAAGATAGGGAGGTATACCAAACTTCCCTAAGGGAAGCAGGGAAGGCAGTAAGGCAGGCAAAGGCCCAAACCAAGGAGACACTAGCACAACAGTAAAAGAAGGTGACAAGACTTTCTATAGATACATTAGTGAAAGGAGAAAGTCCAGAGGGGGGATTGCTAAGATCAAAGGGGATAAGGGGGAGTGTGAGGAGGAGGACCATGGAAAAGCATCCATCCTAAATAGATACTTCTGCTCAGTAGTTACTGAGGAGAAGGTAGGGCAGGGCCCACAGCTCAGCACCATGGACACAGGGGGGCCGGAGGCGTGCACTAGTCCATTCACAAAAGAAAGGGTCCTACAAGAGCTCGATATGCTCAGGGTGGACAAGGCAATGGGACCTGATGGCATACATCCCAGGGTACTAAAGGAGCTAAGGGTGGAATTTGCAGAGCCATTATCAGAACTGTTTAGTGAGTCTCTGAGCACAGGAGAGGTCCCAGAAGACTGGAGAAGGGCTCATGTGATCCTACTCTACGAGACTGGTAGCAGGGAGGAGGCAGGAAACTACAGACGAGTCAATCTTACCTCAGTTGTGGGCAAGATTATGGAGGCACTCCTTAAGGAAAGGATAGTGCAACACCTGGAATCCATAGAAGCACAAGATCCAAGACAGCATGGGTTTATGACAGAAAGGTCCTGTCAAACTAATCTCATAGATTTCTTAGACTGGGTAACCAGAGTGGTGAACTAAGGGGGAGCAGTTAATGTTGCCTACCTTGACTTCAGCAAAGCTTTCAATAATGCCCCACATAGAAGACTGATTAATAAGCTGGGTAGGCTTGTGTGGGTCAGAGTTGGTCAACTGGGTGGCAAACTGGTTGGTGGGCAGAAAACAGAGAGTGGTGGTAAATGGTATACAGTCAGAAGAGATGCAAGTCACAAGTGGGGTACCTCAGGGATCAGTCCTGGGGCCAGTCCTCTTCAATATCTTCATCAGTGACATTGCAGGTGGACTGGAGGTAAGGTTTGTCTGTTTGCAGGCGACACCAAGATCTGCAACAGCGTAGATGATCCAGATGGGTGGGCAGAATGAGGAGAGATCTGGATAAACTGGCAAAATGGTTGGAAGAGTGGCAACTGGGGTTTAATGCAAAGAAGTGCAAGATCATGCACATAGGGAAGAGAAACCTTGAAGCCACCTATAGGTTGGGAGGGGAGTTGCTGGCAATCACAAGGGAAGAAAGAGACTTGGGCATCATCATCACAGATGACCTGAAATCATCCAAGCAGACTGCTAAAACAGTAGGTAAGGCTAGCGGGATGTTGGGGTGTATTAGTAAATGTATTACAAGTCGTAAGAGGGAGGTAATAATCCCTCTTTACAAGACACTGGATAGGCCTTATCTGGAGTACTGCGTGCAGTACTGGAGGCTGCACCTGCACAAGGACATTAACAAAATGGAGTCAGTCCAGAGAAGGGCAACCAAAATGGTGCAGGGACTGCATCAGAAAACATATGAGGACAGCTTAACGGAGCTCAGTATGTATACCCTAGAACAATGGAGGGAGAGAGGTGATATGATCGAAACATTCAGATATCTTAAGAGCATTAACAAGGTGAAAGAGTCTAACATGTTTCAATATAAGAAAAATAGTAGGACAAGAGGACACTGCATGAGATTAGAGGGAGGCCAATTAAGGGGTAATGTGAGGAAGTTCTTTTTCATAGAAAGTGTGTTGGATGCATGGAATGGCCTACCTCAGGAAGTGGTGGATATGAATACAGTGCAGGGCTTCAAACAGGTATGGGATAGGCATAAGGGAACAATAAAGATGAGTATGAACAGATAGGCCATTGACAGAGTACAGGCCTATGGCACATTCATACTAACATTCTAAAATGCCAGCAGAATAGGCCTAATAGTCTTTTGTGTCTGCTCGTTTGGTCAGCCCCCACCCTGGCAGCTGACCTTGCTGCCCCCCTCGCCCTCTCTGGCTTCTCCCTTCCCAGTCCCAGATATTCTCGCTGCACAGGACTTTGCTTCCAGAACCCTTCCCCTGTACCTTTCCCACCCCCTCTTGAACCCCTCCACCGTCTCTGCCTCCACCAGCCCCCCTGGGCAGCACATTTCATGGCTCCACCACCCTCTCAGTGAAGTAGCACCTTATTCTTTCTCCCCTGAATCTCCCCCACTCCAGCTTCCACACATGCCTCTAGCTGCCCCACCCCTTTCTTTGGAGCACCCTGACTGCTCCTCCCCTATTACCCCTTCATGTACCTGAAGACCTCTATCATGTCCCCCCGTCCCTTCTGTCTTCCAACGTGTACATATTTAGCTCTTCGAGCCTCTCCCAATAGGTCCTGTCCCCCAAGCCACAGATCATTTTGCTTGCCCTCCTCTGGACCCTCTCCAGGAGTTAAGTATCCCTCTTTAAGTGTGGCCTCCAAAACTGCATGCAGTACTCGAGGTGCGCCCTCACCAAACAGTTATACAGAGGGAGTTTCACTTTCCTTCTTCTGGAGGTGATCCCCCTAGCGATGCATCCCAGCATCCTGTTGGCCTTGGCAGCTGCCCTCCTACAAGTCTCAGAGTTGTTCATCTTGACATCCACCACCACCCCAGGTCCCTCTCAGCCATTGAGACTTGTAGCATCCCCCTCCCCGGGTGTACACTTGGCCTGGGTTTCTGACTCCTAGGTGCAGTACCTTGCATTTCCCTGCATTGAGCCTCAGCTTCCACTTTCTAGACCACCTTTCCAGAGCCTCCAGGTCCCCCTGTAGGGCCACCCTTCCCTCCTCCCCATCCACCACCACCCCCAGTTTTGAGTCATCTGCAAAGAGACTCATCTTACTCCTGATACCCTTCCTTATGTCAGAGATGTAGGCGTTAAACTGGAGGGGCCCAAGGACCGATCTCTGAGGGACCCCTCTAATGACCCTCCTTGGGAATGAGACTATCCCACCAACCATGACCCTCTGGGTCCAGTCCTGGAGCCAATTTCCTATCCATCTAATCATCTGGTTCCCCACCCCCATTTCTCTCATCTTATCCAACAGGCCCTGGTGAGGAACAGAGTCAAACACCTTGCTGAAGTCAAGAAAGAGGACGTCCACTGGTCTACCCAGGTCCAAGGCACTTGAAACCCAGTCATAGAACTCCACAAGGTTTGTTTGACACGATTTCCCAGAGATGAATCCATGCTGTCTATCATCCAGGCACCCTGACTTTTCCAGGTCCCCCCCAGCCTCTCCTTGACAATGCCCTCCATCACCTTGCCCACCACTGATGTCAGGCTGATGGGCCTGTAGTTCCCTGTCACCTCCCTTGATCCCCCTTGTGGATAGGGACTATATGTGCCACCTTCCAGTCCTGGGGCACCCACCCTGTCCTCAGAGAGATGCTGAAAAGCTCCGCCAAGGGTTTTGCCAGGACATCTGCCAGTTCCTTCAGCACTCTGGGATGTAATTTATCCAGCCCTGGTGCTTTCTCTGTTTTAAAGGACTGGAGGGCTTCCCTCAATCTCTCTGCCATGATTTCCACTTTGCTGCCTCGTCCCCCTGCTTTGCCTTCCCCTCTCCTGCCAGTGATGGCCCCCCTCTCCCCAGACCTGCCGATCGGTAAGGGTCCCCCCTCCTCAGTTTCACCGTCTCCTCCCATGTATGATGCAGACCCCATTTTCCTTGGTGAAAACTGAGGCGAAGTACTCATTTAGTACCACAGCCTGCTCCCCGGGTCTTGTGCCCATCCCTCCCTGTTTAATCCTGCTAATCTTCCCTTCACCCTTCGTTTTTCCCAGTCTGTCTAAAGAACCCTTGTTCCCTCTCCTAATTTCCCTGGCCAGGTTCTGCTCCCTTGCCTTAGGCCACCTCACTCACCTTAGTGGCTCTTCTGGCTATCAGCTCATACTCCCTCGATCCCTTTCACTCCTTGAGCACTTGAAATGCCTATAAGCCACCTTCTTTCCCCTCACCACCTCCTGAACCTCCCTGGTCCAACAACAGGGTTTACGGGCCCTACCGCAATTTCATCTTACTCTTGTACAGGTGCTGTTAGCATCCTGCACCCCCCTCCTGATGATTTCCCACCAACTGTCAGCATCCATGTCTGGCCCAATCCCATCCAAATGCTTCTTAAGGATCCTTCCCATTTCCTTGAAATCCGCCCCCCTGAAGTCAGTTACCTCCATCTTTGTGCAGCCTTCTATCCCTCCTAGGTCCAGGCAGAACCAGACCATGGCATGGTCGCTCTCCGCTAACAGGTCCTTTACCTCCAGGCCCCCAGTCTGGTCACTGTCTGCCAGGACCACATCCAGTATCCACGCCTCCCTGGTCGGTTCCCCCACCTGCTGAGTTAGGAAAGCGTCCTGAAAGACATCCAACAACGTCTGTTCCCTGGCCACTGAGGATGTCATAGTCTCCCAGTCTGTTCCAGGCATGTTTAAGTCCCCCAACAGCACCACCCTTCCCCTGCCCAAACTGCAGTGTCTCCCAACATCTGCCACCAGACTCTCCTCCAGCTCCTCTGCCAGCGCGGGCGGTCTAAACACTGCTCCTATTTTTACTCTCTTGCCCCCCCCTTGTTATCAAGGTGACCCAAATCGCCTCCACAGTTCCCTCCACCTCCTCCACTCCTCCTATGCCAATGCAGTTTTTGACTATTATTGCTACCCCTCCTCCCCTTCCCTCCCCCGTCCTTCCTGAACATGGTGTGACCCTCCAGGCTCTGGTCCCAGTCATGCCCTGAGGTGGCCCAGGTCTCAGTGACCGCTGCCACATCCACCTCTCCCTCAGTTAGCATTGCCTGGAGCTCAGGCATTTTATTGCCTAAGCTCCTGGCATTTAACAGGACTACCTTCCACCCTTTCCGTATACTTCCATTTCCCCTGCTCGCATTCCCATGGGGATTCCGTCTTTCCCCAGTCAGCACCTTACCAGTCAGCCTTTTCCTGCATTCCTCCAGCTCATAAGGTAGAAAAAATGGGCAGACTGGATGGGCCTTGTGGTCCTTATCTGCCGTCAACTTCAATGTTTCTATGTAGCAGTCACAGGTATTTTTAAATGAATAAGGTGTTTTTCTCTCCTTCCTGAGTCCCATAACCCAAAATATTTCTAAGCTTTATTTAAAGCTACCACCCAAATAAGTGCTAGGCAGCACACAGTCACACACTGGGTGCAGTGCAGTCAAAGGAAACGCAACAGGATGCTGGCCAGTACACCACGCAGGACTCACAGATATGTTTAAATGAATGAGGTATTTTTCCTCCCCAAGTCCCAGTCACCCAAAATATTCATGGGAGAGAAAACGGCTAGCCAAAGACCCCTGCCTTGTTTCTGTTTCAATGAACATTTTTTTTTTTGTTTTGTTTTTTAAGGCAGTTAGGCAAGGCACAAGCTAGTAGCAGTGAATGCTCTGCCCTTCCCATCTGCACCTCACATGCCACTGCCTGACTGCCTGCCTGTACCACCAGTCCCAACCAGGGTGATATCCCCCTCTGCCTTCATTAAGTTCTTTTCAGTACAGTTTATATATTTTTTCTAATGTACTGCACTAGCAGAACTAGTAGTGTCTGCTGACTTTGTCTCCATGAGAATGAATGAAGATTTTTTCTGCTGCTGCCAGCCACAAAGAGATGAGATACAAGCAGGATTGCAAGAGATAAGAGGACATCCGATCTGCTACTGTAGCTCTGCACTGTGTGCTGGATAATTCTATCTGCTTCACCAGTTTGACTCTAACAGAGTCACAAGGCTTTACCATTGCACATCTCGCACAGTTCCAGAAGTTTTCAGGCTATACTGAGTGAGTGAGTGACAGTACTTAATATATCCACCCACCCAGGAGCAATGAGTCCCTCCCCTGAGTCCCTTCCACTGTCCAACCAAAATGTCAGCCTGGCCCCAAGTCCAACCACCACTGCCCATTGAGTCCCTCCAGCACCAACAGCGTGGTACCTGAAGTTCCTATTCTCCTCATCCCTCTATGCCAGTTCCCACTTCAGTAGAAGTCAGTTCTGGGCAGAGTTGGACTTCTGCCATGGTCGCCCATTCTCCTTCCCCCAACCCAGCAGTAGCACTTGTTTAGTTTCTTCAGTTGCTTCCTGTTCCCTCCCACTTCTCAGACCACTCACCACAAAAGCTTCATGCCTGCTGACGTGACTTCCCACTTGTGTGGCACCCTGCCTACACACTCTGAGTCCCTACTGCAAGTTCAGGATTCAGTATGCATTCACCCCCCCCCAACACACACACACCTGTGATAATGAAGAGTGCCTTGAGGACCCAAGGACACTGGACTGGTGAGAACAAACAGACAAAAAAGGCCAAACCATGCTGCAAACTCTACTGTTTGAGGTCTTAGTTAGAACCCGAACATGGGAGTTCGAGCATGGTTCAAATATTTTTAGAACTAGTTCTGACAACCCTACTTAGGATGTCATGAATCATACAACGCAGTGGTACGTAGGTGATCAAGATTTTGCAATTAAGAATTCCATTAACATAGCAGTATGTTTCAATGTCAAGAACACCTGCACTCTTTGAGGAGATGACCACGACACCTTCTGCGGATCACAGCTTCTAAAGGACAAAGACAAATCTCAAAGGGAATGGAGTTCCATTCCATAACCTTGGAGCAAAATAAGCAAAGGAAGGTTCCTCAGCCCTAGTTTTAATTTTGGGACTATTCAAAAAGCCATTTTTACCAGACCTCAGGGGGTAGGCACTGTCCACAGGTATAAGGTACATTACAAGGTACAGGGGTAGATGATTATGGAGGATACTAAAACTGACACTCGTAAGGGCGTGGTCAAGGACCAGGGATGCTGGTAGCCATCCTAGCCTGTCATAGAGGGAGCAGTGATGGCTGAGTCGATGGGATGCCAATGCACACTCAAATACACAAGGATAATCTCTGTCTTCATTTTTGTGAAGTAGCACTACATTAGCCACCCTCCAGTCCACTGGTACCACTCCTGTTGTTAGTGGGGAGTTAAATATATCGGCCCGCTGTGCCACCAGAGTCTGACTACCCTACCTCCATACCCTAGTATGCATGCCATTGGTGCACAGTGATTTATTCACTTTCTGGGTCATGAGTTCTTTGAGCACCCTCTCTTCTGATACCTGCCTCTCCTCCAGCTCTTACACCTTTGTTCCTAGGGCACAAATCTAACACTCTGGGAGTGGCCCACTTTCCTTTTCTCTAAAGACCGAACAAAATATTTGTTCAGGATATGTGTCTTTTTGTTGTCCTCTTATACCCTGCCCCCCCCCGCAAACTTCTCAGACTGACTTTTTCCTCTGTCATTTTCCATGTTTCCCTTTAATATCACGAATGAAGGCTTGTTTCTCCCTCCTTGATCCCTTCCACAGTTCTCGGTTTTATATGTGGCTCAGTCTGCCTGACTATCCTACTAGCCTCTTTTAGCGTTTCCAGATATTTGGTGGCCAAGGCACCTAGCTTCACCTGAGCTCTTTACTTCTAGGTTTGCTTGAAAGGACAGAGCAAATAACCTTACTAGAGTAAGGGAAAGGATTGAGACTTATTTTGGCTAGGCAGATTTACTGTGTGTTGTTTTTATTTTGTACTCACAGGGATTGTTACTGTTTGTTGCTAACATTTTATTGTTTTCTTTTTCTCTGATTCAAATTGCTGTTGCTGGGTATATCTTCTGCTGCACTATTACAAGGTGTGCCTACAGGTGTGTGGTAACAGATTACTGCTGCAATCTTCTGATTCAAATTACCTTTTGCAAGGTATATCTTCTGTTACTGCTTTATTTTTCTCTGTAGCAAAGTGTTTCTTACAGGGTATATTTTCTGTGAAATTATTACAGGTGGTGCTTTACAGGTTTTACAGTTTTATCCATCATTAGGATAAGCTTTCAGGGTTACTGCATTTGTTGCTGACTGATTGTTTCTGCTCTTAACTTCTTGTTTCCTTCGTCTGTGGTTCTTCTTTTTCAGCAGGGGAAGGGCCTAGCCACCCACCCCCATCCCCAACCACCCCATACTACACTCCTTTTATCGGGTAGCACAGTCGTGACATTTCCCGTGGCAAAGCAGAAAGGGGCGGATCAGTGGGGTATCCACACGGTGACCTCATTTACAGGGGCACTAGTAATTTAACTTGTTATACTAAGTTATACAAGAACAAAAAAAAACACAAAATCAAACTTTTGCTTGCATTTTCTTCCTTCTAATTACTCTGACCAGGTTATAAACCCAGCAAATTACCTGGAATGGATATTATTAACTGCAGGTACTGCAGAACACTTTTCAGAAGGTCAGTTTTACAGGATTTAGGACACTGTCGTGCATGTTGTGCCATTGGAGATCTTAGGGCTCAGCTCCAGGCAGCATGGGCAGAGATTGCATGCCTCAGATTTCATATTCAAGAGGAAACATATTAGAAGAACCACCAGCCATTTCCCCAACATCCAACAGAAGCACCTCGACTGCAGAAGGTAGTTGGTCAGGGAGGTTGGCAAGTGGTTAAGAGGGGCAAATTGGGTGCCCCATCACTCGGTGCTCTCCAACATATTACCTCCACAAACATATCAAAACTACAAGCACGTATCTGCCTCTATCTCTGAAATCAAACAAAGGGGAAGAGGACACTGCAGAGCAGGACATTGCAGCACAGGGGCTAGCACAACAAAACAGGAACCAAAACAAAAAAAGCAAAAAGGGAATCCAAAACACTTCTGAGCATAGGAAACTCCATGATTCGGGGAGTTGATACCTATCTCCAGCCAGGGGTAATAGTCAGATGTCTCCCCGGTATATCAGCATGGAGAGACACTGACCACATTGCAAAATTGTTCAGGAAACAGGGGAAAACATTGATGTCCTGTTACACGTAGGGACTAATGATCTCACCAGCCGGTCAGTTGTGGAGACTAAGGAACACTTGACCAGGCTGGGTGACAAACTATCATCTATTTCATCTGGCATCTCCTCTGAGATCCTGCCGGTCTGGGAGAGGGGGGGTAGATGGCCGGAAGGTCAGAGAAGGGGAGATAGGGGAGCTAAGCATTGGCTCAAGGGCTGGTGCTAGAAAAAGGACACATATTTGTAGAGAACTGGCAACAGTTTTGGGAGCGAAAGTTCTTTAAATTTGATGGACTGCATCTGACTAAGGAGGGAGTCAGTGCATAGAGGCAGAAGTTTGATGTCTTTGCAGAATATTTAAACTAGCAAATGGGGAGAGGGGTGCAGCATCCCACATGTTGAATGGGAAGAACAGCCCTCCCCCCTCAGCTAGTGGTCAAACAGGAGTTCAGCATGTTTGCAGTTCATTTTTATCACCAGGTAAGGAAAAAGGTCCAGCTCCCCATACAACGCACAGGGGAAATGCCAGAGCTCACCCAACAACTAACACACTGAAATCTGGCCAATGGAAAATCATGTACACAAATGCTCGCAGTCTGGGAAACAAGATCCCAGACCTGCAGGCAATAATGACAGAGGCTAAACTGGACATAGTAGCAATTAGCAAGATGTTGTTTACCAGTAACCATACTTGGGAGACTTCAGTACCTGGCTATGTACTGTTCAGAAGAGACCAAGGTGCAAAAGGGGTTGGGGGTGGAGTGGCCCTGTATGTCAATGAAAATATCAAAGCTACAGAAAATCAGAATACACATAAGGAGCCAGATGAACTGTGGGTCACCCTGGAAACAGGAAATGGAATAGCCATAAGAACTGGGGTTGTCTACAGGCCCCCAGACGAGGGGGAGGACATAGACACATTACTGTTAGAAGATATACAAAGCATGACAGCCAAAGGGGATGTTCTAATAATGGGAGACTTCAACATGCCAGATACAGATTGGTCAATGCCAGTAGGAACATCTGCCAGAACTAGACACATGGTGGATTCCCTGCAGGGGGAGGGCCTCAAACAACTGATACAACAACCCACAAGAGACAGGGCTATCCTAGATCTAGTACTGACTAACAGGGTAAGGATCACAGATCTCCATGTAGAAGGTCACCTGGGGGCCAGTGACCATCACATGGTATGGTTCAGTTTGGTCACTACAACTAAATCATCTCATTCCAAGGCTACAATATGGGAATTCAGAGGAGCTGACTTTGATAAGATGGCCAACAGAGTTAAGCTATCCCTGGCAAAAAGAAATACAGGTGAGGGGGTACAGGCAAAGTGGGTAAGCATTAAGGATGCAATACTTGAAGCAAAATCCCATTGTGTTAGAGAGAAAAGGAAGTGCAAAAGAAGAAGGAAACCACTTTGGTTCTCAAAACAGTAGAAAGGGTCAGAGCCAAAAGGCTGGCCTTCAGAAAATATAAGGGAATGCAGCGGGATGAAGATAGAGAGGCATACCAAACTTCCCTAAGGGAAGCAGGGAAGGCAGTAAGGCAGGCAAAGGCCCAAACTGAGGAAACACTAGCCCAGACAGTAAAAGAAGGTGACAAGACTTTCTATAGATACATTAGTGAAAGAAGAAAGTCCATAGGGGGTATTGCTAAGATCAAAGGAGATAAGGGGGCATGTGAGGAGGAGGACCATGTAAAAGCATCTATCCTAAATAGATACTTCTGCTCAGTACACACTGAAGAGAAGGTAGGGCAGGGCCCACAGCTCAGCACCATGGACACAGGGGGTAGGGAGGTAAGCACTAGTTCCTTCACAAAAGAAAGGGTCCTTCAAGAGCTCGATAAGCTCAGGGTGGACAAGGCAATGGGACCTAATGGCATACATCCCAGGGTACTAAAGGAGCTAAGGGTGGAACTAGCAGAGCCATTATCAGAACTGTTTAGTGAGTCTCTGAGCACAGGAGAGGTCCCAGAAGACTGGAGAAGGGTTCATGTGATCCCGCTCCACAAGAGTGGTAGCAGGGAGGAGGCAGGGAACTACAGACAAGTCAGTCTTACCTCAGTTGTGGGCAAGATTATGGAGGCACTCCTTAAGGAAAGGATAGTGCAACACCTGGAATCCATAGGAGCACAGGATCCAAGACAGCATGGGCTTACGAAAGGAAGATCCTATCAAACTAAACTCATAGATTTCTTTGAATGGGTAACCAGAGTGGTGGACCAAGGGGGAACAGTTGATGTCGCCTACCTTGACTTCAGCAAAGCTTTCGATACTGTTCCGCATAGAAGATTGATTAATAAGCTGGGTAGGCTCGTAGTGGGTCAGAAGTTGGTCAACTGGGTGGCAAACTGGTTGACGGGCAGAAAACAGAGAGTGGTGGTAAATGGTATACAGTCAGAAAAGATGCACGTCACAAGTGGGATACCTCAGGGATCAATCCTGGAGCCAGCCCTCTTCAATATCTTCATCAGTGACATTGCAGATGGACTGGAGGGTAAGGTTTGTCTGTTTGCAGATGACACCAGGATCTGCAACAGAGTAGATGATCCAGATGGGTTGGGCAGAATGAGAAGAAATCTGGATAAACTGGCAAAATGGTTGGAAGAGTGGCAACTGGGGTTTAATACAAAGAAGTGCAAGATCATGCACATAGGGAAGAGAAACCCTGAAGCCATCTATAGGCTGGGAGGGGAGTTACTGGCAGTCACAGGGGAAGAAAGAGACTTGGGCATTATCACCGATGACCTGAAATCATCCAAGTAGACCACTAAAGCAGTAGGTAAGGCTAGGGGGATGTTAGAAAGTATTAGTAGTTGAATCACAAGTCGGAAGAGGGAGGTAATAATCCCTCTTTACAAGACACTGGTTAGGTCCCATCTGGAGTACTGCGTGCAGTACTGGAGGCCACACCTTCACAAGGACATTAACCAAACTGAGGTAGTCCAGAGAAGGGCAACCAAAATGGTGCAGGTACTGCATCAGAAAACATATGAGAACAGAGTAACCGAGCTCAATATGTATACCCTAGAGCAAAGGAGGGAGAGAGGTGATATGATCAAAACATTCAAACACCTTAAGGGCATTAACAAGGTGAAAGAGTCTAACATGTTTCAATATAAGAAGAATAGCAGGACAAGAGGACACAGCATGAAATTAGAGAGAGGCCGATTAAGGGATAATGTGAGGAAGTTCTTTTTCACAGAAAGGGTGGTGGATGCATGGAACGGCCTACCTCAGGAAGTGGTGGATATAAATACAGTGCAGGGCTTCAAGCAGACATGGGATAGGCACAAGGGAGCAATACAGATGAGTATTAATAGATAGGCCATTGACAGAGCAAAGGCCTATGGCACATTTATAAGGTAGAAAAAGAAATGGGCTGACTGGATGAGCCCTGCTGTCCTTATCTGCTGTCAACTTATATGTTTCTATCCTTTCCTGTCGCTCCCATTCTGCTCCTGCTTGTAGTTGTGCAGTGCTGCTCATTTTGCTTGAACTGCCTCCCCTACCCCTTTAGGAAAAAACAAATAAATTTTAATACTTCCTATTCATTCCTACATTGCCTGATTCAAATATTAGTAACTTTTGTTACATGACTCTTAATGATTTTCAGTTTGGCCTTTACGCCTTCCATCCTCACTAACTCTGCTAGTCTTTCTGTGGGCAATTCCCACTTCTTCCTGAAGTCTACCCTTCTGAAATCTAGGACCCTTGTTTTTGAATCTGGGTGGTGGGCCTTCAGAGTTATGCAAAACCACTCTAAATTGTGGTCATTGAATGTCAGAGGTTCTATCACCCTATCATCACTGTATGATATCTCCATTGGAGAGTTTCCGATCCATGATAGCCCCCACTGGTAAGATCCTTGATCCACTGCCCAGGAAAAACAATACTCTAGTACCTTTACAATTGCCTGATTTCTAGCACTCTTAGCCACTGGGATCACTCATTTCTTATTCAATAGGATAAGGTCTTCCAATAGCACCCTGTCACCCTTTGCTGTTGCCATTCTGATTTGATCCCTCAGGGCCCTGTCCTTGTCATCATTCTGATTCACCACTCTATGTATTATTGCCCACCCCAATTTTGTATAACGATTAAAAAGTCTTGACACATATTTTGCTTCAAACGTTGTTTAGAATTTAAAGAAAAAGTGTACCATGATCGGTGGCAGACAGGAGCCAAGTTACAGGACAGGTAGTATGTATATGATATTATATGACAAAAGGTGGATGGGTTATATCAACTCATGAAAATTTATGTAAATAGCAATGGCAGCTAGTTAAAAATGAAGATATTACAGGAATACATACAGTACATAACTATGTCAGAATGAAGTATGTTAAAAATGTAACCAATGAAGTTATAATTATAAGAAGCATAAAAATATGAATATTAAATGATTTATTTCTCAACAGTGCCCCAGATGAAGCCTAATAATAGGTGAACCGTTGGAGCCTTACTACATAAGTGAAAGAGAATAAAGTCTTTTCATAAAGAATACTTTTGGTGTTGGAGAACTTTTTCTCAAAAGAGCAACCACCCCTTTCATACACCCCAATTTTCCTGCCTTCAACTGTTGTCAATGGCACTCAAACTTATTCTACATCACTCTCTCATCCATTGATCTATCCGTGGTGGTATATATGCTCCTATAATATAAAAGGCTTTTCCCCATTCACCCTTCACCTATACTTCCTGAAAATAGTGTAGCCACGGACAGTGATGTCCCAGTTGTTATTGGATGCCCAGGTTTTAATTACAGTAAGTAAGTCCAGTTGGGCCTCTGCCATTACTGCTTCAGAATCTCTCCTGTTTTGTTGCCCAGGGTTCTGGTTTTCAGGTAGGCTGCTTTACATGATCACTGCTTGCCAGCTAATCTTTGCCTTCATCTGGACACCTTTTTGGCCCCTAACTTCCCATCTTACTTTCATCTTGTTACTGGCCTTCTTCCCCTACACCTTTCCCTGTCTATGCTCCTACCCCATCCCTTTCGGCCACCACCCTACAACTATCCTTCCCCTGCCATATTCCCTAACAGATGGCTGGTGCCTAACTTGTAGCCAAGCTCCCTCTCATACGCCACATGACATCTTTTGTTTACTTCCATAGACCATGTGCTGCATGTTCCTACCTGTCACTCTGTAGCACTGTGAGTCATGCGCATGTGCAGTTGGTAGAGGGTTCCAGTTCAACATGGCGGGTGGAAGAAAGTAAACAAAAGCAAAGAAATGGAGCAAATTATGGGGTGATAGTACAGCAAAACAAGAACGATATTAGGTAAGTGCTCAACAGAGCACAAGGAACAAACTGCTCTAAAAGATCTGATTTTTTTGTCTAGTACTGCTGCTTTAAACAACCATATCTATAAGAGTTTGTCCTCAGTTCAATTAATTTTTTTCTTTTAATTATCGGAGCCAAACCTCCATATAGACTCTCATCCAGGACACTCAAATAAACCAACATCTGCTCCTCATAAAACCCCATTTTATATCCATCCAAAAATACATACATTTTTCAAACAAATAGGCACATTTTCTTTAAACTGCCACAGGTACATAATAATATGAAACATACAGACATACAATACAAATCAGCTGCTTATTATACAAGACGAAACATCACACTTCTCAGAACAGTGCCAGCACCAGACACAGAGCAGTGGTATTTTTATCAGTCTCACTACTGCAGATGGTAGCATGCTGCCTGCAACATTACCAGAAAATCTCTGGGGTAGGGAGGTGGGCCTAAAACACAACAAACAGTGTGGCCCCAAGTGCGCCAATAAATCATTAACAGTTTCCTTTCCTTGTATGCCATAATAGGGCAGGGCTGAACACTGTTTAACATAATTAAAAAAGGTGAACACCTGATTGCTGTTTTTTTCCCAGTTGCCTTTATTCCTTCTTTTACATACAGCACCACTCTCCTCTCCTGCCCTTTACTTAGTCCTTCCTGAACAGTGAGTACCCTGGTATGGTCATGTCCCATTCATGGTTTGAGGTTGTCCACTTCTCTGTGACAGCCATTGGTTCAGTGTTCCTTCCGTGCACATCATCTGAAATTCTGATATTTTGTTCCAAAGATTCCTTGTACTGGGGCACAACATCTTCCAACATTTATACCTGCCCCTCACTTTTCCCTTTACTCTGGGTATGTTTGATTCTGCCATATTGGTCAATGGGGGGAGGCTGCAAGACCCCCCCTTTGTGACATTTTGTGCGTACCTTGCCACTCTGACTCCCCTCTCACTAGTTTTAACTAGCTATATGCTGTGTCCCCCTTTCTGTCAGTACCCTCCTGCCCTCTGTGTAGGAATGCAAGCCATCCCTTCTGAACAGCCTCCAATCCTGCCAGGTCAGATCCCTCATCCCTACACCAACCTTTTAGCCATGCATTGAACTGGAACACATGGACTTGTTCCTCAGGTTTAAGGTAGGGCCGTGGTAGCACCTCAGAGAAGGTTACCACCACTGTTCTCTCCTTTGCTACCTCCCCAGAGCACAGATGTCTGACTTCACATGTTCCATGCTCCACCTGCTCAGATCATTCATACCTACTGCGCATTAGATTTGGCCTTCCTTCTTCTCTCCCATGAGTTCTACCACCCTAACTAAGTATATGTCTGTCTGCTGTCACCCAGGAAAAAGCAGATCACATCCTACTCATTGGACATAAGACTTAAATCCCTTCCTGTGCCCCTCACAATTGAATCCCCACTACCTATATCTCACTTGTGCCTTTGGGGCTCTGCCCATCCCTTGGCATACTTTCTGGTACTGCTTACCTGTTAGACATGCGGGCCCAATTCCAGAACAGCTTATGCATGTCACAAATGACTTGCACCAAACCCAATGGCACAAGTAGCACTTCACGCCATGCATTACGCCAACTGGTATTCCAGAAGGCAGCCTGTGACATGGTACAGGCTGCTTTGCCAAAGGTGCACTATACCACTGAGTATGCACAAAGCCCTGTGACATGGCTGAAGGGGGTTTATGGCACAGTTATGCCCGATTCCAGGAGGATGGCAGACGGAATTGCAAATGTGCTTATCCAAGATGGACCCTGGAAGACAGTGATCTAAGTACAGTTAGACCAGCTATTAGTTGGTCTAACTGTACCCTATGTCCACTGGGGGTGCACCTCTGTGTCTGGTGCCCCAACAGCTGCCCCACATGGTCCCACATAGGCTCCCACCCATCCCCCTGTGGCAGGGCAGTCCTCTGTGGGCTGCTGGCACCCCCACACCCTCATCCCTGGGTATTGCCCTGCAGGGCAGTTTACGTCCCTGGTTCACTGACATGCCACTATTGGCATGCATGCCAAGCACTCCATGGTAGTCTTGTGGCCCCCACCAGCCCTACGAGACATTGCCATGGTGTCGGGAGGAGGCAGTGGGGAGCCATGCCATGTGGGACCTGCAACCTGTCAGAGGGCGGTAATACAGCTTGTGGCATCCTGTATAGGTGAGCCCTTCCTGTGGCACATGTTGGAGGTGCTGCAAGTCACAGAACGTAGTCGCTGGGGACTCTGCCTATTCTGAATCTGGTGCAGGGTCTCTGGCGTAGTGGCATGTGTTGCAACTACGCAAGCACCGTGAGTTGCGACGCTCATCTTGGAATCAGGCCCGCAGTTTCTTTCTTCCTTTGTGGAGGGAGATTGTGATACTGCTTGTTGCAGTATGGTGAACTATTGCTGGTGCACAGCCCTGGTCTTCAGGCTTGGACCCCCTCCCAGTGCTGTCCAGTCTGCTTCTCTGGCCTGTGTTGGCCTGGCCTTGGAGGTTGCTGTAGCAGTAGTGTGCGTTTTGGGGCCAGCAGCTACATCTCTCAAGCAGCACATTTCAGCCTGTGACAGGAAATCCTGCTACTCTTGAGAACCAACCTTTTCTTAAATCTGTTGCAACAATTCTTCTATTTTAGCTTAATCAATCTTTTACAGTTTCTAGTCCATAAGGTTGGCTACCTATGGGTGCCCTCCCTTTCTTGACTATGCTATAGTGTCCTCTTTAATTTTCCTTTTCCTCTCAGGTCCTTGTACAGGGAGGTTATTGTGAGACTCTCTGAGCTGATGTAAAACAACAGGCTGTGTGTTCCTCATTGTTGGATTTAGTATGCAATAGCACTATGTCATAAAATACCTTGATGCATATGCCTTATGTATATGAAACCTGCAAACATTGAAAATACCATGGCACTAGGTGTTTTTAATAAAGGTAAAAAGTTACTAGGGGACTGTAGTATGCAAATTAAGTTACCAGAGTAGAGATATCAGAAAACCCCCATTGTGTTACTTAAAATGCATGTAAATTACAGATTGTTTGAGAGGCCCTTTGGTACCATGCATTCCTGCTTTAAGCTGAACCAGACTAAGATGTCATGGTGATTTGCATATACTTCCCATGATGCTTTGCATTATGGGGTTATGTGTCATGTTGTGTTTCTTTGAAACTTGGCTTTATTGCCAATGCCCTTTGGGGTAACCCTTGCTTCAGTGATTGTGCACTGAGGTTCTTTGTCTTTAACTTGTTTTTTGGGTTCCTCTTTTTTGAGCTCCCCATCACCTAAACACACAAGACCAACATAGGAATGAAATAATTTACTCTAGAGATAGATCAGTGGGTGCTGGCTAAGTGCAGAGGAAGGACATGCATAGTCTGTTGCTGCAAACTGATGTATTGAAGAATGGATATGCCATTGCTTAAGGTTATCCTCTGTGTTTAAATAAACTTCACACAGAGATTGTGTGTTGAACCTAAAGTTCTGTGTCTGGTCCATCGCTTATCCCACAACCCTCCACACAGCCCTTGCAGCTTCCACTTCTGCACTCATGTCCTGGAACCTCCTAGACCTGAGACTATATTTTTCCACTGTACCTCAACACAGCGCTGGTCAGTATCTGTTTTACTACACCTTGCCTCAATTGTGAGGAATGGGCAATAGCTGAAAAACCGATTGCTGGTTTTAATGAACAATTGCCTAATTATAATGAACTATTACCTGGTTCTTTATTTTGAAATGGCCAATTATTAAAAAAAAGTGTATGTCATGTGACTAATTCTGGTCCAATCAGAGAATATAATTTTTTCCCTAAGGTTTAATAATGCACAATTATTTTCTCATACAAGTAGCTGGTTACCAGAAATAGCACTTTTTACACTTGCTGCTGGTAATATCAGGGAGCGCATCTGTTGTTATGAAATAGTATTTATGTGTTTTGGAGAGGGCAGTTGATATATCCTCAGTACGTTACAGACTTGCATATGTCAGCTGTTATGCTTTTTATTGTGATGCTGTGTGTTGCAGCAATTGAAAGATTCTTAACCTTGAAATAAACATGTTTGTAATGAGTTGTTAATTACAAACCTAGTACTATGATCTAGTGACAAATATCTTAGGAAACTAAAAATATATTGATGATGAATCTGTGGATGCCAGAATTACAAGTGAGAAACTATATAACGCAATTTTGGTGACTTACAAACATTGCTGCTTTTAGCTCAGAACTCATTGTAAAACTGGGGCACCCAGCTGTGGAACAGCCTCTCATTTGACCTGCTCTGTCTCAAATGCTTCTGCAGATATTGTGATCTAAAGGACAAGACGGAATTTGGTAGGTTGCAGACTGTTAATTTCACAGCTAGAGCTTTGCAATGACATCATGCTCTGTTTGAGTATGGAGGTGTATCCCAGACTCTTTCACTACTACACATACTCTAGCCACAATAGAGTTGTGCTATGCATATATAAAGCATTTGAGATCCAACCAGTGTTTGGATAACCTCAGCCTAATCAGAACACCCCGGGTAGTACTGTCAAAAGATAAGATTAGCATCACACTAAGTGTGACTAGCGTGACTGCCAGCCGGTTGGCATAGTCGTTTTGCTATATTGAAAAAACATATTTCGCATGATGCTGATCCTGTTAGTGCATCAGTGCTAACAAATACTGTGCACCTATGTAAATGAATGCACATAGTGTATACTGGGATATTCAATGGCTCCTGGAAGAGCCAACAGGCTGTCAGAGCAGTGCTTGTTAATGCTTCCAGGACCCATGTTTTAACAATGTGCTAATGATAGAGCTTTGCTATAACAAGGGTCACTACTGTACATGCCCTCTCCCAGACATCATTGGTACTATACTAGTGTATACATTAATAAAAAAATGAAAAGCATCCAGTGTCACTTTCCCACACTTGATTGCAGTACATACAATCTCACCTACCTGGAGGAAGCCCAGTATCACAATTTCAGCCCATGAAATCTTGCTGGGTCCTGCAGGAATGAATATAATCCAATGGTCATTACTCCAGTTTCTCACCTATATAAGGTAGGGTGCCACTAGACTACCAGGAAGATTGGATGACATATACAGTAGTTGGTGGGGGCAGGCTAGGGATGGAGGTCTCACTAGACCACCAGGGAGATCAGAAGACATATACTAGGTGTGGAGATTGAGCTATGGAGGGGTACCTCTAGGCTATCAGGGAGATTGGAAAACATATACTGGATACGGGATTGGACTACGGAGGGGAGTACCACTAGACTACAAGGGACATAGTGAGACTTATACTAGGTATACGTTGGCAATAGTGAAGGCAACAGACATCAACGACAAGCAAGGGAGCAAAAGAAAGAGGAAAATAAGACTGCTGTGGTTCCCAAAAGAGGTGGCAGAAAAGGTAAGACCTAAGAGGGTAGCATTCAGAAGGTACAAGGAGATGCAGAGGAATGAGGATAGAGAGGTGTATCAGGAAACAGAAGAAATCAGGAGAGCAGTAAGGAGTGCAAGGTGCACATTGAAGAACAACAAAGCAGTTACAAAAAGGAGAGGCAAGACATTTTGTAGGTATATAGCTAAAAGGAAGACCAGGGTGGGATTGTAAGCTTAAGAAAGGAAGGGGGTGCTGTTCAGAGGGGAACAAGAAAGAGCAGACATCCTGAACAAATGTATGTGTTCAGTGTTCACAGAGGAAAGAGAGATGGGGTGGCACAAAATGTAACTGGAGCATTGGAGGAGGGAGGTGGAGACTAGTCTGTTTTCATAGGAGAGAGTCCTGAAGGCACTTGAAAATCTGAAATTGACAAAGCAATGAGGCCAGACAAGGTCTACCCAAGGGCATTGAGAGAGCTCAGGAAAGTACTGGCTGCACCTCTAGTGGTCCTATTTAACAGCTCATTGGAAACAAGAGTTCTTCCAGAGGACTGGAGAAGGGCAAATGTAGTCCCACTTCACAAAAGTGTTAGCTGGAAAGTGGCTGGCAATTATAGGTCAGGCAGCCTGACTTCAGTGGTGAGAAAGTTAATGGAATCACTGCTGAAAGGAAGGATTGTGGAATATCTTGAATTGAATGAGCTACAAGACCCAAGGCACCATGGATTCATGGGGGTGGGGGGTGGGATTATGTCAAATGAATCTGATAGAGTTCTTTGGCTGAGTGACCAAGGAACTAGGTCAGGGTGGAGCGGTAGATGTAGCCTACCTTGATTTCCGTAAGGCATTTAACACCGTTCCACATAGAAGACTAATAAGCAAGCTGGTAGCTTAAGAGAAGGTCCAAATATGGTAAACTGGGTAAGACAACTGGTTAAGAGATAGGCAGCAGAGGCCTGCTGCCAGCTGTGGTTCATCTGGTTCAAACGAACCCCCTTCCTTGAACCTCCATGTTTTGTTTATTTGTGTTTCTGACAGTCAACTGACTGTGCTCCTATAACTCCCCCCCCATCCCCACTGCCAACAACTATAGCGTGGTTGCCCTGTGCCTCACGTCATCTCTGCTCTTTCCAGCATGACTGCCTTGAGTCACACTGATTGGCCACTGTTACAGGGCCTGAGAGAATGCCACATTAAAATTGCACAAATTGTAAAAGTCCGAATGGGCACAATATGTCTTTTGGTGTTCCGGGGCAGTTCTGGACTTTATGACTTGCATGATGGGGTGAAACCCAGAGGGGAGCCAAAACAGCTGCTCTGTTTGTGGGGAAAACCCTGTATTATAATAACCCCGCACCTGCTGGAATGCCCCCAAAGAACTGGCCACCGAAAAGCAAAAATGCTCACCCTAGGGCCAGAATGGACGCACTAGGTGCCAGGGCTATAATGCCCTCTATACTGGTAGGTCCGTGTGTGATCATGTTTTGAATGTTTTGCTCTGTGTTGTTTATTTAGGTTGATAGAAAGGCCTAATCTGTAAGTATTTGTGGATGTCTACTTGTTGCAAGTGATATTTTTGTCATATTTGATTGAAGATTACAATTTGGTTTTCCTCTTTGAATTGGAAGAGGAGATGAAGGTCTACTCATTCCTAGCTTTTGAATTTGTAGTATATCCATGCTGGAAGGAACATCCCATTGTGTGGTAGGAAGGAACATATTTGGTAACAGTTCCATAGTGTCTTTACAATTCCAGGTTTTTTAGCCAGACTTTGATTGTGTCATTAGTGTTGCTCTTGTAATCTAAGTCTGTATTTCCAGAGTGTGGGATGGAGGTTCTGATTCCGATTTTTATTGTTTGACAAGATATCATTATAATTGTTAAAAAGAGTAGCAAAAGAAGAAAATAATATAAGAATGCATATTATACAATGCAATAAAAATAAGATTTGACAGTCATCAGGACAAGGTTTTACACTGAGACAGCAGTTCAAAATATATGTTTTAGCAGCATATTTGCAGGGGTGGTCCCTGGTACAGCCATTTGACAATCCTCTTTTTTCTGATTTTGATAGCAGCTTTGAAAAAATTACTAAGTATACTGGCTGTATCCGGGGCTGTATCTATATCCCAAGAAGATGAGAGAAGTTCCAAGAAGTCATATATAGCAAATCCATAAATATATTGTACTTTGCCCAGAAATTTCTGTCTAAGGGCAAAATATAATGGGCACAGGATAACCACATGGTAAAGATTTTCAGTATGTCTCAGATTACAAGGGCAAGTTTAAATCTAAAGAAGCATTCTTCATTTTTTGGTATCTTATTTCTAAACTTTGAGGAGAATATTTGATGAGTGTACAAGATGTCTTTCCTCTGCTGCGGAAAGGAGAATAATGTTTGTGTAAGGCTGGAAACAGCTGCTTCCACATTATGAGTGTATTTGCTTCCTGTCATCCAGACAGTGACTGGTCGAAGCGGTGTAAGGAGGGTCTCTGACAGTCACCATCTACAGATCTGCACATGGGCATGGACGGCCTTTGTTGGGTGAGTATATGGATGACAGGAGGATGGAGTGTGGTGGGTGCTGAGTAGTTGGGCCAAGGAGGGGTGAGGGGTTTACGAATATTAAAATGGGGATTGGGTAGAAAGGTGGGGGTACCTCTGGACTACCAGATAAGATGTTAGTTTACTTGGGGCTCAGGTGGGAGGGAGTACCACTGGAGTACCAGGCAATATATGATATTGTAGTTGAGGATCAGGTGGGCGTGATGTACAACTGGACTACCAGGGCTAATATAATTTTACATGGAGATTGGGGTTAAGTGGGACACTATGAACTACTAGGGACAATATTGGTTACCTCAAGGAACAGGCGGAGGGTACCAGTGGACAACCTGGGAAGATATTATACTTGGGCATCACAGAGGACAGCTTTAACACTGAACTATCCATGAAGATATTATTTTACATGGGGGCTGAATGGGATGGGATACCAATAGACTACCAGGGAAGATGTTTCTGTACTCTGGGATCAAGCCAGAGGGTTGTACCACTGGACTACCAGGGAAGATATTATTTTACATGGGGATCAGGCAGGAGGAGGTACCACTAGATTAGTGGGAAGATATAAGACTACCAGGGATGTGAAATTTATTGTACAATGATTAGGGCAGTGGCTGAGGCTCTGTGCACTGCCTCCATGTTTTTGTGTGTACCCACATTGTGTAGAGTGGATAATTGCACATTCTAGCATGTAAATGGACACCTAGCACCGTGCATGCCATATATGGTGATTAGCATGCTGGCTGTAAATATGGCACCTGAGAGAAATGGTGCTATCTTGTTTGGGACATGCTATCCTCCTTGTTCCTGGTTACCTGTGGCCAACAGGAGGCTGTAGTAGCACTGTGCATACTGTATGCATCATGTGCAGCATTAACACAGCCTGATATTACTATAGGCAACGCATGCCAGACAGGGCAGGATACCTGTATAAATATGGGCTCCCTGCTGGCTAGCACTACCTTTTGTGTGGCACTTTTCTGCATGGTACAAATGTCTGTGACTGAATATGGGACCCTAAGACTTTTGCAAAAAAGTTTGTACCTGTTGTGTTTAGAGCCATCTAGCTAGTATCTTGGAAGCTCATTCTCCTCCCTCGTAGTACTGTAGAGTGCCTGATTTTACATCTTTTGATCTTTGCTATCTGATTTCTCACAGTCTTATTTAACTTGCATTTTGGTTGTTTTCTTTGTTTTCTTTCTAAACAAAACATTTTGTATGAACTCCTGTTTATAGCTGAACCTATTCTACTACCTAAATTGGATTACACCAGAGTGCCTTCAGTCTGTTCCGTAATTTCATATGAGTGTAGGCACCCACTTATTTGTAACATATTATGAAATGGGTCTAAAGAATGCCAGCTCCTGATTGGTCAAGAGCTACTTTCAATTGGGCCATTATCCCAGCACAACCAGCAGTTGAGCATAGCTCCCAGAAAACAGGACCCGCACCCACTCGTAGAACCTTCCCTACTGACTGCACATCTCTAATCACTGTGCTCCATCTCAACGAAATACTGCTCGCCTCACTTAACACTGTTGTCATATCTTTGTTTGCAGTAGTGACATGATGCTCTCTCCCGGGTCATGAACATCCTGTTGCTTCTGGCCACCACCCATCTTTCTGTTTTGGGTTTTGTTATTTTTTAATTTAAATCCTGAGTTATAGTGCAGCAGTTGCATAGTCTGCTCTGTCTCATGCAAGGCACAAAATTAACCACCGATTATCATTTGGTCTTTAAAAAAAAGTAACAGCCTAGCTCCCAAACTAGTGACTGAAAGAGTATTGAGCCGGCAAACACAGCCTGCTCGATCTTGATACATACAAGTTAGCGCCCCTATCCAAAGTACCCGTGATGGCGACTGCAAGGGCAGTTCCTCTGCCAGGACACTAACTACTTATATGCAACATCTGCACCACCTGCTGGCAAAAAGAACACTCACTGTTTAAATCAGACTAGTTTTTGCTAATAAACATTTATTTTGCATTTTTTAAATCTGATTTCTAAATCTAATAATGTAAAAACAATTATAAAATATATATGTAAAGTTTAATAAAAGGGACCCATTTCATAATCGCAACAAGGTACTCTGGGGGGGCATTATGATGGGATAATGGCCCTTCTCAGGTGGTGAAAGCACTTGGCTTTGCCTCGTGCTTCATCCCACCTGAGGTGGGCCATTATCCCACCATAACACTCCTCCTGGGCATACGGACATATAGTCGCGAGTTCAAATGGCCGCGGTCACAATGGAGCAGTCATGTTGTTGAAAAGACTTGCCATTGCCGGGAAAGAGGTTGTGGGCAAAAAGGAACTACAGTGACTATTTAGTGGCAACGGCAAGACAGCGACATTTTAAACTGTTAAGAGATGCAGGGCAGATTTATTTAAGTTGTCAGCCACAATCTCTTAAATGTTTTTATTTTAATTTTTAAATTACAGCTGGCAAGTGACTTAGCTGCTTTCTCTGTGTCTGTGTCTCTTTAAATGATAGTAATGTACTGTTCCATCTAAAGGTCTGTGCCATCTCTGTGTTTGCATTAGAGACCGTTGTAACTTCTGATTCTGTCTGAGACTACTTCAGTAGTCAAGTAAGTAGAGAATGCCGAATGGGTTGCCAGCTTTGTTGTTTGTCCATAATCACAAATTGCATTTTGACTGACGAGAGGGATGGGGATGGTCAGTGAACTGGGTTGCTGAGCGAAAGGGGGTTAGGCTTTTTTCTTCATGAGGCTCCACTGTGTCAAATGGGATCACAGAAGCCAGATCTTAAGAGGAGAACCTAATTGTAGCAACAGGTTCTACTTTTTTTCACGAGGCTCTGTTATGCCATGTCAGGTCACAGAAGCTGGATCTCAAGCAGAGAACAGTAAATATGTTATTGTAGTAAATATTGTGGTGACCATTTGACTGTTCTGTTTGTTGATTGGCAACATTTAGTCCAGCGACAATACTGAGGAACGACCATTACTGTAACTATATTTTGTCCCCGTGACATAATGTCCGTAACTTATTAACTGTGACATTATGTCCAGGGACGAAACATCCGTACACGCCCCTCCTGTCGTGCCTTATTGCTTAATTCACACTATTCTAACTTTGGGTGTATTTTATAAATAAAAAGGCCTCCTGAGTTGGCTTAATTGATGTGCTTCACCTAACGAATTTGATGCTTTATATAATGGTATGGTTTTGTACTGATTAATTTTTTTTTCCTTTTCGGTTGTCTCCCAATCAACTCTGTTTTATGACTTGAACATATGTGGGTATTCTATTTCTGTGGTGATTGATTATTATATTGAACCCAACCTTTACACTGATTGGGTCACATCTGGTTTCTTGGGAACCTTCCTGTTTTCTTTCCCCTTTCCTCCTCACCCCCTCTTCTTATTACAACAGTTACACGGAAGTTCCCCTCATTATTGCCTGCTATCGACTTACAAAAGGAACAGTGCTTGACCCAACCAGCTGGTTATATTAGCATAGTGCATTTGGCTATTTCACTTGATTTAGATTTACAAAACTTTGGCTAAAAGTGTTTCTGGTGCTCTGTTTTTTACCAGATTACATAAAATCCTTCAGAACAAGTGAACTGCAGCATTTATTAACCAGTGGCTTCTTGCATGCCCTGATCATGGTATTAAGTGTCTGCTATTGAACTTCACTGTGAATTAACTTCATACAGGTGTTGTGACAGTAGTGACACTCACTCAGCCCTGTATACCCAGGCAAGACGGGAGGTATCGCCCCCTAGCTCCTATAGTGCACTACATGGCAATTGGTTACTGCTTTTCTCCATTCCATTGGGGCACCTGTTTTCCCCATTCAGACAGAGACATCTGTAGAATGTTGTTTTCCCCCTTGGAGTCAAGGGTGGGGGAGACCTAACAGAACTTTGTTTTATGTTCAATGTAAGCCTTACAATGCACCACAGAGCATCTAAACTCCAGAGCAACCAGTGGCACCTAGACCCCAGCTTTTTACAAAGATTGTTCACGCACTGTGTGCGCAACATGCCCTGTCCATACTACTCACTAAAACAACCCCCAAGGAAGACTGACTGGTTGAAGTGCAGGGGTTCTGGTGAGACTCTCTGTAATCTGCACACTTTTTGTTATTTGTGACCTGCACTTCATCACTGATGGAATAAAAAACTTTCTACATTATCCGCAATTGTCTGCACTGAGTTCCTGCTTGGAGTGCTACCTTTGTTGGAGGACACTAAAAGAACATCCCCTGTAAAAATCCTGGCGACAGCACTGCAGAGTTCACTCAGAGGAAGAGAGGTTGGCCAGTGGGGTGCTTCAGGGATCAGTTCTGGGACTAGTCCTCTTTGATGTCTTTACAAGTGACATTGCAGAGGAGCTGGAAGGGAAGGTTTGCCTTTTTGCAGATGACACTAAACTTTGGAATAGGTGGACACTCCAGTGTGGTGGAAAGGATGAGCAGCAACTTGAGAAAACTGAAGGGGGGTAGATTCAGGAGAGATGTGAGAAGGTACTTCTTAATAGAAAGAGTAGTGGATCCCTGGAACAGTCTTCCATTGGAGGTGGTGGGGGTTAAAACAGGGGTGGGGCTCATGTCCAGGGCTGTACCCTCAATGTAACCCTTGGGTACCTTGTATTTGACTGTAACCTATTATAAGTAACATTATTATGTAACCTATGTGTACTCTATATTTAATGTTCTGCACCTGTACTGTTCTCACTGTTGTAACCACACTATGTAACTCTGTCCCCCCCCCGCGACGAGGTGCCTTTGTAAATGAGTCCATGACTCAAAGATTGTAAATCTGATTTTTCTAATAAATAAATAAACTTAAGGGGTGGCTAAGGATATGGCAACTGGGTTTCAATGTGAAAAAGTGCAAAATAATGCACTTGGGGCACAGAAAGCCAGGGGTGGAGTACAAAATAGGAGGTAGTACTGGCAACCACCAAGCAGGAAGCAGATCTGGGGTGATCATATCGGATGACCTAAAGGTGGCCAGGCAGTGCAACAAGGCAGTAAGGAGGGCAAGTAGGATGCTGGGGTGCATAGGAGGGGTATCACCAACAAAAAGAGGGAGGTGGTGTTGCCTCAGTATAGATTACTGGTAGACCCCTCCTGGAGTGCTGTGTCTAGTCCTGGAGACCCTATCTCAGAAAGGACATAGACAGAGTGGAAATGATTCAGAGGAGGGCAACTATAATGGTGCAGGGTCTGCATCAGAAGCTCTACAAGGAAAGATTAAAGGACCAAAATATGTGCACCCTGGAAAAGAAGAGGGGGGATATGATAGAGACCTTTAAATATCTCACGGGGGTAAACAAGGTATGAGAGGGAAGTATTTTTTAGCACAAGAGGTGCTCAAGGACAAGGGGGCATGATAAGAAGCTTGAGGGGGGTAGATTCAGGAGAAATGTGAGGAAGGTTTTTCTTCATAGAAAGAGTAGTGGATCCCTGGAACAGTCTTCCATCAGAGATGGTGGGGGTTAAAACAGCGGTGGGGCTTATGAATGCATGGGATAGGCATTAGGGAATTTTAGGAAAGGGGGTGAATGGGCCAGAGATGAAATAGAATCTGTGGATACTAGAGGCAGGAAAAGTGGGTGGACTAGGCGGGCCAGGTGGTCATTATCTGTTGGCAAATTTTGTGTTTCTATGTTTCTGTGGTACAAGGATTAGACTTGGGGGGGCATCGCTAGGCTAACAGGCACTTATAACATAACCTATATACTGGAACCGGGTGTGGGGGAGACTTGGTGTTTTTCCCAATGTGTGCACCTAGCACCAGTGATGCCTGGGAGGCTTGGAGCATACTGCTTGCAGAAGGAACCGCCCCCAATACAATCTGAGGAGCAAAAGCTAGCACCTTACCAGGTAATGAGGTTACCAGAGGGATGCAAACTGTATCTTGGTGCTTTGTATGGGCAAAGAGATCATTTGCATCTGGACTTCCTAATATAGCAAGTTAGTGCAGGAGTGCTAACAGTAACAGGTCTGGGGTATGAGAACTGCTTTTATTCCTTGACAGCCTCTTTAGTGCGGTACAGGCATATACCTCTCGATGGCCAGCCAGGGACTGTACTTTGTGCCAAGTGCACCTGTTAGTGCCTTCATTAGTGTTGTGCCTGGTGGGGGGGCATATTCAAACAAGTTTAAGGCACTGAGTCTGTGTTCAGCATATGTTTTAATATAGCACATTTTGGGCCTTGCTCTGATTTGAGCTCAGGAGAGGGACTTTGCACAGCACAAACTCAGATCTTTGAATATGCTGCCCCTTCCCCATGCTTAGAGTTAATCATATTTTTTATATGTGCATAACCCCGCTCACATGTGAATTTTTCTTTCACTGTGCAGGAACATACAGGAAATACAGGGGTTCAAAATCATACTGTAAGGAAGCCCAAGACAGAGAAGACTTTACTTAAGCAGTGATCTGGGACAGACTCTCTACAACTGCCCCTGCCCAATCCACTAGGACATATACAATTATCATTAGAATAGCTAGAAATATGATAAATGGGAATAACAATTACACTAGATAATTTTTAGAGCTGAGAATTATGCCCATAGGCCATGAATAGAGACATAATATAAATGTTTTTATCTCTGAAATGTCACATAGCAAGAAGCCAGCTCCAATCCAGTGAACAGCGGAGTCTGTGTCAGGTTTCCTAGCCCCCTTCCCTCCAGTAGTGCAATCTTAACAGCCACAACTGCCTTGCGAATTAAAGTCTGCTGCTTTCCAGTGAGCAAGCTGCAGAGAAACACACGCAGATGGCACGCAGTGAATTCTGTGCCTTGAGTCTGCTCCCTAGATCTGAGATGGGCAGAGAACGGTGACCACCAGCAGCGTGTACAACAAACAAGTTATACGATGACCTCTCATGAATATGGCTGCACTACACATTGCAAGCATCAACTCCCTGCTCACCTTCTACCTCGTGCTCCTGCTGCTCATACATTTTCAAAGTAAGTTTGGCTACATGTTCTTTACAGTGCTGGGAGCTCTTATGATTGTAGATGTCATGCTGTCATTCCTAGTGCAGAATGTAAGGCTGACTGAGAAAAGGGTTTTGAGTCAGCAGCCTTTCAAGTCAGTGATAATTCAGCATAGGATCCAAAATATGCTAAAGATTACAAATTCATACCAGCGACTCATTATAAACTCGACAAAGGTAGAATCACAGTAAGAAAGTTTTATACAGAAGTTGATTTAATCAGTTCTTTATATACCACGGTACACATCAACCAAACTAAAATGAAGTAAATGGAAATTTTCTTTTAAACCTTAAATGAAATAAAAAGTCTTTACTTTAGCATTACTTGTTGACATCATATCACCTTTGCTGCATGGTTTCTAAAAGCTAAATCTACATTCTTATCAATATATTTTGAAACTGAAGATTAGTGTCATATTATATGGCTTAAGAGATTCATATCAAATATAACCTGAGCACATGCTGCCTTTCAAATCTAAAAATGTGACATTACTTCTAAAGCAGCAAGGCAAGAAGAAAATATTGTTTAAAATTAAAGTCGCAGAGTGGATGTGTTTTGTGTGTATGTGGTGGCGGCGGTTGGAGGGGGGGTTAGATTTCCTAGGAAATATGGTGTAAGAGTATTATGCTGTATAAAAGATCTTGCAGTTCTGAATGGCCTCAGCTGGTGAAGATGATGTATGCTATTGAAAGGCTCTTGCTATTGGACATGTTTGAAATAAAGGCAGGTAGAGCATGTCTGTGTGAAGAGGCAGTGCGAGCTGAAGCTGTTCAGTCTGAATATCAATAAGACAAAGCTTCACAAGCAGCTGCCATCAGACAAGAGCGCTTGGCATTAGAGTCCAATTTGGTTTAATCTGGGTCACCTTCTGTTGTTGCAGCACTCTGTCTGGGGTTTTCTGGTTTACGGAATCACCATAGCTCAGAAATTTGAATCCAAAAGAGACACACTTTAAATGAGCTGATTATGAATGCAGATGCTCTGGCCAGTCAACTTTTTTTTTCACAGCTGGTATGGTGCTTTAAGTAGCTAAGTTGGTCATAATGGTGTTTCAAATAGAACATTTTACAAAGGAATGGAATAACAGGTCTTTGAAAATGTGCAGAATGCAAAACATGAGGCGGGTATAGATACATGTGATTATATCTTAACAGTAATGATGGCTACACAATATTTTAGACAATTTTGATTATACAACTTCATAGCAATAAGTATTTTAACCAATAGCCCAGATGTTTAAAATGAGTTACATACATGTTCATGTAAGGTCCTTTTCATGCACTTGGCATCTAAAAGTGCATTGCATGCTGCCTTCAGAACTGCAGAACGCTTAGTGGCTGGTTTCCTAGTTACATGTGCAGCTTACAGCTTTGTGACTCAGAGGAAGAAACAACTTGCTATTTTGAACACTTGTTGAAGAGAAAACCCAGACTCTCAGAAAAAGCATGTTTTTCCTGTGCTGAAGCCTATTGAAAGGATGTTGAAGTTTATTTTTTTTTTACAAGCCAGTTAATCAGGGTGGCTAAGTTGTGATGCAACATGTCTTCTTTCAGTGAGTCATACTTCTACCTGCTTTGATAAATGGTTGCACCGAAGCACAAAGAAATCAACGGCAGGGTGCCTGCCAGGATCAAACGCTGCTGAAAATGTCACCCGATTATTGCATGACAGAAGAGATTGACTGCCACTGAATTGCACTGTTTCCTGCAGAAGTCTGCAAAATTTCGCAGGAATTCTAAGTATCCTGTGCTTGATTCTTGGGGACACACTGTAACTAGCTCAATGTCACAAATCATGCCTGTGGCTCTGGCGGGTTTTAAATCTGGGATCTTCTGTTCACACTTTTGTGCTGAAACCACTGGATCACTCTGCATTTCATGCTGTACAGGATAAACGGTGGTAACACAAGAGTTGGCTGAGGCCAACTGGCATGCGCCAGTGCGGTGGTTTGCCCATCCTTTCCCCTAGGCCCTAAATGATAACATCATTTGGCAGGAAATCAGAACACTGCAGCTCTGTTTTGAGGGAACACTTCCAATAGAATTGTATGGAGCACCCTACCTTAGACCTGGGGACTGTGTGGGTCAAACCACCTGTATGGTCTGTCTCAGGTTCACAGTTTTCTTTTTCAAATTTTTTTTTTTTCCTCATTTGCCCATTTCTTCCACTCCTTCACTCTGACAAAGGGTTAATCATGAACCTCCAGTCAAGGAGTAGGTGAGCAGCTGCCTTCACAGCTGCCACCGCTCAAGTGGCGTTCTGCGCTTGTGGTAAGGGGGCTGAGATGCCAGTCAGCCCGTGCCCTCCTCCCTCCCTGAGAACTGAATGCCTCACTTGCCCAATGCCATTCTGTACCACAGTAATTTGGGCTCTAGTGGCACAAGCCAAAACTTTACTCATCTATAATAAGCAAACATCTGCTGTGTGCAGTATTGTAAACATTCTGATTAAAGTCACAGATACACATAAAGTTGTGCTCATCCTTTCCTTGTTAATGTCCCATAGGCAGTAGAAAATATTTTCTTTAGGTATATTTATTTTATAGTCACATAGTTCAAAAAAATTGTGCAACTATTCAGCAGGTAATCTAATTGACAGTTTTTTCTTACTTTTTATTTTTGCCCCCTTTCTCCTCGCAAACGTCTAGGTCCTCCTTCCACCTGCCCAAACCCTCCTGCCCACCATAGGAGTCTTCCTATAGTTCCACCTGCCTCTAGCCTTTGCTTGACATCCTAACTGGAATCCCAGCTGTAACCCACAGCTTTTCCCCAGTGTGTTGGACCCTCTGCTTACCTAAACTGGGAGAAGGATGACACTTCACTTGATGGCCTGGGTCTAGCAGTAGATGCTGGTGAGGTGTGGGAAGCATTAGTAAGGCCCTACTGTGGCATTGGGGGTGGGACAACTTCATCTGCCGGGGCTACTGAGGTATTTTTTTCCCACCAAGTCCTCCTTTATCCCTCCCCTGGGCATGATTCTGAAGAGAGACCAGCACAATGCTGATCAGGGTCATCAAAAGGGTGGGTTAGTCCCGCCTACTTTCTAACTCCCCTTCTGGCCCCACTCGGGGTTTGTGACACCTCTGAATCACTCACCAGGCAAGTGGGTGTGTGCCATTGTAAGTTTGCTCCAGAGGAATCACTTACTGTATTCCTTCTACATGACATGCCATCTCCCTGGATCGCCAGAGGCAGTAATGCAGTAGAAGGAGGTGCCCTCTCTTCCAGAGGTAGAAGGCATCCAAGACAGATACCAGAACCCCATCTCACTGGTAGTAGTAGATTTTATTTCTTTGTGGCACCCTTCTGTCACAGCGTGTGGTAATAAACATCAGACGAGGCAAATTTACAGGTTTAACACACCATGGTGTGATATTTATTTTTCAAAAGTTCGAAAAATAATAAATGAAAACAAAACAATTGCAAAGAAAATCACTACTTAACATCAGTAGTTTCTCACACAATACAGTCCTGGATTCTAGCACTCCTAAGACCCTTCTCATTTGCATTCAACAGCTTGTCTGCAGTAGCATCTCTCTCCTTCACTCTCAAGACTGAACTCTACTAGACTGACCTGAAGTAAACTCTGTGCAAAAGTTTTTATATCTTTTTGGTAGGGTCACCTGACTGAGCCCTTACATGTCTGGACATGTTTCAAAGCCAAGGGGGGAAGGGATTGTATCAGGGGATTTCCTGGTTCAGTTAATGGTACAGTGTATGTATCCACTGAGACTGACTTTCTATATCTCTGATCCACAGTGACTAAGCTCTTTTATACATAGAACCTTCTACAATAATAGGTTTATAGTGTGAATTGTGAAAATACCTTAAGGATTTCTTATAACTGTACTAATCATGACATTATTATTGTTTTATATGACTTCTGACTTGTTTTTCTTTAAAAAGGCTTTACTAACTGTATTCATTCCTATTTAAAATAGCCTTCATGTTTTTTGTACACAAAATGCACTTATGCACTTTACACACCTTTCTGGGTGTTTGGCATCATTCCAGGGACTGGATGGATGGAAATGGAAAAAGAATGAAAAGAGAGAACTAGTAGGAAGTTTAGCAGGGATAGTAAAGAGCTACACTAGGTGGCCAACCTAGGGTATGGGGGGAAAAAGAAGAAAAGCATTAACTGTAGCTAGGAAATAAAGAGATAGAAAAGTGGTCCATCAGTCACAGCCGAGGGTGTAGCCTAACTCTGCCACACCTTCCCTTGAGCCTCAGGGTGTCATCACAAATTACTTAGGTAGCAGCATAAGACATACCATTATTAAAACCATAGGAAAAAAAAAAATATATATATACACTCAATGTTAAATACAGCTAACTTTCTAATAAAAATTACTAAATGAATATATACCATAATCCAAGTCAGTACTGTGGATAGCTTAATAAGGGGCCCCTCACTCCCCAAAGGCCTTTGCAAAAAGATAGGTCTTAAGGTCCCTTTTAAAGGCATCCCCTGAGGGGGCCTCCCGCAGAGCCCTCAGAAGAGAGTTCCATAGGACCAGGCCCACCACTTCAAAGGCCCCTGAGCTTTTAAGCCTGTCCCTGGGAATGGCAAGAGACCCTCTTTAGTGGAATGGAGAGGGCATGTGGACATGTAAGGATGCAGGAGATCAGACAGATAACTCAGTCCCAGCCCACGTAGGTCCTTGTAAGTTAGTAACCCAACTTTAAAGGAGATATGTCAATTAACTTGCAGCCAGGGCAGTTCACACAGTGCCAGGGAGGTATGACTTGACCTTGAAAGGCCAGTCAGCAGTCTAGCAGCTGCGTTCTGCATTAGCTGCAGGTGCCCAGGCATAACTTCTCCATCCCCGATATATAGAGCATTACAGTAGTCAAGCCTTAAGGTCACAAAAGTATGCACTAGTGTGGTCAAGTCCCGGGGGGGTGGGGGTAAGGGATTTAATCTGGGAGATGTTCCTTAGATGGTCAAAGCCATTTCAGATAACTGCTGACACCTGAGTCTTATATCAGACCCTCATCCAGAATGATACCCAGATTTCTCACCTTTGCAGCAGCTACAAGACTAGAGGAGCTGAGCTGAAGCCCCATCTCTCTCTCTCTCTCTCTCTCTCTCTCTCTCTCTCAGCAGCTGCTACTCTCCCTTATAACCCAGCTCAATCACCAGCACTTTAGTTTTATCAGGGTTAAGTCCCAGCCAGCTGGATGACATCCATTCTTGGATCTTGGTCAGGCACTTAGCACACTGACTGCACCAGGCATCCCAGGGTAAAGGACAGCCAGAGCTGGGTATCATCTGCATAACAGTGACACCCTGCTCCATACTGTCTGATGATCCTACCCAGGGACACATGTACACTGCAGACAACATGGGCAAAGGACTGAGCCTTGGGGTATCCTGCAAGACAAGGTCATTGTAAGTGAAGAAATAGTTCAAGCACTACCCTTTGTGCCCAGTCAGTGAAGTTGGACTTAAACCAGCAGATGACTTTGCTGCTGAGTCCTATGTACCCTGAGCCAATCCAATTAACAGCCCATGGTCCATGGTGTCAAATGCTGAACAGAGGTCAAGAAGAATGAGAATTGACTACTCTCCTTATCTCACACCCCATGCAAGTCATTATGCATCATGACCAGCATGGACTCTGTGCTGTGCCTAGATCTAAAACCAGACTGGAGACGCTCATAGATGTCAAAAGCAGTGTGGTGTGCCTCAAGCTGCAGGGCAGCTGCCTTCTCAATAACCTTACACAAAAAGGACAGGTTATAGACAGGTTCTTAATTTGCCAGGCTGTCCTGGTCCAGAGGTGGCTTCTTTGGCAGGGGCTTCACCTGCATCTGGAAAAATCCCCTCTGGGAAGGGGCATAGAACAATCACGGCAAACACCGGGCCCAGATGCCCAACACAACTCACTAGTAGCCAAGTCAGGCCTGGATCTATTTCAAAGAATGTTGGCTGCAGCACCGAAATCACCTCACCCACCTCATCCATTGTCACTGGCCTAAATTTGCCCATGACCAATGAATTCTATTGAGTCCTGTTGGCTCAGCCCTATTGGACTGTGACAGCCTACTTGGTGAGATCCCAGCCTGAGCAGAGGACATTCTGTTCAAAATGAATTGAGCAAGTTCCTCACATTTATGAAATGGGCATCAGAATATACAAGTGCTGATTGGTCCATACCTGCGTGATATTCTGTCTAATGCACAGGAAAAAGGACCAGCAGTGCCCTGTGGGCACTAATCCTAGTAAAATGGCAATTAGAATGTTGGCAAATTGAAAATCAGCCATCTTATTTTCACCAACCTGAGTGAAATACAAGGCTGCATTTTCAATATGTCAACATATCTGCTGACTGCATGGCAATAAAAAAAGCCCACCACCGTCTCACTTCGCTTCTGCCAACCTCCACTCCCTAGGTGTAACTAGAAACAAGATTTCTGGGCTGTAAGATTACAGTTTGAACAGTAGAATTGTCGCGATCTAAACTACCATCAAAGCTCACTCAACAGCGATATGTTTTAAAGCAAACCGCCAACCTACGCCCGGCTGCATGACTCACCGCTTCTGCCTATTACCTTCCCCTTTCGCTGTCGAACTGGAAACAAAGATTTCTGGGCCTCTAATATTGAACTTTAACATGAAATTATGCGATCTCGGCTACCCGCTCGCTCACTCAGCCGTGATGTGTTTAAAAAGAAAGCGCAACCGCGTTACCAGCACACTCACTGTACCTGCCATTCTGCTCGCTCTGTGTGTCTCTCTCTGTAGCAGCCCACCTCATCTTCACGTTTTAACATTAAACTATTATAAAAAAAACCAAAACAGATGCATTTTTCCTTCTGTACACACAACGTGTGTGTGTGGGGGGGTGAAGTGAATACTGCCATGACAACCAGACCTAAAGTACAGAAGTTTTCCTAGGACAAAAGTCCTAAGTGCAAAAAACACACAGGACTCTTAGGCGGAGGAACTATTTTATTAAAATTACACAAACATACATGTTTTTTCCTACTTAAATTGCAAATTTAACCTACCAAATACAATTTCCACTAAAGATGGTCATTTCTTAAAACGTAAGTCACTCCAGGTGTGTGAGACACTTTAACACACAGCTAGGAGGCTGGACACACTCGACCGGTGGCCTCGTGCCCTCACTACATCTCCTAGCCGTGTGTTAAAGTGTCTAACGCACACCCTGTCGTGTCTTATTGCTTACTTAGCAGATGAAATGACTCTCACAGGCTCCAGACGGACCGGATGAAGAAGCCTGTCTATAGACTGGAAAAGCTGAGCTGGTCGACTCCTTTCAGCAGCATTCTCCCTGGACAGGAATCCTGTCTTCTTAAAGGTAATTACCCTTTGATACTCACCATAGTGAGTAATCAAACTGGTCTGTCTCCCTGGGCTCTGGACCTTCTCCAACAATGCTTCAACCCCCACCCCTTTGTTTTCATCTCCCTCAGCTTGCTGTCATACCATGACAAGCCAAGGTGTGAAATCAGCAGATGTACATGAACTGGTACCACAAGGTCGAAGACAGCACTGGTGGCCTATAAGCCACCACTTCCTTTGGCCCCGTGGTGCATGTTGCTAGCACAGCCAAGGTATCCAGCACCACCAGTCTCTTTGACCAAAACCCATGCAAAGGGCAGAACTGGACTACCTCCACTGGAGGTGGACTACACAGGAGGGTCCTGAAAGTAAACCTGATAGTACAATGATCCAACAAACTAATTGGATCAATCCTAAGTTCTTCTGCATCAAGCCTCAGAGAGAATACCAAGTCCAAAGCACTGCCATGTTGGTTGGTTGCAGGAGCAACTGCTTGTGTGAGGCCCAGGGATTCTATTTCCCAGAGGAAATCTTGCCTATAATGAGAGTTTGTCATTGATTCAGGCATTGAAATTGCCCAGAAACTACTATCTAGGCAACTCCAACACCCTGTCAGTCATGAGGTCTACGATATCTTTCAAAAAACTCTTGCATCCCGGAGGCCAGTAAACAAGCATGATCCTGCAACCTGCACCTGGAGCTGGACCCCACGCACAGCCATGCATTCAAACAACGAGGTATTCTTCACTGGGTCCATGACCGGTTCAGCTTAAATCTAGAGCAGATTGGCCCCCATGATCCTTCCTTGGGCAGTGCACCACAGATACCCCTTAAAGGATGGCTGCCTGCAGTATTGGACCAGCATCATCACCAAGCTAGGTCTCCATGAAGCATGCCAGATGGACTGAGCAATGAGATATCAAATCTGCTGTAATAGCGGTCTTATTCCTCTGATCTGGCATTGCATAGCACTGCCCAAAGAGGATACTTTTTTTTGTACTTTATTTTTATTAGTTTTCATACTATGAAACATAGCAGTTAGATATCATGTCAAGACATCCAAATTACAGTTTTTACAACACTTGTAGAGTAATCATCTCCTTAATTATAGATATGGTGTATCTTTGACATTGTGATACCACATTGGGGAGGTACCCAAAATTCAAAACAATCTCAAAGGTAAAAATCCAACAATTTAATGCTGCCTAGCTAAGCCCAGGAGCATTATGACTTTCATCTGTTATTCTAAAGTCGGTTGTAGTCCAACATGTACTCGCCTTCCAGAGGCTAATGCGCCATACTATTACCTAAAGGAATTTAATTCAGTATTATAATTGCAGCCAAATATTCAGTTTAACATCTAAAACATTCAGAAACTCAATATAGCTCCACAACTCTCTCGAATATACAAACATTTAAACCCAAACAGCGAAAAGAGGACTAGCTGGTTAAGCCTTAGTGTCAAATATATATAATGTGCTAAAGGGTGAGAGTAAACTATAACCGGCAAAATTGTAGACCTGGAACGATATATTCCAAAATTAGGAAATTGAAAGCCTCACTCCCAAAAGTCAGTCCCCTTTATCCTCCTCAGAAACAAGATTTCCTTCCTCCTCGAACAGGTTGGAGTTCTGCCGCCGGGCCTGAATACGAGTGGCCCACTTCCCAGCTTTAATCGGGTCTGAAAAAATCCATACCTTCCTGTCGAAAACCAAGTGCAGTCTCACTGGATAAATCATTGCGTGTGAGACCCCAGGGTCTCGCAGCTTCTGCTGGACTGCATCAAACTATTTGTGCCTCAGGCGGGTAGTGTAGCTGAGGTCTGGGACCAGGTAGATTGTGCAGTTGTCTTGGGTTATAGTCCCTGCCCTCCTAGCCAGCTTCAGGATGATGTCCCTTGTCCCCACTCTGTCAGTTACCACCAAAAGGGTTTGCGGGTTGGGTGGGTCTTCACGGTAGCCCCGGGGAGTAATCCGATAAGATTTTTGGAGAGCAAAAGGAGTTAGCGGTTCCTCAGGGGCTAATTTTTCTTGCAGCCATTCTTGTATGAACATAAAGGGGTGATTACCTTCAATACCTTTGGGTAAACCCAGTATCCTTATGTGTGAAGACCAGCCTAATTCTTCAAGGCCTCCAATCTGGCCTGAAAGTGAGCGTTCTCTTTCACTAAGCTCACAGTAGCTGCAGAAGCCGATTCCATTTGCCGTTTTACATCCTCGGATACAACCTTAAGGTTATCGATGGAGGTCTCTGCTAGATTCAGTCTGGTGCCATAAGAATCCATCTTTGTATTAAGATCAGAGACCACAGATATCAGTCTTTGTAACTTTGTGCCAATAGAGGATAGCGTCTCCTCGGTTTCACCAGTTGCCAAAGGCAGTACGGGAATGGCTGCCTTCGTTGTCTGAGCAGGCCCTGACGTTTTTTCCACCTGACCCTCCTTCTTTCTCTTTCTTTGGATTTCCCATTCCAGTACTCTTCAAGGTGCTCAATTCACCCGGAGAGAAATTTAAAATACTTAAATTTGATAGATATTCAGAGAATTTGAGGAGCTATTCTGACTTGCTGCACTCAGCTCGGGCTCCAAAGCGCACCACCCCCCAAAGAGGATACTTAGCGGTAGCCAGCCCTCGGCTACCTGCCCACTCAGTCTGGTGGGTTCTTGGGATGGGGATTAAACATGTCTAATCCCCTTAGAAATATAGAAACTGATGGCAGATAAGGACTGCTTGGCCTGCCCAGTCTGCCCATTTTCCCTACCTAATGCAATACTGCCGATCCTACTTGATCTCTGGCTTTACCTCTTTTCCTATTGCTGGAGTCCCCTTGTGCCTATCCTATGCATTCTTGAATTCCCCACTGTTTTTACCCCACCACCTCCGTTGAGAGGCTGTTCCATGCATCCACTTTGCTTTCTGTGAAAATACTTCCTCACGTTACCCCTGAATCTACCCTCCAGCCTCATATCATGACCCCTTGTTCTTGAACATCTTTTTTTCTGAAAGATGCTACCTTCTTGTACCTTATTTATGCCCTTGAGGTATTTGAAGGTCTCTATCATGTCCCCGTTCTCTATCCTCTCTTCCAGGGTATACATACTGAGGTCCTCTAGTCTCTCATTATATGACTTTTGGCGCAGACCCTACACCATTTGTATTGCCTTCTCTGAACTGCCTGTACTCTGTCTGTGTCCTTCCAGAGATGTGGCTTCCAGAACTGGACACAGTATTCCAGATGGGATCTCACCAATGATTTGTACAGTGGTACCACCACCTACTTTTTTCTGCTGGTGATACTTCTCCCTATGCATCCCAGCATCCCACTGGCTCTCCTCACAACCTTTTCACAATGCTTGGTTACCTTTAGTTCATCAGATATGATTATCCCCAGGTACCTTTCCTGTCCCTAATCCCCATTTCTCCCTGGAGGGTCTCCTGGTCCGCACAGTCCTAATAGCACCACACCTATCAGCTCTTCCCAGGTCTTCTGTCCCACCTCTATGCCACCTACTGATCCACACCTCCCTGCACCATCGGTAAATTACACTAGGCAAGGGGGGGAGTCACAGAAGGGGGTGCAGATCACAAAGCAGAGACAGGGAGTAGCTGATCCTAGGGGTCAGCAGAGAATAACTCATCCCCTGAACAACTGACCACTAACAAATAATAACCCTTCCCCAAATCACGTCCACCACATGACTCTCCCCTACCTCCACACACCCTTCACTTTAAATAATGTTATTCACACCACACATACAAATCGCACACCCCTACACACAACAGCCACTCCCTACACAGTTTGGTCTTAACTCAGTACACTCCCTGTCCCACTCTAAAATAACAAATAGCAAAATACAACAGCATAAACTATAAACAGAGATAAATATAACTGTGGTGTACAGCAAATAATACTGTTCAGCAAAAATGTTCATAGAGTTCCAACCCAGAGCACACGCCAGGCCAAAGTCCAAACAAAATGAGCATGGAAATAATAGGAAACGATCCCGGCTCTCACCCGATAATGGCTCCCTAGTCTTTTAGCACGTATCGCACTTTGCAGATTAATTCCAACTATATAAATGTTAGAACTGCCTTGGTAGTGCTACCACTGTTAGCTGGCTGGCTCATTTAGACAGGTTTATATGTAAAAGGGATATGTATTCTGAACTATGAGCAGAGTACTGTATATACGAGCTGGAGTGGAAGTATATAAGATCTTTGAAAATGGCAAGTAAAACCGCTGTACTAGTGAGGCTTACACGGAAATTTTAAAATGGGCCCATACGTGCCACCTTGCAGTGGTACCTTGTGAAAGTTTCACTGGTCTCTGCTAGACAGGTGACTGGTAGATAGATAGAACAAACGGGCATACCGACAGCTTTCTTTTTTGACTTCTTAAGATTGCAAACCTCGTTCTTGGAAAATTCTCCCCCATTTCTTTTAGCTGTTATCAATTTAAGATATGTCTAGGGCTACTGATTGATTTTTTACTGGTATTTGTCTTGGAATAATGTATTTGGTTTATATATGAACACACACAAAAAATAATTCAACATGTAACAGGTACAATGGTTTTCATCACTATATACAGCCCCAGTTTTGGCAGAATTTAAAATATAGTTTTGTTTATAAGCCATAATGATGTAAACCTTTTATCTATAGATTTGGTAGAGTACAGCAATTCACATTTTAAATTGGTCATCTGCTGTTGACAAATGCTTTTCAATAGTTGATTCTGCAGCTTTATCTAGGAGACACAGTACTTGAAAATGTATTAGGTACTTTTCTGAAACAACAGCAACTGCTGAAATATTCTAAGGCAAGCATAGACCCTCTGTTGTATATAGTATACATTTGTTGCACCTTAAACTGGGGAACTGCACTTTTGATTTCATACTAGCAATCTTTTCCTTCTCTTGTGGATCTCAAGGTTGTCTCAAACGGAAGAAAACATACAGTATCATATTATGTTTGTAGCAAGGGTTACCACATGTAGAAATCCATTGCTCTTAAGCCATTGTTTATACTATTCTGTATGGCATAAAGAAGTAGCTGCAATATCACAAACTGCGCCTGACAGCACCATTGTCTGCAGGCACAAAACGAATTCTTTTCAGACATAATAGGTGGCATGCCTACTGCACAAGTACTGTCTCAATTTGCATTATAATGACATTTGTGCTAGCCTTGATTAGTCTGACAGGTCTATGCGTTGCTGCAAAGCAGAGGACTTGCATCGCACCCCCACTTAAATTTTGCACTAATGAATGGGGTCACATTCTATTATGAGTGTGGATGTCATTATTTTAGTATTTTTTGTGCTTGCGTAGAAAAATCTTTCTAAACTGGTAAACACTAATTGGTTTTCTAGTGTCTAATGATCTGTTTTAAAAAGTATATAAGAAGACAAAGAACTTTACTATTTTTAAAAGTGTAATATTGAGGTTTTCCTTTTTAGCAATACATATATTGCTTTGGAAATGTGAAGGGTTGCAGTCACTAGAAGCTGAAGCCCTGCCCTTTTGGTATCTGCAGGTAGAGTGTAGACTTCCTCACTCTGCCCTGCCAGTGCCACAAGCAACAGACCCGGAGGTGTTACTTGTAACCAGAATTGCCAACTGACTCCTGCCATGGGTCTGTGCTGTCTGGGTTATGATGCAGAGGCATCGGTGCTCCACTGGGGAGAGGTGAGAACATCCCACTCTTAGTGCCTCCTCTGGTGGGAAATGGTGCTGGCATTGACACAGTGGATGACCACACCACACTGAATGGAACCCAACAGATGGTAAATGCTGCAGGATGCCATTGACTGTAACCAGTGGTGGAGGGTGGGCAACAAAAGTGGAAGAAAATCCACTGGTTGCATAGATGAGGATGCAGAAGGTCAGCCCACTCAGATACCAAAGAACACCCCCAGTGCCTACTCCCTGTAGAGAACTTGACTGCTCCTTACTGCTTGGCAGCTCATGGGCCAGGCACTGGGGCACCTCTGAAAGGGGGGGATCCCCAAGGTAATAGAACAAGGACCAGAAGTGCATCTGTAGGATAAGTATGTGCGTGTGGGGGCAAGTGAGTTGCGGTTGTGGTAGATTGTAATGCAATGTTCAGTGAAATAAAAAAAAATTTAAAAAATTTTTAACTATGCCATGTCTTGCCAGTGGTGGTCATTTGATGGGGACTGATGTCCAGTAGAAACTAAGATGAGACCACTAAACTAATTTCAGCACAACCAAGTCAGACCTCTGGAGGTAAATGGCCAGTGCTTTAGCCACTGGGCTACTGTGCTTCATATTCTTTAGAAAATGATATTGTCAAATGGCAGTAAAATGTTCTATATAAAATTCTAGCATTACAGCAGGTGTTTATGTTTAGACAAGGCACAAGGGAAGACTCTCACCCTAGGTGTTACAGGGTGGGGGCAGCTGTGGACCTACAATCCCCATAACAGCAAATGGAACAGAAAAGCAGCAGCACTCCAAAGTGTGGACACAGACACTAGCACAGTTCTCCATCAGAAAGCTTTATTAAGCTAAATACAGCAAATCCAATATACTGTGTCTGTGCAGTACATATTCTAACTGGCTACAATCCAGGTGCCCCAGTACTTCGCTCAGTTGGAGCTTTGTCAAGGGGCCTGATAAAAAAATATACAAGAAAAGTTAAAGCATTGTCTGATGAACATGACAAATATGTCTTGAGAGCTTCTCATCACCCTTTTTTTCATAGAGCTTTTGCTCCTCCATGGCCATCTTGCACTTTCATTAGGCCCCCTTTGGCCCCCAACCCTGTCAGCCTCCCCCACTGTCCTACCAGTGTGGATCTGCAAGGAGCAGGGTTCATGAGCATCGGGGCCATCACACAGCCATGGAGAGACATAGGCTGTTTCATCATTTTCCCACACTGGAGCAGTGGTGTGCATGGCAGGTGCACTGGGCGTGAGGTACACGCCTCAGAACCACATGCTCCTCCATCCTCCCAACATTGCGTCAGTCATCCTGTCCTCCTGCTCTGACACCCAGTCTTCACTGAGTGTCAGCTGAGAGTGAGGAAACCGTCTCCCAATTCAGGAGATGAGAGAAGCCCAGTGGCTGCTATGATCATCTCCCAGTCCCCTACCAACCCCCAGTGGCCCAAGCTCACTCCCAAACTTGGGTCCTGCATATGCAAGGTGTGGCATCCAGTGCCTCAACTCAGTGCCACATTAAATTAAACTATATATATATATATATATATATATACACACACACACACACACACACACACAAGGAAGACATTATGCTGCTATAGGCAGGCAGACAGAGAGACAGACAGACGGGATGTGTAGTGGCTTGACTCGGGTCATACCATTTATTTTCAAGAGAGAGATATAGCAGTGCCATAATGTATGAGTGGCAAAGCTAAAAATGAGTTATGAAATCCCTGCCCCATCATGAATGGAGATAAATGGCATAATGCTACCCACTCACACTGGTTTTGGCAGGCCTATTACTTTACCCTGGCCACAACTGCACCCTGACACTGTTCTACTACTTTTCTCTGGTGACTGTAGGCAGAAGAAGACCTATGGATTTGTTTGGTCTGCCCCCCACTGTCTCAGAGGGGGTACCGTGTTAAGGTCTCCAACAAGAACAGTTTTTAAGTATTATTTTTGAAGGATGTAGTGTCACTTATAATAATTGCCCTAGGAAATGCATTACAGAGCTGGACAATTCTTTTGTTAGTCTTAAGGATCTCTGTTTTTGTTGCTTTGCATGCTTTCTTGTGTTAATGTTTTTACTTTTTGTACTCAGTGCCATGGCTGCCAACAGTGTCCTTTCATTTACCATGTTGTATATCATAAGCAGGTCACTCCGCAAATGTCTGGCTTCTACTGTCATCATACTCAGGGTATTTAGCCTCTCTTCACATAATTTACCCTCCATTCCCCAAATGATCTTCGTAGCCATTCTCTGTACTCCTTCTAAATTTGATATATCCTTTGCCAGGTATAGGGTCCTGAACTAGGAGCCATAGTCCTGTTGATGTCCAACCAGATTTTTGTACAGTGGCCTTATGTCCTAGTTTCTGGATGCAGTTTTTTTTAATGCATTCAAGTAATTTCTTTGCCTTGGTGGTCACAGTGCTATCATTTCTGCGTGGGATGGTTGGTTTATAATTGTTATACCCAGATCTCTTTCTTTACTGGTTACTGTGAGCTTGTTGTGTTTAACTCATTCCCTCCCAGCATGGATATATGGGTCAAAATGTTCTATGCTTAACCTTATTCAAAATGGCTGCCTCATAAGTTAAAGTATGGATAACCGGATGTTATTTCTTCCCAGATGTGTAATCTTGCACTTCTCCATATTGAACTCCATACCATATGTCTCAGCTCATCTAGTACTCCTGGCTAAACCCTGTCTGGGTGGACCCTGAGTTGAGGCTGAGTTGAATTTGTATTCATTCTGATTCTAGAAAAGCCCATCTGGGGGAACCATATTTAAGGCTGTGTAGGTTAGAATTCTAGTTACACCTCATCTGGGTGACCCAGTATGTAGTGCTGTTTTGAGTTGGGCTCAAGTAACACCTGATCGGGGTGAACACAGAGCTTAGTTCTGCTTGGTTTGGACCATATAATCACCCTATCTGGAAGAACTCAGTGTTACTTGGACATTATACTTGTGTCTCACTAACTTGTCTCTCACTAAATCCTATCTTAGTAACCATGATTAGTGCTGTTGTAGCACTGCCCTTTGTCCCTCCATATCTGGGAACCTTGCTTAGTGTAAGCAGTATTATCTGGGTATATCATGTTTAATATTGTTTAGTACTGTCTCTAGTCATACCTTATCTGGGAGAACCTTGCTTAGTGTGTTGCTGGAACTACCTCTAGTTACACCCCATCTGGGTGAACCTTGCATTGTGATGCCAGTGTCTGAGTTCAGCTGACTCCCAACCTGGGTGACACATGTATTGTGTTGTTTGATGATGCTTCTTAGCTTATCCTCCAACTGACCAGGGCTACTTCATCTGTGAAAATGATTTTTACATTGCTAATTTTACTAGCCCAATGACACACCAAACTGTATTGTGGGGAAAGGACCATTACAGAAGAAGTTGCTATAGCCCTGAATAATTGGCTGCACCTACCAATTTATGGATTCCCAGCTGACCCCATCAGTACTCTGAACTCCCAACTTCTCTACCATCTTAATGGACTGATATGTATGGTAACAAAAGAGGAATGGTACGGTATTACCTGTAGTCTTCATGTGGGCAGGATTGCCTACAAGACTAAACTGCCAAGGAAAAAAAAATCTGGGTCTGAAATATTGCTAAAGGGCCACCAGAGGGATTACTCTTATTTACTTCTCCTATCTGGTAAAGTTCAGTCTAATCCTGATCCAGCAGACAACCCTGGGAACAGGTCATAACCCAGGCAAATCGGTAAATCATGAATCACGGTTTTTGAAAGTCAGTCATGACTGATTATTGTTAATCACCAAATGTTACCATACCATCATCAAAGGAGATCATGATCTAAGATCATCACCCAGATCATGATTTAATCATCAAACACAAACTTTTAATTCACCAACTGATGATTTATTATTTTTGTAAGCTTAAATCAGTATGATGGTTGTTGATCTGTGGATGATCAAGTGATGATCATTGATGATTATATTAGTTCAGTATTATAAGATTGCAAGTCACAGAAGTAATACTTGAAGTTTTATTTTGTTACAATTATGAAAATATGAATGTTGCTTATTAGCAAAGACAAATTACTTATCAATTATAATATAAATCATGTGAAGTCAAGTTTTAATCCCATTAGGAAGAGTACATGCAATGTCTGGTATAGTATACACATTTGCATACCTAATTTGCATATTTCAAAAGCACAGTTTATGGACCAAACCAATGGTAATTTCTATTTTTAATTAATTTTGTATTGACAGTATTAGTTTGCAGAATATTAGGTAATGTTGCTTTGATAGTATCCTACAAGTTTTGGATACAAGGAGTTACAAGGATCCACTGCAAGTATCTGAGGTATCTGAGGATCCAACCAGGGATGGATGGAGCAACATCAGATCCAACTAATCGAGGTGGGATCAATGGATCTGACCACTGGATCCATTCACCGGATCCTAGGTCGGATACCAGCACTATCTGACAGAGGATAGTCATATCCACAAAAGCACTATCTGAGCAACACTAATATTAGGAAAGGTTTTGAACACAAACCAGGTACTTTAAGGAACTCGCCACAACCATAAAAGGAACCCCTTAATGGGATTATATAAGGAGAGGTATCATAATTTATCATTCCAATAAAGATGTCTAAATATTAAATAAATTCCAAAAGTATAGAAAAAAAGATAAATCATCTTTTTTTATTTATGACTGTAATCTTGACTATGGGCAATCATGAGAAATCATGATGATATGAAATCATCATTAATCATAATCACCATTTCCAGAACTTCATGGTTTTTGATTGGCGACCATTTAATATTGATGTTTAATTATTGTTAATTAATTAATTATTTATTTAGTTTTTGTTAACCAGGTAGGTGCACTAGCCATGAAATTACTATTTTCAGGCACAACCCCCGAGAGTATAACAATCAAAGACTGGTACATAGCATAAATACAGTGAAATTACAATAGTATAGGTCAAAACAGTTAGCAGTAATGAATACATGCAGCCAGGACAATAAAAATCAATGAAATTCAAATAGAATTGTGGGCATAAAAAACCCACACAGTCAAGAAGGAGATACCACAACATAGCAGCAAAGGAATATTGGTCAAACTAGTCACAACAATGAAGGTTCAAATAGGCAGCGAAACAAGGCAAAGGAAAATTCCTAACTGGGCAGGATGCATTATCATGTCCTTCGAGACAAGACTCAGGTGTGCAGCGAGGAGGGTAGATTAGCCCTCAAGGAGATAGTAAGGGTAAGAAGTACTATGAGGTAGGGAGGTGAATTTTAGATGAGGAAGCATCTGGCGGGTGAGTAGATTAAGGAGGATTAAAACAAGTGCAGAGATCAGCAAGAGATAGATGTAGGTGCAGCTCCTTTTTGAAGCTGCCATGGGATCCTGATATTCGAAGTGCTTGGGGGAGGGAGCTCCAGAGCTTAGGAGCAGAATGATTGACGGCAGCAGAGCCTTTTGATGTTTTACATCTAGGTACAATTATGAACACAATAATGATTCTTGAAGCTTGAACATGATCTTTGAACATTAATAATGATCATTCATGATACATCATTATAAAATCATCTTTTCAGCTGAAAAGAACCATGGGAATTTAAATATTGTCTTGCTAAACATTAAGAATCTACTTGCCAAATCTGAATAGTTTGAATCCTCTGCTGGTGTCAGTACAACCCAACATAATATTTCAAATTGAGTTGGTTTACCCCAAAAATACCAGATGCTGCTGTCTCCTGCCAGGATTTAGTCCCATAGAGATGATTTCCTGGGTAAGTGAGTCAGAACTGCCTAATATACCTAAGGTCAGACCTGCAGGGCTCCAAAATTGAATTTAAAGGAAAGTTTAGTGACTGTGAATGCTTCACTGTTAAACATCCGAGCAGACATCACAAATCTCTTGACTTCATGACCACATATATCCCGTCAGGTAAACCGAGTAAGGGCCTTGAATCCTTTACTAGCTACTACAAACAATTAAATCAGAACTGGGAAATACAGTATAGTCACAGGTGATTTGAATGTCAGCTGGATTTGTAAGACCAGCACTGGCCACAGGTACGATTCTAGCCTATTTCTGACTCAAAAGGTCTTGGACATTACCAAAATCAATTATAAAACTGGCACTAAGACCCTAATAGATTGGATACTGGCAACTCCCCAAACAAAGTCAAAGATGTTGAGGTTCTACTTGTCACCTTAAGTGATCATGCACCTGTGCAGTGTAAGTAGGGTGTTGAACAGCCAAAAGCCCTCCCCGTGAGTTTTGTTATGCCTTAAACAAGGCAAAGGTGTGTGATTTTAGGAATAAAGTGGTTCAGATTGATTGATTGGAGCTACCGGACTACATTAATGACATTGATCTGGCCTTAGAGTTTTTAATTATGGAGTTTAATAATGTTTGTGACTAATTTGCCCCAGTATAGAAATGCAAGGTATGGGTACCTCCACAGGCTGGATCTCCATAGAGCTCTTGGCCCTTATAAAAGAGAGGGTCAATTGGTGGGCACTGGCTAGAGAAACGGAGTCTCCAGTTCACCTCCAAAATTCAGGAACTTAGAAATAAGTGCACAAGGAGGAATAGAATGGAAAATCTAAATTCTGCAAGGCCCAATAAACCCCAAATTGAAGTAACAGTAAAAGTTTTGGAAACATGTCTCAGCTGCTCCAGGATAAGGAAGAAAATAAGTCACCTAAAATGCTAAGGATATGTGGAAAGTGATCATAAATCCAACAGAGATTGCTAACAGATTTAATGTGACCTTTACATATTTAAGCTCCTTTATCCCACCGGGCCCTGCACTGCAACTCTGTAATGGCACAGTGGTCGATCTGAATCAGCTGACAGCCAATAACCTTGGCTCTCCTAAGTTTTAATTCAGGTCAGTTTCTGAAAGAGATACCTTAAAATACATTAAAAAGATACTAGGCAAAATGGGGGGGAAGGGGGCTTAGATATGAAGCTACTAGCCATGGCACTGGATGAGCTGGCATACCCTATAACAAAAATGTTCAACTTTTTCCTGTGGTACTCTCAGTTCCCAGAGAAACAGAAATCCACACTGGTCACAGTTGAAGAGTGGTGACCAAACAAACTTAACAAATTACTGGCCAGTTTCCATCCTCTCCCCATTGTCCAAGGCCCTTGAATGAACTGTATCTGACCAGCTCATCTCTTACGCAGAAAAATACGATATCCAGTGTGCCCAACAACATGGATTCTGGAAGCTACATAACATCAATACTGTGCTGACTGAGCTTATGCCGACGCTGCAGTGACAACTTTACAGTGATGCCATCGACAGTGACAACATTGACGGATCACTATAAAATGCGCTTGTCTTGCACCCCTCCCTGAATCAGTTCAGACTTGGAGTTGACTATAATAAAATAGGATGCAAGGGCACAGCCCCCAAAAAACACTATATTTTTCTGATGGTACAATGCTAACCGAATTGTGGTTGACATGCAGCCATCACTGTAACGCCGGGTTTACATATTTTTGTCAAGCTGGTGTTGTAGATCCCTGACTGAATATGCCAACAAACTACATTCATCAGGCCTTGGATAGCAGTGCCATGGTTGGGGCTATCTATATTGACCTGACAAAGGCCTTTGATCGTGTCAACTATAAACTTTTGCTTAACAAGCTACTTAACCTGGGTCTGTCTCTGGACACAGTAACTTGGTTTGGAAGCTATCTGTCAAATCACACACAGCAAGTAAAATTGAGGGCTCATCCTCTGATGACAGGAATGTAGCAACTGGAGTACCCCAAGGCTCTGTTCTAGGCCCACTACTATTTGGTCTGTTTCTCAATTACTTGCTGGATGCCTGCCAGTCTGCCAATGTGTTCCTGTATGCAGATGACGTGGTAATGTATACTAAACAGTCTGATATAGGCAAATTAGCTTCAGACCTACAATGCAATTCCAAAGCTATTGAAAACTGGTTCTCCGACAATAGTCTGGTTCTCAACTATAAGAAAACTAAGTCCATGCTCTTCACCAGCCCACATGTGAAGAAGAAGGTGCCCACTTTTGACATCTTTAATGCCTTGGACTGCTATAAGATGATATTGTGTTCCTTGTTCTACTCATAGATAAACTGGTATTGACAGTCAACAGGAAACTAGAACTCTATCCAGAAATTGTAACTACATTGCTACTGAAGCAAAATGACTGGTTGTGTCAAGCTCCATACTGTCTCTGTTTGAATGTGGTCTGTTTGCTTTGTGGCAAGTGACACCGTATTAAATGAAATAAAGGTGATCTAACAAGGCCTGCCAATTTGTATTGGGGTGGATAAACTAACCCACAGTTGTGAACTGTATACCCAAACCAATTGGCTACTACTATCTTGCAGAACCAGGTACCAAACATGCCTGTTAGGAAAAAGGCACTACCCCCTCTACATTAAAAAATAGCTTCCGCTGTGTTGATAATCAATACAATGCCAGGAGTATGACAAGGAAAATATTAGAGCTATCCTTCTGCAGAACTAAGTAGGGTCAGCACTCTGCCTTAAGGGCTGCTAGTTGGCTGAACAAATTGCCAGACTCACTGTTTAATTTTCCTAACATTGCCCAATTCGAACGATCACTTCTGTTACTGCTCCCTGTACACTGCTATATTTGCAATTAATATTTCATGTAACTTACTGCTTGATGGCCTGTTCTGTCCCCTTTTTTGTTTCACTGTTGTGTTGTATACTGTATTTTGTTGACTTTGAAATGGAACTTTTGAAAATGAGAACTTGTACTCAAAGGTACATTCTTAACAAACTTAAATAAATACTGTAACTATTCAAGACTTTTTGTAACTGCTCAGCCTTTTGAAGTGTCTATTTCTCCCCTCACCTTAGAATCATCTGCAAATTTCAGAAACCTTCCCTTTATATCGTGTGCCATATCACTAATGAATATCTGAAATAGGGCTGGACCCAGGACATAGCCCTGAGTCACCTCACTGGTTACCCTCCCTGCTGAGGAAATGTATCCTTTTTACCTTACTCTTTGTGTCTGATCATAAAGCCAGTTTTTAACCAAGGCCATTACACTGGTGTTGAACCCTAGTCATTCGTTGTTGGATTATGGCCTGTTGTGGGGCCATATTAAATTCATTTGCAAAATACAAGTAAATGATATCCCTGGTGCATTTCTGTCCATGCCTGTTCATAAAATGGCAGCAGAATTGTTGTTCATTATCTACCTTTGCTGAAGCCATGTTGTGTCTCATCTGTTAAGTTGTTTTCTGATGGGAAATTTACTGCATAATCTTTTATAAATGACTATGTTACTAATACTTGTTAGACTGATAGGCCTATAATTTGAAGCTAGGGACTTGTCAATGTTTTTGTATTTTGGCACAACTGCTGTAGAGCAGATTTAAATTTCTTGGATATTATTGCAGTATTTAGAGATAAGCTAAAAAAATGTGTCAGCGGTTAAACAAGGGACTCCGATAGTAGCATAAGACAAGTGTTAGAAATGCTGTCTGGCCCTTCATATATAAATTCTTTAATTGCATTTAATTTGTGTGATGCCTCTTCTTTCCAATCTTAACCATAATATCTCTGGAACCATTAATGTCCCATAGCATAGGAGCTGACTTTGGGGGGGGGGGGGCTGCTGAGGGTCCAGGGTCCCCCCTGAAATTTCCAGCTTTCACTTTTGTTAATGGTGACATGTATTGTGGTTATCTTTGAATACATTGTTAAAATAGTTGTTAAAAACCTCAGCCATTTCTTCCTCTGTTATGACCGGCTTGTCCCCATTTAGAAATGGGCCTACTGCTCTGCATTGCCTATTTATTTAGTTCACTTATCTATAAATGTTTTATGTGCTTTTTATTCTGCTTACGTTCAAGACTCCTCTTTTTCCCACGTAATGTATGGTTTACATTTTAATAATTCTTTATAGCACATTGTTCTTCCTCAGTGTTGAATTTTTTCATTATGGCAACTGCTTTCTTTTTTTGCCCTGACTGATTTCAGACCCTTACAAGTTAACCACTGAGATTTTTCCCTTGCTTGTTGTAATATTTCTTTTTTGTGATGTATTTATACTGCACAGTCATTAGTTTATTTTTTAGGATTTCCAAACACTCATTTGCTGGTTAGTTTTTAAAGTCCCCTCCTTGGTGGAATGTTTTCAGTGCATCTGTCAAATCAGCTGAGTTGGCCTGATCTTTATTTTTTCCTTTTGAGATTTAAACAAGAAGTCTCTCATATTCAAATGGTTAGCGTGGCACTAACCATGTTAATGCCACAGTATCTGAGAATAGTGCTATCTGACAAGGTGGGGCTATATTTGAAGGCCCCTCGTGTGTGGTGTTGACCCGTTAGGATATTCAGCTATGACCACAGCTATGCCCATGCAAATGAGGGATCACTTTTTCATACATGGTGCAGCAGTATATGTTAAAACTTTGACAGGGCTAAACAGCCTTGGTTACAGTGCTGTTTAATGCTGCCAAATCACTACCCATATCCCTGTACACAGTTGTGCACAACCCCCACCCTCCGGCCAAGTGTCAGGTAGCTGAATGGCAAAATGAACTGTTAGTCCCTGTCAGGCTCCATCCCTGATCACAGATTCCTCAGTTGGACACCCCAGTCCCAGGTATCTAGTGGTCCTCTCCACACCCCAATCTCCAGTCCAGTGGTACTTGTAAATCTCCATTTCCTGGTGTCCAGTGGTCACTGCCACTCCCAATCACCACTGAGACAGCTGTGAAGTCTTTCAAACTAGTCCCTCCCCACCTTCCCAATCCCACCCCTGACTGACAGGTTGACCCCACTCCTGCCTGCTCAGGATCCTCTGCCCCACCACTCCATGGTGCTGCTCACCCAAGTATACTGATGATCTTCATCGAGGTTATCTCTAGCAGCAGGTACTACTCTTGGGAATCCACCAGAGGGTGCTCTTTTGGACAGTAGCTTTCACCAGCAGTGCTCAATGGGGGCCGGGCACCATGATGTCCTCACTCTGTGCAGTATAAATAAGTGGGTGATCCCCAGTATCCTCAGTTCAGTTCCCACCATCTATCAGCTCACTGCGCAGTTAGCTTGCTTTCCAGTGCTTAGACTATGATGCTGATGAGGAAAGAGGAACACACAAAAAGACTTCTGAATGATTCACCATTCACTTATTCTGATTCATACCCTTAATGTCTCATTCAGAATCTTTATTTAGGAAGTGCCTTTGTGTCAGAAAAATTTACATGTACGACAAACACCCAGTTTGTGTGAGGTGCTTAGGGGCTGCCCATAACATGCTTTTCTGTTCTACCTGCAAAGAATTTAACCAAGCCACCCATCGATGAAAGGCTGCAAGAAATTGAAACCCATGTCATGTAACAAAACATTGCTGTTCTGGAGAAGGGGACTTGTCCCCCCCCCTCCCGTTGATGTCCTTGCAGTCCTCTCAACCCTCCCACAAGCATGTGTCCAAACATAAACATAAGAACAAAGCTCCTTTATCAGAAGGAAAAGAGCCCATTCATCAATGACTGCCTCTTTGGGAGGCTCTTTGCGCAACTGTTAAGCATATTTCTGAAAAAACATGGCCCTTGTCAATGATGACTTTGCTGGTCCCTCATTGTTGAGCGCTGTCACTAGCATTGGCTGTAGTGACCTCACCTGCCTCCTCTGCAGCTCATGGTCACTCATCGTTGACGACCAGGTCCTCCCATAGGGACAGTGGGGATTCATCACCGATGCAATCCTTCCATCATTCAGATACTTCACCCTTTCAGTCTCCATCGACGAGATCAATGGAGCAGGGTATGTCATTAAGGAGAAGGGTTTCTCCTTTATGGTCCTCCCTAAGTTGCCACCCCCCCAGGTGGCCACCCACAGAGGTCCATATACTAACTCCAGGGTTACACTACCATGCCTCGGGGACTCAGTTGCATCCACCACCATGCCCTATTTTTTCAATATTGCCTCAGCAGCTCACAGACTGGTACTTCTCCAACCCCTACTGCTGTGCCTCAGGCAACCTCCTCATCATTAGTGGGTGTGGCTATGGTAGTCCAGATGTCTTACAAGTCATGCAAGGCTTACATCCCACTCAACAGGCTAAGCCAGTTAGACCTGTGCCTTCCTCCTCCTCCCCTTCGCCTCCTCCTCCTCTGAAGAGGTCAAGACCAGAGGCCACATATGTCCCACCATGGGAAACCATCGCCAGCTCCTTCCTTCCAGTCTCTGGAGGAGGAATTTCTACCTGACTACAAAGAGGAGTATGAGGAGGACCTTGACATTGGGGATGGACTTTGACTGCCCTGTACTAATTCTACAATAGCCTCCTTGGATGAGGATCCAGACCAAGTATACACCCATCTCTCCCCAGATGATCCCACATTCTTAGAGATAATGACTCAGATTCAGAAGGTGATGGGGTTCACCACTAAGGAGCCAGACAAACAAAGACAAAATATGGCAGACTACTTGGACCTTCCTGAAGATCCAGCTGTTGTAATCTCTCCTCTCATCCATGCCAGTCAAGATGCAGTCCTGATGGCATGGTATCAACCTGCAGTAATTTCTGCAGGTCTTAGAAAGGCAGACCACCTTTATCAGGCACCGATAGACCATTCATTCTTTAAGACAGCCCCACAGACTGACTCTGTGGTGATTAATGCGGCCCGTGATAGAACAAAAACGCCCAAACATTTGAGTTATCTCCCACGTGATAAAGAATCTAGACTCATAGATCTGATTGGAAGGAAGGTCTATCAGGCAGCCGCTTTGGACTTACGAATCATTAACTACATAGGTCACATGCTCAAATACCAGAAAACACTCTGGAATACAGCTTCAGAAGTGGTCAATCAGCTCCTGCAATCGGAAGAAAAGGAGCAACTTTTTTCCACATTCAATAAGGAGACCAGCCTGTCCCATCATCTGCTGCGGGCTGCCGATAGTATAGTAGCTACTTCAGCCAGGATCACAGCCATGGGTGTAAATCTCTGACATCAGGCTTGACTGAGAGTCTTGGGGATCTACCCCCAATGTTCAGAAAAAATTCTCAACACCCCATTTAATGGGGATAAACCTTTTGTGTCCACAACACAGACCATCCTAGATGACCTACAGGTCTCAGGCCATGCCCTTTGGACAGTACAAGGGATGTACCATACCTCTCAGCAATGGAGACAGTACAGGTACTGTCAACCTTTTCAATTTAGAAGGATTGGCCATCAAAGAGGCAACTGTAAACAATCTTACAGAGGCCAACAGCAGTCCCTACCCTCTAGTCCAGCCTCCTCTTCTGCCTCTTACGGAGGTCGTACCATCCCCCCCCCACAGGGGCTGGGGCCTCCCTTGCCATCTGACTAGCCTCATGCCCTCCTCAGCACTCTTCTGCCAGGCTTGGAGGTTGAGGTCATTTTCATGCCATCTAGAGGCGTGGCAATGAATAACAATGGACAAGTGGTGCTACAAATGATAAAGTCAGGACACACACTGGAACTCACATCCCATCCTCCAGTGCACCCATCTCCCCATGTTACCTACCCACAGGAATATGCATCCATCTTGCTGGAAGAACTGGAATCTCTAAAACAGAATCAGGCAATTCAACCAGTCTCTACCAGCCAACAGGGCAGGGATTCTACTCCCATTGTTTCCTCATACCCAAACGTACCAGAGATCTACATCCAGTACTAGATCTTAGAAATCTCAACAAATTAATTCAGTACAAAAGATTTCGTATGGTAACCTTGGCCATAGTCTTTCCCTTGTTACATCAGGGGGACTGGCTCTGCACCCTAGGCATGAAGGGTGCATACCTTCACATACTGATTCATATGGCCCACCGCAGATACCTATGCTTCCAGCTATTGGGACACCACTACCAATTCAGAGCACTACCATTCAGCCTGTCCTCAGCTCCCAGGGTCTTCACAAAATGCCTAGCAGTTGTGGCAGCTGCTCTGTGTGGACAGGAACACTTAATTTTTCCTTACCTGGATGACTGACTCATAAAAGCGTCCTAAAGAGATGGTCTCATTCACTCCTTCAAGCCACCCTACACCTGTTCACAGATATAGGGATTATGGTCAATTTACCCAAATCTCAGCTGGATCTGTCTCTGCAAATCCAATACATCAGAGCCGTCTTAGACATCACAGGCGGCAGGGCATTTCTGCCAGATAACAAGTATCACACTTTGACGTCACTGGCTGCCCGATACAGCGCAGCCAAAATGATAATGGCACATCAGTTTCTAGGACTGTTAGGTCACATGGCCACAGCCATCTCCATGGTTCCAAATGCTTATCTCCATATGAGGCCAGTCCAGTGAGCCTTATGAAGCAAATGGCTTCAAAGCACTGGGAATCTGGAGGATCAGCTGGTAGTTACCACCGATTTATGCCAGGCTATAAAGTGGTGGACAGAGAAATCCAATCTAAACCAAGGTGTGTCCTTCCAGACATCTGTCCCAACTCAAACTCTAACTACGGATGCATCCTGCATAGGATGGGTGCCATATGGGCCCCACTGAACCCAAGTTCGGGACACCTCCACAACCAAGCTCCACATCAGTCTCTTAGAGATGTGAGCAGTATGGCTGGCAATCAGAACATTTCAACCATATTTAACACCAGGCTCCCTTCTTATACAATTGGACAATATGACCGTAGTCTGCTATATCAACAAGCAAAGAGGGACAAAATCCCAAAGCCTCTGTCATGAAATGGCCAAGGATTGGAGAGACACCAGATGGCAACAACTGACACTTATCGATGTTCATATTCCAGGCACACAGAATGTCCTGGAAGACCACCTCACCTGCCACACACAGGGCCACGAATGGACCCTACAGGCATTGATCCTACAGAACATATTTCTGCAGTGGGGCGCAGTGGAGATAAACCTATTCGCATCTCCGAGCAACCACAGACTACCTCACTTCTGTTCCATTTTGCTGGGCAAGAAGGGGCATTCTATAGATGCTCTATCCCTTCCATGGACAGGATGATTTTTATGTGCCTTTCCCCATTCCTCTCCTCCAACGGGTTCTCCTGAAACTACAGCAGGATCTGGTGACACTAATAATAGCATCATTTTAGCCCAGACACATCTCTTTCCTGCTCCTCCAATAGCTAATGATTACAGACTCCATTCCACTTCCACTCTGCCCGGTTCTTCAGCATCATGGATCTCTGTTATATCCCAACCTATGCTCCCTGCATCTTCATGCATGGCTCCTGAAAACACCTTCATAAACAAACATAACGTGGCCCAAAATGTGGCTCAGGTTTTACTAGCCGCAAGAAAACCATCCACAAGAAAAACTTATTAAGACAAATGGAAGTGCTTCTCCCATTGAGCAGCCTCGAAAGCACTAAATCCTTTCTCATGTTCTCTCCTGGACATTCTGGAGTACCTTACGATGCTGCATTTAGGGTACTCATCCATTAAGGTTTACCTAGCTGCCATTTTACGCATTCCATGAACCTATCGGAGGTCACACAGTAGCCCAGCTAGACCTCTCGCGAATGTTTCTCACAGGCATTCTTCACTTGAAGCCTCCAATATGCAGATCAAGCCCACCTTGGGATCAAGAACAACTCACATCTACCCCTTTCAACCTTCTGGCTCTTGTGACATGCACTTCCTAGCATGGAAGACCCTGTTTCTGATGGCGATTACATCCTCTCGCCACATAACAGAACTACAAGTATTTATGTGCTCAGAACCTTATCTGGTATTTCATAAAGACAGAGTCTCCTTACATACCAATTCAGCTTTTTACCAAAGTGGTATCAGAATTCACACTAAACCAATCCATATACCTTCCCATGTATTTCCCTAACCATTCTAATCCAGGTGGACAATTATTACATACCCTGGATGTCCATTGAATACTAAACATTTACCTAACATGTTCCAAGCGTACAAGAAAAACAGAACAACTTTTGTAGTCTTTTCTCCTGGCAAAGAAGGACAGTCTGCAAACAAACAGACACTGTCAAATTGGCTGGCACATTGCATCGCTTATTGCTATAATAAGGACCATAAACCATTACCGGGCAACGTGCATGCTCATTCCACAAGGGCCCTCTACATCAGCTGCCTGCTTCTGAGGTGTCTTCATCTCAGACATTTGTGAGGCTGTAACATGACCTACAATACATATGTTCACAAAACATTACAGTATAGACATGGCCTCTAGATGCTACGCCACATTTGAGTGCGCCATATTACAAAGCCTCCTCTCATGATCAACCACCCTCCACATAATTACAGCCTGGGAATCATCCCAAGAGTAGTACCTGCTGCAAGAGATACCCTTGATGAAGATAGTACAGTTTTATACTTACTGTAATGGTAGATCTTCAAGAGGATCTCTTGTAGCAGGTATGTACCCTCCCTCCATCCCCCTCCTTCTCAGGGAGAGCAATATATCTATATCCTATATAGAGAGGGCACCACTGGTCTCCTCAGTTCTCCCTCAGAGTCATGTTCAGTGAGCTGATGGCCGGCTAGGAACTGAGGATACTGGAGCCGCTCATTTATACTGCACAGACTGAGGACATCATGGTAGGCAGCCCCACTGAGCACTGCTGGTAAGCTACCATCCCCAAGAGCCTCCTCTGGTGGACTCCCAAGAGTAGTACCTGCTGCAAGAAATCCTCTCGAAGATCTATTGTTACGGTAAGCACAAAACTGTACTTTCCCTGGGATGGCTCTCCACCTTGGCCATCACCTGAATGACAGGGAGACAGCGAGTGTATAGCCTGACACGGGCTGTTATCCTAGAGGTAACCAGTTCTTATTGAAAAAAAAGACTTGCTTAATATTATAGCAGTAATAGTACAGTGGTGGGGGTTTACAAGATAATGACCTTATCTAGAACCACTTAACTTCTGAGGCAGCAGGCTGAGGTGTTTAAGATGTCACAGATACAAGTACAGTACACACCACTTAAAAGGGACATGGTTTACAGGGATGACCTGGTTAATTGGGATGGTTCATCTGGAACTGTTTTTATCACCATTAGCTCCTAAAGGATGTTATCCACAACCTTTTAAGTGGGACTAAACCAGCTGGTTAATTGGGATGATCAGAGCGCAATTTAGCATGTTAGATGCCCTTGAATACAATACTGAAGAGGCAGAGATAATTGAAATGATGCCTGTATCTCATGGAACTCATCTGTTCCTTTAAAAGAACTTTTCCTTGGGGGTGAACTTCAACATGGCAATACAATATGTGCAATACAAGATGTAATAAAGATAAGTTAAATAAAGTGAATACAGTACCTAGCGTTAATAAAGAGTACAGCTCATTACCACACTCATGAGATGACTGATACTCATTTTCTGTATCACACAGGTGAACTAATTTTGAAAGGGACACCTTTAGATTTCCTTCTTCCTTTTGTACTGTACAGAATGCTGAAACTGAACAGCAATTTGTGGGTGTTAGCCAATCAGAATGCAGGGACTGGCATACAGTCTCATTACTGAGTCTGCTGTCTTGTCATAGCAGAATAACAGGACAGTGGCTCTGCATTCTGAGGGGAAACAATTTCATTATAATTGAAAATTTAGTTGTGGTTGCTTGCTAAACCTTCACTAACTGCAGTCACTTTGTTTAGGTGTGTTTAAAAGGGAAAAGTAAATCTAGTTGATCAGTAGTGTGTCGAACATCATTTTGGACAGAAAATTGGTCTCTCTGTCACTATTCCTACATGGTAAACAATCCCCAAAACACAGAAAATACAGTAAGGCACATCTAGATACCTGGAAATGAGCTTAGTCTCAGTGTGCCTCTCCTGGTCACCAATTTTCAAATTAAAAAATAAATAAATATCAGTGCTTGGCTTACAGAGATAAAACAATGAATAGCATGTATAAGGAGAGCACAATGAAAGGCACGTAATGTACCATATGTTAACAATGCTGTAGTGACCACTGTTACGGTAGTAAGAGTAGTCTCTCGAGCATTCATAGGGTATGAGAACAGTTGACTGAAGGTGAACAATTCTGATAACATAAGAATGTGAGGCAACTTTTGCTCTCTGCCACAGCATTAATAGATTATTGATTGAGGTTGATCAATAATGTAAGAACATTTTAAACACTCTCCCTCTTATGAGACATTTTCTAGGGCATGTGGGTCGGAAACACTTTTAACAGAATAAGCGTGTCTTTTTGCACAGTGGAATGGACTCAGGGTGCTCTATCTGCTGGAAGCTCTCCCTCAATCTGTACTGCTAACTATAAGGTATAAATATCCTAACTAGATCAGTAAACCTTCTGGAAAACCCATTTATTTAGGCAATAATGACCTTGGGCTCCCACAGTACATTTTCTGGCAATTAGTGACCAGCTGGAAGAGCTGGTGGACCAGGGTGGAACAGAAATGATTCCAGCTGTGAAAAAAATGCAGTAATTTTTACTGTTTTGTTGACTTTTCACCACCAATGAAATAATCAGATCACAAAGCACATTTTTTCTTATACTTTTTTCTCTTCCCATTATTTGTTTCTTCAGTCCTTCATCCTAAGAATTGGGGTCACCAAAGGTGCCACTCTTCTTCCAGCTGGGAAGGCTGATGAGAGCTACTACACCTGACACCACTGACACCCATGGTTGGCCGGCAAGGAGGGAGTGCATGAATGTTGGGTGTCCACACTCTCTGTTCCTGAGAGTCAAGCACCTCACTTCTGTAACACACTTATATTGTTACATGCCCAGTTGAAAGCCAGCCTCAGTCTACAATTCCAGGGACTGCATGCAGCTTTTGACAATGTTTCATCATCGATCTATCATTGTCAGTTTTTATCTCCGAGAGCACCTGTTTGTTTCATCTTGTTGAGCAGGTCTGCTTCTTTTTTCTGCTTTTTAATTCTGCCATGAAAAGTGTAATCTGAAATAATAGGGCCAGGGAAAGGGAACCGGTGGGGGGGGGGATGGATGGCCAATAGGGCCATGGCACAGATATTAGACAGGGTAGGGCAGACTGGATGTGATTCTGGGCCTTTTTCTTCCATCATATTCTGTGTTTCTGTGAATATGTGATGACAGATTTACATACGAACATACGAAGAAGCCAGCAGAAGAAGGCCATTTGGTCTATCAAGTCTGCTCATATTGCAGGGTCCACAGCTTGAGCTAATGTCCCTGCCCTCCCTTCCCACTCCTCCCATCCTCCCTACCCATGATTCTTACCTTCCCTCATGCCTATCCCAGCCTCTTAAAGCTGCCCACTGTTTTCAATGAGATGACCTCTTCCGCAGCGCTTCAGTGTCCATCATCCTCCTCTGTGAAGAAGTGCTTCCTGACCACTCTCCTAAACCTCCCACCCTCCAGCTTAAGACTGTGCTCCCTTGTGATATGGTTACCACTCAGCTTAAAGAGACTCTCCTTATCAACCTTATTTATCCCTTTCAAGTACTTGAAGGTGCCAATCATGTTCTCTCTCTCTCTCTCTCTCTCTCTCTCTCTCTCTCTCTCCCTCTCTCTCTCCCTCTCTCCTGTCTTCCAGGGAGTACATGTTCAGTGCCCTCAACCTCTCCTCATATGCCTTGCCCTGCTGACCGGCTATCATCTTTGTAGCCCTCCTCTGTACCTTCTCCAGCAGGTTAATGTCCTTTTTGAGGTGTGGGCACCAGTACTGAACTCCATACTCTAGATGCGGCCTTACCAGTGACCTGTACAAGGGCAGTATAACCTCCTCTCTCCTACTACTGATCCCCCTAGATATGCATCCCAGCATCTTGTTTGCCTTTGCTGCTGCTTTCTTGCACTGTGTGGAATGCTTCAAGTTACTAGTGATCATCACTACCAGGTACTTCTCCTCCTCTGATGCAGATGCTCTGACTCCATCCAGGTAACTTACAACGTTTTGTTCTGATGGATGCTATTCACGAAGCCTTTTCAACTCAGTTTAAGAGCTACTATATCCTCAGCTGACAAATTGTTACTTTTTTATTTCTGTAATACAGTTTTAATTTTAACAAGTAGTCATTTTCTGCCTGCCAGTACAAGGTGTGATTGGCTGCATGGCCCTTAACTTGGAGGCTGAAATACTAAGTGTTATTTATTTTATTTTTTATTTTCAGATCTTGGATTAACCATTTGAGCTCAGAGTTCTTTACATAGGTTCCACGTTAGTACATTTAGAACAAGTAGGTGATTATACAGAGGGCTGAGACAAACAAGGCAATAGAATTAGAATGAGAACATTTAGGTACATTTGGTCTTTAAACAAAGGAATGCAAAAAATACAGCGAAAACTAAAACTGGAATAAGTAAAGACAGTCAGATACATACGGGAACTGACTAAATAACGGTGTCCAACAGGGAGCCTGTTAGTTGTCAGCAACACAAGGGGTAGTGCATAGAAGTGCTGGAGAGGCGGGGTGGGGGGTTGAGACCCAAGTGGGGGGAGGAGGAGGGGAGAGAGAGAGAGAGAGAGAGAGATCTGTTTGGCAGAAGGTAGAAGATGCCTTTGCTAGGTGCTAGCGATGGCAGACACATTAAGATTCCTGTATTAAATGGTTCTTTAGGTTCTTTTTGAAGGTCCACAGAGTGGGCAGGCTAATAATGTTCTCATGGAGGAAGTTGAACCACAATGGTGCCCGATAGGCAATGGACCTTTGTCCTTGAGATGTCCGACATTTTGGAGTCAGGAAGGATTGCAGTCCTGAATTTTGGGTGGACCTGGAATTAGTGCTGGGAACTAGGAGTTGTTGGATCCCAGTTGGGAGCTGACCAAGGCAGATCTTTTTGGCCAGGAGGCAAGATTGATATTTTAAGTGACCAAAGAGCGTTAGCCAGTGAACCTTTGCATAGAGATCGCAGGTGTGGGTTAGTCGCTGTGCACCTAAGGTGAGCCTGCAAGCATTATTAAGGGTAGTTTTTATCTGTTGGAGGGCAGTATCTGTGGCAGAGCCATATACTTGCAGTCCGTAATCCACTAGGGAACCCAATGAACTGTGGACCGCTATGCTGAGGGCTTCAGGGGTCAGGCTCTGCCTATGGCGATAAAGTAGGCCTAAGTGTTTGTTGATTGCTTTTGCTGTGATGTCTGTGTGGAGGGCATAGAGTGCGAGCTGTCAAGAGTGATTCTGAGATATCTGAAGTGATGAACACGTTCAGGAACACCACCCCTATCACATATTGATAGCGGGTAGTTTTTGTGCTTGTTTTTAAAGCTGGTGAACAACATGGTTTTTGTTTTTTTGTAGTTCATTGTCAATTTATGATTTTTGAACCACGACTCAATGCTGGTGAAGTCATGTTGTAGCTGTTGCTCAACAGCAGTGGGGTCAGAGCCATTAGAAAAGATAACCGCATCATCCGCGTAGAGGAGAATACGGCATTGACTGGCTAGGGGGAGGCAATTCAGAAATAGGCTAAAGAGGAGGGGGCCCAGTACTGACCCCTGTGGAATGCCTGCGCACACAAGCTTGGTGTTAGAGAGAAAGGTATCTATCCTGACTTGTTGTGTACGGCAGTGTAGGTAGCTGCGGAACCATGCAGCCACCTCAGAGGCAAGGCCTATGGCACTGAGTTGGTCAATTAGAAGGGCATGGTTGACCATGTCAAAGGCCTTTGTTAGGTCAATATAGATAGCCCTGACAAGATGGCCAAGATTGAGGGATTTCTGGATGAAGCCTGTGTATTCCAGGAGGGCTGTAGTTATGATATGCCCAGCCCTAAAGCCATGTTGCTCTGCTCATAGGAGCACATGCTTGTCCAGATAATTGACAAGTTGGTCGGTAACGATTCCAAGGGCCTTCGAGAGTGGTGGTAGTATAGAGATGGGTCTATAGTTCCCGGGGAGGGCACAATCCCCACCCTTGTACACACGGGTGACTACTGCAGCTTTCCATTTTTAGGGGAATACTGCGAGACGGAGTGAGAGGTTAAGGATATGGGTGAGAGGGGACAGGATTTCTTCGGGTGAGAGTGAGATTAGTTTTAGGTCGAGGTTATCCCCACTGAATCTCCCCTTCCCAAGCACTTTGCGTAGATATTTCCTGGTTTCTCTGAAGGTAATAGTTTGGAAGCGAAAGGGTGGATGCGATGGGGATTGCATGGGTGCAGCAGGGATGGTGGGGGAGAAGAAGTCGGTGGGGAGAACATGCTGCAAGTCGGTGAAGGCATTGTTAAAGGTCTTGGCAATAGATTTAGGGGCAAGGATAGGGGAGCCATCAATGCAGAGCATGGTAGGGGCTGTTTTGGGTTCTCTCCTGGTGACCTCATTTAGGTTAGCCCAGAATTTGTGCCCGTCATTCCAGTTCTTGGTTAGGGCATCTTTATAGTATGTGTTTTTGGCTAATCAGAAGGTCCTGGTACAGTTGTTCCTCACATGTTTGTAGTTCAGGATATCAGACTGTTCATACTGTAGTGCACTAGCTTTGCAGCCTCACAACTAAGACAAAGAAGCCATGGGACTAATCTGAGGCCCTCAGCTTGCTGCCTGATTGTTCAGCTGTAATGTCATCATGAAAGGTGTAAAGCATGAAGTCATAATACTAATGGGATGTGAGGGGAAAAGCATTAGTTATAAAATGGGTCCTGGTCTGGAATGTGCCATGATTTGAGTGATGTGATTGGCTAATGAGAGTGCAGAAGAAGTACTATAATCTCTAATGACTGCGCTGTCCACTCCTTTGCAAATCTGTGTAGTCACTAGCCAATGGCAATGTAGCTTTAACAATGCTTGATGACATCACAGTACAGCAATGCTGCACTTGAAATGAAACAAACTGAAAGTAAAACAGTTGGGGGAAAAAGGCAACACAAACTATGCTTACACTGTTATTAAGGTGCTTTGTTCCTCCGGATTTAATTACTTAACTGCAAAAAGATATTCATTTTATAAGCAGGATAAGGCACTCCAGGATGTGTAATCATTGATATATACAGTGTGCACAGTTGTTGGGTGCTAACAATATTTGGCCTTTGGTTTCATGCTAATGCACCCAAGGCATCCGTGTAACTCAGTAAAACCACACACCCTGTAGTGTCTTATCCATTGTATATGTTGGCCTCTAAGTGAAGTGCCTTTCTATACATCACAACTTTATCATGCCGAAATCCTTTATAGCAGGGGTTCTCAAATGGTGAGGCCAGCCTCCCTGGGGAGGCCCCAACCTGTTCCAGGGGAGGCTCAAGCATGTCTGAAAAAGTACTGTATTTACATTTTGGGTTTTATATATTTTGTGTGAAGAGATGAAGCAAACTGAAAGAGGATAATAGTAGGTGAATTTTATGTATTTATTTACTAATAGGTGACAAGGGAAGGTGAATGAGTCATAGGGAATGAGCCAAGGCTCATTTCAGGTGTACCCAGGAAGGTAGGGAGGAACACATTTCAAAAGGTAACTGCAAAACAATTCAGAAATATACATGAGCAATAGTGCAAATAAATATCAACAATAAATTAATAATGAGTGGTGGTAGTTGATCAATTTGTAGACTGATGGCAGAATAACCCAAATACAAGGGTTGAGCATAGAAGTGCTAAGAGCAGTAGCAGGAAGGAGCAAAGTAATCCCCTAGATGTTGCTTAGGAGAAGAGAAGGAGGGGCAGAGGCAAAGCATGTAGGAAGGTTATTTCATATAGAGAGGAAACAGAGGAAGTAGTCTGACCCATGAAGGTAATACAACAAGGGGTAACAATGGTTCAGGAATGAAAATAACAGAGCAAGTAGATTGGCCTGTTTTGGGGGGGGGGGTTACAATAAGCTGAATAATAATATTTATTTATTTTATTTGTTATTCAGATAACACCTTTGAGCACAGGAGCTCTTTTTCAAAAGTTCCAAGTCAGTATAAGACAAAGAACTGAATGAGAACCAAGTACTCAAAGGGGTTTTAATTTATTCATGGTGTACTACACAAAGTACAGGACGTTATTTTTCTTTGGGGAGGCCCAAGATTATTTCAATTTTTGGGGGAGGCTCAAAATCTTTTCCATGGATTTGGGGAGGCTCGCTGAGACAAAGTCTGAGAACTATTGCTTTATAGTATATGGTTCAGTGTAATAGTATATGGTTGCCCTTATTGTGTGTGAAATCCATACATACATTTTCATGTTGTAGGACAGTTCCAAGGGCCCAAAACATTGTAGTACTGTGGCATCACAATGATACTACAGCAACTTTTCTGCCTTGAACTGCACACCTACTCTGTCCACTCGAGACACCATCTAACAGATGTTTTCCCTTTCACTAGAAATCTTGCACTGTCATGGCAGTGAAACAAATGGCAGTGTTTTTTGAAACATGTTTCTAAAAGGGCTAACTTTATAGAAGAACAAGAAAATGCCTGAACCCTTCAAAAAGTGTACACAGATGCACCAGTCTGCCGACACAGCGGCAGCGCTATCACCTGTGGCAGTTACTTTACAGGTTCAGAAACAGACTCAGGGCATCGGAGAGGCAGCCAGGGAAGGAGTACTGAGTGTCAGAGGGACTGATCTCCTCCTCTGGGGGCTGCAGAGCCCGGCATGCACCTGACCCCTAGTGAGGCTAGGGATTAGGCAACCTGGGGTGGCCAGATGTGTATGGAGGTACAGCAGCTGTTGACACAAGCTGTGCAGGAATGAGCAATGTGTGTCATAATGGCACTGCACATCCACATCTCCTCCCAAGAACTGAGAAAACATCTGACCAGCAAGATAACATTGGTCCCTCACAAGCCCCGCACCTGGCTATCTAGGCCCTGTCCAGCAGAACCAGATCTGGACTGATGATGGGGGTTGGGGAGCCCCGCTGATCCCACTGAGAGGGAAGGGGCAAGCCCTGGGGGCAGATGCGTGACAAGGTAAAAGTTCTGGAGGACACCAGGGTGGTGGTGGTGGGGACTGGTAGAAAGGGGCTGGTAAGACAGGGAGAAAAAAGTGTAATAAAAAGAAAAGTGACCACAGACATAAAAGGTGGAGATTTGCAGTCAAAGTGACTCCAGTGACTCAGATTAGGTAAGTCACTATATAAAAATATACCAATCCTAGTCATTAGGAGAAGTGTATTTTCTGAAAAGAAAATTCTGCAGCCATAAGACTGTTGGGGGGAGAGTTGCTGAGGGGTCACTAACAATTATCTCTAGCCGTTTCACTAGCAGCTGCATTTTGTCTCTCTCTGCAACAAATGCTGTGATTCAGCTGCAAAGTGAAATATTTAAAAATGTTCACTTTTTAAACCATATTATACAAAAAAGTATAAGGTCAGTCATACACACCAATGTAAGTCCCTTCTCTGGTCTGTGGAAACATACAACAGTAGCTCATTTACTGGGAGGGCTACATTGCATCCAATGCATTTACTGTGCACCTGCTTGACCTCTGGATTTGGGGTGACCTTCCGGGTTGACGATGAACTCTCACAGTTTGGTCAGGATTTCCTCCAATTAATGAATTCATTAGGTCTAGCACAGGTATTACCTCTGCAACTCACATTCGTGGTCATTCACTGGACCTCGCTTTTCTGCTTGGGGTGGAGATCGATGATCTGGTGGTGAAACCAGTGAGTTGGTCTGATCACTATACTGTCAGGTTTAGGTTCGAGGCACCACCAACAGACTTGCCCATATGGAGATGGACCAATACTGCCCCTTAAGGGTTGTCCCAGGTGGTTTGATGGAGGTATTGGACCTATCAGACATGATGAAGCTATACGAGAAGCCAGGGAGCTGTTGCTGGCCTATAATAAGTCTATTACTGGCGCCCTCGACTCTATAGTGCCTGTCCAGGTTTGTCCCCTCACATCTCGTCAGAAATCTCCTTGGTTTGATGAGACTCTGAAGGAGATGAGGAGGAGGGGACAAAGGTTGGAGAGGTGCTAGAGGAAATCTGGTGTGGCAGAGGCCAAACTTAGATTGGTAGACCATTATAAAGACTACCAATCGGCAACCTCTGGTAAGAAGGCAGAGTTCCTGTCCAAGGAGATTGCTGCGACAACCAACAGACCAGTTAAGCTCTTCCATACTGTCAATGGGTTGTGCAATCCAACCTTTCTCCAGTTACGGGGAGCCTTTTCACAGTCTAGATGTGACGAGTTTGCTCAGTTCTTTGCTGATTAGATTACCACGATCAAATCAGAGATCCAATCAGCGCCCTCAAACGAACCTGGTGGTGATGGGTTCACAGTCACAAGTACTCTGCCTGTCTGGTCTGACTTTGGCCAGTTGGATGTCGTGGATGTTGTGTGGATCATTCAGGAGTTGCAGCCAACCACTGCAGTTTGGATCCAGGGCCAACATGCCTCCTGTTGGGGTGCATGGAGGTCATCGGCCTGGTCATAGCTAGGATAGTCCGTTGTTCTTTAGTGACAAGGATTTTTCCTGAACCCCTGAAGGAGGCGGTTGTGAAACCACTCCTGAAAAAAGCTTCACTGGAGCCAGACGTCCTGGCAAACTACAGACCTGTCTCTAACAAGGCAAGGTTATTGAGAAGGCGGTGACCACACAACTGGCTGATCATTAAACAACTCATAACATCTACGACTCTCTCCAGTTTGGTTTCAGGAAGAGGCATAGTACAGAGACTATCCTTGTCCAGGTGCTGAATGATCTCCTGCTGGCGAGGGATCGAGGGAGCCATTCCGTCTTGGTGCTCCTTGATCTCTCAGTGGCATTCGACACTGTGGACCATGAGGTGATGTTGGAGCACCTGTGGGCATGCTGCAGACTGGCTGGGAGTCCACAGCTGGTTTAAATCCTTCCTCATGGGCTGGACACAGAGAGTAGTATCAGGAATGTTTTCCTTTGCCTCCCTGCCCCTGTCATGTGGGGTCCCACAGGGCTCTGTCTTATCCCCAGTGCTGTTGGCAGTGTATATGCTGCTGTTGGGGAACATCATTAAGTAGTATGGGCTAAGTTTTCACTACTACACAGATGATACCCAGCTCTACATGTCCTTCGCACTGGGGCAGGAGGAGACGGTCTCTGTTTTCAACAACTGCCACACTGAGATTCAAGACTGGATGAAGATCAACTGGCTGAAGTTAAATCTGGATAAGACCAAATTATTGGTGTTAGAACATGGTCACCAGGGCAAGAGGGTGTAGGCTGGTGAGACCTCAGGAGTTTGGCTCAGGTCCCAGTTGCTTACCTCAGATAGGGTGAAAAATCTGGGTGTTGTGCTTGACTGCAGCTTGACACTGAAATTGCAGGGGTGTCGGCTGTGATCAAAAGCCTTGTTCTACCATCCAGAAACATTGCCCAGGTTAAACACCTGAGCTCCCTGATGACCTCCCAACTTTGGTTCATGCCTTTGTGACCTCTTGCCTAGATTACTGCAATGCCCATACCTAGGGCTACGGGGGTAGATCTTTGCCGACTGCAGCTAGTGCAGAATGCAGTGGCCAGGTTGTTGACTGGCTTACTTAGATCTTGCCACACCATGCCTGTGCTCCGCTATCTGCACTGGCTGCTTATAAATTGGCAGATCTCCTTCAAGGTTGGGTTGCTGACCTATAGAGCCCTACATGGACAGGGACCCAGCTACCTGCAAGATCTTCTTTGTCCCTGCTCCCTCCCCCTTTCTGCTCCACTGATGAGGGATTGCTAGATATGCCCAGGGCTAAACTGAAGTCATATGGGGCCCGTATGTTTGCTTTTGTGGCCCCAGCCCTGTGGAATTCTCTACCTCGACAGGTTAGAGAGTGCCAGACCATCGACCATTTTAAGATTCAGTTGAAGACATTTTTACTTAGCCAGGCATTCTCTGAATGAGAGTTTTACTTAAGGATTTTAGTACTGATGATATTATGGATAATTTCTTATAAGGAATTTTCTGACAGTGTGTAAAGTGCTTTGATTCCTTGAAATTTGTGCTATATAAATAACATATTGATTGATTGATTGAGAAACAAAGTCCACAATGATGGTTAGAGTCTAACAGGGTGCATACAACCGAAATGCACAAGTGGAATGCACTGTACAACGAAAATAAACGTGAGTACAGACAGATACATTAAATGTGCAACTTACATTTGTGTACATAAGATTCCTTTGGTTTCAAGGTTACACAGGTTACTTAATAGAGATTATTGCTCTTATTAGGTTAGTTACACTTTTGTTACCATCTGTTTAGAAATTCACAGGGAGATTTCACCGTCAGTTTAACAAATAGGCAAGTAGTAGAGACTGTTTGCAGGAGTAGGCTGCCGTGTGCTAAGTGCCTAGGTCAGCAGGGGATTTCAGGGTCACGTGCTTAGGTAGAGTAAGGCAACCAGAGGGAGGCTTTGTTCAGGGTGTGTAAGAATGGCAGCCTGGGAGGCTTTGTCCTGGGAGGTGGGGTCAAAGGTGAGAGAAAGGATGATAGGAAGTATAAGGAAGAGGTGGTCGGGGGTAGGAGGTAAGGAGAGGAGGTGAAAGGTGGGGGCGAAATGAGGTTAGGAAAGGGGAAGGGGTGGAGGGGTGGTACAGTGTGGGGTGGAAAAAGGAGGGCAGTAAAGGGGTGGTAGGAGAAGTGTGGAGATAGAAGGGGTGGCAAAGCAAAAGGGGGGGCAGGGAGATGGGGAGGAAAAGAGGACATCCCGGGGAGCAGAGTCCATCCTTCCTAATTCACTAACTGCAGGACTTCAGTTGGTGAAGCAGAAAGTCTTCTTGGGTTTCAGACAGTTTTGGTGAGGCTGCTTGGCAGTTCATATGGTACAGTAATTACAGAAAAGGAAAAAAGGATGATTCATGCCCTCAGCCATGGGTTGGGCTATTACTGAGAAGCTCTTAAAATATTCCTTTCACCCTCCGCATCTCCCTGTCATTACCAGATTTAGAAACTGTAGGACACCCCACCATAGGGGAGAAGGAATGAATCAGAATTTAGTATTTAAACTTTGGTTTCAACATTTTTTCTTATTTTCTGTCTCACAGAATGTTGCCAGCTGTTGGGAGGCAGGGATTTTCTTCTGGGAAAGGATACCCTGATCCTGACTGGGGGACCGCAGCTGGACCAGGACCGGGACTCCCAACCCCCACCTCACCAGCCCCACTGAGGCAGAAGTCCCAAAAGGCCAAAAACAGCCTCTTCAATTTTTAAACCAAGTGTCCTAGCTCCCTAGCCAGCTGGACACTGAATACAGCTTTTTCACAAAGTTTAGTAGGGTGTCAAATTCCTGTTTCCTCTCAGGAAAGCACTTAGGCTTTTACTCACTGTTGCACAGGAGTGATGATTCTTGGCAGGCTGTATTCCATCTGGGACTGTGTATGAACAGTGGGTGCCATGTATTTCTGAATTGCTAGTGCTTTTGTCTCACACAGAAGCTGGAACTACCACATGGATGTGAGATGTTGGTAGCTTAGTGTCCTCTCACCAACTGTCACTGACAGACTAGAATGGGGCAAATGCTGCTGCAGCAAGCCCCGGCCCCTGCTGTGACTCACAGGCACCAACTCTGAGGATTTAACTGTTTGCAGTCTGGAACTTACCAGTCTTACAAAAGGATACACCAAGGCTTGCGTGTCTATCCTGGGGTTGGATTGACATCAGGGACCTCTCAAACATTGTTTTTAAGGTTCCTATGGTGTCATCTCAACCATTCGATGAAAACACAACCTTGTTGGGTGTGGTTGCCCTCACTATTCTATATGTTATGTTAGAATTCCATGCAATTCTAAATACTGTTGCAGCACATTAGTGATATCAGAATGCTATTGTACCACAGTAGCTATGTCACCACTGTGGTAAATAACAACATATAATTCTATGTTTATTTAGATTCTTTATGCGTACCTACACTGTAGAATACTCATAGTAAAGATATCAGCAAGACTAAATAACACCCTAAGTGAACTATTTGTTATTAAATGATATGAATTACAAAAAATGTTGCCAACTCATGTAGCTGTTAAATCTTATTCTGTTGTTTGCTGTTTTCTGTTTATTTGACCACTGTTTAAGACAAGAGTTAGAAAGAAAGTAAATGAATTCAAGCAGACATTCAAGGCTGATGTTTTCGTCTTGGGTTCAGATGACATTATAGAGACCTCTTGAGCTTCACTCTCAAGGTCTATGATGTCATCTCACCCCTCGATGGAAACATGGCCTTGCTGTGTATGGTTGTCCATATGTTATTCTATGTATAGTGTCTGAAGAAAAAAGTAACAGTGCTACAGATATTAGTAAGCAAAAACTCACAATAAGGTGTGTAGCAAAACGCTGCCTCATGTCCAGTCCAGCATGCCTTGTAGAAGTACTGAATCCTTGGCCTTATTAAGGCTTAGCCCTGGCAGATTAATTTACAGTTGTGACCTGAGCAAAGGGGAAACAGGGAGCAGCATGGGTAGCGAATCACAGTAATACGTGGTGTGAAAAATTTACAGAAGTCAGTTTATCCAGCAATATAAGCAGAAGATGGAAACACCATAATGCATGGTATTCAGTATATACAGTTGCAACCAGGAGATCCTGGGTTCAAATCCCAGTGGTGCCTCCAATTTTGTAACCCGGGCTGCCACAACTATCAGGTGGAAGTCTCCAGGGGTCGGGTTGGTGGTATTTTTTGTGTTATTAGCGCTGTGCAGTGCCTCCATTATGTAATCCCCTACCTGGGACCTGGGCTCAGGGAGAAAAATGTCACTCGGCATGTTGGCTAGGTTTGGCTGCTCTGCACAGGGACACCCAAATATTCCAGACACAGGAATCAGTAACTGAATATCCATACAAGGAGTTGGGATTCTAAAGTGTGGCTTTTATTCACAATAGAGATGCACGGATATCCGATCCGGTGATCCAATCCGATTGGATTTTCCGCTTTTTCATGGTATCCACCCCGATTGGGTAATGCCTATTTAAAGAGCCGGTTCAGGTAAGTGATCTGAAGGGTCTAGGGTGGAGTATGCTACTCTGCATTGCTTTCCGCTAAAATGGCTCACTGAAGCCTAGTCGGGTAGTATTTCTATCTTGCTGCTGACATGGATTCAAAAGCAAAATGTATTCTGTGTACTGCACCTACTTTAATAAGTCAGGGATCATCTGTCAAAATTACGGGACATCAAGTCTTTTAAATCATTTAAAAATAAGCATAAAGCAGAGCGTGCAGAGCTGTTAGCCAGAAAGCAAAGCTTGCACAGCTTTCAAAAGAGTTCCATGAGCCACCAGCAAAGCGAATTAAGAAAGAACAGCCCACACTTGAATCTTGCTCAGCCAGAGCCCTTTCATTTCCCACTGAGCATGCAAGGGCTAAAAATATCACAGAAAGCATAGCAGAGATGATGGCTTTGGATGAGCAGCCCTATACCATTGTTGATAACGTGGGGTTCAAAAGGCTACTTTCAGTGTTAGAGCCAAGGTATGTGACACCTTCGAGGAGGTATTTCTCAGATAATGTTATCCCCCGCCATGTATGAAAAGCTTCGGCTGAAGCTAATCACTGAACTACAATCTGTTCAAGCAATTAGTTTCACCACTGATACGTGGACTGCAGAGCATTCCATTGAATCATACCTTTTAATCACTCTGCATTGGATAGATGGAAATTACAAGCGCAGGGTGCTATGTTGGATCTTAAGCATTTAACAGAAAGGCACACTGGTGAAAATTTATGCAGAGAGTTTGTGCAAGTTCTTGATAATTGGGTTCTGCAAGCCAGTCAAAGGCATTTAGTTATTAGGGATAACGCCCTAACATAACAAAGACAATGAAGTTAAGAGGTGTTCAAGCAATGGGTGTTTTGCTTTGTGCTCTGCAGCTGATAGTCCATGATGCCATTATGAGAACAAAGTCCTGTGAAGACTTGCTGTCTGTTGGGAGAGCGATAGTGCGTTTAAGCACCCCAGTAGTGCAACAGAAAAGCTAACAGCTTTACAGAAAAGCCTTCAAGTGCCTGTACAGACTAATTCAAGATGTTTCTACCAGGTGGAATAACAGTTACTATATGTTAGAAAGACTGCTAGAGCAGAGGCGAGTCCTCACCGAGCACGCTTCGAAACTGAGAACCGAACCTGAGCTTCCAAGCAATGGGCGAGCTGAAAGTATATGCTGCATATTAAAAGCCCTTCGAGCATGAGACTAGAAGGCTCAGCCTGCAGTCAGCTTGCATGTCAGACATAATCCCCACTGCCACTGTTCTTTATCATGCAATTGAGAACATTAAGATACCTGGTTTGCTATCAATGCGCAAAGCTCTGTTGGTGGCTATGGACACTCGATTTAAGCATGATGAAGCATCAAAAGAACTGGTAGCTGCTTCATTTCTTGACCCCCGTTATAAATTGCATTTTTTTAGAATTGACAGAGGCAAATCATTTGCCCGTGCTGTTGTCAAAGAACTAGTTGTTGAACTCTATAATTTCAAGCCCAGAACAATGAAGGATGTACTGCCAGAAACTACACTGGAGCCTGAGTGTGAGGCCGAGGACCCATGGGACACCTTTACACAGTGTAATGCTGTGCCACAGGAAAGGAAGTGCTTTAGTTCTCTCTCTTTGCTGTTGTGTGCTTTGTCTACAATTTATAATACCCATTTCTAAATACGATACTAAGACATACCTTCTCCTCCCACAGCTCTTGAAAATGCAGAGGTCGTATCAAGAAATACTGAGACTGAAATATACCTTACTGAGCATTTACTCCCCAAAAAACAACACCTGATGCCATACGTTACTGGGAAATTCACCATCTTCTCTTCCCGATGCTTTCCAGATTTGCAAAACGCTACCTGTTAGTTCCACTTAGAAGCGTTCCCAGTGAACGGACATTCAATGTTGCGGGTGACATTATTACAGAATGTCGCTCTCGTTTATCGACAGAGAATGCAAACATCTTACTACTCTTGAAACAAAATCTGTTACAAAAGTTCTAAACTGTATTGCAATTGTGACATTTACTAACCCATACAGTAGCCATTTGGAATTTGGCATTTGAACCCCCCCTTATTATCTAAGTCAATTGTGCATTATGCTTTTTAAAGTTTGTAATAATAAAGTGTAATGGTACAACGCTGTGCAATATCATATAGCAAACTTGCTAAATGCACGTTTTGTAAATAAATATAAAATCTGTTACGATGAATTCGTTGTATTTATTGGTATCCGAACTGATGTTGAATCAAAACCGGTCAGTTCAAAATCAAAAAATATCAGGACCTATAATCCAGGATAAAAGTGGTATCTGTGCATCTCTAATTCACAACAAGAAGGAACAATAAAGCATAGATGGACCCCCACAGGGCTACACTCCTGGTAATGAGGATTTTCCTCCACAGACACACATCTTCTTAAATCTTAAACCCTCGGGTTTTAGAAACATGCAGGCACACTGCCCTAGTTTACTTCTTCTATGGTTTCCTGGCTCAGCTCCTTGATAGCCTTGGACTAGTTATCCATTTATCATGGAGATTTACTGGTGGCTCCCTATACCACCCCTGAGCACTTCTGGCTCCATCAGGGAATCTTCTTCAACAATCCCACATCTGGGTACTTTCCTCGAGCACTGGCCAAGTACCCAAGGGAAAGCAATAGGTGTCCCAAAGTGAACCCATGGAGGTGAATCTGGTTACGCCAGATGCGGGGTCTCCCACCTCTTGCTCTCATAATTCATACCCGACCATTCCTCTGGACTTTAACACCTTATCTCTGAAAACACTTTTTCATGTAGCTTATCCATAAATGTATTTCACATTTAATCTACTAGCTTTTAACTTCTAATATGCTGACTTGAAGCTGGTTTATTAAGTGGCTGTGTCCATTTCTCTAGACCCCCACTGTTAAAACAGTCCAAATCCCACAAGCTTCTAAGAACAGTACTTGGCTGTCCTTTTATGACCCACAGTAACAATTCTTAAAACTCACACAGTATCTGGTAAAAACATAAGCCCTTTGTAAGAGCAGACTCAGCCTTGGTTGCAGGTGCCTCACAGGCTTTTTCTTTTTCTCCTCTGGAAAGACATACAAACTTCTGAGCGCCTCAGCACAAATCTCCTTTAGGCAGCTTCTTTTCCCTTTAGTCGTGCCAGGGGATTGCCCCTGGAGGCAGGCTGGTTTCTTTCCCCCCGTCTCTGCAGGGATGGGGCCCTAAACCACCGGAAGCGGTCTCTACCACTTCAGCCTAACACTTTGGGTGTTCCTCTTCTGGTGAGAACACACACCCTAAAGGACAGGTAGCTCTCTGGCAGAGCTAAAGGCTCTGAGGGCCTGCAGCTGCAGCACACCTCTTCACTCCACTGAGCCCACTACTGAACTACTACTGACTGACTTCAAAACCTCCCAACATTCTATCCTAGTCTCCTTAGCTGCAACATTCCAAAGTGGCTGCTGCAGCTGCGACAGTTCTAAAATGATGTCATCCCTCAGTCTCAGCTGAGACCAAGAACAGAGTGAGACAGTGTGAAATCCATTCAACTGGAATTTCACAAGCTGCCTTCCCTGCCTGCCACTAGGCCTAACTGGGATTCTAGTAACCCTGGGTAACAGTGGGGTTACACAGTACAGAGGAAAAATATACTAATTGTTTTAGAGCAGATTGGGTGGGCCAAGCAGTCCTTTTCTGCTAACAAATTCTATGTTTCTATGTTTTCTGTTGTGTGTGTTTGTGTAGGGAGAGGTAAACCTTCTGCCAGTATAATTCTACAGAAGTTTGAATGCTTGTATTCCATTATAAACAAGCATGCCATTTATTGAACCATATCTCTCAACCTCTCAGCATTAAAATTCATAGCACTGGCCTTCAAAATTCAGAGAAAATGGCCAGAATGTGTAGCACTTTCTTATTTTAAAGAATACTATGTCTACAAATAGTGGGCCCCATAAATTTCATATTAAGGAATGTTTCTATCATGTAAGTTCAATGATTTAATAGTTGGTGTGTCCAGAAATAACTCTCACATTATTAAGAACATCAGAAATCCTTTGATGAGCAAGGGTAAATTTCAATGTAAAAATCATGGCACTATGCCAAATTCATAGCAATTGAGAAGTATGTATTGAACCAAAGTCACTGGGTTCTGGAACTGTTAATTAACTCATTGGGTCCAGTACCCGCCATATGGCGTCAGAACCATCCATTGCTGAACCCGACCCAAAATGGCCACCCAGACCCAATGAGTTAATTAAAAAAAGAATATTGCTCAGGAAAAAGACTGAACTACAATGGGGCCCTAAATATCGAAAAAAGGAATATTTCAAAATAAACACACAAAGCAATACACTGGGATGATACATGCCCAAATTTACAATTATGTATTAAAAATGTAAACAACAGGGTTGACATTCCCTTTAAGCACTTAGCACAATGTATTTGTGGTCTGTGCAATTCTGTAGTTGAAAGAGACATACTTTAATGTACATCAAGTTCTAAAATGGTACTCATACTACTGTGTAAATCAGAATCACTCATACCATTGTGTAAATCAGACTCACCCAGTGTGTTTACTAAATTAGTAAAGAACAGCAAAGGCAAAACAATGAAAGCATTGAAACTGGTATTTTTTTTTGTAATTCTTTGGTAACCAGGTAAGACCCACAAGGAACAAGTGCCTGTTTTCAGGGGCAACCTGGGAGCACTGGGGAGGTTAAGTGACTTGCTCAGAGTCACACAGTATGCAAGTAGAGGTTATGAGAATCAAACCCACGTCCACTGGATGTGCCAAGCTCCTTCATAGCTTCATAGCCAGGGTGGGGGCTGACCAATCGAGCAGACTCAAAAGACCATTAGGCCTATTCTGCTGGCATTTTAGTATGTTAGTATGTTAGCTCATTACTCTAACCTCTAGGCTATACTGCCAGCCAGGTATTAAAAGAACAGCTTCTACAAGAAAAACTTGCTTATAGGTTCAGTGCAGTGCTCCTGCTAAATGTGCTCATTCAGATAGGTATCTCCAGCTGAACCAAATGGTTTATTGGGGAACACTATCAGAAACCTGCAAGACTAAATACTGGGCACAAGGGTGATAAGTTGTTGAAGTTTAGCTTATTGCCTAGAGGACAAAATGTGAAACCCATGATGAATAAGGGTTATAAGACAGCTAAGTGCACCACAGTTGGCAGCTGCAGAGTGGCAGAGTAATGTAATAGGGCTTGCATGCCTCAGCTGTCTCCACAGTGGGACCAAGGCCTTGCAACTCGTTATGTACCTACAGAACACATGGAGCTTCCCAATCTGTAAGTGAAGTAGCAAGCTGTCCCTGTAAAAGGATATAAAGGGCCTGTCCAATGATAGCAGCAGTGCTACCATATTGCTCTGCGATGTGGAGACCCACCTAATGTTAAACTACAAGGCCCCTCCCTCAGGCTTCAAATAAATCTTTGAGGCAGTGCACTTAGTGAAGCACTGGCCAAGTCTGCCTCTTACAGAACTACTCCTCACTGGCTGTTTCACAGTGGAACTGGTATAAACACTGCATTTAGTATACTAAGAAGTAACATACTGGGGAGAAAGCTTGGGAGAAAAGCATCCTGTATAATATAAAACCAGTGCATGAAAAGAACAAATAGCCAGCTTGTTCGGTTTCTTCCTCTTTTCCAAACCATCCACATACATGCTGAAATCAAAATTGTTGTGTGGACAAAACATAGAAGCATTTATAGCATCTGCAGTCTTATAAGGAAGCTGAGGGTCAGAAATTAGAATGGCAGCTCTTATTAAGGGAAGGGGAGAAGGTACATAAGGAGTAAAATTCTAGTGAGCAGCGTGAAGGGATGGAAAAAACTTTAACCACCCTTTGTCAATCGTCCCCTGATATGAAGGAGTACCCTCCTCCTCCTCAACCTCTTTACACCACAATAAACAGTATTAAAAGAAAGAAAAGAAAGCAGGATGAAAGTTTCTGTAACACTCACAGTTACTGTTCTAGTTATGTAATCCATTCAAAAGCAATATTTTTTTGCACATTGTTACACGCATTATAGCATTTTTTTCAGTGTGATTTTGCAATTGAGAGAAAATGTAGTGTTAGCAGAGGAAACGATGTAGGAGATTGCTATTGGCTGCATCAGGGAGAGGTCAGTATTTAGTTATAGACTACAAGACAACTGAAAAAAGATCCCGGTATACATGCTCGGATCTCCAAATTATACCAAGCTCTGGAAGTGATCACTTTGCTCTAAAAGTAATATTTTGTCCTGGCAACCTTGATTATTTGTAAGGCACCAGATCTTGGGTAACTAGAGGCTGTTTATAATGTTTTGTTAGAGATGTTTTTCATTCCCCAAAATTATCCATGTTTAACTGTAGCAGAATAAAGAGTGATATGAAAATCTATATTTTGTAATGTTATGTTTTTATGAGCAGCATTCTTTTATTTTTATGAACAACATTCTTTTGCAGTTCTCTTCATGGAACCAGTGATATGGAGCTTTAACCGTGTCACTGTTCATGTCCAGAACTGATCATGGTTAACAACTCATGTTTAACATTCTGTAGTCAAACCATGACATAGTAAAAGCTTTAATTTACTGGTTCCATGAAACGAACTGTGCAGAAAGGTGTCCATAAAAAGGCAACTACTAAAAACACAGTTTTTCACTTCAGTGTTTATTCAGGTACAGTTACATATGGACCATTTGAAGGCATGAATTTAATTTTTGTAAATAAGAACATTACTAACTGCTGCCAATTAGCAGAAACTTCCTGTTTGGTTTATGAAGTGTGGGGAGGGTGGTGTTTGAAGGGGGAAGGAGGCGTTGGTCAGATGTCTGCCAGGTGCATCAGCCATTACCCATTAGGGGTGTAGACAGGCTAGGGAGAGTGCTTAGTAGGATGTATCAGGTAACAGGGGTCCTGCACTTAGGTACCAATGACCTGGCTAATTAGAAACCAGAAATATGTAAACTGAACTACCAGAAGCTGGGAGATAACGTGAAGGGAAAGGTAGCTACATAGGCCTTCTTGGTAGACTATTAGAAGGGTGATGTAATTTTGTTGCCACAATTAGGGCACTGGAACAACGGTGAGAGTGACTAGGGTGATCTTGATTTTTGATCGCCCCGCACTCTCGGCATGATTTGCACCCTGACAGTTGCTCCCTCTTTCTGGTCATACCCGACACGGAGTTAGTTATATTTTTTGTCAGGGTGTACCGGGGGCAGAGCCCCCTGCATTGGGTGGTGGGCCCCCCAGAAAACAGTGATATTTTCCATACGGTGCTTTGGTGCTCTGGCTCCCAGGAGCTGCAATGCCTGGCACTCTGATACCAGGCGCCATAGTGCCTGCACCCCTATCAATGTCAACAAAATGACTGTCACACCGATAGGGGTGAAACAGCCTTCTTGAAGGTCCTTTCTGTGTGGGGCAAGGGGAGAAAAGGGTCTGGAGGGGAGTAAATAGAACCTTTCAACAAATGGTTGAAAGGTTGATGTCATGAGAAAGGGTATCACTTTATGGGAGACTGGGAGGGACTTCTTGCACCTCTCCCCTCCTTGCACCTCTCCCCTCTTTCCACTCCCTCCCCTCTACCATATTGTCCCCTCCACCCTCTACCATTCCACCCCAATCCACTTCCCGCAGCTATGTTCTATTTGACAACTGCCTCTGGCAGGCTCTCCTTGTATTATTATGAGACTGTATGTTAAATCTGTTTTATCTGCTCTAAACCTGCACTTACTTTATTGCTTATTGCATGTTGCTCCACTGTGTACCACTGTATTGTCTTGTCCCTGATGTGGAACCTTTGTAAAAAAGCCTTGGCTCAAAGGTACTTGTAATCCTAGACTTAAATAAATAAATAAACTTCTGGGACAGAAGGCTCTTTAAAGGAGACGGCCTTCTCCTGATGAGGGAGAGAACTAGCATGCTTGAGCAAAAGCTGGATGTCTACGTAGAAGGATATTTAAATTGAGTAGAGGAGGCTGTTGCTGTTATAAACCTTGAGGAAGGGGGACAAGGGAAGCTTAGTTAGGGCTGCACCATAAATGGGGCATGGGATAGCAGAGTCTAGGAATGGCACAGACAGGGATCAAGCTGGTTCAGGAGGAAGTGCTAAGGGAGGGGTCACAATAAACCAGCAATGAATAGGAGCAATAAGAAAGAAAGGACTAGGTGTGAGGACATGAGCCAGAGCATAGGTAAGAAATAAGTGGGAAAGACTGGGAGCTGGAGGGTGGCCTGCCTGAATGCCAGGAGCCTGGGTAATAAAATCAGTGAGTTCCAGGTGATGACAGCAGATGCTAAGTTAGGTCTGGTGGCCATTACTGAGACTTGGGCCACTGGCAATAATGACTGGGACCTGGCTGTATCAGGGTGTACCAGTACTGGAGGGATAGGGGGTAAGGGTAAGGGGAGGAATAACTATCTATGCTAAAGATAGCATGGGGTGGATGAGAGTAGAATCAATATAGGTGCAGCTAAAACAGCTTCAGGGAAAAAGATAGGAACAGAGGTGATCTATAAACAGTCAGACAGGAGGTTGAAGAAAGAAGTAATTAGTAGAAGAAATTAAGAGGGGCAGCTAAAGGGAACATAGTAGTTGTGGAGATCTGAGCCTACTGGACATAGACTGGTATACCCCAGCAACAAAGCACACCAGACATCAGGACTGCTTACTGGTACACCTAGTCAGAGAACATAGAAGCAAACTACCATTCTTGATGTGGTGCTTACCAACTTGAAAATGGTGGGTAGGTTCCAATGACCATACCTTATAATTGAACTAGCCCTGGTTAAAGTCAGACAGTTGTCAAAACTGTGGTTCTTATTTATTTATTTATTTCTAGGAAGTACCTTTGAGCCAAAGACTCTTTTACAGAGGTTCCATGTCATAGTACTACATGAGCATAATATCATTTACAATAGTTACAAGTACAAAAGCAGATACAAGGAGGTTCCATGCCTAGAAAGACATGAGTACATCAGGTTACAGAGGTTACATAATTACAATAACAGGGATTACATAAGTAAAAATACACAAATACATAATTTATAGCAGGCTAGGTTGACAAGAAGTTTAATTGAACAACTTGAGAATCTACAGGATATAGAGCAAATCAGGTAGGGAACAGAGGATGACATAGTCTGTAAAATAATTAACTAATACTATATGCAAGGAGGCAAGAACTTGATGGGCAGCAGTTCTTTTGTCTGAAGTGCTAAATAGTGTAGTCATAGAGGAGGACTAGACTCAATGGGGAATGCTGAGGGCGGGGACCTGGATCCTGCTAGGAGTGTTAGGCAGCAAGAAGAAAGGAGAAGGCAAGGGTGCGGTTAGAAAGAGGTAGCAGGAAAAGGAGGAAGAATGTGTGTGTGTGTGTGTGTGTGTGTGTGTGGGGGTCCTGGACTCAGAAGGGCACATTTTGACCAGATGAGGGAAGTAAGGGGAAAAATGGAGTTTGGGATAAGATCAGATGGGTTTAGGAAAAGTGGGTGCAGTTAAAGGCAAGGTAAATTTTATTTATAGAGCATCCTTTCTTGAAATCTCAGGGTGCTTTACAATCAGAATAATATAAAAATAGTAATAAAATACATACATAAATTAATACAGAATAAAAATAACTGCTGTTAAAACTATCTAATGGGTCCATTCTCAAAGCAACTAACTCATGCTTGAGGACAGTCACAAAGGTAACAAGTATAGGAGAGGAACCTGGTTGTCTAAAAGTAAGGAAGTGGTGAGGGCTAAAAGATCCTCACTTGGTACAAGAAGTACCAAGGGAGGAGGAAGAGGTGGGGAGGGGAGCACGAGAGGAAGCTGAAAGAGGCTAAGAAGATGGCCAGGAGTGCAAAGGCAGACACAGAGCTAAGTATTGCAGATGGTGCCAAGGGAGGGGGAGAAATATTTTTCTGGTATATTGGGGAAGGAAGATGGAGGGAATTGTTAGGTTAGCAGAGGGGGTGAGGGTAATCAAGGATGTTGAGCAGAAGGCAAATGCTTTAAATAACTACTTCTGCTCAGTATTCACACTGGAGGATGGAGGCCTCTACCAGTGATTGGGATTAAGGCATCAGCTAATGGTGTTCAGTAAATAGGGTAGGTTGAGATTACAATGGCTAGAAGTAGGAAAAAGGCTCATTGCCCTGAAAACAGATAAAGCACTGGGCCTGGATGGGTTACACCTGAAAGTGCTCAGAGAACTGTCTTCAGAACTGGATGAGCCTTTCCTTAGCTATTCAATACTTCACTGTAGTCTGGGGTGGTTCTCCAAGACTGGAGGACTGCGAACCTGGTCATGCTTCACAAGGAGGAGATACAGAGGATCTAAACAATTACCAACTGTCAAACTTACCTTCTCTATAGGTAAACTGATGGAAACCCTAGTTAAGGAAAGCTCAAGTGACCCACCTGGAAGTAAACAGCAGGCTAGTAAACAACATGGGTTCATAGCAGGAGGTCATGTCAGACCAGACTGATGGTGTTCTTTGACCGGATCATGAGGGTGGTAGGTAGAGGGCAGGTTGCTCGATTTACTCTACTTTGATTTCAAAACAAATCCTTGACTCTGTGTCACAAGAGGCTGCTGAAGTTGTTAGATGACTTAGGAGTGGGAAAGAGTTAACTAGGTAGGTGGGGGTGATGGCTTGGAGGAAGGCAATGAGGGTGGGGTCGATGGGGCCAAATCAGGAGACAGAAGGGTCACAAGGGGGTACCACAGAGGTCAGTGACTTGTCCTTTTAAATATGTTTACTATTGACATAGGGGAAGGTATACAGGAGAAGAAGTGTAGTGAGGGTGTTACAAAGGGATCTGGAAAGACTGGAGAGGTGGTCAAAAGTATTACAGTTGAGATTCAATCCCAAGAAGTGCAAGGTAATGCACATAGAACCAGCAGACAGAGCACTGGATGGGAGGGTTGGGCTGGCAACTACAACTGAGGAAAGAGTCCCTGGAGTCATTATCAGTGACTCTTTCAAACAAACCAGTCAGTGTGACACAGCCTACAGTAAGCAACAAGAATGATGGGGTGACTTGGGAAGGGGTTTGACAGTAGGAAAAAGTAAGGGATATTACCCCTGGTGAGGCCCATCAGTTCTGGAGTCCACACCTGAGAAAGGAGAGGGATAGACTGGAGTCAGGATGGTGAAAGGTCACCAAATATGATTCACAGTCAACAGGGCAGTTCCTATGAGGAGCAGTTAGAGGCCCTGAACATGTACTCACTGGAGGTCAGAAGAGGGAAGCTTAACATGATAGCGACTTTCACATTTCTAAGAGGAATAAATAGTGTGCTCAGCGAGGACCTATTCAGTAGAAATACTGTAGGGGCAGTAATGAGGGGGCATAAATGGAAGCTGGTAGGGGGTAAGTTCAGGAGGGATGCAAGTAAGTTCTACTTCACTGAGAAGGTGGCTGAGCCATGGAGCAGCTACCATTACAGGTAGTGGGAGTATAAATGGGCTCAGACACAGTTGGGACAGGGTAACAGGACTGATGGTTCTACTGAGGGTAACTAGAGAAGTGACAGATTCAAGGAAAAGGGCAGGGGTAGAATCCTCATCAGGATATTGGGTCAGGGGGTGTACTAGGGATATCTACTTGGATAGATTGGAGGACCCTTGATCTTTCTCTGCTGGTAGTGTCTATGTTTCTGCGTTTCCATCTCAGATGACTGGAGACTTGCAAGTAACTTAGAAATCAAAATAGTAATATTGGATCTAAAAAGTAATCTCATTCCTGGTATGTAAATATTACAAAATTAGAGCCAGTATCTGTATTGAATTACTTGAATTTTATTCTCTGAGAACAGTTGATGGGTCAAGAATATTAACTGTAGGTTGGGTGGAGCTGAATGTTCCTAAATAGAATATTAGGTTTTACAGAAAGTATGGGGAAGCACCTAATACAGCCCTTTCAAGTGTTCAAGGCTAAGGTCAATATACAGATTTTATAGTGGGTAGATATTGGGGGGGGGCTGAGAATAAACTGGAAAAATGCAAAATAAATTCTTAATAGCACTACTTCGTGCACTCTAGGCACTCTGGATGCCTTTTTAAGAGCTGAAATGGAGGCACTCCAAATGAAACTGGCTGCGCACTGAAGGGTATAAGTTATTGGCTCAAGATTCTGATCATCAAGGAGTTTAGATTTCCAAACTTGTGCGTTAGAGAAGCCCTGAAGGATGAGTTTAAAGAACATCAATTTTCATGGCTGAAACTGATAAAGCAGACCCTGTACAGCACTGGGTTAGGGTTAATTTGGTTGTCCTTGGGACAGTTTGATGGTACGTAGGTATATTTTCAATCTTACCCAAACTAGATTATCAGATATTTTTATGCAATCTGAATTGGCAACAATGAAAGAACATAAACTAATAGCTTATTACTCACTGGTAAAACAGTTGATTTACTGGAAACTTTATTTTGAAATGTTGACAAATCTTAATATCATGAAAGCCTTTTTCAGGCTAAGAATACAGAAAGTTTATTCAGCATACACACTAGGTTGGTATGAGAAGACACCCTCTAATGAAAGACTGTGTCCTTGTGGTCTTGCCCCAGAGACATTTTGTAGTGGGTCATTCAATAGAACATATTAACTTATATCTAGGACCAATATTGACAAACACACATACCTTTCAGACAGATCTGATCCATGCTCCCTAGAAGGTAAATACAGAGAATGTCCATAACTGGTTAGAAATTGTATCTAAGTTAGGTTTAGCCATATGGTTCTGTGAATGTACTGTGTATTGTTTTGAGTGTAACTGGTGATGACAAAAATGTTGACCAATAAACTGAACTGAGCTGAACACTCTTAGCTGACAACTTCAAATGCTGAGCCAAGGTTATACTAATGGCTTCATGAATATTTAGAAAGTCATTATGTCTAGACAATCTGAATGACAAAAAACAACAGTGCTAAAGCTTTGAGGCAAAGGTTACTTGGGAAAGGCACTGGCAATAAAGCCAAGTTTTCAAATAAGTAAGTTTTCAAATAAGTATCAATTTGCACATACCTCACAAATGCAAAGCATCATGGGAAGTATAAGGAAATTGCCATGAAAGAACTAAGGTGGAGTCAGCCTTAAACAGGACTCAAATGGTGCTAAAAGGCCTCACAAATTATCTGCAGCAGCTGAAAACAGCAGTCACAGAGAGGTGCTTCATCCTTCTTAGGACTCATCAGTGTGCTACATCTGAAGTTCAGCCCAGGTGGAGGAGTAGTTAGTGATATGATTATGTTAAGCTGGCCACCTAGATTCAATAAGAATATGCAGTGCTTAGAACCATTCTTTGCAAGTTACTTCTGAACAGCTACAACAATACATTTTAATTAAATTAAAGTCTTATAGGTGGAGATCTTGATTATGGTTGTACTTGTTTATTAAATCTTTACATTTAAAGCAGCACTGCAATCAAAAATAAAGCCTGGAATAAGGCAATCACTGGAAAACGTACATAAACGTAACAGAGGAATGTCAACTTACTGATCATATTGTGGTGGTGCTTTAGTGTTAGACCTCTGTTACATCCTAGAAAGTTCTGTAATGTCTGCAACTGGGAGGACAGTGGACTCTGAAAGAAAACGCAGAAACTGGTCAGCAGTTTTAAAAAGAATTATGAAATGGCAAAGGAATATCCTGCATTCTGATTGATCATTAGCTGTGCATTAGCAGTGTCAATGGCTAAAACAAGTGCTAGCCAGCTGGTGCAAGACAGGAAGGAAATGTATGAGTCACTAGAATTAAAAACAACCTGACAGCTGCCACCCTCACATTAACAAAACTTTAAAACCTAACATACATACTAGCTGCATTGTTCATATTTCTGCCAAAACACACACACAAAAAAAAACCGAATGAAGTCAATTAACAGCAGCTGCTTGGTGCCTTTGTTTTTACTGGTGAGATTTTTGTTTTCTGCCTTCCACTCCCATGCTGTCTCCTACTGTTCACTCCTCCAGTTTAATGAAATCTCCCTCCTGCTTAAACTCACTCACCTGGTCTCAGTGCCGGCAGTGGTCCTCGCATGCAGTTTTCCACTAAAGCAGGCAGCTCAACACAGAACAGGATCTGCTGAACATAATGCAGCTCCTGTTTGTTAATGATACTGGTTTCCTCTGCTTACCAGTGCCTCATGTCTCAGCTAGAATCCTAGGAAGGTCGCGGTTAACCATCAGGTCACTTCACTTGGGATCAGGAAAGAACAATCAGAGCATGTTTAAAATGCATTAATAAATAAAACTATAAAATAAAAGTGTTTTTAACACTTTAAAGTCATCTGTGTGGGGGATGGTAACCACAACAAACTACAAACTCACAACTACAGAGGCTCCAGTATGACATAAGTCCTGAGCTCAAAAAACAAATAAAAAAAACACTCACAACATTCTAATGCAGGCAGAGAAACTATTTTATTACAAAATGAATGAAACTCTTAACAGTTTTAACATTTAAACCTAAAATTAGTTTTTTTTCCAAACATGTATAATACAGTGGCCCATTTTATTTTATTTTTGTGACTCTTTTTATTTATGGATTTTATGAGCTTACAGAAGTTACAGTAAATACTGCAAAAACATAATAGGAAAAGATATAAGGTACGCAGACCTCCAGTCTGTATGTACTAAACATTTGCAATCATGTAAAAGCATTAAACATGAATTAATAGTTCCATATAGCATAGAAGAGCTGTCCAACAGTCAGCTTAGGAGTAGAGTTTAATTGGATTAAACTGTAGGACATTTGCACTCTCACCAAAGTCAGCTGATATATTCAGTGTTAAACACCAGTTTATCCAATCCCTAGTAGGAATAAAAGAGGCAGAAAGCCCACCACTTGCATGTTGGCATAGCATTGGTTATTTTCAAGGGTCTCAAGTTTACTTTTAAGAAAGTTGAAGTCCCGCATTAAGGAAGCATTACAGTCTGCCTGATGGACGTTTGCTGCACTTAGTTCTGTAACCGTCATGGAGTATTCTTATGGTACTGTCATTTTCACTTAACTTAGCCTCCCCAGATGCCAGCCTTTTATTTGTTTCTTCCCCATTTGCTTGTATTTTTGTTAGAATTGCCATAATCTGCACTGATGGATGCTCTGGAGTTACTAGGCCACTGGTTGGAGTCGGCCATTCTCGAGGAGCCTGCGGGGAAGGAACACATCCAGGCCAAGGGACCCATGTTTACCATCTTTTTTGGGTCCCATTGTATTCTTGAATGTCTTAGCCAAATGTCAATATAGTTGGACCCTAGTCAAAACAAAAATAATCACTATTTATTGCTCGTATGACAGTTCTATGAGCTGAGCTGGCTTAGAGAGCTGCTGCCATGTTTCTGCTCCACAGTGCTCCCATTTTATAAGCACAATAAATCACTCTGAGAATGTGCATTAGACCATTCTGATACATGGCCAGGGGCTGAAGGCACTTGGCCTGCTTCCTTGTGCCTTATGATGCCCCTGGCCATGCGTTAGAACAGTCTAATGCACACTCCGTGCATTAGAACAGTCTAATGTACACTCCGTCATGTCTTATTGCTTACCTAAAAACTATGTGCAACTATTAAAGAAATAGAAAAACAATTTAATGCAGTCAGTAGATGTCAAGAGGATAAGTATGTGAAAAAGTAGGGTAAAAATTTGTTTTGAGACTGTGTTACACTGCTGTTTAGGAACCTGTTATCAAAAGGAATTCTCCTTAGCAGTGCCTACTGCAATAATCTTTTCAATATAGGAGCTGCTTTTATCATCTCTTTTTCCTCCTTGAGAGAGAGCTGTCTGCTTCAGGTCCTCAGTTCCACTTCCATCTCAACATCGCCATGCAAGCCCAGGGGTCCCTTTGTGATCCTGACCTACGTCACTGCTGGAGCATCTGCCTCCTCAGCAGGAATCCCTAGCTATCTTTACATTGTGACAGGGTTGAATAAGACAAATGGGACAGGGTCTTATTCAACCCTGTCACATGCATGGATCCATTATGGGGGATCCGAGAGCAGTGGGCGTGGAACATGGATGTCCAGGAACATCATGATGCTTGCTACAACCATCCTCCCATTTTGCCTCCTTTATGTCCCTCCAACCTTTCATACTCCAGTTCATCTTGGCTATGCTAATCCTTTGGTGGAAGAAGGCTGATGTTGCATGATCACCTGTGACATTGATGCTGCTCCTGTAACTTGTTGAAGGAGTCCTGTTCAGGATGCGGACCCAGGTCTCTCATTTGGTAACACAATGCATGACCTCCAGTGCCACTTGGTCTGGCAGCACATAATGACTCTTAAAGAGCAGGACCCCATTTACAGTCAGCATGAGGGCTGGATTTTGGCTGTGGTGTTGCACCACCTTCTAATAGTGTTATTTTCAAAGGCTGGCACATGCTGCTGAGGAGAGGAGCCACCCCATGATTGGAGCACTACACAAATATGCAATCATGCTGTCAGTACCATTTGCACCCTCTTACAGGCTGGACTGAACCTGTAACCAGGTGGCAGCATGGCATTGTGACATAAGCATTATACAGTACCATGCAATGACCCAGTTCTGTAGGTTGCATATGGGCATTTGGCCTAGACATGACCTTTCCTTACCCCCCCCCCGAGAAGTATGGATCCTGGTAAGCTAGTTGTCCCCATTCTCTCCTTCCCAGTGGCCCACACCCCTTCCTAATCCCTGATGTACCCCATGCCTGGTAGTGGTTCCCACCAAATAACTATGTGCTTTCAGAGGGCTTCAGCATTTCAGTGCAGCATTGCTTCCAGTTATCACTTGGCTTTACCAAGTGGTAGCCTGGGGGAGGTGCAGGAGGCTGTGATTGGGCTTGTGAGGGCCACCATCTTTTGTTCATTGTCCTGTAGGCTATTTGCATGAAATCCCACCCCTTTCCCAATCTATCACAAAGCCATTCCTGGCTGCTTGGGAAGCGGGGGTTACAGTGTGAGGGTTGGCACTTAGTATTTGCAGTGACCAGTTAATGATACTGTCTGTGACTGAGTCCAGGACCCCAAGTCTTTACTTCAGTATGGAAGTTTAAATACATTTCAACTATTTGTTCACTAGATATGCATTTTAAAGGTGTCCACTCTCTTTCTGAGGGTTTACATTTTTAACAGAGCCTCCATGCAATGCATTGTGGTGAGGTGGAAGACTAGGTTTGCTGGCCAAGGCACCTAGCTTCACCTGAGCTCTTTCTTCTAGGTTGCTTGAAAGGACAGAGCAAATAACCTTACCAGAAACAAGGAAAGGATTAAGGCTTCTTTTGGCTAAGCAGATTTACTGAGTGCATTCACCTGTCAACATTTAATAAATCAGCAATAAACCTGAATTTCTGAATTGGTATTTTATTTGTGAGTGCTATGCATAGTGAATGACTGAAGTTCTCATGAGCAAGCACCTCTACCTTGTTGCCTTATACTGTATGCCAGTGGAGGTTGTGAGAATCAAAGCCAGGTCTGCTGCATGTGCCAAGCTTGTTCACAACTCATTGTTCAAGCCTCTAGGCTATACTGCGCCATTTAAAGGTTACCTTCCTCCTCCCACACACCATGCTTGGGCATTCCATTTCAAAATACTGCTGCCTTCTCGTGCGTGTGCCTCAGTCCACCCAGCTGTTAAACTAGTTAAATGCTGGACCCCACTGACAAGATGTTATACCCCAGTTGGTATCTCCTGGGGAAATACAGTTGTAAAAGTAAAGTTTTTAATCAGGTCTTTCTAAAAAGCTTTGAGGATGATTTTCTGATCCAATAGTGTGTTGATGATGTCACAATGCTTGTCATGACAAAAATACTGGTGTCACAAATATAGCACATGAGGTCAGCTGCTGAAGATCAGGTCTTTTTGAAACACAGATGATTAAATACTAGTCTAAGTGGCTAATGTGATTTTATTTCATATTGCGCTTCATTCCTAGGACTTGGAATGCTATATAATAAGACCAAAATATAAAAGGCAGAATACGTTTTTTAATAAAACTTATGAATTCATAACCCATTTGACAGAAATAAAAAAAAAATCCATCAAAGACATTAATACAGTGCTACAATGGTGAAAAACCTATGCAAAAAGTTACAGGTCACACGTTATTTTGTGTCAGTTTCAATGTAACCGTGGGGTAGGTAATGATTAATTACATGCAACTGGGGTAATTACACTGTAGTTACACTTTTGTTGCATGTAACTGCATTTTAATTGCAATGTAGTAACTACAGTGTAGTTAAGGAAACTTAGAGTATTACCAAGGTACATTTTTAATCTTGCTTAAAATGCTATTCTGAGGTACTTGAATGAATGTAGAGAAGTAGCATGTTTTTCAACACAGGTGCTGCTACTGCAAATTCCTAGTCCATGGATAGCATATGCCAGGCATACTCAGCTCAGCTCAGTGAAATGAAGAGTCAGGAACATAAGACATAATTCAACAAATTAAACATATTTAAGTTTTATCTTGCTAGTTGCCTGCTCTTAAGTCGATGCAAAGAATTTACCCCAATTACATTAAAATCCCTTTTTATGTTTGTTTGCATTTTTATATCGGGGTAAGTACACTGAATCCAAAAACCCTTTTTCAGGCATGACGTGGTGTACAATGGACAACAAATATAAAGATAAGAAAACATGCTACATTATGCAAGGAACTCATAAAATAAACAGGCATCCATACACAACTAAGCAAAGTAGGTATAAATATGAGAATCCTATCAAAGCTCTAAATAAGGCATGAATTTTTAGCATAAGACATTAAAAACTGGAGAACTTTTGTCTCCAGCCAGTTTGAGATGGTGCCCATACTGGTATATAAACAGTCACAGCTTGATGTTATGAGAGTTGTCAAGTCTTCTTGCTCTCCTGGACTCCACACGTCTGGTTCAATTTCATCTTACATGAAAGCAATGTGTGTAGTAGCAAAGCACAGTATGTGACTGTGAATAAAGAGGTTTAAAAGAAATATCGTTGCTCAAATCTTTACCGAATCCACTGTGTATGGGCACATTTTGAAATGTAGCTGTCTGGTTGACATTTGAACTTCAGGGAGAGGCTTACAAAGCATTGCACTTCGCACTCCTGTTCGACCAAATGTATAGCAGCAGAGCCTAATGTAACTCTCGAAGTACTGTAACCAGGCACTTCAACTTTATTTTGACACCTTGCTTTAAAACAGCAGTGCAACAAACAAAACATGCTTTTCGCAAAAGCTAGTTTCAGCTACAATTAATAAATATGTTAGCACACTGTACCAGTCTATCTTCTGTTCTAGGTCCCTCCTATACTCTACACCATGAGATTTTTTTTAATTATTTTTCCCGTTCCTAGCCAATGACAGGTCTGCAATGCTATTTCTAAGCTAAATGTGGTGGCCATTCATTTTCTTAAGGAAAAAAAAATTACAACATTTATAAAATACTTAAATTATGGTGGAATTAGACCGTTTTACTCCATCAAATAAAACTGGAAGGTGCCCCAAATGTTTTGTAGTAAAAAGGGTAGGGTCAAATGTTTTGCCACATTTTGTTGCTCTGTTACTTCAGTAACTATTATAAATCCTAACGTCATTGTTAGCTAATCAGGATTGTTTATTTCTGAACATTCCAGGTACTGCCACAACCATAGGTGGGTGTCTCATGCAACTAGTTCTAAGATTCTTAAGTTCTACGTTAGATATTAATCTGTTTAGTTAAGGGTGTTTCTTACAGCACACTAATTAATTAGCATAATTAATTATATAATAATTAATTTGCATAATTAGCATAAACATAAGAGGCATGGTAACTATACATGTAAACATATATTATAGTTTTATAGACAATTTTTGTAGAACATTAAAATTACCTAGTTGGAATTCACTGCAATAGTTTGTTGATGTAACTGCTTCTATCTTTATACTACTTTATGTAAAAACTGACTGCAAACATACAAATATTGAAGTAGTAACTGAATTCTGAACTGAGGCTCAAATTAGGATAAGAAATGGAACTTTGTAAAAGACATTGGTCAGATTCAGAGATCCATGCTACCCCATTCTCGTCATGCTTCATACCAAACATTACATGCCTCCTTGTAGGTAATCTGTTCTAATTTGTTCTGCTTCTTAGGTGAAGACAAAGCAGCCACAATTATTCTGCTACTACAACTATAGCTTCTCTTTGAAGTCTAAAGTCTGACTGGTGTCCTCCCTTGTATACGTTATGTAGTGCTGGGCTAGGCACTGCATGCTGGTGGCATTGTGGGGACAGTTCACAACCGATAGTAATGCTGACACGCCACAGCTATACAAATCCCAAGTGCTGAACACTTAAGCAATGACAAATAACAGACTGTGAACTTAATTACTGTATTCCAATGCATGCCCCAGAGTACTGTGTATGTAACCCTCCCTGAAGGTGGGGCTTACCAGGGGCTTACAGCCCCAGCATATTCTCCTATTTTAGAGCCCTTGCACTCCTCTTCACCCTCCAGTCCCCCAGGACTGCAGACATGGAGACAGGCAGACCAATGCAGCATCAGCCAGGAGTCCAGAGTGGGAGTCAAGCCCTGGCTCCACATCCAGTTCACAAATGGAGCTCTTCTCTTGTCCCACAGTCCTGACCCCAGGACTGGATGCATTGTCTGGGCAGGGACCAACTGCAGTAAAAGTGCTATTGGGCATGTTGGGAGGGGCTCCAACCCCAGGACAGGCGGCGGGTGGAGAAAACATCAAGCAATGGCGTGGATTATCAGTACTATAACGCATATGGGATAGCGTCTTGGAGGAGCCAGAGTTTTAGTTTGCAATAAGGCCATGCACTCACAATTGTCAAAGTCCTGGACTCCTAGGCAGGCTGCAAAGCTAGGGCCAAATAATAAAACATCATCAGTCGCACGTTAACAGATTTCCCAGTTTATTTGTTTAGTTTTCATTAACTCAGTAAGGTGCACTAGATAAACATTTGTCTATTTTCAGGCACGACCTGAGGGAAGTACAACCAAAAACAATACAGACTGCTGTCAGTAATAGACAAGTTCAATTCATGACAAATTCCAGGGTACAAAATCAAACTTGCCATGAGAAAAATGCATAACAATGGGGAAATAAGGCATACCCAGACCAAGCAGTGAAGCTGAAAATGACAGCACAGCGCACATGCGACCCTCTGCCAGCAGATGGAGCAGATGGAGAGAGAGCAATACCAATGTGCTCTCCTCACCAGCCTCTCGACTCTTCAGTGGGCAAAGAACCCACACAGTTGGACACCTTTCTGGCCCCAGGACAGGCATCAGGGTCAGGATATTAGGAAGTCAGCCCCTCTGGGCTTATAAGGAAGCATCCAGAGACTGCTGAAGACTCAAAAAAGAATGTAAACAACAGTGGCGAACATTCGGGTACAGTAATAAGGGGGCTTGTAACAGCAAATATCCGACTTAATAAGCTGGTGGTTGGGGGCCAGCTAGACACCAGAAAAAATTTTGATTTTACATTTCTCTAAGAAGAGATCTGAGCATTTTTCTAGGAAAAAGTCATGATCGGTAGGAAGTTGATACCCACCCTAATTTTGGCAAGTTCAAGGAATGTAATTTTCCCACTTTCTTTTGCGGTGATTTGCAGAACATCACAGGCTGAGGTCCAAACTAGTCCAGCACTCCCTGGGTCTGGCAGCACACTGTACACCAATCATTCATTATTCTGAGATTTGAGTGATAGAAAGTAACCTCAGCCTGCATTTTCACTAAGTTTTACATTTTTCTTCTCTTTTTAACTTTTTGGGTTTTGGAACCTCCCCATCTCACCAACTCTGTTCCACAGTCCGTTCACACTAGGCCCTTCCTACTGTGCAGATCTGCATGAATCACTTCAGTCAGACACTACTCAGTAATCTGCTATAAAAATCATAATTCTAAGCAGACTGTCTACATGTCTTGTTTGTTGGGGCTGTGCAATGAATTTCAGTGGAAAAATAGGGGATCAGAAAATAGCAAGGATTCTGACTATCAAGCATATTTATCTGTGACTGTTGGTACTGGTAGCTCAGTCACTCACAGATGATGATGACATTTCTCTGAATGACTGTGCACATTCGAACTATACAACTTTAATTGCACCATGTGGTATAGTGCTGGGAGTGTCCTGGGCTCATCTGTAACTCTCTGTAGCAACAAGCAGTCTGAATCTGCTTTTAACCTACCGTATGTGAACCAGCACCACTACAGCAAGGAGACTTAACCAATCAATCAGTTCAGCATGTCGCACCTCGCCCAAGCTGGCATGTGCCACTTGCTCTCTAGTCTGCCTCAATGTGCATGTGTGCCAACAGAGTGCCCAGTGGAGTGCACGATCCGGGTAATGATGGCTCTCCTCTGTGTGATGTAACTCTGTGGTGGTGACGTTGGCACAGGTGATTTAAGACTGCCAGTCAGCCAGCCAGCACACTCATACAATGCACAGACTACGCAGCAGCAGAAAGGAAGAAAAAAGTGCTGGTAGGGCCCTTGTCGGGATGGGGGCGGAATTCAGAGTTGGGAAATGACTCACCCCTGGTCACCAAAATGGACTGTCAGTTAAGTCAGGAAAGCAGCAGCAGCAGCAGTGTGGCTGGCCTGTCAGCGCAGAGGTAGCACTACCACTTGCAATGCCAGTAACCCAGAGTCGGGAGCAACCTCAGGATGCTGGAGGGTTGGCCTGGGGAGGAGGATCGAGCACCCCGAGGGCTGCTCTCCTCCTCCTCCTCCTCCTCCGGGGAGAATGGGCTGCCAGTCCCACTGCTTTACTGCCACCTGGGTGACCACGGAGGGAGCTACAGTGGGACAGCAGAAATTCGGGAGGGAGGATGTCAGCCGGAGTTCAGAACGGTGGCACGTTTCAGCATGCTCCACCTCCTTGGACTCTCTCACGAGTGTCTGGCATTCTGGGGAGGAACAGAAAGTAGGAAAAACCCTGCTCAGGCCACCAGTAGATGGGACCCAGCTGTCCCAAGACTCCCAAACCAGGCTCCCTTAGGGACCATCTATGACCACCCGATGCACACTTACAGACTGTGGGTGACAAAGGGGGGGGGCCCCTCCATTCCTTGCCTGGGGGGCAAACCGAGGCAAAATGGGGGCTGGTAGGAAGGACCTCGGAAGGAGTTACCTGGGTAGGAGCTGAGGGATACCCAGCATAGGGCTCCCCCGAAGAATGGTGGCCAAGGCAGAGAGAAGGAGGAATAAAGAGCAAATATTAAAAAAAAAAAAGGAAAGCAGCAGCAGCAACTACTGATTGCATAGAAAGAAAGAAATCTGCTGCTGCCAAACCCATTAAACTAATGGCAATTTCTCAAGTGGGGCTTCAGTCCCTTGGCCCCCCCACTATGTACGCCACCGTCAGTGTGCTGATAATGTGGATTAACGATGCCTGGGTGCTGTAAGGCATAAGGCCACCTGTCATGCGCTAATGCTCTTACCCCTAGGCAGGTGCCAGTTTTATCTTTCTATTTAATGTAGCTGAATAATTGATTTCTTGAATGAGCTTTCTTTCTCTTACTATTGTCTGGTTTGTTCTGCTCTACAGCTACCCTGATCACTGGTAAAGTCCCCAAATAGAGATCCTTCTTTTGAAGAATAAGAGAACTTGTCCGGCTTGGTGGCACTGAGGGGTTGAGGTGCTGGATGCCACTCGCTCCCCGATGACCTGGGTTTGTGAATGAGCCTGGGTCATGGGGTCAGTGAGGGAGGACTAGGATTGGGCGTCTGACGACAGCTCTCTAGTCCTGGGAGAAGGGAGGATACACTGGGCTCTGCTGGTCCCTCTGGACACCGGTGGTACTGCTGCAGTATGCAGGGTGCCAGTGGGGGGGAAGCACGGCAGACAGCCACACGCCAGTGTGCTGATGTCCTTGCATGTCCGTGCTTCCAGAGGAAAAATACATGGAGGAAAAAGGCAGCACAGATTTGCTGCAGCTTGATAGCCGCAGTTTCACTGGCCGACGATGCCGGAAGGCATGTGCTGGTATTGGTTCCTCGCCTGGCGCAACGGGAGTGCCCTTCACAGGCAGAGATGCGTCTTCTAGCTGGGCATGAGAACTTTGGGGTTGGAAGTGGAACGGAGGAGCGGTGGCTGGATGTAATGCAGGACTGTGGCTGCAGGTGAGGATAAAATGTTAAATGATAAAAAAGAAGTAAGAGAAATAGGATGTCAGTGATGTGGTCCAATGTGTTATTTGAGACTACTGGAGGCTTACAGGCTGTGTGCATCCTAGAATTATAACAAACTTGGTACCTAGAGATAATTTTATGAATAAAGAATTCAGTACAATACCTGCCATGTAAGGGGAAGAATAGGGATAGACAATGACCATGAATATAGAAAGCAAGCCCCCGCCCCATTATATTTGTGTTGATCATTTCTAAAGAGTGAAATGTTTACAAACATACTGTAGTGCCCCAGTTGATACATTTGTCTTTTACCAAGTCTCAGTTAGGGCACAAATATCAAGCTTGTTTAACTTTAAATTGTCCAGACTGTCGAAGATCAAGTTTTAGGAGTAGGCTCCTAAAGTTCAGCCACCCAACTCTGAGGGCCTTTAATAGTGACCCTAATCGAAGGTAATACCATTAGGTTGGGTCAGGGTTGCACTCTGCATTATGTCACCACACACAGCAGCAGCAGAACACAATCTGCACTCATTGTTGCCATTTTAATGCATTTTTCTCTGTTTGAGGTTTTGGCAGTGTGGAACTGCTCTTTTAATGCCCATGTGTAAAGGGGATTAGCAAGTGCTGTAATCCTAGATCAGTCCTAGAGTGCTAGGAGTCTGAGCACTGTAGTATGATAAAAGATGGCTGCTGGGCTGGCTGCCATTTGCTGTGGGGGCTTGCTAATATTTGAGTTCCCTAAAAAATAGCTTTAGGTTATGCAGCTGTATTCTTGCTATAGTGTATAGTGGAATGTCGTTCTCCATAGAAATCGGTCGCTTTCAAAATGTTGTTCTGCTGCACTAGTAATGTCCGCAAAGCAGAACAACTTTTTGTTCTGCTGCACTGTGTATGTCACACACTGTGTCCTCGAGCAGCATCTGACAGTTAGAGCTCACTCCACTGACAGGACACACACTTGAAGTAGCAATGTCGGCGAGCAGTACTGTCAAAGCACTATCCGAAATACATCCAGCACCACCGAAACAGAAGCCAGTTGCGGTAATTCCGACACATCCTCCAATTCAGAATAAGGTAAAATTCAATTGGACTAACAGGGTTTGTTGTTCCGGGTGAGAGGGTCTCAGTTAAAAATGGGATGAAATGTGATCCTCACTACCGACCCATTTTCTTTTCTCTTCCCCATAAATCGTGAATTGCTGTTCCGGGTGCTGCTGTGAGTTTTTAAACACTAAAAATGTTAAACGTTAACCATGTTAAGTTCTTTTTACTTCTATGACCTCAGTAAAAATTATTTTAAACAGAAAGATGCTGTAGTGACTTTTTTTTTCCAGAAAACGATGTTCCACTATACGTTATAAAGAAAAGTGCATGGGGAACAGTTAACAACAGGGCTAATCTTTCATCTCGTGGTGCTCTCGAGGTAATCCGTGTCCAGAAGTGCCAACTCGGTGAAAGAATAGCCCTGTTGTTAATTGCTCCCCATGCACTATCTATATATAGTTTATGTGTTCTTTCAAGCTTTGTTTTTGTTTTTTAAATCAGTTAGAGTAGTGATAAGGCTGTCTAGGAGTAGTTAGATCTGCAGTGGAGAGTGTGTGGGAGGTAGCTATTAATTCTCAGCATTTCAGAGCAGTTGCTTGGTGCCATTACATTTGTGCTTTTTGTCTGGGACCACTGCATCAGTTATAGAGTGGTGTCATATTATTTTTGCCTGTGTGCTATATTTTTGGTCGAGAAACAGTAGCTTACCTTTGGCTTGTGGTACATTGTAGGAGTATACCATTAGATCAACAACTTAATTTTGTTGCCGCAATTAGGGTGCCACAACAACAGTGAGAGTGACTAGGGCAATCTTCATTTTTGATCACCTGGCACTCTTGTCATGTTTTGTGGTCCAGCAGTTTCTCTCTCTTTTGGGGCATACTTGCCCCAGAGTTAGATATATTTTCTTTTGGGAGGTCTGCGGGCAAAGTTCCCCTCAAAACAGTGATATTTTCTTCATGGCACTTTGGTGCTCTGGCTCCAGGGAGCTGCCTGCAATGCCACCAAGCTCAGGTCAGGCGCCACTGCCTGCACCCCTATCGGTGTCGACAAAATGACTGTCAGACTGATAGGGTGAACCCATTGAGTGGATTCGGAAGTGGAGGGTGGAGAGCTTTTGCCAGGTGTCTGCCTCTGTGTCTGCAAGCTGGGGTTGTGAGCCCAATCCAGCTACTATTGAATGGTTCTGTCTACTGTTTTTGCATGGAGAGGAAGGCATGTTGTACTAAGGTGATTTGGCCACCCAAAGTTCCAAACAGCCAGCCCAGAGCATCGACCATTGACACAAGTGGAGGGAGTCCAGTTGGGGTCTCAGTTGCATGGTTGGGGGAGCAGCTCCCTGAAGCAGTTGTCTGGAAGGAGCAGCCAAGAGGAAATTATGGCTGAGGCAGGTGCCTGAGACACAGAAGGAGACGGGTGCCCGAGAGACAGTAGACATTAACATTGACACTCATAAGCAGTAGAGAGAGCCATTTGGCTCAATACAATTTCTTGGCTTGTTTTACTAAAGGCAGGTTTTCCACAGTACCTTCAGTAGTGGCAGTGCTGAGATATAGCACTTCATTCTGGATTTGCCAGTTTCAGCTGTGTTGAGACCTGCTCAGGTGAGAAGAAAATTTGTTTCTCATCTAATGGTACTTGCAAATTATTAAATGGTGACATCTGAAGCTTCTGCAGGTGAGAAGCTGGACCGGGGGAGTGAGAATCCTGAATTAGGAATACTCTGAAATTTTTGAGAAGAAATTTTTGCACCAAAAACGTTTTAATCATTCTGACTTAATTATTTTTAGTGTTTTATTGTTTATTTGCTCATTTGTTCTTTGGGCGTGTGTGGGTTACGTATATGTAGGTTGTGAGTGTATGAGGTGACTAGTTTAGTAAAGCTACTAGTTCAGAATTTTGTGTGGCTGTGGATTTGTATGTGCAGGTACAGTAATACTGGGTGTGTGGTGAGTGAATGAGGGTGGGTAATTGTGTGGGTCATGAGGATGGGTAATTGTGGGTTGTAGGGAAGGGTTGGGAATTGCAAGATTTTATTGTTTAATTTTTACAGTAGGGTAGCTGGCATTTGTGTGCAGCAGCAGCAGGTCCCTAGGCTCAGCTACTCCCCACTACTGCTCTGGGATCTGTGGCCCTTCCATGATCCCCCCCCAAAAGGCAGTGTATTGTCGATGCAGGGAAGTGGGATTGGAAGAAGGCATGGAGGGGGAGTAGGTCTTGGTGGGTGGGCTGATGGGGGGGTGCTCTTGGGATGGTGAGGATCAGAAGATGCCCTTGGGCAAAATAAGAACTTGAGAGAGGCCAGATGTGTTTGTTCCCGTACCCAGTGATCCTGTCAGACTGAGTGGGCAAGCCGCTGAGGGGCCTACTGCTGCTACTCATCCTCTTCGGGTTGTGCTATGCAACACCAGACCGATGAGGTATATGACTGCTATTACAGTGGATGTTATTCCTTATTCCTCTGTTGATCTGGTGTGCATTATGGAGACTTTTTGGTGATGATGCTGGCCCAGTATTGGAATCAATTGTCCCAGCGGGGTTCTCCATTGTGCACTGCCCAAAGAAGGATAGTTGGGGAGGGGGGAGGTGGACATCTGTTTTACAACTGAACTGAATGTGGTGGTGCACCCAGCAGAGGAGACCTCATTGTTTGAATGCATGGCTGTGCATGGAGGTCCAGGTGCAGGTTGCAGAATCCTACTTGTTTACTGGCCTCTGGGATGTGAGGGGGATTTTCTGCAGGAAATCGCAGGCTTTGTTGCTGCTAGAGCACTGAAGTTGCCCAGATGGCTTATGCTGGGTGACTTCAATGCTAGGGTTTATGACAAACTCTCTCAGTTTGGTAAAGATTTCTTTCTGGGTATGGAGTACCTGGGCCTCCCACAAGTTATTACTTCTGTGATCCACCAACATGGCCATGCTTTGGACCTGGTATTCACCCTGGGGCTCGAGGTGTGGGATGTCAAGATTGATCTGGTCAGTTGGTTGGATCATTGCACCATCAGGTTCTCTTTCGATCATGTGGTACAAATTTGTTTATGCCCATTGGCTTTGCACCTTGGCTCGCCATGGTTTGATGGGGAGCAAAGGGAGTTGAAGGCAAGGGGGTGGAGGCTGGAGTGTTGTTGGAGGAGGTCCAGAGCCCAGGAGGGCAAACAGGCTTTGACTGCTCATCATGGTGAGTATCAAGGGCAATCACCTGTAAGAGGCAAATTTCCTGTCCAGAGAGACTGCTGCTGGGAGGAATCGACCTGCTCAGCTCCTTCGGGACTATGGACAGGCTACTCCATCTGCTTGTCTGAAGCCCGTCAGAGTCTTTTTACTTGTGAAATTTGAGGAGTTTGCTTGGTTCTTCTCAGACAGGGTGTCCTCTGTTTGGGCCGGGATCTCTCCAAGTGGCCTGTTACAGCCCAGCTGAGTGGAGACTGTGTGTCGTGGGTGCTGTGCTGTCAGCAGTCATGGCGTAGGGTTGCCACCTTTGAATGAGGCAAAAACCAGATACTAAACTGCACCCTAGCAGTTCAACAAAAATGCTGACATTCTGTACCTGTTACATTTGCTTTTATAGATGCTTCCTATTTATCTATTTATTGAAATTGTTTTACCAGGTAAACACAGAAAGATTAATGAAATCTCATTTAGATATGTGATGGGGGCAAGGGAAATATTGTAAATAGTATACAAGGATATCTAATAAACGAACTGTTTCCTTCCTATAATATGTATTATATATTTTTTGTGGATCCAATTCCTTTTCATGTCTATGATGCTATTTCAAAGCAAAAGAAGTGACCATATTTTTTCTTGAGGAAAATAAAACTAATTTAAAACTACTTAAATTCCAGTAGAGGTGGAAAGGTTTACCAGCAAATAAAAATGGAAGATAACGGAATTTTTTTCTGTTACAAAAGGTGAGGTCAGACTTTTTGCCCAGCTTTTCTGCACTGTTGCTCAAGATGGAGAGTGGAAAGATTAGGTTAAATAACTGCTAATGGTCTTAATGGCTGTATGTTACACCTCCCAGGTTGACTGTTTTTACATAGAAAGGGCTATATTGGCAACAGAACTAGGCTGTCACCTGAACATGTAGCTGAAACAATGAATGATGTGACAGAATCTGTTTTAAGCATATGTGAGCAATCCAAATGGCTTAAAAACCTGACTGTCTCTGAGAAAAACAGATAACCAGATAGGAACTCTGAAAACTGGAATGTCAGGTAAAAAAAAATAACAGGTGGCAACCCTAGTCATGGGCTGAGTTTAAACCAGTAATGGTGAGTGAGGTCGCTGGGGTGATCTCCAAGTTGTAGCCATTTTGTGAACTGAACCCAGGTCTGACGTGGCTACTAGTGAGCTGGGTGGCCCAGCTGGGTCGGTATTCGCTGAGATTATTCGGTGTTCCCTTTCAGAGGGGGTGTTCCTGACTGCATTGAAAAATGCACTGGTGAGGCCCCTTTAGAAACAAACAGCTTTGAACCTGGATGTCTCGGCAAATTGCCAACCTGTCTCTAACCTCCCCTTTTTGGGTAAGGTTATTGAGAAGGTGGCTGCACTGCTACTTGAGGCACACCTCAGAGTCTTTAACATCTATGAGCCTCTCCAGTCTAGTTTTAGGTCAAAGCATAGCACAGAGACTGTGCTGGTCAGGGTGTATAATAACCTGTTCAGGGTGAGACATGGAGGGGAATGGCCACCTCTTGTTCTCCTTGATCTCTACTCAGTCTTTGACGCCATCGACCATGGGCTGCTATTGTACCAACTCAGGGAGTACATTGGGCTCACCAGCAAAGTTATCTGCTGGTTTGAGTCCTACCTCAATGGCAGGACCCAGAGGATGGTGTTACATACTAACATACTATTTGCCAGCAGATTAGGCCTTATGGTCTATCAAGTCTGCTCGAACCTAGATCCTTTATTGGGTGCAGAGACCCTCCCATCCCTTGTGCTCCAGAAACCCCTATCATCCATCCCCACCCCCCCGGGACAGGCCATCATCTGATACATCCACTTTCTGTGTCTGTCCCACCCTGTCTTAAAGCCCTCCACTGTGGATCTCTGAACCAGCTCACCAGGCAGAGCATTCCAAGGGTCCACCACCTCTCAGTGAAAAACCTCCTCCTTTTCTCCCCTCACCCTTCCACCTTCCAACTTCAAACCATGCCCTCTGGTGATGCCTCCTGCTTTAGTCTAAAGATCCCTCCATGTTTACCCTATTTATTCCCTTGAGGTGCCTGAAGACCTCAATCATGTCCCCCTGTCTCTCCTCTCCTCCAATGAAAACAGGCAGAGCTCCTCAAGTCTGTCCTCGTAAGTCAAATCCCCTAGCCCTCGTATCATCTTTGTTGCCCTCCTCTGTACCCTCTCCAGGAGCTGTATGTCCCTCTTCAAGTGTGGTCTCAGTACTGTACACAGTACTCAAGGTGTGGTCTAACCAGTCCATTGTACAGCGGCAGAATCACTTCCTTGCTCCTTGAGGTGATCCCCTGCGATGCATCCCAACATCCTGTTTGCCTTGCTAGCTGCTCTCCTGCACTGCTCAGAGTTATTCATACATGTATCCACCATGACCCTAGGTCTTTTCCCCTGTTGAGGCTTCCAGCACCTCCCTCCCAGGGTGTACCTGTGTTTGGGTTTCCCGACCAAGATGCAACCTTGCACTTGGTGATATTGAAATTAATTTCCATGTGTGAGCCCAGCTTCCAGGGTGTCCAGGTCCCCTTGCAGGGCCAATCTCCCTCTTCTCCCTCAACTACTGCTCCCATCTTGGAGTCATCCTCAAGAGACTCATTTCACACCCTATACCATCCCTGATGTCTGATATGTATGCATTAAACAGGATTGGACCCAGGACCGAGCCCTGTGGTACCCCACTACCAACCTCTGTAGGGTTCGAGAGCTCCCCACAGACCACTACTCTCTGAGAGCGTCCAGCTATCCAGTTTTCAATCCATCTGACCATCAAAGGGCCTACTCCTAACCCCATCAGTTTCTCCACCAGACCATTGTGGGGGACAGAGTCAAACGCCTTGCTGAAGTCCAAGAATAATACATCCACAGGCTTACCCCTGTCCAGTTCTGATGTTACCCATTCATAGAACTCCACAAGGTTGGTTTGACATGATCTACCTGGCACAAACCCATGCTGCCGACTATCAGACCTCCACCTCCCAGTAAACCCCCAATCGTTCCTTTAGTATACTCTCCATTAATTTTCCCACCACCGAGGTTAAACTGATGGGTCTATAGTTTCCTGGTACTTCCTTCGACCCCCCTTTATGGATTGGTACCACATGTGCCTCTCGCCAATCCCTAGGTACCCTCCCTGTCTCAAGTGACCTGTTGAAAAGCTCCGCCAGGGGTGCAGCCAGTATGTCCGCCAATTCCCATAGTACTCTCGGATGAATGCCATCCGGCCCAGGAGATTTGTCTTTCTTTAGGGCCTTGAGGGCAAACCACACCCTTTTGGTGGGGATGGCATCATCTGTCCCCTCCACCTTACTGGTTTTTATCCTTATCCAGATGTGACACCTGGGGTACCTTTCCTCCTTTGCTCCATTTCTGTTGCTCCCCTGATCCCACTCTCGCCGCTTCATCCCTTTGTGCCTTGCTTTGTAGATATCCCATCCCCCTCCCTAGTGAACACAGAGGCAAAGTACTCGTTAAATACCTCTGCCTGGTCCCTCGCCTCTTCCACCCACCCTTCTTCTGATCTCAATCTGCTGAGATGGCCCTTAGGTTTTTCTCCGCTCCCCAATGTACCAGAAGAACCCCTTTTCCCCTCCATGTATCCCCTGTGCCAGCCGCTGCTCTTTACTGGACTTTGCTCCCCTCACCATACGGGTGACTTTTCTAGATGCAAGCTGGTACATTTCCTTATCCCTATCCCCTCTTGTTGTTTTATATTTTTTGTAAGCCGCCTTCTTTTCTCTGACTGCTACCTGGACCTCACTGGACCACCAGCATGGTTTATGTGACCTTGCTCCCTTACGTTTCAACCTAGCGCAGATCCTGACTGCCTCATGAAGTCCCCGTTTTATGACCTCCCATCTCCTTTCCACACTTGTCGTTGAGGTAATCCCCTTCAAGTGATCCTTGAGAATATTTCCCATGCCCATAAAGTCTGCCCCCCTGAAGTCCACTGCCAGTGTCCTAGATCTCACCCCCACTCCCCCAATGATTATTTGAAACCAGACAGTATTGTGGTCACTCCCAGTCAGGGGGTCCTGTACAACCATGTCCATTACCAGATCCCCATCTGCCAGAACCACATCCAGGACATGCCCTCCCTTGTGGGCTCCATCACATGCTGTGTTAAGAACACATCCTGAAACCATCCAGCAGCCTCTGCTCCTTGGCCACCTTAGAGGACATGGTTCCCCAGTTTGTACCTGGCATATTAGGTCCCCATCAACACCACTCCTTCCCTTTTGGACCACACTGGGCAATGATGTTGTCCAGCAAACCATCCTCTAGAACATCACTCATCCCGGGGCCTATATGCTACTCCCAGCTTGACCTTATCTCCTGCTGGGGATCGAAGGTGACCCATAAGGCCTCCCGTTTCCCTCTGCCTCTTCTACCATAGCAATTTCTATGTCATCTCTAATGAACATAGCCACTCCACCCCTCTGCCCTCCTTTCTGTCCTTCCTAAGCATAGTGTACCCCCATATTTAGGTCCCAGTCATGGTTTTTGTTGGCACGCTCTGACTGCCGCCACATCCACCCCCTTGAACAGCATGGCCTGAACTCCGCAACTTGTTTCCCAAGCTCCGGCATTTACTAACACCAACCCCCACCCCTTATCCCTGATCCTTTTTGTCGAACCCCACCCAGATTCCTTATACTTCCATCCTCCCTGCTCCTCCTGAAACCTCCACCTCCAGTCTGTTTCCCCTCCCCCCTTGGGCTTGAAGGCTACTCCCCTCATCTGGAGGAGAGGGCTTCTGATCAGCCCCTCCCTTATCCCTTCCCCCCACAAGTTTAAACCCCACCTTTCTTGTATGTAGTCAGCCATCCCCTGTTTAAGGACTTCCTTCCCTAATGGGGCAAGATGAAACCTGTCCTTGGCATATAGTCCCTTATCCTCCCAAACTCCATTCCAGTTCCCTAACACCCCAACCCATTCTCTTCACCCACTTCCTGAGCCATTTATTAACCTCTGTGAGCTTCATTTTTTCTCCACTGAGGCCTTTGGTACTGGCAATATCTCCTAAAAGGAAATGTTGCATCCATTATCCCGACAGACTCTGGCAAGTTCTTGGAACCTTGCTAGATTTCCATAATGCTATTTCCTCTAGATCATTAGTTCCCAAATGCACCAGGAAATCCGGTTTCCCTCCACAATCCCTAACCATTTCATACACCATGAACTTTGCTCTGTGCACTGTCAGCCCAGAGATACTCACTACCTTCACCTGGCTATGGCATCCCCCCTGTCCCTCCCAATGGATACCCTTAATCATCGAGTCTCCCAGTAACAGAACCTTAACACCGCCATCATCCTTATGGTTACCTCCACTATGCCCTCTCAGCCCCCCCCCCACTTTATTCATGATCGCAATTTCATGGGAGTCTTCCTGCCTTATTAGAGACCCCCTTGTCACCCTCCCCTTTCTGCCTCCCTTGCTATTTTGCCCACTTAACTCAAACCCCTTCTGAATAGGTGTCCCCTTTAACCCTCTCTTATCTGAACCATTTATCCTGGCCCTGATGGTTTCCCCTTCCCCCGCACCCCCATCCCCTTGTAATAGTACCCCTGTCTCCAGAGGCTCTCTGTGGGTCCCCTTTAGCTAGGGCCCCATCCTTGGTACTGACCTCCCTGCTGAAGGGGCTCCTCTCCCACCTCCTTGTCTCCCAGTTTCTCTCCAATCATGCTCTCCTCCCTCATGTCTGGAATATGTTGCATCTCCCCCATTTGCTTAACATATATGTTTCCCCTTCTCCCTCTGGGACTATGTCTATCCTTTCCATAGCTGTTCTGTGATGCCCTATGGATATCTGACTCCCTCCCCCCGGCCTCTGTATAAGTTTCCTCATTTCCACCAACCCCTTCCTCCCCTCTAGGATGCTTAGTATCTCAAATTTATTGTGACACTATGTCAGCCTCCATCAAGTAACCGAGTTTCCCTGACTGCATCTCTAAACTGACCTCTTCTTCCTCTCTTGCACTGTTCACCTTGGAGCTCCTTCCCACAGTCTGCTGTTTTAGCTTCGCACAACAGCCCCTCCTGACTCTTCCCCTCCAGTCTCCTTGAATTCAGAATTTTCACCCTGCAGCTTTCCGTTAGCATCAACTTCCTATCTAAGGGTCCTCTGTCCCTAATATCCCCTTCTGCTTGCTGTAGCATAATGTCCTGTAATTTCAGGAGTGCCCCAGCCTCCCTCAGCCCCACCCTTCTGCTGCCCATATCCACACCCTTATCCTTGGACACCCCCAGCTCCTACAGCTTACTCCTTAACCAATATACCTCACTCCTGATACAAGATAGCTGTCTGAGAGTGGGCAGCCTCCCTCTCCAGGCCCAATTTAGAATTATTGCCATCCCACAGCCTGTGCAGCCTATAACCCTTCAAGGTGCCTGCCATGGTGGAATATGGCCACCCTGATTATCCCCTCTGTTTATAATAGCACACCCCTTTTCTCAGTCCTTTCCCTGAGTACAGTTTTCTCTATACTGACTGTAGTTATTTACAAACCCAATTTCAATCCCACCAACAAAGTTCTAGTCTCACAAACACATACAGTCCAGTATGTTCAGTCCCACTAACAGTGTGTGTAAGCAGACACCAGGTACCGTGATGATGTCACAGGCCCACCAACTCCTGTTGCTTCAAATTTCAGTCCCAAACAGAAATACTCAGCCCTTCAATCCCAACCCCAGTGGCTTTTCAGTATTTAAGAAAGCCTACAAAACAGGGTGGGTGGGAGGCTCTTACCAAACACCAGGCAAACAACACATTTAAATTACCTTCTAATTTTCCTGCCAAACATCTATCCCAAACCTACAATATCACAGCCCAAGTATCAGTTCAAATTCAAGGTAATAATTTTTAACACATAGAACTAATTTCACTTACAACTATTCAAATATTTCAGTTTAAAACAAAATATAACTCCTGGCCTCTTTCTACCAACCTGTTGCTTAAGCTCCCAAGTGAACAATGAAAGCCACAGTAATTCCTGTTTAAAGACAAGTTAATTGCAGCTAATGTCTCCTCCTCAAACAAAAGGCAAACAACACATTTAAATTACCTTCTAATTTTCCCTGCCAAACATCTATCCCCAAACCTACAATATCACAGCCCAAGTATCAGTTCAAATTCAAGGTAATTTTAACACATAGAACTAATTTCACTTACAACTATTCAAATATTTCAGTTTAAAACAAAATATAACTCCTGGCCTCTTTTCTACCAACCTGTTGCTTAAGCTCCCAAGTGAACAATGAAAGCCACAGTAATTCCTGTTTAAAGACAAGTTAATTGCAGCTAATGTCCCCTCCTCCAAACACCAGGCAAACAACACATTTAAATTACCTTCTAATTTTCCCTGCCAAACATCTATCCCCAAACCTACAATATCACAGCCCAAGTATCAGTTCAAATTCAAGGTAATAATTTTTAACACATAGAACTAATTTCACTTACAACTATTCAAATATTTCAGTTTAAAACAAAATATAACTCCTGGCCTCTTTTCTACCAACCTGTTGCTTAAGCTCCCAAGTGAACAATGAAAGCCACAGTAATTCCTGTTTAAAGACAAGTTAATTGCAGCTAATGTCCCCTCCTCCAAACACCAGGCAAACAACACATTTAAATTACCTTCTAATTTTCCATCAAACATCTATCCCAAACCTACAATATCACGGCCAAGTATCAGTTCAAATTCAAGGTAATAATTTTAGCACATAGAACTAATTTCACTTACAACTATTCAAATATTTCAGTTTAAAACAAAATATAACTCCTGGCCTCTTTTCTACCAACCTGTTGTAAGCTCCCAAGTGAACAATGAAAGCCACAGTAATTCCTGTTTAAAGACAAGTTAATTGCAGCTAATGTCTCCTCCTCCAAACACCAGGCAAACAACACATTTAAATTACCTTCTAATTTTCCCTGCCAAACATCTATTCCAAAACCTACAATATCACAGCCCAAGTATCAGTTCAAATTCAAGGTAATAATTTTTAACACATAGAACTAATGTCACTTACAACTATTCAAATATTTCAGTTTAAAACAAAATATAACTCCTGGCCTCTTTTCTACCAACCTGTTGTAAGCTCCCAAGTGAACAATGAAAGCCACAGTAATTCCTGTTTAAAGACAAGTTAATTGCAGCTAATGTCTCCTCCTCCAAACACCAGGCAAACAACACATTTAAATTACCTTCTAATTTTCCCTGCCAAACATCTATCCCCAAACCTACAATATCACAGCCCAAGTATCAGTTCAAATTCAAGGTAATAATTTTAACACATAGAACTAATTTCACTACAACTATTCAAATATTTCAGTTTAAAACAAAATATAACTCCTGGCCTCTTTTCTACCAACCTGTTGCTTAAGCTCCCAAGTGAACAATGAAAGCCACAGTAATTCCTGTTTAAAGACAAGTTAATTGCAGCTAATGTCCCTCCTCCAAACACCAGGCCAAACAACACATTTAAATTACCTTCTAATTTTCCCTGCCAAACATCTATCCCCAAACCTACAATATCACAGCCCAAGTATCAGTTCAAATTCAAGGTAATTTTAACACATAGAACTAATTTCACTTACAACTATTCAAATATTTCAGTTTAAAACAAAATATAACTCCTGGCCTCTTTTCTACCAACCTGTTGCTTAAGCTCAATGAACAATGAAAGCCACAGTAATTCCTGTTTAAAGACAAGTTAATTGCAGCTAATGTCTCCTCCTCCAAACACCAGGCAAACAACACATTTAAATTACCTTCTAATTTTCCTGCCAAACATCTATCCCAAACCTACAATATCACAGCCCAAGTATCAGTTCAAATTCAAGGTAATAATTTAACACATAGAACTAATTTCATACAACTATTCAAATATTTCAGTTTAAAACAAAATATAACTCCTGGCCTCTTTTCTACCAACCTGTTGCTTAAGCTCCCAAGTGAACAATGAAAGCCACAGTAATTCCTGTTTAAAGACAAGTTAATTGCAGCTAATGTCTCCTCCTCCAAACACCAGGCAAACAACACATTTAAATTACCTTCTAATTTTCCCTGCCAAACATCTATCCCCAAACCTACAATCACAGCCCAAGTATCAGTTCAAATTCAAGGTAATAATTTTTAACACATAGAACTAATTTCACTTACAACTATTCAAATATTTCAGTTTAAAACAAAATATAACTCCTGGCCTCTTTTCTACCAACCTGTTGTAAGCTCCCAAGTGAACAATGAAAGCCACAGTAATTCCTGTTTAAGACAAGTTAATTGCAGCTAATGTCTCCTCCTCCAAACACCAGGCAAACAACACATTTAAATTACCTTCTAATTTTCCTCACAAACATCTATCCCCAAACCTACAATATCACAGCCCAAGTATCAGTTCAAATTTAGGTAATAATTTTTAACACATAGAACTAATTTCACTTACAACTATTCAAATATTTCAGTTTAAAACAAAATATAACTCCTGGCCTCTTTTCTACCAACCTGTTGCTTAAGCTCCCAAGTGAACAATGAAAGCCACAGTAATTCCTGTTTAAAGACAAGTTAATTGCAGCTAATGTCCCCTCCTCCAAACACCAGGCAAACAACACATTTAAATTACCTTCTAATTTTCCCTGCAAACATCTATCCCCAAACCTACAATATCACAGCCCAAGTATCAGTTCAAATTCAAGGTAATAATTTTTAACACATAGAACTAATTTCACTTACAACTATTCAAATATTTCAGTTTAAAACAAAATATAACTCCTGGCCTCTTTTCTACCAACCTGTTGCTTAAGCTCCCAAGTGAACAATAAAGCCACAGTAATTCCTGTTTAAAGACAAGTTAATTGCAGCTAATGTCTCCTCCTCCAAACACCAGGCAAACAACACATTTAAATTACCTTCTAATTTTCCCTGCCAAACATCTATTCCCAAACCTACAATATCACAGCCCAAGTATCAGTTCAAATTCAAGGTAATAATTTTTAACACATAGAACTAATTTCACTTACAACTATTCAAATATTTCAGTTTAAAACAAAATATAACTCCTGGCCTCTTTTCTACCAACCTGTTGCTTAAGCTCCCAAGTGAACAATGAAAGCCACAGTAATTCCTGTTTAAAGACAAGTTACTTGCAGCTAATGTCCCCTCCTCCAAACACCAGGCAAACAACACATTTAAATTACCTTCTAATTTTCCCTGCCAAACATCTATCCCCAAACCTACAATATCACAGCCCAAGTATCAGTTCAAATTCAAGGTAATAATTTTTAACACATAGAACTAATTTCACTTACAACTATTCAAATATTTCAGTTTAAAACAAAATATAACTCCTGGCCTCTTTTCTACCAACCTGTTGCTTAAGCTCCCAAGTGAACAATGAAAGCCACAGTAATTCCTGTTTAAAGACAAGTTAATTGCAGCTAATGTCCCCTCCTCCAAACACCAGGCAAACAACACATTTAAATTACCTTCTAATTTTCCCTGCCAAACATCTATCCCCAAACCTACAATATCACAGCCCAAGTATCAGTTCAAATTCTAGGTAATAATTTTTAACACATAGAACTAATTTCACTTACAACTATTCAAATATTTCAGTTTAAAACAAAATATAACTCCTGGCCTCTTTTCTACCAACCTGTTGCTTAAGCTCCCAAGTGAACAATGAAAGCCACAGTAATTCCTGTTTAAAGACAAGTTAATTGCAGCTAATGTCCCTCCTCCAAACACCAGGCAAACAACACATTTAAATTACCTTCTAATTTTCCCTGCAAACATCTATCCCCAAACCTACAATATCACGCCCAAGTATCAGTTCAAATTCAAGGTAATAATTTTTAACACATAGAACTAATTTCACTTACAACTATTCAAATATTTCAGTTTAAAACAAAATATAACTCCTGGCCTCTTTCTACCAACCTGTTGCTTAAGCTCCCAAGTGAACAATGAAAGCCACAGTAATTCCTGTTTAAAGACAAGTTAATTGCAGCTAATGTCCCCTCCTCCAAACACCAGGCAAACAACACATTTAAATTACCTTCTAATTTTCCCTGCCAAACATCTATCCCCAAACCTACAATATCACAGCCCAAGTATCAGTTCAAATTCAAGGTAATAATTTTTAACACATAGAACTAATTTCACTTACAACTATTCAAATATTTCAGTTTAAAACAAAATATAACTCCTGGCCTCTTTTCTACCAACCTGTTGCTTAAGCTCCCAAGTGAACAATGAAAGCCACAGTAATTCCTGTTTAAAGACAAGTTAATTGCAGCTAATGTCCCCTCCTCCAAACACCAGGCAAACAACACATTTAAATTACCTTCTAATTTTCCCTGCCAAACATCTATCCCCAAACCTACAATATCACAGCCCAAGTATCAGTTCAAATTCAAGGTAATAATTTTTAACACATAGAACTAATTTCACTTACAACTATTCAAATATTTCAGTTTAAAACAAAATATAACTCCTGGCCTCTTTTCTACCAACCTGTTGCTTAAGCTCCCAAGTGAACAATGAAAGCCACAGTAATTCCTGTTTAAAGACAAGTTAATTGCAGCTAATGTCCCCTCCTCCAAACACCAGGCAAACAACACATTTAAATTACCTTCTAATTTTCCCTGCCAAACATCTATCCCCAAACCTACAATATCACAGCCCAAGTATCAGTTCAAATTCAAGGTAATAATTTTTAACACATAGAACTAATTTCACTTACAACTATTCAAATATTTCAGTTTAAAACAAAATATAACTCCTGGCCTCTTTTCTACCAACCTGTTGCTTAAGCTCCCAAGTGAACAATGAAAGCCACAGTAATTCCTGTTTAAAGACAAGTTAATTGCAGCTAATGTCCCCTCCTCCAAACACCAGGCAAACAACACATTTAAATTACCTTCTAATTTTCCCTGCCAAACATCTATCCCCAAACCTACAATATCACAGCCCAAGTATCAGTTCAAATTCAAGGTAATAATTTTTAACATAGAACTAATTTCACTTACAACTATTCAAATATTTCAGTTTAAAACAAAATATAACTCCTGGCCTCTTTTCTACCAACCTGTTGCTTAAGCTCCCAAGTGAACAATGAAAGCCACAGTAATTCCTGTTTAAAGACAAGTTAATTGCAGCTAATGTCCTCCTCCAAACACCAGCAAACAACACATTTAAATTACCTTCTAATTTTCCTGCAAACATCTATCCCCAAACCTACAATATCACAGCCCAAGTATCAGTTCAAATTCAAGGTAATAATTTTTAACACATAGAACTAATTTCACTTACAACTATTCAAATATTTCAGTTTAAAACAAAATATAACTCCTGGCCTCTTTTCTACCAACCTGTTGCTTAAGCTCCCAAGTGAACAATGAAAGCCACAGTAATTCCTGTTTAAAGACAAGTTAATTGCAGCTAATGTCTCCTCCTCAAACACCAGGCAAACAACACATTTAAATTACCTTCTAATTTTCCCTACCAAACATCTATCCCCAAACCTACAATATCACAGCCCAAGTATCAGTTCAAATTCAAGGTAATAATTTTAACACATAGAACTAATTTCACTTACAACTATTCAAATATTTCAGTTTAAAACAAAATATAACTCCTGGCCTCTTTTCTACCAACCTGTTGCTTAAGCTCCCAAGTGAACAATGAAAGCCACAGTAATTCCTGTTTAAGACAAGTTATTTGCAGCTAATGTCCCTCCTCCAAACACCAGGCAAACAACACATTTAAATTACCTTCTAATTTTCCTGCCAAACATCTATCCCCAAACCTACAATATCACAGCCCAAGTATCAGTTCAAATTCAAGGTAATAATTTTAACACATAGAACTAATTTCACTTACAACTATTCAAATATTTCAGTTTAAAACAAAATATAACTCCTGGCCTCTTTTCTACCAACCTGTTGTAAGCTCCCAAGTGAACAATGAAAGCCAGTAATTCCTGTTTAAAGACAAGTTAATTGCAGCTAATGTCCCCTCCTCCAAACACCAGGCAAACAACACATTTAAATTACCTTCTAATTTTCCCTGCCAAGCATCTATCCCCAAACCTACAATATCACAGCCCAAGTATCAGTTCAAATTCAAGGTAATAATTTTTAACACATAGAACTAATTTCACTTACAACTATTCAAATATTTCAGTTTAAAACAAAATATAACTCCTGGCCTCTTTTCTACCAACCTGTTGCTTAAGCTCCCAAGTGAACAATGAAAGCCACAGTAATTCCTGTTTAAAGACAAGTTAATTGCAGCTAATGTCTCCTCCTCCAAACACCAGGCAAACAACACATTTAAATTACCTTCTAATTTTCCCTGCCAAACATCTATCCCCAAACCTACAATATCACAGCCCAAGTATCAGTTCAAATTCAAGGTAATAATTTTTAACACATAGAACTAATTTCACTTACAACTATTCAAATATTTTAGTTTAAAACAAAATATAACTCCTGGCCTCTTTTCTACCAACCTGTTGCTTAAGCTCCCAAGTGAACAGTGTTGGGAGTCTTTTCATCATCCCTGGTATCGCTGTCCTGTGGCATACCCCAGGGATTCTTCCTTTTGCCCATGTTGTTCATGGTGTACCTGCTGTCCCTGGGGAGGCTCATTTAATAATATGGCCTTGGGTTTAACTGCTGTGCAGATGATACTCAGCTCTGTCTGTCTTTTGCATGTCAGGTGCAGCTGATGTGCTGAATAGGTGCTTAGCTGAGATCCAGGACTGGAAGTCATCAAGCTGGTTGAGACTTAACCCAGACATAAGACTGAAGTACTGGCTGTCGAGCCTGGTTGGAGAAGGGGTGCAGTGGCCATTGTGCAGGAGACAGGGCTTCAGCTTGGTTCTGCTGATCTGCTGGCTGCCTCTAAGGTGAAGAATCTTGGCATCATTCTGGGTGAGGGGCTGACATCTAAGGCGTAGGTGTCAACAGTAGTCTGGAGTGGTTTCTGCTGTTTTAGGAATATCAATTGGATAAAATCTCCCTGAAAGACCTAGCAACTCTAGTGCAAGCATTTGTGACATACAGGTTTGACTACTGCAATGCTCTATACCTCGAGGTCAATGGAGGTACAGTGCGGCACCTGCAGCTGGTGCAGGATGCAGCTTCTAGGCTGCTGACTGGTCTCCCAATCTCATATCATATCTCCCTGGTGCTGTGTGACCTGCAGTGGCTGCCGATTAAGTGGTATACAGTATCTCCTTTAAAGTTGGCTTGCTGAATTACAAGGCCCAACATGGGTTGGGCCTGGGATACCTGAGTGAGCTCTTGCATCCTTATATATCCTTGTGCCCTTTTCACTCCACACTGAGGGGGGCCTTTTTGTGATACCCAGGGCAAGATTAAAATCTTTGGGGGACCAGCCATTTGAGATGGTGGGCCTGGTTCTTTGGAAGTCACTGCCAATGGTCCTGAAGGAAGCCCCCTCAGTGGAGACTTTTAAAAGGGGCCTTAAAGCTTTTCTGTTCCTCCAAGCTTTTGGAGAATACATTTTTGCTACTATTTATTTCCATTCCCAGTGCACATATACAGTGGCAAACTCCCCTTCCCTTAGCCACCACCCTTCTCTTTCTGCTGCATACATACCACTCCTGCTGTAACACTCTCTGCTTTATAATCTCTCTTTTCCTCTCCAAAGGTAACAGTCTGGATGGATTTGACCCCAAACTCCTTTGTCTCACTGCCTGCGCTATAGCCTTCCCTATCTCAAATCCTCTAAACCTCTCATTCACATGGGCTCAGTCCCTGGTGCCTGGAAGGGGTCAAGGTCATCTCCTTCACAAAGGCGGTAACCCCTCTGCCCCAGGGAACTATCCCCCATCTCCAAGTGAAGCAAGAAGAACGCCAGTCAATGTTGGGGACAATGGTTGGAGGTAACTGTGCAAAAGGCTCAAAAAGTGTTAGTTAAACTTCCTCGCGAGAATGAATAGCACTGAAATAGGAATAGATTATTAAAGCTCTTTATCACAAAAGAATGAAGTCCCACCGAATTGGACTTTTTCAAGACTCTGAAACTGAAAACGTAATACCTTTTGGGGAGGGAGGATTATTGAAAATTGGGAAGGGGGCTATCTTAAGAACTTAACTGCTTGGTGTTTTTTTTTTCAAAGAAAGTGTCATTGTGAGACACCTCAGAAACTGAAAACATAATGTACGTACATTAGATATGGCAACGCTGTGCCTTTAAGTGAGAGTTGGGATTATAGAAAATTCATGACTCTTAAGAACCAATGTGCTGTGTGGCTGTTTTGTTTACAAATTTATCACTGTATGGTACAGTAAACAACTCCAGAATCTGTGCGAATGGTAAATATTGCTAAAATAATTGCAGATGAATGGAGCATGATATATTTTACTGGCATCTAGAGTCATTACATCAGTATTACAGCAATGCAGTATCAAAAGGAAGCCTTTCCCTACATTTTAAATGGTTTTCAATGATTCCAGACCATCAGAAAAAAATGATGCAGTTAACCATCTCATTCAGATATCTGTTACTTGTCCTGGGGACAGAAGGTAAGAGATATCTGAATACTAACTGTATATACCAGAACCAAAAAAAAAAAAAAAAAAAAAAAGAAAAACCAAGGTCGTTTGCAGCTATGGTTGATTTTTTGCTCTGCATTTAACCCAATAATTTGTGAAATACTGTGGCTCAAACTTCAGACACTGTTATAATAACTTGTGGTTTCAGATGGTCTTTGGACCTAATATGTAATTATCTGATCAAATTTATTCAGATCGAGGAGTAAGACAGGGGTCTCCTTGTGCCAACATTAACATTTTCATTAGTGGATTGGTAGATAATGAGCTTGAAGATCTCGGTTTCCATTCTCCAAAAGTCACAGGCTGACATACAGTATGCCAATACTACTGCATGCTGATGATATTACACCGTTATCTTTTTCTTCCACTGGACTCTAGAGGAAGCTAAATAAGCTCAGTGACATCTCTGACTTTTGGGGCCACACAGTAAACACAGGTAAATGTAAAAGTGCATAAGGGTAATTTCATCTGGGCATTGAGTGAGACACCACTTAAAATTGTCAAAGAATTCAATTATCTTGGAATAACGTTAGCAAATAACAGATCATGACCTGCACACATTAAGGCCAAAAAGTCTTAGTCATTTCAGGCTGCTATAGAAAATAATAGAACGTGGCCTGCACACATTAGGGCCAGAATGTCTTTGTCATTTCAGGCCAATAAAGTAAATAACAGATCATGGCCTGCACACATTAGGCCAAAAACGCTGTCATTTCAGGAAATAATAGATCATGGCATGCCCACATGCAGGCCAAAAAGTCTTTATCATTACAGGATACTTAAGCAATTTCTTGCTGTAACAGACATCAAGATGGAAATAATCCTGAAAATGCACTTAGAGTTTTTGAGCTGAAGTTTATTCACATATTCTTCATGGAGTAGACATTAGGGACTGGAGTCTTCAAAACAATGTTGATGTTATTCAAACCAAATTCTTAAGAAACTTACTCTCAGTGCCCTTGGGTATCCCTGCAGTATTTCTAAGAGTGGAACCTGGATCTCTGACACTTGATACACAGGCAAGATTTAGGAATATCTCAATTCTTTCAGTAAGTTTATGAATATGGAAAATAATACTGTAAGCTGCCAAGACAATGTTGAGATGATGCAAATACTCCAGGAACAGGCTTTTAGAACAAGGGTTCCAATGGCTTAAACATATAAGTAATCCTTTGCACTCTGTGGGTTTGGGTTACCTTGGGGATCAGCAGGAAATATTAGATTCTAATCTGAGGCAGGCAATCATCAAAACAAGGTTACATAGATACTATAGGTCTTTTTGTTCCAATAATACTTCTAATCCCTGCACAAAGCCATACCGAACAAGCAGTGATGCTGGAACAATTTTTATTGGGGGGTGCTGAAAGCCATTGAACAAAACAGTAACCCCCGTACAGGAAACCATATGGGACTTATCGAAAATGTCACAAAAAAGAAGCATATCAGTCAGGGACGTTGCCAGGATTTTTGTAGGGGGGCTTCTTTTTGTAGATGAGGGTACTTTTTCACACAGAAAGTGTGGCAAAACATTTCCTATGAAGGGCAGGGGTCTGGGGTCTGGCAGGCCCCCAGAAGTTCTGGGGTTTTAGATGTTCTGTGGTGAATTTGGGGGCTTTCATTGAAGATAAAATACACTTTTGTTAAATCCCCCCCACCCCTGATTCATGTAAAAAAAAATTTAATTCTCTGGCTGGCTTCAGGTACCTTGAGTCTGTAGCTGTAGGGGCACCTAACTGACTGCAATGCTTGCCGATTGTTTGGTGTGTACTGTATTCTGCTGGTGGACACATGTCCACCACACCCCTTTTCAGAGGTTCAACTCACTATATTTAGAAAACAAAAGCCTTCCTGCCCCACCCCAAGCCCCAGAAACAGTGATCCCAATGATGTAGTGTGCTCTCTCCATGACTCCCCTAATGTCTAAGTTTTATCTTTCACACACTGTCACCACCTAAGAGGCTCAGGCTTCTCCCAGTCCTTCATCTCCTCTTGCACTTGTCAGTTATTTAATGTCTCACACATTCAGAGAAACCTTTTTAAGTAACTGACATGTCCAGGAGGAGGTAACAGTGAATACCAAGGTTACATACTGTACGCACACAGTACATTTATAGTATTCCTGCCCAACAATGCCACCACCCACCCCGTTGAATTACTGTAATGTCCTGTGAAAGATTTTTTTTTTTAACAAGGCCCATCTTCCTAAAAACAAAGCCATCTGCATGTACCCCAAACAATACAATGGCAGCAAGGCACAAAACCAAACAAAGTGAGACAGATTTAGAAGGTTCACTCCCTTGCCAGGTTAATAGGGCTCATCCGATGAGGTCAGTCACTGTTCTGGTGACAGGAACTGGAGACTGGGGGGTGGGCAACCAAGCACAGCAGCTCATGATCATGTTCTCAAGGTTTGTTGGTGGACTGGTGAAGTCAGTTTTGCCCAGCAATGACTAGGTTGGCTCAGACTCAGGCTATGAGCTGCATCTGCAGGGGACTTAGACCATTCTGGCAGGTGCATAGTGAGAGGCAGGCTGTTGCACAGAACAAATATTTTTATTTTGCACATGCAGCCATGCTCTGAGTGTGGCCATAGTGTGGGTGAGCCTACCCCAGGTAGGGGAAGCAAAGTGGGTGAATCTCCCCAAGGTGGGGACAGAATGCTAACTGGCTGAGTTTATTGCGGGCAGGGACAAAGTGAGGAACTGAATAGCACAAATCATCAGCTTACCAGGTGATGCCAGTCCCTGAAAACAGTTAAGCCGCTATCCATTTTTCCTCTCTGCACCTTGTCTCTTTGGCTGTCAGTTAGCTTCATCATGGTTGGGTGTCCACTGCTGCATCGACAAAGTCTGTGGCGTACTCTCGGGCCATGGCTGCATATGCTGTTCTCACACTGTAGGGGTTAATCAGCGTGACTCGAGGACATCAGCCATATGCTGATTGGCCAATTAGAATGACTGGTGTGGGGGGCAGGCATTACGGGAAGGTGCAAGGCAAACGAATATATGTACACCACAAACAGTCTGCTGCCAGCCGGGGAGGGGGGATTTAAAGGGCCACACAGTCAAAAACAAACAGAAAACAAAAAAGAAAAGTGGAGGGGGGTTTCAAGCCTTGGGGGTTCATTACAACCTGACAAACCCCATCTGGGAACGTGCCTGTTCAATGATTTCTTTGTAAATATAAAAAAGTGCAGTGCACAGTGCTTAGAACATTCACAAAACTAGCAGGCAGGATTTATTATCACACCACCAGCCTCTGAACCTGACAGCACCAGCAGGTACACAGCTGTACTTTAAGCCAGGGGGTGCGCACCCCTTGTTCCAGCACCACTGCTAACAAGCCCTGGTAATGTGAGCAGTATCTATATTAAGCACAAGTCCTACTTGTTAAAGATTGATTTCATTATAAAAACATACTTGGGTTGTATGGTGACCCAGTGGTAGTGCACTGTGCTAGCATGGCAGCGGCCGATGTTCGGGAGCGAGCCCAGGACACTAGCAAATGGGTCCCTGTTGATCAGGGAGTGACATCATAGGTCATGTGTCCCCAGTAAGGTGGGCCACTACTGCACTTCTTCAGCAACTGTGGCAAAACAAGGCAAATTTAGTTAATAAAGTGCCTATTCCCAAAGGCTCAAGTCGCTGTACAATCAAAGATTAACCTACAGTACACATCAATGATGAACAAATACATATATTAAATAATACCGGATAAGAATAAATTACTGTTTAAGAACTATATGGGAATTTCAGCATAAATAAATGAGTCTTCAAGGAGGCTTTAAGGGCCTCCACTATATGCTGAGCAGACACTCCCAGGCAAAGTATTCCATAAGAGAGGAACTGCCACACCAAATGTCCTGTACCCAGATTGTTTTAAATGAGAGGAAGGAACAGCGATCAGGCCTGCATCAGAGGAGTAGAGAGAGCGAGTTGGGTGGTTAACAACCGGGAGATCTTTTATGTAATCAGGGCCCACACTGCATATGGCCTTGAATGTCATCAAGTATATCTTAAAGGTGATGCGCCACCCCACAGGCAGCAGTGCAGTGCACGTAGAACCGGCATGATATGACTTCTAAGAGAAAGCCCACAGTCCATCAGTCTGCAGCATTTTGGACCAGCTGCAGATATTGCATCAAACCTACAAACTGCCATAAGTAGAGAGCATTGCAGTAATCAAGTCTAGAGGTGACAAAAGCGTGAACAGTCATTGCCAGGTTGGCTGGGGACAGATGCGATTTAATCCTGGCAGTGTTGTAGAGATGGTAAAAGCCAGATTGGACCACAGCTGCCACAGTGACGCCTAGGGTAGAACCCTGGAAGATGCTATTTCCAGCTTCAGGACAAGCTGCATGTCAACGAGGCACAGGTGCTTGGGTGAGTGTGAATGGGTGGAGGGAGGGCAAATTACAGGGGCAGAAAACACCCTGTCTTAGAGCCTCTCCACTCTGACCCTGTTGCATATAACCCACTGCCTGCCACAGGATCCTAAATTGTTGCTGATGGAGGACCCCCCCCCCCAGAAAAAACAGTGTCATGGAGGGGTTAACCATTGGGGATGGCAGCAAGGTCAGCAGACGATAGAGCAGGGTGATCAGCAAAGATCCAGAGAAGAAGAACACAAGACTATTCGGGAGGGACAACTGTCTATTTATAAAAAACATACTTATAGATAGGAATGGGGACTGCTTCAGTGCTCACCACCATACAATGAATGACATCATCTTTCTGCAGAAAACTGGCTTTCTGTCAGTTGCAAACAGATCATTCATCTGTCCTACAGAGGCACAGTGTGATCATTGGGTGCAAATTCTAGGCTTTTATATAGCCTGTTAAATATTTATAAAAACTGCATACTCAGAGGCACTAAATTTAACATTTAGTTTATTAAAATTTACTGGAAGGTCTCTTCAAGAAATATTCAGTTTTGATGTCTTTTAAATCTGTACTTTGTTCCCCTCCTTCCCAACCCCAGCCCCAGCTCCTTCAGGAGCTCCAGTGTACCCCCCAGACATTATGCCCTGACCTATCTGACACTGCCATCCCTCCAAAGAGCCTCAGTTTACCTCCCAGGTGGGGTCAAGGTGGGATATACCCCCAACAATGGATACTTATCAGGAGGCGATGTGGCGGCAGGGCGGTAGATGTACCGGGGCCTGTCGTTTACAGGTGCTGAGGCCATTTTTCATTATTGCTGTTCCTCCATTTGAGATGCTAGCTATCATGAGGCAGTGTGCGAGCAGGCAAAACTTAGCATTCATCCACAATACATCAGCCAATGTCTCTCCTCCCTCTGAGGAACGTGTACCTGAAGCTCCCTCTGTGGCCACCCAGGTGGTGCTGCTGTGGCTGCATCACACTAACTCCCTCCCTCCTCTGAGAAGGACAGCATTCTCTGAGATTCTCGATCCTTCTCCCACCAGCTGGACCCTGATGACCAGGTCCCATTTCCACACCAGGTTACCAGCTTCACAAGTGGTAGCCCTACCCTTGATGATGGGCTGGAATAGTTTTTTTTAAATTTTGTGAAATTATATTTTATTTTAACCTGGAATGTAATCAGGGTGGTCAGGGAAAAGGAGGCAGGCAAAATGGAGTGGAGAATGGGGGTTGGGGAGAGAAACGTAAAGGAAGAGGGAGGGAAAATTGGAAGCAGATACAGATAGTCAGAAAGGGAGGGGCAGAGTGGGAGAAGGAAAAATAGTTAGGGGTATAAATAGTGGATGCGGAGGTAAGTTCACCAGGGTGCCAGGGGAGCAGTTAGGTGGGGGAGCAGTTAGTACTGAAGGTAAGAAAGGAGGGACAGGGAGCACGGGTGCAGGGGATAGAAGGGTGACAATCTTAGGGGACTCAATAATTGGGGGTATTCACTGGGAAAGGAAAGGAGACCCAAATGCAAGCAGAAGGGTGGTGTGTATGCCAGGGATGACAGCAGGGAAGGTGGGCCCAAGAATAAGGGAAATAGTAAGGGAGGTTGGAGGAAAACCTAATTTAGTTATACATTTGGGAACCAATGACCTAGCGGGGGAGGAGGTTGAGATAGTGCAAAGTAGGTTCAGGGAGTTAGGGAAGATCTGCAGGGAGGAAGCAATTTCACTGACCTTCTCAGAGGTGATACCAGTACCAAGGGGCAGCACAGCCAAGAAAAGAAGAATAAAATATTTTAATGACTGGCTGAGGAAATGGTGCAGGGAGAAGATGTTCATCTGTATTGGGGACTGGAAGGAGAACTGGTCAAACCAAGCACTCTTTTTACCAGACAGGCTACACCTCAGTCAGGAGGGTTTGAGGGTACTCAGGGACAAACTGGAGGAATACATAACCACTACACTTAATTTAAACTACTGGAGCAGACAAAAGCCGGGACCAGGAGGAGTGAACGGACTCGGAGAACTTAGAAACCTGCCGCAGTCTGGCTCAGCAGTAAACTGGAGGTGGAGGGGAGCAGCTACACTATTCTCTTCTGGTCGGAGGACCAAAACAGACTGCTGGAAGTTCTTCTAATCTACCGACTGCCAGTGCCACTAGAACTGGAGAACCGAGAGGGCATGGGGGCAGTCCAATTGTGGACAATCCAGTAGGTAGGTGGCTGGCAGTCATCATTCATTAAATTCCCACAGTCTCTCAACCTGTTCTTTTAAAAGAGCTGCCTCACTGCCTGTGTGTGTTTTATTTTACTGTAATCCATTTTCAGGACAGCCTGGTTTAGTGAGTGTTCACTGTGTGGACTGGAGTTGGAGATTGTGTTCCGGTAAAAAAAGTAGACAACACCATACCATGCTGCCCGACCCCTCCGGCCACCGCCCACTACACTGAAAAAAACTAGTTAGAGTAGTGGGTGGTGGGGCGGCAGTGTGGTGTGGTGTTGTCTACTTTTTTTTTACAGATTCATCATTAAATATATTGGGGGGGACAAAAAGGATGGCACAGGCAGGGACAGAAATGTTGGGGGGACATGTTCCCCCATCCCTCCTATAATTACACCCTTACTGGGGAGGCAGTGGGCGTGCAGGCCCAAAGACTCTGAGAGGAGGAGATCAATGAACCCCCCCCCTACACAGTGATGGGAGAGGTCTAGAGTGAGAAAACAGTTAGCAAATGGTGGAGGGGGTGAGGAACATATAACAAGAGTAGGTGGGTGGGGTGCACACAGAGGGGAGAAATGTGAAAACAAGAATAGAAGGAAGGGAAGGGAAGGAAGATCAGATTCTAGGTGGAGGGTGGTGTCTCTGAATGTGCGGAATCTTGGAAATAAGATGGATGACCTGCAGGTGCTATTAGAAGACAGGAGGGTGGATATAGCCACATTAACTGAGACTTGGGCAACACCACACCATGACTGGGACCATGCGATCCCTGGATATATACTCTACAGAGGGAACAGGGTAGTCGGTAAGAGGGGAAGGAGGCAGTTTACATCAGGGAGGGAATAACTTGCATGAGGGAGGAGTCAGAGGGAGGGAAGGTGGAGGCATTATAGGTTCAGTTACAGTCCAATAGAGTGAGAAAGGTGAGGTTGGGGGTGGTTTACAGACCACCCAATCAAGATGAGGAGAGGGACAGGGAACTGTGCTCACAAATATTGGAAGCTGCAGGGAAAGGAGAGGTGGTAATTGTGGGGGACTTCAACCTGCCCAGGGTGGACTGGAGCATACCATCCACAGCATGTGCTAGGAGTCAGGTGATCCTGGAAGGACTGCAAAGTGCATTCCTGACACAGGGCATCACAGAACCAACAAGAGCAGAGGCCATTCTTGATCTGGTGCTCACGAATGGAAAGCATGTACAGTACAGGAAATAACAGTCAGGGAGCCACTGGGTGTGAGTGACCATTGCACAGAGTGGCTCCAGTTGGATATGGGCAGGGAAAGCATCCTGACTAAGACCAACATCTTGGATTTTAGGAGGGCAGACTTCAGAAAGATGGGCAAAGTGCTAAGGAGTTACCTGGTGGGCATCAGAGCAGATATGGAGGTGGACCAAAGGTGGTTCATCATTAAGGAAGGAATACTGGTTGCCACAGAGGAGTGTGTTAGGCTCAGGGGGAAGAATACAAGGGCCAAAACACTCAGCTGGTTCAGTTCTAGGGTTGTCCAGGCAGTAAGGGAAAAGAGATTATCCTATAGAAAATTCAGGAAGACCAAGAGAGAGGTGGATAGGGAAAATTACCTAAGGTTGGCTAGTGATGCAAGTAAGGAAGTCTGGTGAGCTAAGGCACATAAGGAGCTGTAGATAGTTGAAGGAATTACGAAGGTGGAGAAGGCATTCTTTTGCTATATAAGTGAGAAAAGGGACAAGAAGGATGGGATTGTTAGGCTTAAGAAAGGGGAGGAGTGAGTGGAGGATAACGTGGGAAAAGCAGTGGTACTAAATGAATACTGTACTTCTATTCCATCTTCACCAGGGAGAAGGATGGACCAGTGCCTTCAGGAGGGAGAAGAGGAGCGGGCATGGGGGGGAGGGGAACACAAATATAGTGATAAAGGAGGACAGGGTGAGGGAGGGGCTGCTAGCATTGAAGGCGGACAAATCACCAGGCCTGGACAGAGTATATCTAAGGGAACCAAGGGAACTGGCTGAGGAGCTGGCAGGGCCACTGGCAGGCTTATTTAACAGTTCACTGGAGTCAGGCATGGTACCACAGGACTGGAGACCAACACATGTTGTGCCTCTCCACAAAAGCAGTCCCAAGGATGACTCAGGGAATTACAGACCAGTCAGTCTGACCTCAATCGTGAGCAAGCTCATGGAGACCATACTTAAGGAAAGGTTGGTAGAATATCTAGAGGAGCATGGTCTCCAGGATGTGAGGCAGCAAGGGTACTAAGACAGTAGACAGGGGCCAAGTGGTAGACATCCTCTATCTGGATTTCAGCAAGGCCTTTGACTCTGTGTCCCACAAAAGGCTGATCAGGAAGTTGGCGGATCTTGGGATTGGGGATAAGATGGCCAGATGGATGAAAACTGGCTGAGGGACAGAACCCAGAGGGTGGCTGTGGAGGGGGGAGAGTTATCTGGCACCAGAGAGGTTACCAGTGGGGTCCTAGAGGGCTCAGTGCTGGGGCCAGTGTTGTTCAATGTCTTCATCAGTGACACTGGGGATGGCATTAAGGGAAAAATGTGCCGATTCATGGACGACACCAAGCTCTGTAGGAGAGTGGACACAGCTGAAGGGATAAAGGACCTACATGATGATCTGGAAAAGCTGGGGAGGTGGTCCAGGATCTGGCAGCTTGGCTTCAATGCCAAGAAATGCAAAGTTATGCACATTGGAGCCAAGAATCGCAGGACAGAGTACTACCTGGGTGGAGTCCAGGTATCTGCATCAGAGGAGGAGAAGAACTGGGAGTGATGATCACTAGTGACCTGAAGCACTCCACGCAGTGCAAGAAAGCTGCAGCAAGGGCAAACAAGATTCTGGGATGCATAGCTAGGGGGATCAGTAGTAGGAGAGAGGAGGTTATACTACCCTTGAACAGGTCACTGGTTAGGCCACATCTAGAGTATGGAGTTCAGTACTGGTGCCCACATCTCAAAGAGGACATTAACCTGCTGAAGAAGGTCCAGAGGAGGGCTACAAAGATGATAGCGGGTCAGCAGGGTAAGGCATAAGAGGAGAGTTATGGGCACTGGAATATGTACTCCCTGGAGGACAGGAAGAGAGGGGACATGATTGGGACCTTCAAGTACTTGAAAGGGATAAATAAGGTGGATAAGGAGGGTCTCTTTAAGCTGAGTAGCAACCATGTCTGAGGGCACAGTCTTATAGCTGGAGGAGGTTTAGGAGAGATCAGAAAGCATGTCTGCACGGAGAGGATGGTGGGCACTTGGAAAGTACTGCCAGAAGAGGTGGTCTCGTTAAAGACAGTGGGCAGCTTCAAGAGAGGCTGGGATAGGCATAGGGGGAAGGTAAGGATCGTGGGTACGGAGGATAGGAGGAGTTGGGGGGCAGGGACAGTAGCTCAAGCCGTGGACCCTGCAATATGAGCAAACTAGTAGACCAAATGTCCTTCTTCTGCTGGTTTCTTTGTATGTTCATATGTTTGTTTGTAAACATAACTCTTATTCACACTGTATTTTTATTTTATCCATATGCTTAAGTCTGCTAATAGACTTCCTAGAGAAGTCTTCCTTCTCGAACCTTGTTGCTGACCATCCACTGTTGTTTTGCCAATGACCACCCCTAACCTTCCTTCTGTCAGTCTTTCTTGTTATGTTTGAACATTCCTCACATTTCTCTCTATATAACCTTACTATCTTATTAACCCTTTCACTCCACAGGTTGGGTCCATGGTTTCTGCACTTATTATATATCTTACTACCATTATCTGTATAATGCTTGCCATTATTTTTGTTGTTTCTACCATTGTATTTTTGTAGCACTGCTGTACTGTTCCTCTATTTGTATTATTGTACCCATGTTGCTGTTGTTCAACTGTTCTCCTTTTGTTGTACTCTCCTGGGTCGTGCCTGAAAATAGTCATTTTATGGCTAGTGCACCTACCCGGTTAACAAAAACTAAATAAATAAATAGTGCTTATTATATAGTAAACTTCGATGCTCTGTAATACATCATCTAAAAGACATTTGAAAAGGAAAATAATTCTCTTTTGTGTTTACAATGTTAACATCCATTGGAGGTCAGCATTTAAAACAGCTTGCCTTACTGTTGTATATGAGAGAGGGAGCGTTAGTTTTGTGAATTTTCTTCCCTAGCATAGACTGCAAGGTTGCCATTAGCTTACAGCTTGCAATTTTGCTTCCTCAAAAACCAAAATTTGACTTTTCATCTACCAAGAATGTTGAGTGTCCCTAGGACACAAAAGAAGCACCTCTCTTCATAATGGGAGAGACAGAAACCACAGAGATAAATAACCAGGGATATTTGGAGGGGTTAGAAACATTGTAGACACAGATAACCATGGGTAGGGAGAGACATGGTATACAGACCACCATCCCAGGCCCTGGAGGTGGACAGGGAATTAGGGGAAATTATAAGGAGGGCAGCAGTGTCTGGGAATGTATTGTGGTAGGGGACTGGATGGTTCCAGATGTGGACTGGATGGTCCCAGATACAACAAGTATAAGGAATTAGCTCCTTGTGGAGGCATGCCAGAAGGCTTTCCTTACACAATTGATTCAGGTCCCTACAAGAGAGGGAGAGCCTTGCTGGATCTGGTATTCACAAACAGTGGATGGGTGCACATTGTAGCAGTCCAGGAACTACTTGGGTTGAGTGACCATAGGATAGTGTGGTTGGATGTCCAGTTGGAAGAACATGAGAGGAGGAGTAGAACTAAGGTGTGGGACTTTAGGAAAGCATATTTTATTAGAATGAGGGTATTGTTAGGGGTTAGTGTGAGGGGAATAGCAGGGACTGAGGTGAAGTGGGAGGTATTCAAGTCAGGTGTCCCAAAAGTGGCAACCTGTTGTATTGTAAGAGTAAGCAAGGAGAAGATGGCTAGGAGGCTGCTGAGGTTCATGCTGGTGATTAAGGAAGCAGTAAGAGATAAAGAAGGGCATTTAAAAAATACAGGAGAAACCAAAAGGAGCAGGACAGAGAGGTGTACGTAGGGGTAACCAGAAAAGCCAGCAAGGTAATAAAAAATGCAAAGATCAGTGCATAACTGAGAACAGCGCAGAGAGAGAAGCTGGGGGACAAAGAGTTCTTCCAATACACGTGGGAGAAACACTAAGTTAGGGAGGATATAGTAAGGCTGAGCAAGAGGAAGAGATGGAAGGAAGGGGATAAGAGGAAGGGCTGAGATACTGAATCAATACTTTTGTTCAGTATTCACCAAAAGAGGAGTAAGGGCCACTGCTGGATTGTAGAATAGGGCAGATGGGGGGGGTTACTAACTGTGACACCCATATCATGGAAGAAAGGATACTGGAGGGGCTGAGGACATTAAGAGTTGAGAAATCAATGGGGCCAGATGTAATGCATCCATGGATGCTTAAGAAAACAGCAGAGGTATTAATGGCACTGCTGGTTAAAATTTTCAACTGCTCTCTAAACATGGGAGTGTTCCCCAGAATTGGAGGGCTGCTGATGTGGTTCCCCTGCACAAAAATGGCAGAAAGAATGAGCCAGGTAACAATAGACCAGTCAGCCTGGTGTCTATTGCAGGGAAGATGCTAGGGGCCATTTATTTATTTATTTAAAGTTTCGGATAACACCTTTGAGCAGACAGTGCTCTTTTACAAAGATTCCACGTCATGGACAATGGTCAGGAATAGACAAGAACAGGCAGATAGATAACAGTTAATACAGTTACAGCACATGAGCTGCCAATGGCTTTGTCCAGAGAAGATACCCATCCTAAGAAAAAGACTGGTGGACTTTTGCGATGTAAAAGGGTTGCAGGATGGCAAGCTGCATGGGTTCACAAGGGAGAGTTCATGCTAGACAAAACAGAGTTCTTCTATTGGGTGACCAGGGCAGCTGTCAAAGGACAGGCAGCTGGCCTACTGTACCTGGACTTCAAAAAGGCCTTTGATCAGCCGCGTGGTGCTGAGGGTTAAGGCGCTGGATGCCACACCTCATGCTATGTTGGTGACCCGGGTTCAGGAGCGAGCCCAGGTTGTTGGGGGTTGGCAGGGAGCAAGAGAGTAAGGCATGGGATTGAGCTGCCATGAGGTAGCTCTCCTCTCCCGAGGAGGAATGAGGGGTTTTCCCAATCCTTGGCTGCCACCTGGTGGAGGATGAGTGGCAGTTTGGGCAATGGGGAGCCTGGTGACAGCCATGGGGTGGGGCGGAAGAGGCTGAGTCGGTAGCCCGGCATGCATGTGCGCCTCCACATGCATGCATGGCCATGTCTGCCGGGGTCCCGAGATCAGGGAAAAATTGCTAAAATACAAATAAAAAAAAAAAAAATTAATAAAAAAGAAAGGCCTTTGATTCAGTCCCTTCCAGGAAGTTGGTCAAGAAACTGAGGGACCATGGGGTGGAAGGAAGGATAGAAACATGAGTCGAAAGCTACATTTGGGGGTGGATGCAGAGAGTGGAGGTGAACGGAGAGAGCTCGGATGCAAAAGAGGTAAGAAAAGGGGTGCCACAGGGCTCGGTCCTGGGGCCAGTCCTCTTCAACATATCCATCTGTAACATAAGGGTGGGTGTTCAGGGCAAGATCTTCTACTTCACAGATGATCCTAAAATCTGCAGAAGGGTGGACAGCAAGAATGAGATCCAGGTGATAAGAGAGGATCTGGGAAGGTTAGAAAAATGGTCCAAGATTTTGAAGCTGAAATTTAATGCAAACAAAATGCCAGGTAATGCACATTGGGAACAAAAATGGGAAAACATGATGCCTGATAGGGGAACAGTGTTTGAAAGCAAAGCAGAATGTCCCAGTGGGGTGTGGCTGGCTGAGGCACCAGTCGCCTTTTTTCTGCACCAGTGACCTGAGTTTGTGAAAGGATGTGGGTCACTAGGAGGCTGGCAGGGTGAGAGAGGTTTGAGCATCCCAAGGACAGCTCTCCTCCCTCGGGGAGAGGGGGTTCTAAGTCCTGCCATGTGTCTGCCACGGAGACCAGGAGGCAGCATCAGCGGGACTAGCAGATGTGGGGGGTCTGTCAATACACAGCACAGGTGCATCAATATGCCCGGGTGCACTTGTGTCAATGCCAACTCATGGGGCCAAAAAAAAGAAGAAAACGTCCTGGCTCACTCAGCATCTGCATGACCCTCCGTGACAGACCACCTGCAAAATGTGGCTCTGTGTAAGTGGTGGTTAACCCATAAGTCCCACAAGATGTGTTGGTGATAGGTCTGGGGTGATGCTACTGAGTACAGGAATCGAAGCAGTAAAACAAACTAAGAAATAAAACAAACAAAGCATAGCAGAATAAAAAGATTCTGGGAGTGATAATAACGGATAGCCTGAAACCCACAGCACAGAGCAGTAAGGCATTGGGGAAGGCAAACAGAATGTTGGTTTGCATGGGGAGGGGGACCAGCAGTAGAAACAGGGAGGTGACCCTGCCACTGTACAGTTTCCTGGTGCGGCCACACCTTGAGTACTATGCAAGGTTCTGGAGCCCATACCGATGGGAGGACTGTGAGAGGGTGGAATCGGTACAGAGAACGACAACCTGAATGATCCAGGAGATGGGAGAGAAGACATATGAGGAGGGACTGTGGGACCTCAACATTTACACCCTGGAGACTAGAAGGGAGATGGTTACATGATAGAGATGTACAGATAGTTGCATGGTATAAACAGGGTGCCATGCAATGAACTGCTCTTCTTAAGCACAAACACAAGCAGGCAGGGAACTCACTTAAACTGGCTGGCAGTAAATTCAAGAAAGATGTCTGCAAGCACTTTTTCACAGAAAGGGTGGTGGACAAATAGAATAGACTGTCAGAGTAAGTGGTATCGGCCAAAACAGTGGGGGGATACAGACTAGGGTTGGAAGACCCAAGGCCATAATAAAGGAGTTAGGGGAAAAAAGGGTAAGGGACAGGCCACTCACGTCAACTTAGAAGTAGGTAGGGTTGGCAGATGCCCTGCTGGACCCTTTTCTGCTATCATATTCTATGTTTCTGTGTTAGGCTGGAGAGGAACAGAAGCAAATGTAGCCATTTTCTTTAAATGTGGAGATGTTATCGGCTCAATTATCCTCATTCATGACCTGAAAACCATTGCTTCATGGCACTCTATCTTTCTATCAATATGAGCAATATAAGTGATCTGACAAAAAGTTGTGCAATATTGTAATGAGTCAACAGTCAGCTCGGCACCTCTATCGTCCCTTGCCAAGCTTGATCCTCCGTTTCATTCCTTCTGCCGTTTCGCCACCAACCTCCCCTATCGTACACATCACTACCTCCTCTACCAGACGTTATCCCTCCCCCTTGCCAACTGCTGCTTTGCACACTGTGTCTCCTTCATTGCCAAGTACTGGTTCGACACCCTTCCCTCCTGCCTCTCTTCAGTGATATCCCCTGCCCCCAGTTCTGGCTAATCACTGCGCACTCATGATCACCGATCTTTTGCCCTACCCCAGCCCCACTCAGTCTCTGGGAAGCTGTCTTTTGCCTATAGGCTCCCAACCCTCTGGAACAATCTACCTCTACCAGTATGCAGTCTGCCTACCTCAGCATCCCTCAAAAAGTACTTCAGACATCTCCCCCTTCCCCCATCAATGCTCCCCCTTTCCCTCACCTGATTTCCCCTAGCCTCTTGCCTATACTCACTGCTGCTCTGTTAATTATGTGCGATGTGCTACGCGTGTATGTACTGTCCACTTACAATCATGAATATTTATTGCTATATTAGCTCCTATATGTATTAAATACAATGTGCCATGTCCTGTCATCAACTCCAATACTTATTTATTGCTGTATTAACTATACTATGTACCTGACACAATGTATATTGTAAATATTGATTATGTTAATTCCTGCTGTTGAACATTCTCCTGAATTTGATGTTATACTATGTCCTTATCCCCTGTCCTGGTTCGCATCTGGAAATGAGCCTTGGCTCTATGTGCCTTTCCCAGTTATCAAAGTTTTAAATAAATAAATTTGTGATCACAGACTTTACTTATGTGTTAAGGTTTTTAGTTTATTCAACGATGCTGAATGCCTTGATTTCAAATTAAGCGTTTTTAAAAAGAATTTAACAATATTATGAAGCCAAGCCTGGCACCAGCAAGGATAGCTTTTGAGTTCAAAGTCTCTTCTCTTTACTGAGTGGCAAATTCCAGTGCAGGCCAGCTGCAGTGTAATGCAAGTGGAAAGTTAAATTCCACCCTTGTTCAAAGACGCATCTTTCTGGAAGGAAATGCTAGCCATTGGGTAGGGTACAACAGTGGAGGAAAGCCACTGGGTAGTGTACAACAGCGGACAAATTTCTAATGGAGTGAACAGTATATAATCATTCTTGTGATACACTGTTCAGCAGCTTGTAAACTCTTTTTTAGTTGGAACTTGAGACACAGTTAACCATAGGTTGCAAGCAGGGTCGAACTGGACATGTAAGGACCCCGAGGGAAGGTGTGGACAAGGGGGCCCCCTCACAATGGCTGATGCAAAAATCCTACATACTGTATGCATTAGAGGCAGAAACACAGAAACACAGAAACACAGATGATAATGGCAGATAAGGACTGCAAGGCCCATCCAGTTTGGCCATTTCTTTTTCTACCTTATGAATGTGCCATAGGCCTTTGCTCTGTCAATGGCCTATCTATTCATACTCATCTGTATTGCTCCCTTATGCCTATCCCATGCCTGTTTGAAGCCTGCACTGTATTCATATTCACCACTTCCTGAGGTAGGCCGTTCCATGCATCCACCACCCTTTCTGTGAAAAAGAACTTCCTCACATTACCTCTTAATTGGCCTCCCTCTAATCTCATGCTGTGTCCTCTTGTCCTGCTATTTTTCTTATAATGAAACATGTTAGACTCTTTCACCTTGTTAATGCCCTTAAGGTGTTTGAATGTTTCAATCATATCACCTCTCTCCCTCCTTTGCTCTAGGGTATACATATTGAGTTCAGTTAATCTGTCCTCGTATGTTTTCTGATGCAGTCCCTGAACCATTTTGGTTGCCCATCTCTGGACTGCCTCAATTTGGTTAATGTCCTTGTGAAGGTGTGGCCTCCAGTACTGCACGCAGTACTCCAGATGGGGCCTAACCAGTGTCTTGTAAAGAGGGATTATTACCTCCTTCTTCTGACTTGTGATACCCCTACTAATACACTCCAACATCCCTCTAGCCTTACCTACTGTTTTAGAGATCTGCTTGGATGATTTCAGGTTGTCGGTGATGATGACGCCCAAGTCTCTTTCTTCCCTTGTGACTGCCAGCAACTCCCATCCCAGCCCATAGGTGGCTTCAGGGTTTCTCTTTCATATGTGCATGATCTTGCCCTTCTTTACGTTAAACCCAAGTTGCCACTCTTTCAACCATTTTGCTAGGTTTATTCAGATCGCTTCTCATTCTGCTCTTACCATCTGGATCATCTACTCTGTTGCAGATCTTGGTGTCATCTGCAAACAGACAAACCTTACTCTCCAGTCCATCTGCAATGTCACTGATGAAGATATTGAAGAGGACTGGCCCCAGGACTGATCCCTGAGGTATCCCACTTGTAACTTGCATCTCTTCTGACTGTATACCATTTACCACCACTCTCTGTTTTCTGCCCATCAACCAGTTTGCCATCCAGTTGACCAACGTCTGATCCACCCCAAGCCTGCCCAGCTTATTAATCAAACTTCTATGTGGAACAGTATCAAAAGCTTTGCTGAAGTCAAGGTAGGTAACATGAACTGCTCCCCCTTGGCCCACCACTCTGGTTACCCAGTCAAAGAAATCTATGAGATTATTTTGACAGGACCTTCCTTTTGTAAACCCATGCTGTCCTGGATCCTGTGCTCTTATGGATTCCAGGTGTTGCACCATCCTTTCGTTAAGAAGTGTCTCCATAATCTTGCCCACTACTGAGGTAAGACTGATTGGTCTGTAGTTGCTTGCCTCCTCCTCCTCCCTGCTACCACTCTTGTAGAGTGGGATCACATGAGCCCTTCTCCAGTCTTCTGGGGCCTCTCCCGTGCTCAGAGACTCACTAAACAGTTCTGATAATGGCTTTGCTAGTTCCACCCTTAGCTTCTTTAGTACCCTGGGATGTATGCCATCAGGTCCCATTGCTTTGTCCACCCTGAGCTTATCAAACTCTTGTAGGACCCTTTCTTCTGTGAATGGACTAGTGCACACCTCCCTCCCCCCTGTGTCCATGGTGCAGAGCTGTGGGCCCTACCCTACCTTCTCTTCAGTAAATACTGAGCAGAAGTATCTAATTAGGATAGATGCTTTTACATGGTCCTCCTCCTCACATGTCCCCTTATTCTCTTTGATCTTAGCAATACCCCCTCTGGACTTTCTCCTTTCACTAATGTATCTATAGAAAGTCTTGTCACCTTCTTTTACCATTCGTGCTAATGTTTCCTCAGTTTGGGCCTTTGCCTGCCTTACTGCCTTCCCTGTTTCCCTTAGGGAAGTTTGGTATGCCTCCCTATCGTCATCCTGCTGTGTTCCCTTATATTTCCTGAAGGCCAGCCTTTTGGCTCTGACCTTTTCTGCTACTGTGTTTGAGAACCAAAGTGGTTTCCTTCTTCTTTTGCACTTCCTTTTCTCACTAACACAATGAGATGTTGCTTCAAGTATTGCATCTTTAATGCTTGCCCACTTTGCCCATACCCCCTCACCTGTATTTCTTTTTGCCAGGGCTAGCTTAACTCTGTTGGCCATCTTATCAAAGTCAGCTTCTCTGAAGTCCCATATTTTTGCCTTGGAATGGGATGATTTTGTTCTAGTGGCCAAATTGAACCATACCACGTGATGGTCACTGGCCCCCAGGTGACCTTCTACCTGGAGATCTGTGATCCTTTCCCTGTTAGTCAGTACTAGATCTAGGATAGCCCTGTCTGTAGTGGGTTGTTGTACCAGTTGTTTGAGGTCCTCCCCTGCAGGGAATCCACCATGTGTCTAGTTCTGGCATACTGGTATTGACCAATCTGTATCTGGCATGTTGAAGTCTCCCATTATCAGAACCTCCTCTTTAGCTGTCATGTTTTGTATATCTTCTAACAGTAACGTGTCTATGTACTCTCCCTGGTCTGGAGGCCTATACACACCCCAGTTCATATGGCTGTCCCATTTCCTGTTTCCAGGGTGACCCACAGTTCTTCTGGCTCCTTATGTGTATTCTGAATTTCTGTAGCTTTAATATTTTCATTGACATAAAGGGCCACTCCACCCCCCTTTCTGCACCTCGGTCTCTTCTGAACAGTACATAGCCAGGTACTGAAGTCTCCCAAGTGTGGTTACTGGTAAACCATGTCTCATTAATGGCTACTATGTCCAGTTTAGCCTCTGTCATTATTGTCTGCAGGTCTGGCATTAGTGCCTGCAGGCACATGCACGTTGATGAGTCCCGGACTCCCACAACATCCTCACTTCTATTGGTGTCCCCGTCCCGTTCTGCCCACAGGTCTCCACCTGGGGGCAGTCATTTGGTGGGACTGCCAACCAACCCACGCTCCCTGGGAGAGGAGAGCTGTCCTCCAGATGCTCTATCCTCTCTCTCCCTGGCCAACCACCAGCAAACTGCTTGCACCATGAACAGGGGTTGCCAGCAATGTTCCCTCTAATTTTTAGTCTCTGTGGGTGGGCAACTGATATGCGTGTGCGGCACTTTGTTCAAAAAAATCGATTCATGTGCGCAAATTGGGTGGCCCAAACAAGTGATATATTTTATTGCCAGTAAACAGTAGAAAATATAACCAAACACTCAAATACTCAATGCAATGTATAAATATATATTCTGACACAGTCCAAAGCTTGGATGTGCATTGTGCACCATAACAGTATGAACTGGAAACATGTGTAAACTATGTACATTTTAAAGAGTCTTGCATGCATCTAAAAGGGGTGCTGCTGATGATGCATTGCTAAGAAATCAACATTTACTGTTTTTCTCTCCTGTCTTTCCCATTCTTTCAGTGGACTTATATTTTATTAAGATCCATTTTTCCACCAGATGTTAAAAACAATTTTGTTCGCATCAGCATATCTAAATGGCTTTCTTCCAAGCGGTTTCTTTGTTTGCTCTTAATGCAGTTCATGAAGCTGAAGCCTCTTTCATGGTCAGCACTAGGAGCTTGGAATGTAGTAGTAGTAGTACAATTTATTTTTCCACATAAAGCAGCTACAATACACTAACATCAGGACAAAATACATAGTAAATATAAATAGACAATAAATAAATCAACAAGGAACTTAAATATCTTTACAGTGCAGTGCAATTTAACAGAGTATCTTTTCACATAAAAAAACCTCCACAGAACTTCAAGTCCCCCTAATAAACTTTACAAATGAGTTGAGATGAAGAATCTTGCAAAGATCTCTTCCATGTTCTTCTCTTTCATAGTAAACAAATATTCCAAAAGATCCTCCAGGGGGAGGCCGAGGTCCCCCAGCAGTTTTTTCCTAGTTGATTCGTACCTAGGACACAAGAGTACCACATGTTTGAGATCATCTATAGTCCCCACTCATTTACAATATGGAAAAAGTACCCCCTCTCTTATCTGAAATGAATGCATTGAGCATTATAGTTTTCAGTTCCAAATCTTGTATACATTCTTCTTTGTTTAGGACAGGTTAAAAAAAGAGAGATATGGCTCATATCCCCATGAAATCTTTACTTTTTTATAAAATCCATATAGCTTAAGCTTGGAGCGTTGAACACAGAAAGAATTTCTGTCTTAAGTCAATAAGCCTCAATTTGACATCCTGCCTAATCTCCTCAAATGGTCTTGTGTAAATTTTATACAAGAGGCGCCCAATCCGCCGGCATTATTGTTTCTTAATAAGTTGAATAAAGGGATGTACATACCCCATGCTGGCCAATTTGATGGCTTCCACTACACACATTCTTGGATATCTTTGTAGGAGCAAAAGAAAAAGTTTCAACAGAAAGAGAATCTGTCGTTTACAGATGAGAGAAGTCAAGGAACGTTGTCCTACCTCCAAGGCAAGAATACAGCTTGGAGTTCCATTTAAAAATATTAAGATGTATCTATAGAATTTATTCAGAATTATTTCTAATTCTCTAACTTTAGTATAACCCCAGATTTCAAAGGCATATAACATGATCCTTAGTCTGTGTCAACCCGGAAAAGACTTCACCCAAGTCTAACATGTTAACTAAATGTATTTCCAAACAATCCAGCTTGCTGGCCAGAGAAAGCAAGCTGCTAGCTGTATGAAGATTTTTAAATGTAATATCAATCTGTGTTGTGGGCTCATGGACTCCATATAACTTTATGGACTCCACCATGTTTCTGGAGATATAAAATCCTAATGCTCTTTCCAAGAGCAGTAACAAATCTTCCCTAACTTTCCTATGAGAATCCTTGAGTGAAATCTTCCACCCAAAGATAGTTATGGTCTTACTCAGCTATACTTCTCTCTGCTTCAGTACATGATCCTCTATCACTCCCAAGGTTTTTCTCTGTGCTATCGTAGCCTTCTCACTCTGCACCTCCCTATGGAGAATCTCTTCTGAGGAAGGATAAGACTGTGTAGGAACCTCTATACATGATAGCTTCATGTTTAGCTTGGAATGTATCACATACATCAATAAGTTTAGCCACTATGCTGTACTGCACATTTAGTCAAAGCGAAGTGGATCATGTCAGTAAAGGATTTTAATGATCCTCCCTTTATTTTTTCAGCAACTATAAATCTGAAGTCATTGTACTGGCTAACAATTTATGCCTGGTCCACTGATGAAAATAAATAGTCCTGATATTTGCTGTACAGTCTCTCAATATTTGCTAAGCCAAACTCAAAGTTGCAATGTGGCACTGCTAAAAAATCAAAGGCAGATCAGTCAGAAAGTTCACCTGCAGGAAATCAGCTGTCCAGATGGTCACATAACAGGTCAATGAATTGCAAAATTGCTGTCGTGCTTACTTCAGCTGTGCAATTAGCCAAAAGCAGTTTTACTGGTGGGCTCCAGTAGACAGTTTCACCCAGGTACTGGCTTCTGACCTTTTTTAACTTTTACCCTAGCAATCTGTACAGCTTCAACTTGTTAGACCACTTTCTGAAACATCTTAGACAACTCTGCCAACTCCAAAAGTACATCATTTAATACTGTTATGGCAATGTGGTATTCAGGGTTGGACAGTTTCTTAAAGCAGTACTTAGCAATAGGATCTTTGATGGATGCATGCATAATTGTATGTGATGCCATTTACCCTAGGTATGGTTTACAATAACTATGCTGTGTATTGTCAAGCTCAGTGGGGGTTTTACAATGTATTTTTGCAATGTAGTGAGTGAGTCAGTGTGATATGAGAGAGGAGATGCATTTAGGAGACTGTAATTCTCTTCCATTCTGGATCCATACTAAGAGCAGTCCGAATTAATGAAATTAAATGAAAAGGACATTTGTTGCACTGCCATTTCTTGTTGTCCATTTTAGAATTACTATCCCCATGTAGCCAACATGGGCAACCTTTTACAAGCACTGATTCATTGAATCTCAAATGTGTGTATAATGTGAGACCCTGTTTTAAAGAGAAGCACAAACTCATCTCTAAACATATGTACACTCTTGTTCTGAAAAAAAAATGAACATGCTTTCAAAGGTGAGGCTTTAACTCCATTATAAACACATTTTGCATGTGAGACGCTGCTTGGGAAGGAAGCAGATTACACTGAAGCTGTGCAACTTTAAAACTGAAATATTATAATATACACCCTATGTCAGAGAATGTCTCGCGTTGCTTTTTTGGGGGGGATCTACCAAACAAATAAAACATGCCATTTCTGTGAACAGCAGGGGAGTACTGTTCATTATCAAGTACTGTCTTACTGAAAAGAGGTGTCAAGCCAAAAACATTGCTGTAACTGCAAAGCCAATTGGTTGGAATTTTGCAGAGCGGTTCCATTGTTCAATAAGCGGAACAAGAGCGAGATGTCTGGCTTGTTAACTGCTGGCTTGTTAAAGTTAATGAGTTGTGGCCTCAGAGGTGGCATACAATGTTTCTTTCCCATTCACTTTCATGTCCTGCTGTCTGAGTCTTAAATCTGAGTGATGACTGTAGTCACTACTTCATGAACATAAGGATCCCTGTCAGCTGCTTTGTGCACTATTACTAAAGCTGTGTGCGGGTTATTTCTGACTTCTGTGCGGGCGCACATGTGCACACCTTAGGGGGAACATAGGTTGCCAGTGTGCCATAAGGTAAGGTAGCAATGCCTCAGCTCTCCATGCTTCTGGGCCAGCCACTCTGTGCCATTTTAAATTAGAGACTAAAGTCAGTATTGTTCTGTGAGTAGGACTGAGGAACAACAGGAACTATGAAGATAAACATTATTTAAAATCGCAACAACTCAATAACAAGCCCGCAAGGTCCACCCCAAAAAATAACAGTCAAGTGCCTCCAGTCTCCACACAGTAACATGGGCAAGGAGGAAAAAAACAAACAACAGTATACAGCAGGCTACTAGTTAGCACCAGCCTATGCATACCTAGGCTACCTGCGGCCTCTCTTGAAATAAGATACTAGCATAGTGTAGTGGCCCCCCCCAACACACCATCAGTACCTCCCGATTGGAGGGAATAGGGCAACATTAAATATATAAACAAACCAGCAGCACAGCACAGCACATATAATCTAAGAATAAATATTGCATTATAGGTCAGTGATAGCAGATTTACAGGCAGTTAATTCATGCATAATACATAAAAAAACAGTGCTACTTCTAGTTTCAAATACACAGGAAGCAGTCATCAGGTAAAACATCCAAGCCCAAAAGATGAGACCAAGTATTATTCTACATATAATTTTAGTACAATAAGTGAAAGTTTACGTCACTGCGATTGTTATGACTGACTTCTATGTACTCTACTTGTTTATAATGCTTTAATCTGCCTATTGCATAGCAAATTATATTTTCTTCTTGTGGGGCTTTTGTAAGTAGTCCCTATATGCTCTTAGTATCACCTGTATATAGCCTGTCTGCACTTTTTACTGTTTGTTTTACCCTGTTTTTTTTTCTTTATGTGTTCCTGTTTGACATGGAGCCTTTGTAAATGAGTTTCTGACTCAAAGCATTGTAATTCTGATTGTCCTCAAATAAATAAATAAATCTCTCCTCTAATATTGGCGGTCTCCTACCATACAATTCCACTGAAATTAACATATGTAACCTGTTCCATCTTTTAAAATATATACTGTACCTATTATTGACACTGGCAATAAATGTTTCTATTTTCAGAGTATCCAGCATTTCATTGTGCCACTACCTGTACAAGGGAACCTCTCAGTCCAGCCAGTGTCTTGCAAATTCTGCTTGTCTACAGTTGCCACCATAGCCACATGGTACTGTTGCATACTAAGAACCAGGAGGTCTCCATAGTTCCCTAGCAAACAAATTTCAAGGGTTAACGCATCTCGCAGTCCCTGCAGGGGTGCTAAGTTGAGTACTCCCATAATATATGCAGGAGGGATCCTTCATGCTCTCCACATCTTATACATGTAGTGGTGTCAAAATGCCCCATTTTGTAGAACCTATGGGCTGTAAAGTAGAAGTTATTTAAACTCCTGGACCTGTACTATATAAGCCATAAGTTGCCCATTTTTAAATATGTATGCACATTTTCTCTTCCCAGATGGTTTTCCATGGCTAGTTATAAGTGCCATTGGGACACATTAACCCAGTAGTGGCCTACTCCCTCCCACACATTCATGTTAGGGCTGAGTCAGAAATTGTTGTCTGAGTACAACCTGGAAATGGCTTGGCATATTGGCAGTGGGGCCATTTGCAAATGCCCTGAGGGTAATTTAATTACCCAAGTTGTGCATTCTGCCAGGGATGAGACCCTAAATGTGTGGCATTAGATAGCATGCTTTTTAATTGCAGGAATATTTTTACTTGTGTTCAGTTCCCATGCCAGCCGCATCAATCACTCTCTCTAACCTGCTATGCGCTTTAGCATCCATACTGGCTAATTGGTTTCCAATCCTTTTCTGCCACCACTGGTGAGAACAGATTTTTTTTTCGTCAGAATTTGTCCATTGCCCTAAAAGTCTTTCTTTGTGGGGGTTAGCTTTAAAAAGCAGTCTACTTACTTTACTCCTCAGACTCCTCTGGGGTGTGTGGCATGCTGTAGTAGTGGCTCCGTCCATTGCTGAGAGTGAGTCTCCAACTGACCCTGACCCACCACTCCAAGTCCCAAGGCCCCCCTCTGGGCTGGCTGTAGTGTCCCACTCCCATAAGACACTCCCCATCGGTCCCCTAACTGTCCGCAAACAGGGTAGGCCATTAGGCCACCAGCCAGGGTATAATTCAAAGAAGAACCCAGAGCAGAGCCAATGAGCCGTCATTCAGAACTACAGCGGTGTGGCAGGAGGCACCGCTGATGGCTGGCCTGGCTCGCCTCCTTGAGTGGAGCCTGTCGCAGTCATCGGCGTTGCTGCTGGGTACACTGAAGAAATTCCCCAACTTCCTCACCTCAACCAACCGACAGTCTTACTTCACAATCCTGCTCCCAACTCGACTCCCCAAGTCCCTGGGCCCAGACCGTTCATCCCCCCAACTCCTTCTGACTGAATCTAGCATCGATTACTCGATTTACGACACTGTCTGCTAGCAGCTAGCCCAGAGATTAAGAGAAAACATAGAATTTGATGACAGATAAGGACCACTTGGCCCACCCAGTCTGCCCATTTCCCTACCTAATGGATAAGCTGCAGATCCTAGTTAACCAGCAACCTACTTCTTTCTACCCCCACCCCCTAGAATTGCTTTATGACTGTCCCATGCATGCTTGAATTCAACCACTGTTTTTGACTCCACAACCTCCTCCAGAAGGCAATTCCATGCATCCACAATGCTCTCTGTGAAAAAATACTTCCTTACATTACCTCTGAGCTGCCCCCCCATCTTCAAATTGTGCCCCCTTATTCTTGCACACCTCTTTTCTTGAAAGATGCTACCCTCTTGGACTTTGTTGATTCCCTTGAGGTACTTGAAAATTTCTATCTCGTCCCCCCTCTCCCTCCTTTCCTCGAGGCTATACATATTAAGCTTCTTTCGTCTCTCTTCATATGTCTTCCAGTGCAGACCCTGCACCATTTTAGTTGCCCTCCTCTGGGCAGCTTCCATCTTGTCTATGTCCTTGCAGAGATTGGGTCTCCAGAACTGCACGCAGTACTCCAGATGGGGTCTCACCAGGTGTCTGTACAGAGGGATAACAACTTCCTGTTTTCTACTGGTGATGTCTCTCCCTATGCATCCCAGTACCCCCCCAGCCCTCCTTACTGCCCTCTCACATTGTTTGCCCACCTTTAAGTCATCTGATATGACTACCCCCAGGTCCCTTTCCATTTTTGTTGTTGTTAGTATCTCACTCCCCATTTTGTACTCTTCCCCTGGGTTTTTGTTTCCCAGATGCATTACCTTGCACTTCTTAGCATTGAATCTAAGCTACCATACATTTGACCATTCCTCTAACCTTGCCCAAGTCCCTTCTTATCCTTTCCACCCCACCTTGTGCATCAACTCTGTTGCAGATCTTTGTGTCATCTGCAAAGAGACATACTTTTCCTTCCAGTCCCTCTGCAATGTAAGCATAAAGACATTGAAGAGGACTGGTCCTAATACTGAACCCTGCGGTAGCCCACTAGTAACCCCCCTTTCTTCAGAGTGGACTCCATTTACTATTACCCTCTGTGTCCTATTCTCCAGCCAATTCTTTACCCAGGCTATCATCTTGGGACCCACTCCCAGGCTGGCTAACTTGTATATTAACCTTTTGTGTGGGAAGCCCGCCCATAGCCCACTGTACACTCCTCCCAAGCTCCAGTGGCAGCAGCAAATGGAAATGGTGGCAACAGGTGCCAAAACTTACTCAGCCAGAAGGATTGCTGCTGGGTGCGTGCACATGCATGGTTCGAGTAATGTTCAGGAAAGCTGGAAGCAAGTGTTGTGACACACATGCAAGGTGCATGATAACAACTTTCGGGTGAGCGAGAGACTAGACTAGGGCAGACTACTGTGGCATGGGCATGGCTGAGGGGATAGAAAAACAAAGACAAAGTGTACAAATTCTTTTTTTTTAATTTTTTTTATTTCCTACCACTCACCCATGGGCCAGGGAAAACTTGAAACTTAGGGTTTACCCTGAAAGAAAAGTGCTGCCAAGCCATGGAGGCCCCCTAAGGGGGTGGGACCCCCAGGAAATTTCCCCTGTAGCCCTGTGGGCCAGTCTGACCCTGGTTACAAGAGCTAAAGGGCCCATATAGGTCACTACCAGGCCTCCTTTTCCTAAACACAGCACTTTCAGGCAGTGTAAGTGTGGGTAACAGGAAAGTGTCAGGCTGGGTCTCCTTTACATGGGTTGCTTCATGTGGGATTTCTTCTGTAATCAGTGATCAGTTTGTTTCAAAGGAAATATGATTCTCTGCAGAAAATTGCTTTCAAAAGACTTAAGCGGCGGACTTACTTAGGAGTCTGGTTCATGACCTTTCAGTTAGGAAGCAACCACTGGACCACTGGAGCTTCCCCATGGGGATATCACATAAGTAATGTAATGGGTAAGATCTGGAGTGAAGGGGCTGCACTGAAGTGTTTACGCTGTGTTGCAAAAGAATTCTTCATTATAAAGAGTATTGAGGATAATGAAAAACTGCCATGCCAGGTTACACTCTTGCTTTCCTGGAAATGTAATGCGTCTCTGATCATTAACGAGTAGTAGACAAACGATAGTAAGAATTCCTGCATTCTGTCTGGTTGTTCTTTTCACCTTATTCAGTAAGGGTTAGCTGAGAAATAGCAATTATTTTGTCATGTACATGCTAAAAAACGAAGTATGCTGTTCAGATACAATCTGAAATGTGATACTGATGCCTCTTGAAAAACTTGAGGTAATTCAGCTTGTATTTTGTATGACTTCTACAGATTTATCCCCCCCCCATTTAACACTCAGGAAATATGTGCAAAAACAGGAACTTTATCCCTTCAAGTTTATCTACTCGTAGAATTTATTACCCACTTGAAGTCATAACTCTCAGCGGCCCGCCGGTGCAATGCTAGCACTACTGCTTGTGACGCCGACGACCTGGGTCCATAAATGAGTCCGAGTTATCAGTGTGCCAGCTGGGGGAGGTGTGCTGAGCATCCCAGAGGATGTTCTCCACCTTGGGGAGGGAGTTCCATTTCCACTGTGCCACTGCCATCTGGTGGAGGGAGGAAGGGAGGGAGTTTGGTTTCCACTGCACTGCTGCCACCTGGTGGAGGGAGGGAGGGAGTTTGGTTTCCACTGCACTGCTGCCACCTGGTAGAGGAGGGAGGGAGTTTAGTTTCTACTACACTGCTGCCGCCTGGTGGAGGGAGGGAGGGAGGGAGGGAGGAGTTTGGTTTCCACTGCACTGCTGCCACCCAGTGGAGAGAGTTTGGTTTCCATTGCACTGCTGTCACCTGGTGGAGGAAGGACACCGACATGCTGTGACATGTAATGCATGCACATTGGGAGCTCTCCTCAGTGTCCTATGGAGCTGGGGAAGAAAACAGCCAACTGCTGAAGGAGGCCATCCACCCCTTACTGCAGGCCCCACACCACCGACCATGGCGCTGTTCTTCCGAAGCACTGGCTGAGACTCTGTCAGGGGTAGTGCCCCCTCCCAATGACCCCACCCTGTGGGATAAGCTAGGGTCTGTAAGAAGGAGCGGTAAGTCCCAGGGAAGGGGGTGATGGGACTGGGTGATTGAGTAGAAGCAATGAGGGCAAGTTGGCCAAGGGGGAAAAGCATACTAAATTTAAAGCAAAAAGTCATGCGGCCCAGTGGCACTGAGGGTTGAGGCACTGGATGCCACATCTCACGCCACGCTGGTGACTCAGGTTCGGGAATGAGCCCGGGCCATCGGGGGTCAGTAGGGGAGGACTGGGATTGAGCTTCCGCAGACTGCTCTCCTAGTCCTGGGGTGGGCTGGGGAATTTCACCATGATGTAGCAGCCCCTGGGGATACCCAGGGGCACTACAAGCATCAGTGACAACAAAGGAGGAGGGTGGCGGATGTCAGCACATCATGCCTGGATGTCATTGCACGTCCACGCTCCAGGGGCTAGTAGGAGGAAAAATGGCTGGGTGTGACCGTGCAGCTTGATGGCCACACTCCGAGCTGCCCGGAGGACTTTGATGGAGTCCTGTAGGAGAGGGTCCGGGCTGTTCTGGCTGGTAGAGGCAGAGGGGGAGCCCTCCAACAGGATGGCATGATGGCCGTCCTAGATCCTCCTGGGTGCAGTTCGAGCTAACCTGCTCTCTGGGCGGGCAGAGCCGGCAGCTGGATGCCCCAAGCCGGAGTGTGCCACAGCAAGGATGAATAAAATATGATATGATATATAAAAAAAAAGTCCCAATTCTCTGTTGTGATACCACAGTCTATTGCCAGGCGAATAACTGTAATGTCACAAGCAAAGTATTATGGCATCAGGTGGGGAATATTTATTTATTTATTTTATTTATTTGCTTTTGTTAACTGGGTAAGCACGCTACACAGTCAAGTGCCTATTTTCAGGTGCAACCTGGGAGATTACAAGGTACATTCATGAACATCAGACAAAACAAATAAAAGTTACATTTAAGTGCATCAAGCAACAAGGTCAGTACAAGAAACATTAGGGGTTTACATAGTCGGCAGCAGGTAGAAATAACAGTATGGTACTCTCATGGTAAACAAGTATGGTACTTTCATGATGAACATTGATCATCATGCCGGGCAGTGACGCTGTTAAGCTTGCAGGTAGACAGAGGAGAAACACATTGGGATAGAGGAGGCCCAGAGCAAAATACAGAGATAGAAGCAGTAACTGTGCACACACTTGCTTGAGCATTTTGGTCTAAATGGACTGCTCCTACTAGTAAAATAAGCAGCAGAAGTTGATGAACTTTCTAGGAAAAACAATTCTGTTTTCCTGCACATAACTGCAGTAATAAATGGATAGAAGAAATACAAAACTAATGTGAAATATAAGGGTATACCATAAGAAGGGTGACCACTACTGAGCGCTTACAAAAAGGGTGACTCAATAGAGGTGCCTGTTCTTAGGGCCAGTGGATGGGGGGGGCGCATGCGGGTATAGCAACATCCTGTTGCTATATGTATACGCACATGGTGGGGCGAGCACACCGTCCGACAGGTGGAAGGGGAGGGAGGGTTTGTGAGGTGTAGCGTGACGTTGGGTTGCCGAGCTGACCATGTGGCGTGGTGGGTTCGTGGAAGGTTATGCTTGGGAGGGTGCCAGGTTTGGTGTTAGGCATGCTGGGATTTTTGTGCCAGTCCGAGGATTTTAATTTTTTTTATTTTTCACCCTCCCTGACATGCACCTCCCTGGAGTTGAGACTCTTTAGTGGGGGGGGGCATGGGGGCACAGCCCCCTGCATAAACAAAAAAAATTCAAGTTACCGGCACCCTTTTGCTGTGCGCCAGGAGTGTACATCGGTGAAATGAATTTTTGCTGATGTACATTCGCCCTAACGGTGATCGCCTTTCCGCAATCGCCATTATCACATAGACCCAAATATAAGCTAAAGAGCATCCAAATATTTATGTTTTTTTGATGTCTCCTGGAGGTGTCAGCTGCTCTTTAAATGACAACAATATTTAAAGCAGCAGTGCAATAAAACTGGGCAAAATGTTTGACCCTACTTTTTTTTACTATATCATTTTCTAGGCATCTTACAGTTTTATTTGGTGGTAAAAATTTCTAGTTCCAAAAAAATCTGAGTATTTTTATAAATGGCTTAATTTAGTTTTGGTCTCAGGAAAAAAAGTTGGCACCACATTTGGCTTAGAAATAGCACTGGAGACTTGGCAAGGGTTAGGATCAAGAAAAAATAAAATAAAAAAATAAATAAAAACTCATGGTGTACAGCACAGGAAATACCTAGAAAAGCAGATTTGTCAGTTATGCTAATATTTTGATTAACTGTAGCTGAAAATGGCTTTTTGGAAAAAATGTTGTTGCACTGCTGCTTAAACCTGTGTTTTCTGCAGTAGCTGATTTTGAAATACTACTGGTACACATTTTGTTCCATCTTTCCTGGCCTTTTAGTAAACACAGTGGATATTTTTGATTAACATACTGTTTACTAGGACCATCTTACAACTGTGTTATGTAGTTTATGGCTATGCTCAGCTCTTCCATTGCTGGTACAATGCATCCATGTTCTGCTGTACTACTCTGTGGCTGACCGGGACTTAAACTACCTCATATAGTTCTAAAATGGTACTTACCATCTGTGTGAGAATCACACCTCTTGAGAAAGCTCTGGTGGAGAGAAGTGCCGGAGCACTGTGGCTTATGGGTTCCTAGTTGGACATTTGGGAATTAATCTGGTTCTTGGAGACTGCAAGTTTGCACTTTGGACTTGTATACTGAGAGACTGTGCAATGCAGCATTTGAATTTCATTGGCTGGGGCACTATCATGTAATGTCAATGTTATGCACTGATACAGCATCTTTGTACTTTGCTCAGTAAAAAGCTTAAAAGCACTTTATGTCCTGAGCAGATCTGTTTGCATCTAGTAATGTTGCAAATTTTTAATTTGCCAGTGAAGTTGGTGTGAATCCTTGGAAATTTGGGATCAGTGACATTCACAAATTCCATGGCAGACATACCAACTTTACTGGCAGATTTTCTTAAAATTTTAACAAAACCTCCCCCCACCACTGTGCAGTAAAAACCACCCCGCCCACCCCAAAATGATTAAAACCATGACATCCCCCCACTGACACCCACTTCCCTCCTCACCGCCTTGCCCCTGTGAACTGTTGCTCCATGGGTTTGTACTTGCAAAATTAATCCCTCTTCCTCCACCAATGCACGCAAACCCCTCCACCACTGCCTCCCTCACCACCAAGTCCCACTGTCTCATCAGTCTGCACAGATCTAGTCCCCCCCCACCAAACCACCCTCTGATCTCCACCTCCCTCCATCCCCACCACACCAGTACCCACAAAATCAACCAGGAATAAAGAAAATGGTCTCCTGGTGCAGAGTGTGTGAGCTGTTCAGTATCCCTCTTGTAATGGCAGGAATGAATAAGTAGTGAGATCTTTGCTCCTAGTAAAACTTGACTGGCTGAAAATTCAATCAATCAGGTTTTTCTAGGAGCAAAGACGTCACCATTCATTCATTTCCAGACAGTGAACAGAGTAGATGCTCTGCAAGTGGGGACCATTTTCTTTATTCTAGGTTGATTTATTGGTGCTGTTGTGGGCGGAGGAGGGTGGTGAGGACCAGCAGGGGATTAGGTGGGGGTCGTGGGACTAAGTCTTTGCAGATTAATAGACAGTGGGACTCAGATGAGGAAACATGGTTGAGTGTGTTTGGCGGCATGCCTCCTCGATGATGACACCAACATAGCGACCTACCGCGATGTTGACAAAATTGACAGGTCGCTGTGTTGGTGCACCTGGAACAGGGGTACACTGTCTTCCAGTCCTGCAGCCCCTCCCTGAATCAACTCCAACTCGGAGTTGATAATCTAAAGTACAGGTGGGTACAGAGGGCAGAGCCCCCACATAGAAGGTTTTGGGGGGGCAAAGCCCTCTGACAAAATAAACAGGACTGGGAGACATTTGGAATTTATGTCAACTGCAACTTGTGGTCGACACAAATCCCATCTCTGTGATGCTGGTCGACAAAAGTGTTGTCGAACTGGCATCATAGAACCGTGTTTGGTATGCAGGTGAGAGGAAGGGATTACTTTTGCAAACATGGTTCTACAGAGCAGCATTTCACCAGGCGGGGGGGAGGAGGAAGGAAGGTGCCAGCGGGGGAAGGGGTGGGAGGGGTATCATGGTGGTTTTATCTTTTTTGGGTGGGGGTGGCTTTCATTGTTTTTGGGTTGGGTAGGGGGTGTAGCACACAATTTGCATTGCTTTTCGCTGGCTGAATTGGCCATGAACCATGCGAATTTGGCCAATCCACTTAGTGAATAGCAATGTGAATTGCGGTCCTTAGCTTTGTGAATTTACTGAAACTGGCAGATTTTTTTGCACAGAGTGAATTTCCACACCTTTGCACGCCTCTATTTGTGTCTGAGTCCTTGTGATTTTGTGCTAGAGTGCACTCCTGTTTTGCCGCATAGACAAATCTTAAGGCATGATCACAAAATGTGGCTTAGCCAATCACGTTCTTCCGTTTCTCATCGTTGCTTTTTAAGTCACAAGAACAAACTGGGAACCTGCATTTAAAAGTTTTACAGGGAAAAAATGACTTGCATGTTTAACATCATTCTCCCATAATGCCAGAGTTTTTTTTGTGTGTCTGCTGCTGCTGTGGAAATGCTCTGCTGACTTATGTGTCATCCACCACCAGCGCCCAGGACTCAGACTGATTAATCACAGAGGGATAATCCCCGGGAGCTGCCCTTCATAGGTATGCCCCTTCCCTAAACGCTGTGGCCATTTGTTTTGCAATTTAATCCCAAATACTGTAATAATGTTGCTGGTGGTGCACTCTTTTTGTGATGTTAAAGGGAGAAACAGGATCTTTTCTTCTCCTGCCGCTCAATCCCTGCCATCATGAATCAGAGACAAAGCCTAAAAAAATCAGGGACAAATGATTAAAATCAGGAATGCATCTTAAATGATAATGTCAAGAAGCTGTTACAGATCATTTTCAGGAGGAGAACAAGACTAATAGAAATGTCTGGTATCACTATATCATTCAAATCGCTACTGGAGGGGGTTGATTAAAAAGAGTTTGTTTTCATTTCTGTTAAACAGACAGTTGGCTATTTATTTATTGTGTTTTAATGTGTTTCTTTCTACTGTTGTAATAAGTTGTTTGTGCAATGGATCTAATAAGGTTTTACCTTTACATTTCAAACTGCTTGTAAAAAAAAACAGAAATTCTAGTACCGTGTTGTGAGATCATCCCAGTTACTAAGGAGCCTAATGTAGTTCAATGGGAAAGTATAGCTGTATTTCTCTCTTTTTTACAAATAGACACTTCTGCCAGCAACAGATTTTACCTTTTATATACAAGCATGTAAATTAGCCAGCAGAACTGGACCCTCTGGTCCATCTAGTCTACTTGTTATGCAAGGTTCACAACTCAGACTGTTGTCCCCACATTTCCATCACTCTCCTCCTCCCCTCCAATGGCCTTTATCCGACTCCTGTAGCTATCCCAGCCCCTCTTGAAGCTGCCCACTGTCCTCTCTGAGATAATCTCTTCTGGCAGTATGGTCCACTTCGTTACCACCCTTTTGGTGAAGAAATATCTCCTAACATCCCTCCCAAACACCTCCCAACTTAAGGCTGTGCTCCCTCATATTTTTGCTGCAGCTTTATATATGTTACTATATTTTCATAATATGTTCCTAATATTGTGGTGCTTATGTGTAATTTTAAAATTTAAAAAAAGGAAATAACTTCTGTTTCTTCACCACAAGTATAACTGACTAGGAAGAAACTTATCACCTGTTGAACCATAACAAAGATCACAGATTATCAAAAAAAAAAACAGCATTTGTATTACATCTGTAACATTTTAGTAGAAGAAATCCTAAGTTCTCTAAAAAAAAAAAAATCCGCAGATTTACAATTTCTTATAGGAATACACTGCCTGCTTTGAAAACAATGTTTTTTTGACTTAATAATACAAGGATTCTGTTGTATTCTTTTTTACTAGAGGTTGGTAAAATAAAGAAAACTGAAAATGTATTTATTTTATTTATTTATTTAAAGACTGGTAACTGGGAGAGGCACACCGAGCCAAAACTCGCTTCCAGATGCGACCTGGGCGAGGTGGGAAGGGAGGTACAAATACAGTGCAATAATACAGAGTTATGATTCATAAGTGCTTGAAGACAGGAAGGTAACAGATTATACAGTCAGGTAAGACATTGTACATGACATTGTGTATAACAACTACAAGTAAGCAAAATAGCAGCAGAAAGATGCAAGCAGATACAAAAAATGATACATAACATACGCGCAAGAACAACACATTGAGTAATATACCAGCAGAGGGTATTTGTTAGGCCTGAGAGAGCAGCAGGACACATGGGAAACTTTTGCAGGTGTTGACTTCAGGAGACACTGAGGACCTGGCATGCTGTGATACAGGTAACCAGGGATGATACCATGATGGCAATGGTACTACCTAGAGGTTAATCAGGTTGTGGGCACATGCAAGGAGTATGAGGGGAGAGAGGGGTGGTTCGTTGAAAGAGACTTAAGGAAGGCAGCATGCACAGAGAGGCAGGCAGGGAGATCCACTCCCAGGGAAGTGGAAAGAGAATGCAGCCTTGCCAGTGTTTGAGTGAGGGTGAGGTAGGGCAAAGGAATGTGGGTCATGGGAATGGAGACTATAGGAAGTGAGGATGGTGGGGGGATAGGAAGGAGGCTAGGCAGGAGGGGAGCGAGCCGAACCAGTATTCAGTGGTGAAGATGGAGGTATGGAGGTTTCAGCGGGAAGTAAGAGAAGGGAGAGACAGCGAGGAGTAGAGGACGCAGTGATGGGTTCAGGGGGGCATTCAGGGAGAAACAACAGAAGGCTTTGAAGAGAAAGTCCAGTCGGGAGAGGGTGGAATCAGGGGTGGACACATACACGATGTTGGCATAGTCAAACAGCGGCAGAATGGTTTTTGTAAAGAGTGTCCAGTGGACAGGGAGGGAGGGAGAGGGCATCTTTATTTCTATAGAGGGCCCTGAGTTTAGGGCAAAGCTTGGAATGAATATGGTTGATATGAACAGAGAAATCTAGGTGACTGTCCAACCAGACACCGAAGTACAGTATTTGTAGGGCTGGGACTATGGCTAGGGTTTTTCCATTGATAGTCATGAAGTAAGGGGGTGGGAGGAGTTTGGCTAGTTTCTGGGTGGAGCCAGAGTTCATGAAGCTGTTTTTGTGGTGTTGACCTTCAGATGATTTGCCTCAAATCAGTTCCGGACACAGCTGAAATCGGTCTGCAGTTGTGATGTCACCATTGAAGCAGAGGGGCCAGAGTTATAAAGAATAGTGTCATCAGCATAGAGGTGTATGTGGGAGGAGGAGCAAATGAGGGGGAGGTTGTTGAGGAATATCAAAAAGGGAATGGGGCTGAAGATTGATCCTTGTGGTACGCCAGCCAGTTTGGGGGGGTATGTCTCCAGATTGGATGCATTGAGAGTGGCCAGAGAGGTAGGAGCTGAACCATTTGACTGAGAGGAGGGTGTTATCCATGGACTAGCACCCCTGATTGTACCCCCACCTCATGGACAGCAACACATATGTAGGTATATGTGCTAATTTTCGGGCACAGACACTTATCGTATAAGCATAAGTGTCAGGATCTGAGTTCTACTGTACTTTTGCAATGCATATTATGCTATAGTATATTGTACCACTGGGAGATGTTTTCCGTTATATTTGTATTGTGTAATTATTAGTTAGGCAACAGTGCCATCTTTAGTGCATGAACAAACTGTAACTGCAAGTGACGTTGGAAGCATCACAGACTTCACTGTTCACTTTATCTTCTGCTAAGCTAAGCAACTTCTTATGTTAGGATAGTTACTCTGGCTGCCCTTCTTTTTGGCCAATTATTTGCATTTTATGTATCTTCTTTAGTTGTTGTCATGGTTATTATCAGGATATAAGACCCCTTGCACCATGTATTTTCTCTCAGAGAGACTTGACTGTGCCTATAGGTAAGGAAACTGGATACTCTCCCAGTGATAATACTATTGGTTGTAAGCCTGTGTTATTCTTGTTTACCAGTAATAAATTACATTTATTACTTGGAAGCCACTTGTCTGTCATCTCTTCCTTCTGTGCAGTTCCAACAAGAACCTGAGAAAGGGAATTTTATTACCCAGTGACATTTGATGACCGTGTGCAGGTTGGAATGAGCAAAGTAAAGATTCCATTCAATTAATTTTGAATATCGAGTAGTGTAGTGTGTCTCTTCCCTACTTGGACTTACTGATACTTACAGTGTTCATTGTTGTGATGGACACACTCCGTCCTGGTCTCGGGCGTGGCACATCTGCACAGAACCCTGATACAATCCCTCTGTGAGTGACAGCAAACCACCTTGACACCACTGTTTGCCCACAGGGGACCAGAAAGCCGTTGGGTGATGGCACAAAGGGTTTTATCCAATTTTCCGACTGCTTTTTTTTTTTGTTTGTCTGTCTACCCCTTGTTTGTTATGACTAAATGTTGCACTGAATTGAGACTGGATGTCTCGAACTACCTCACCTCCCACAGAGGATGGACAGATTTCGCACTGGATGCGAAGTCTGAAGAAAACCCATTGTTGCTAATCTCAGAACAATACTTAGAGTCCAAACAAAAAGCCAAGAAATACAACCTTAAAGGTCTCTTGATTGCAGATCTACATACCGCTGTTGAGAGTCTAATAGTGAGGTATGCCTCCCTTGAACTGCAAAATGCGTCTCTATAAAAAGAGATAGGCTTGCAGGCATTGGAGTTACAGAAAAGGTAACAGAAACTAGCGAAGGAGACACAGTCACTCCACAATGCCAATAACAGTCTGTTGCACTGTACTGTTCAAGACTGAGTGAGAAATTTGTATGTTGAGAGATGATTGTGAAAGGTTGAAATGTGATAAGAAACAGTTAGCATATTTGAACGATATTCTAAGTGATACGAATGAAGGTTTGCAAGAAGATAATGCTGAGTTGAAAGAGGAGAATTAGAGAGAAAATTGTAAGCTAGACAAAGAACTTAGGGAAAATGTTGAATTGAGCACTGCGTACAGAGTATTGCAGTGTGAGGTTGAGAAGGGTATTGAGCAGGGCACTGCACGAGTTTGTTACAAAAAGTGTAGAGCAAAGATGGCGTAAATGCACCATCAGCGAGAGGTCCTCGCTGGCCATGTTAAGGCTATGAATGGGTTCCAGTATACTCCCACTGACATTGCTTCATCTGATGATGACGACTTTAACTTTGATGACGAGGCTTGCCACATCACACCCAAGTCCACACCCCATAGGGCTGTAGTATTTTCCAGCCATCCCCAAGATGGCGCCTAATTACACATGCCCTCTACATTGCCATGTCTTTACAAACATGGTAGAAGCAACATCATACACCAAGATGGCAGCCCCCATGATACGGGAGTATGGCCTATACTTCATGGTGCACCACCACTTGCCCCCTCACCAGGGAGGACAATGTAGAAGTGCGCAACTTAATCCATGAAGCCCTTACCAATATAATTGCACCGGATGAGCAAAGGAGAACCATCCAGGAACAAACTGACAGAATGTTTGAGGACACTGTCAGTCAGGACCATGCATTCAAAGCAGTCGCTGATATGGCGGGGCAAGCTGCCATCTGCGGTGCTATGGAACATATCGAAGTGAATGTAGTTCCTCATACGTCCAATCCCCTGCAAGTTGCTCACTCTATCCAGCAAATTGCCCAAAACATTGGACAGATGAGCCCGACTGACAATCTCAGTTGCCATTTGGAGAAGGTGCGCTCCCTCTGCAAGAAGCTTTCTCTCCAACCTGAGTACCAGGTTCAAGTCTTGCGACAGATGATCGAACCTACCCTCAGGGCCAAACTCCCAGATACCTTCTGCAACTGTGAGATGCTTGCTTATAATGACATCTCAGCGCTGCTGCTAGCTGCCAATGCTGCAGGTGTCATTGAAGCCCGCTTGGCCTACAAGGTTAAGCAGAGTGTGAAGGAAAGCCCCGTGGCATACCATCAATGGTTGCGGCTTGCTTACGAGGCTGGCAAAGGCCTGGCTGGTGAGATTGCACACAAAGACCAAATTGAGTACAAGGATCTGTACATCCAGAACATGACTCCGGGCCTTCGGGAAAAGGTTGAGCTCAACATTTACCCAGAGATTGACACCTTTGTGTAAATCCTTACCAAGACAGAGCATGCCTTCCAGGTATACCTCTGTAACTTGGCTTCTGGTAAAAACAACAAAGCTGCCACCATTCAAACTCCGGCAGCTCAGGTAGCTGCAGTACATCATACCTCTGACCCACCTACCCACTATACTGTGGAAAGTAACAACGAGAAAAATGATACCCCTTCTGACGACAAGCAGTTGCACAAAGGGGGGCAGAACTACAGAAACTATAGGAACAGGGACAAAAGCAATTGGAAAAATCCAAATGCCCAACCTGATAGCTGGTACCATAATGGCCCCAGCTATTGGAGCCTAAAAGATGAGAATGAGACCCTTCGGAAAATGCTGGATGAAGTCCATGCTGGGAGAGAGACGCAGCCTATGTGTACTGTAGCAGCTCTTGCTCTGGCCACTGGACAGCCATGTAGCCAGGGAAATCCATTCCTGCCCTTGGCTACCGAACAACCGAGCAGCCGAAGAAAGAATCCTTTTGTGGCATCGACTACTGGCCAGGTCGATGCAATGACTAAGGAGGAACCACCCGTACAGGTCAATGTCACGCCTGTGATATCACGGGCACATCTGTACCCTGTGCAAGACATACAGGAGGACCAGAAAGATCCTGCAGGCCTCAGAGTTCAGGAACAGGATGACGAAAATAATTCTGAAAATGCAGATTGACAATTACAGGCCCCAGTCTGGATTGTGAGTGACTTGCTTGTTGACAGAAATGGATGACCTTGTGTGAAGGCCACGGTTGGGGGCCCCCACCGCACTATGCTTCTGGATACTGGAGCACCATGTCAGTTCTCCATGATGAGAACCCAGCCACATGGGACTGGTCTACCAACTGGAAGACCGGTGCACAGGGTGTAGCTGGTACTCAGCTACACACCTATTGATCTGTTCCTCTGCCTGTGGTGGTAGGCCACCTCAGGACTGATTTTGTCTTTGACCTCATGGTATTATGTCATCACCCCAGTATATTGGGAATGGACTTTCTTGCACTCCACAGCTGTGTAGTGGACCTAGCCAACAGGCTACTCCTTCAGATCAAAGGACAATGCCATGCTGTCACCATCCCAGAATCCTACATGGTGGCAGCCATCTCCCATAACAACAAGGAGTATGACGTCATGGCTTTGTTCAAAAGTCATGATTTGTTTTCTAAACTTGCACCTTTGCTGCAAAAACACCTTGATGTGTTTGCTACCAACAAGCATGATTGTGGTAGGCTGCACACCACCATTGAGATTCCAGGACCTAACCCTGTGAGGCAAAAGCAGTATCCATTCCCAGCTGAACCCTTGCCATCACTGAGGGAGACCATCCAATCATTACTACAGCAAGGAGTGATTAGGACTTGTGTCTCTACAGTCAATGCACCTATTTGGCCTGTGAAAAAGCTAAATGGAGCTTGGAGACTCACAAATAAATACAGGAAACTTAATCAAGTCACCCCCAGTTGTGCCCCAACAGTAGCATCAGCACCTGATGTACTCAAGCTGCTGACACCTGACAAAAAGTGGTTCTCAGTCCTTGACATCTCTAATGGGTTCTGGTCACTCCCATTAGCACATGGTAAGTCAATATAAATTTGCCTTCACCTTTGATGGGCTCCAATACACCTGGACCTGTCTTCCCCAGGGCTTCCATAACAGCCCTTCCCTCTTCCATCTCTACATGATGGTTGCTCTGCAGGGGTTCTCCGCACTCCAGTGTCTCCTGCAGTATGTGGAAGATCATTTGGCCCTTCTAGATGAACTTCTATCTCTCTTCAAGAGAGCAGGCCTCAAGTGCAACCCCTCTAAGGCACAACTGTGTGAAAAGAGGTAATTTTCCTTGGCCTATGTATTACAGACCAAGGCAGAAGCCCAGCTGTCAAAAAGATCCAGGGCTTGCAAGATCTGCCACTTCCTACTAGTGTGGCAACACTCAGATCCTTCTTAGGAATGGCAAACTACTCTATGGATTTTATCCCTGACTTTGCCTTGAAGGCTGCTCCCTTGTACGAACTTCTGAAAAAGGATGTCCCATGGACATATGGCCCCACTCACACTGAAGCTGTTACACAGCTCAAACAGGCCTTAGCCTCAGCCCCAGCACCTATTAACCCCAACCCAAACCTTCCCTTTCATTTAGAAACTGCCACCTCTGATGTGGCCATGTCCACAGTGCTGGCACAAAAATACAGTGAGTACCACAGGCCCATTGCCTATGCATCTCAGATGCTATCCCCAGTAGAGAGGAAATACAGTCTTTGCAAAAGGACACTTTTGGCAACCTTCTGGGCTGTCAAAAATGTTCTATACATCATTTGGTATGCTCCAATCGTTTTGCATACCTGCCACACCCCAACTAACTTTTTACTTTCAGATAAAGTAAAAGATGGTTCAGTCTCCAACACCAGACTAACCCACTGGTCTTTGCTTTTGCAGGACAGGGACATCAAAGTACTGCCTGCCAAAATGCCCTCAATCTTGGCCCATGGCCTACTTTACACAGGTACACTCCATGACTGTGCTCTCCAACCCCCTGACTTACCTGGACTGGGACCATTCTTACCGGCTAAACCAGATGTTTTGGAAGATACAACCATGTATTGTATCTTTACAGATGGCTCCATCTCCTATGTAGACAGAGAGCAGGTGGCAAGATTTGGAGTGCTCATTTTAGATCAAGAAGGCGATTTCATGCCCATTTCAAGGAAATGCACTGTTATCTCCTCACAGTACAACGAATTAGCAGCTGTGGCCTGTGCTTTGGATGTCATGCTCCATGATGACAAGGATGCCATCATCTTTACAGACTCTAACTGGGTCTGCTCATCCCTTATTGAGTTTCTACAATTCTGGGAGAAAAATTATTTTACATCCTCTGATGGCACACCTGTCAAAATACAGGGATCTATTTGTGTACATACACACCCTGACACAGCAGTTTACTCACAAACTGTACATCCACAAGGTAAAGGCTCACTGTAAATCTGACCCTTACCATGAATTCAATGATTGAGTGGACTCGCTTGTCAAAGCAAGTGCTCAGGGGGGGAGACATGGGCAATGACTCACCCAATAGCTGTAGCAGCTATGGTAGCCGCTAACACCAGGCAGAAACCAGTACCAGAACCTCTACTGAACCTTTCTGCTGCACATGAATCTGACCCAGAACTGAAAGGCATGTTCAAATTCATGGATAAAGGAACTGAACAACCACTACCTGTGGGTAGTCCATACAAGAGACACTCTGACAACATACACTTGTCTAGTGATCAGAAACTCATCTGGTATCAGAAAGAAGATACAGGTGACACATTGTGGGTTGCACCACAATCTCTGTGACCTGAACTCATCCATATGGTTTATGACACCTCCACTGGTGGACACCAGGGGGCAGAAAATACCCTCCAGAGACTTAAAACTGTCATCTGGTGGCCTGGCATGGCCAAAGATGTAGAGCACTATGTAGACAACTACATAGTGTGTGCCCAGAACAATCCAATTTTGGTGAAAAGAAGCACCAGATTGTTGCCCCAAAGGCAAACTGGACCATGGAATATGATACAGATCAATTTCATTGGCCCCCTTACTAACTCCAGTAAGAACAAAAAATATGCACTTGTTGTCAATGATTTGTTCTCTAAGTGGGTAGAAGCATTTCCCACTAAGACAAACACGGCTAAGACAACTGCCAAGATCCTGGTGGATCAATTGTTCTGCAGGTGGGGCCTATCCTTAAAGGTAGACTCAGACCAAGGAACCAGTTTTACAGCTGAGCTGATGAAGCAGACACTCCAGTTACCTGGAGTAGATCAGAAATTCCACATTCCTTACCATTCTCACTCCTCAGGCCAGGTAGAAACAGCCAACAGAAGAATAAAACAGATGTTATGCAAATTCATCAATGACAATCCCAAGGACAGGATTCCCTCTTGCCACTCCTACTGATGACAATCAGGGGCACTCCTGCAGCCACTACTCAGTGCACGCCTTACGAGGTTATGACTGGTAAAGAGCCATGAGATTACCTGAGCACCTGTTGATTGATCTCCACACCCCTACTGCAGATCGAGTATCTGTAGACAAGTACATTGAAAAGCTTCATGATGACATCATGAAGACACATCTGTTCACTGCCAATCAAATGAGTAAGGCTCAACAACAAGCTAAAGCTCATTTTGATAAACATGTCAAAGACATCGACTGGCAAGTTGGAGACCAAGTCATACTTCTCCAATACAGACAACCAACTCGTTCCCTTGCCAGTAAATGGGAAGGCCCATACCCCATTGTCAACAAACGCAGTCCTGCTGTCTATCAGGTCTGAGTTCATCAGCAACAGAAGACCACTGACAAGTGGTTCCATGCTAATCAGCTCAAGTTGTACAAAGGTGACTACATTTACTTTTCCCAGCCCACTTAGGGCAGAATAGTACCCTACACTTAACAATCCTTTTCTGTTTTCTTACAGATACCCTGGCAAGATGGCTATCTTGCACCTCCTCATCTTGGTGGGACTACTCAGACTTCCCCTGACAGAATCCCATAGTAAACCCCTGTCAACACATAGACAATGCGTCCAACATTTGCTTAGCAAACTTGAACATACAGCCCAATGGGAGTTCATATTAATATACCCAACAAAACCATTACTGTTAAGGCTCAGACGTCTATCTTAATGCCATGGTAGTAGCTCCAGACAGATCAACTCTTTCCATTCAATAGGAAACTGACATCAATGGCTAAACACTCCCTGTAGCTTGCCTATCCAAAAGTACATTCTACGGTTGACCTAACACTGAGATATCTAGAAATGGTACTCTTTCTATTCTACAGACTTCCCCCAGACATTCTGGTCATTATAACCTTACTGCTCTCATAAATCCTGCTTGGTGTGACCGCCTCACCTCTGAGGAGGAACGTGCCTTCTGTCTTCACAACTATGTAGCTACTGAAGCTCTTTTTCTTTCTATAGTCCCACCACTGAAGAAAAAATGACTGACTGCCCTCCCCAGGAGTAAAGTCCTCCTAGTGGTTTGACTGCCACTTCCCTTCCAGGAGCCTTGATTAATAATGTACAGTTTATGCATGTACCAGTTATTTTCAATCTTACGCATTGGAATATGGCTGAGATTGGTCTTTGTCACACGACCAATACTTCTAAATTTTACAGTATGATGCTTACAGATATTGTATCTGCTTATCAAACATGCACTAATGATCCTGCAGTGGCCCCTATACCTCTGATCATCTAGGGGTCTTTCGACCTGTACCTAATGCTAAAGCTAGACCATGCACTAGGCATGATGCTGCAGATGTTACTGGTGAAGCAGGCACCGTTTCTGGCCTTTTTGGCTCAGGCATGTCTATTTGGAATAGAGCAGACATAGCTGCTATTAAAGCACAAACTCTTAACTTTCAGCAAGCTGTTAAGAATGATATCCTACCACCACTGTTACATGGTGTAGATGGTTTAAGAAAGGAAGAACACTTCACAGCCTATAATATGCAGGACATTGCCAAAGGGTTCAATGATACTAAATATAAGATTAATGAACTGATTTTTCAAAACAATAAGGAGGCAGACAAGCAATATATTGCCTGTGAACTTTTATGCTCTGCTTATGACTCTTATGTAATTTCTACTGTTAATCTCTTCAGGGACTTGAAAACAGGATGCATCCCAGATTTCATCCATGACAGATGAATGGGTAAATGGTATTGCCCACATTGCAAATCCAATGGTTGCATTACTATTTGTTTAGCAAACAATGTTACTATTTCTGTCTACAGCTAGAAACCTTGGGTATGTCTCCAGACATCCAAACCAAAACCCTTGCTACTAGTAAGTCCTGTTCAATCTATAATAATATGTTTGTGACATTCACTGTCTCACTACCATGCTTTGATCCTGTTACATCTGTTTTTGATTAATTGTTGGATGTCTTTCAAGACGCATTCCTAACTCAGCAGGTGGGGGAACCGACCAGGGAGGCACGGGTACTGGATGTGGTTCTGGCAGACAATGACCAGATTGGGGGCTTGGAGGTAAGGGACCTGTTGGCGGGGAGTGACCATGCCATGATCTGGTTCTGCCTGGACCTAGGAGGGGTAGAAGGCTGCACAAAGATGGAGGTAACTGACTTCTGGGGGCGGATTTCTAAGGAAATGGGAAGGATCCTTAAGGATCATTTGGATGTGGTTGGGTCAGGCATGGACACTGACAGTAGGTGGGAAATCATCAGGTGAGGGGTGCAAGATGCTACCAGCAGCTGTGCAAGAGTAAGATGAAAATGTGTTAGGGCCCGAAAACCCTGCTGGTGGACCAGGGAGGTCCAGGAAGTGGTGCGGGGAAAGAAGGCAGCCTATAGGCAATTCAAGTGCTCAAGGAGTGAAAGGGATCGAGGGGAGTACGAGTTGATGGCTAGAAGGGCCACTAGGGTGATGAGGGCAGCTAAGGCAAGGAAGGAGCAGAACCTGGCCAGGGAAATTAGGAGAGGGAACAAGGGGTTCTTTAGATACATTGGGGAAAAATGAAGGGTGAAGGGGCATATTAGCAGGATTAAAACAGGGGAGAGATAGGCACAAGACCCGGGGGAGCAGGCTGAGGTACTAAATGAGTACTTCACCTCAGTTTTCACCAAGGAAAATGGGGGTGCTGCATCATACATGGGAGGAGACAGTGATACTGAGGAGGGGGACCCTTACCAATCGGCAGGTCTGGGGAGAGGCATCACTGGCAGGAGCGGGGAAGCCTAAGCAGGGAGAAGAGGTAGCTGAGGTGGAAATCACAGCAGAGAGAGTGAGGGAAGCCCTCAGGTCCCTTAAGATGGAGAAAGCACCGGGGCTGGATAAATTACATCCCAGAGTGCTGAAGAAACTGGTGGATGTCCTGGTGAAATCCCTGGTGGAGCTTTTCACCATCTCTCTGAGGACAGGGTGGGTGCCCCAGGACTGGAAGGTGGTGCATATAGTGCCTATCCACAAGCGGGGGTCAAGGGAGGTGGCAGGGAACTACAGGCCTGTCAGCCTGACATCAGTGGTGGGCAAGGTGATGGAGGGCATTGTCAAGGAGAGGCTGGGGGACCTGGAAAAGTCAGAGTGCCTGAACGATAGACAGCATGGATTCATCCTGGGGAAATCGTGTCAGACAAACCTTGTGGAGTTCTATGACTGGGTGACGAGTGCCTTGGACCTGGGTAGACCAGTGGATGTCCTCTTTCTAGACTTCAGCAAGGCATTTGACTCTGTTCCT